>CM076575.1:1948736302-1949405453 GCA_034641835.2 Pinus albicaulis | reverse complement strand
GAAATCTAGGGCATTTACATTAGGATATTTCTCTTTATTAGTCACTGCTTGTGAATGAATTTTATTTCTTTAGATTAGGATCTTATTCATATTAGTTTACTATTTTTCTTATTCATCAAACAATAAATAATGCATGAACATAAAATAGATAAGAGAAACAATATGTAGGCTATGTTCCAGGGCAAAAAGATTTCACTGTTTGAGAGGAAAACCCACACAATTATTCTTATAGAGATTCAAATTAACGAATATCAAGACCAAGACCCTTGAACTATTAGCCACTCTAAGACCAAGAAACTAGATTTATCCTTTTTCACTTCGTTATTACTGAGACTTCAGTTAGGCTTCCTCACTATCGTAATCCAAAATTATACTTCTGTGGGATCACCGAGATCACTGTGGCACATTGAAACTATGCACTGAGATTAATGTGTTCATATAGTGTTATACTATCATAATTTCATATTACCAAACTATTGTATCAATCTATTTCACTCAGCCATCATGTCATTATAAACAGAGATCCTATAGAGATATGATTCCATTTATGGTTTGTCATATGTACTGTCCCAAAATTATAGTGATACATTTCTGTGGAGGCCAAAGATTGACCTCGCTGTGATCTGCATTATTGACTATGTCATCCTTCCTACAATGTCTTCTGAAATATCTTATCTATTATATGCCATTCAAACTAAGAGTACCCATCGAGAATTACATTGAATATGAATTGCTTTGACCCATCGGAAACTACACAGAGATATCTGAACTTCTTCCTTTCTGTGGTGGTCGAGGTTGCTATATATAGTTGTTTGTCTCCCATGATTAGCCGAGTTGAGTTTGTCGAATAGGTGTGTCTCCACATGCGGGCTAACATGTATTCTATATATATTATTGAGGCTGACATCAATAGGAGAGAAGTCTTTGTCTTTGAAGGGCTGTCTAGACACTTCCATAGACTCATATATATTGACATAGGATCGAGAACAACTCTTCATACATGAAATTAATTATTTTGAATCTAAATGATAAATCCTAATATTCTAAAATAACTTTCTCGTGAAACCCATGAAGCAAGAATTATAAAAATAATTTTATTAAATCATTTATACAAGTCGCAATTACATGTAATTATGAAGAACAAACCTAGTTACACTTTTCACCATTTTATTCTTAAAGCACAAGGACCAGGCATTTGACGTGTTCAAGGAATTCAAGGAACTGGTGGAAAATAAAATAGGGAAGAAGATCAAAATCTTCAAGCTTGATAATGGAGAATTCGTTTCAAATGAATTCATTGACTTTTACAGGAAATCAATAATCAATAAGGAGACCATTATACGTTATAGCCCAAGTAAAATGGAGTAGTTTAAATGAATAACATGACTATCATGGAAGCTTATCGAGCTATGTTGCATGATAAAAAACTATTGAAGTTTCTATGGGGAGAAGCTAATAGCACTCCTATCTATGTTCAAAATAGGACTCCTTATCAAGCCTTGGGTGGAAAGACTCCCGAAGAAGTTTTCACAGGAGTAAAGCTTGATGTTAGAAACTTGAGGATATTTTTATGCCCTATTTAATTTCATATGTCGAAGGACAAGAGGAAAAAGCTATAAGATTCAGTAAAGAAAGGTGTGTTTGTTGGTTATTGTGAAAATTCTAAAGCTTATAAAATATATATGCTTGGTCAAAGGAATATAGAGTTTAGAAGGGATGCAACGTTTGATGAAGATGCTTCCCTCGGGAAAGTGTTGGAAGAGGAAACCATGCCATGGATGTGCCAGAAGAATCTCCTATGCCTAAGTTAGAGATTGATGTTGCTGATGATCCCATGAAACCCATGGACCCCTTGGATCCCCTTCCATGTGATCCTCCAATTAGGAAGATACCCTTATGGTTTCATGACACTTTACAAGATGCTGAGAGACATGATACTACCATAGGAACTTTGAGGGAAAGAAAGAAGACATGCTAATATCAGGGATATGTTGTAGTAACGAGAAACATTATATAGGCTCAACCACACACTTTTGAAGAAATCATGAAAGATTAAGTATGGAATTATGCTATGGCTGAAGAATATGAGTCCCTTATGAAGAAAATTATGTGGGAAGGGGTTCCAAGACTTGAAGGATTTTTTTTTTAAATTTCTAAATGGTTTTGCAAGATTAAGCATGGTGTGGTTGGAAGTGTCAAAAAATACAAGGCAATATTTGTGGCTAGAGGGTTCTCCCAGAAAGAGGGAGAGGAATATGATGATATTTTTGCACTGGTTTCCCACTATACTACCATTTGTTTTATAATTTCTCTTGCTGCTATCCAGGGATGTACACTTCACCAGATGGATGTGAAAACCACATTTCTACATGACATTCTCAAATAAAAAGTATATGTTGAGAAACTAGAGGGCTTTGAGGAACATGACAGGAATAATCATGTGTGCAGGTTGAAGAAAGCTCTTTATGGATTGAAGAAATCTCCCAATGTTTGGTATGCTCGAATTGATAGCTACCTAATTGAGCTTGGATTTACAAGGAACAATTATGATTCGAATCTATACTTCAATATCATATAATGTATGCCCATGATTTTGGTATTATATATTGATTTATTCTTAACAGGTGGAGAGAATATTCTTCTCCAATGTTAGAGGGACCTAGCCTTTGAGTTTGAGATGAAATAAAATAGTTTGATACACTACTTCCTAGGCTTAGAGGTGTGGCATAGACCTGGTGAGATTTTCCTTTCTCAAGGGAAATATGTTGTCAAACTATTGGAGAGATTTGGAATGATGGAATGCAAGTCGATGGCCACACCTATGGAGATCAATTTCAAGAAGTTATGTGGATAAGCCGTGAGAACTAACTTGGAAAATCCCTCTTGAGTACTGACATTTGATCGAGGCACTGATGTTTTTAGTTAACACTAGAATATACATATGTTTTGTTGTCAATGCTATGATTTAGTTTATGAATAAGCCTCTACATGCACACTGGGTTGCTGCTAAGCATTTGCTAAGATACCTACATGGGACTATTAATATTGGAAAAATATATACTATCGAAGACATGAGACTTCATGGATACACTTGTTATCACACCCAAAATTTTCAAAAATAACTTGAAGCATGTCAAGTTTGTAAGTAGATTGGTTAGGAGCATAGTATCATGAAGTGATATATTTTATGATATGGTATAAGTTTTTAGGTTGCTTTAAGTTGTTAGGGGATGTATTCAAGTCATGTCAAAAGGGTAAATATGTATTAGATACTTTAATTAATCAAATGTGTCAAATATGGCCACTTGTCGGAATTTTCCTAAGTCTGTAGTGTTTTTAGTACAAACCTAACAGATTTCGTTGCAGAAACACCTAGTAATTCCGTAGCGAATCTGACACTTGTTAAACTAAATTCACTAAGAAATATTATTTTTCTGCAATGGTTTCTGCAAACTGATGAATTGTCAAACTTTGAGTGTTTCGAGGTCATGCTGTCAGAATAGGGTCATCATTGAAAGTTTTGAGCATGTTTGGACATCAATTACCATTTTATTATGAATTTCATCTCATTTTCCCCCTAATTTACCCCTCATTTCTCACGCTTTCTCTTTCATTCTTGTAAGATTCTATTCAAACAACTTGCTGTCATTGTTCTTCCTCTAGGAGTCCACTGTCATACCAACCCCCTATTTCTTGCTGTCATCAAGTCTTCACTAAAAATGTGTGATTATCTAAAGAAGGCCACCACTGCAAAACAAAGGAAATGGATACACCGAAAAGGACAAATAAAGGAGGCTTACCATTCAAGTATGAGCCTGTAAGACCGAAATTAATCATGGAGGATCCCAATTCTGTGGAGGCTTTCACAAGAGTAGGTTGCATGCAATTTTGTCAAAGATTACAGGGTCATCATAGACAGTTTTCACAAGATTTCGCACTAAACTTTAAGGGAGATTCTATGAAGGTTGGTATTCTCCATTTACTAAAATCACCTGATAGTATCTCTCAAGCAACAGAAATCCCTAGGACAAAAGAAGAATGGTTTAAAGCCACGAAGTTTGATTTAAAAATTTGTGATGATTATCTGAAACCTGAGCATGTAGGGATAAATATGACTGTAGGGATTCCTAGAACTTGTCTCAAAGATAACTATTCTAAGCTATTGATGGTGATACAAAAATACTTTACCTATGAGGGTAGATTTCATACAATCGACATGTATCATTTCAAATTGCTGCTTCATTTTACAGGAAAATAACTAATGGATATCCCTTTGTACCTTTTTAGAAGCCTTGGAAAAATGTCAGATAAGATGCAAGGTAGACTTGAAAGGAGAGAAACCTCCATCTTTCACCATGGAATGATCAAAATATTAGTGTTGGAAGAATTGAATAAACTAAACAGAGACTGGGTAAGATTTTTGTTTATGAGTGGGCATGAAATAGATGCTTTAACTCCAAGGAAAGCTTCTAAATCCAAGACACTAACTCCTAGAAAAAAAATGGATACCATTGCAGAGAAAGAAGGTGATCATCAAGAAGGTTTGCAACCTTCAGCTGAAATCATGGAGATAGAAGCTAAATTCATTCAAAAAGCAACACCTCATCCAACAATTAGCAAGCATGTTATAGAACCTGCTACAATCAACAAGTCTAAATCTACTACAAAAAAGTCTAAAAGAAGCACAAAGAAATTCACTGGAGGTAAAGGTAGGCTTAAAGATATTTTGCAGGCTATAGACATTGCAGAGACCCCTGTAGTGAAAGCGGTTGAGGTAGAAGGATCCAAGGTTAAAAGGAAGGGTATTACTGCCAAGAAATTATATTTTTCAATTGAAGATTTAGGTTTTCTATTTAAACCTATAAAACCTTTCACCAGATCACAGATTTATGAGATTATTAAAAATGACAACAAGAAGTAGAGGAAAGATAAAGGAAAAGGGGCAATAGTGCAAGAAATCATAGTGATATCTCCTTCTGAGATATACATTACTAAAGGAAAAGAAGGTAAATCAAAAAGGAGGATTCAGAAGGAGTCTAAGGTAGAATTTTCTAAAGAACAACTCAAAGATAAAGAATAAATTGTCAAACAAAGAAAGGGAAAAGAAAAAGTCATAGAGAAAACTGAAAAAAAATATTCTTAAAGAACAGTTGAAAGAGACTAAAGAAGAGTTGGTTGAAACAAAGATGGAGCTGGAAAGATACAAATAAGATAGACAGTTGATAGATGAGGTGGAAAAGAAAGTGACTGATCAAGTTACCCACTTTGAAAAAACCATTGGAAAGGCCAAAAATATGCTTAAAAGATCACAACCTTTGCACATCATGATGAAACACACAAGGCAGAGAAATTTATGGTTACATGCAGAAAGGAAGAGTCTTCAAAAACAAGTCAAAGAATTGAAAGAACATATGGAGATGATGAAGACAAAATTAGAGAAGAAAGTTTTGGAAATAAAGGTTATAGAAGAGACTACTGAAGTTACTCATGAAGAATTTGCCGATAAATGAGAAGGTAACAATAAATAATAGATCCTTTTTGTATTATACCATCATATTTCACATCCAGATATACTCATGGACATTTTCTAGGCTTAAATTCTAAATTTTATCAAATCTATGGGAAATTAGGCAATTCCACAGCGTATCCTAGGCTTGAAGCTCAATTTTTGCTACAGAATTTCTGAAGATATCTTTTTGGTTCTAAGCCACTTAAATTGACCTGGTTAAGGAACTCTAAGGTTTGTATTTAAATTTTTTTGATCACCTAACACCATCCAATGGTCAAAAGTAGCAGAGGTACAACAAAGATGACCTAATTATTTTTGCTACGGAATTTTGCTGCGGAAGTAGCTAAAAACTTTGTTTTTACAAGAAAGTCAGTTTTTGGGAATGTATGAGGGAGGGGTAAGTAAATTTTTCAAAGTTGTTCTCCATGGGAAATGTCAAAGAGTATTAGAGCAGTGATAAAGAGTATCATAATAGAATATTGCTGAATGGAAACATTTGTCATGAAGATGGGTTGGAGTTGCCAGCTCATCATGCTACCATATCATCAACGTAAAAATTCCTTAACAGCAGGTAAGACAGTTTCATGAAGACAATGAGGGTAGTTATGTTTTGATTGTGGCCAATATTGTTGAAGGACATGATTCCTTTCGAGGAAGATGGATTATCTTTAGATAAAATTGTAATAAAGAGGTGTTTGGGTTATGTTAGGACTCTAACTCCTAATTTAGTAGGTGTTAGTTTCTAGTTATAAATATCTAGTTTGTGGTTAGATTAGGTGGCAGTAAAAGAAATTAATGATCTAGCCATTTGGAAGATTGGATGTAAAGGCTAGATGCCTAGAAGTAAACATTACTTCGATGTATGAAGGGTTGGAATATGTGACTGCTGACTTCTACTATTATAGAGAGGTCGTGATCAGTAATCGAGAGTGGCTATTGGTTTCATCCTTCACCTGAGATTCCTTTTATATTTTCATGAACACTGTCCTATGTATATTATTACTTTCTGTCAATATATTAATGTTTGATTACTAATAATTCATGCTTTTCATGCTCTGACTTCCTTTCAAGCATTAAACTGTTGAATATCTTTCTCAATGTCCCGCTTTCAGTATCTTAATGTTCATTACTCACAATTCATGTTTCTCATGCTCTGACATCCTTTGAACATTTATATATTGATTAAATTCTGTGTGTGTGTATTCTACTTTCATTTAAATATCTACATGCGTCAGCGTCCACAAGGAGAGCCTTCGTCATTAAGATCCCTGTCACTGACTCCATTGCCCAATGGTAGCAAGCATTCATTTTTCAACCTGAAATAATTCAAAGCCAAGACATAATTCATAGGGTTATCCATCTAGTACTATCATTATTCAATATCATAAAACCCCCTTGAGAGATCCCTCTCAATCTGAAGAGGCTAAGATTCAGTTAGAAGTGGTTTGAAAGAGTTACTCCAAGTTGACCATTGAAGCAACCCAACAAGACTCAATTTGGTGATAACATTTTTGTTGTCTGCCAGGAGACTGAAGATATATTTTTCCTGAAAAAAGTGAAGCTAAACTCTTGGAGGTAACAAGAGATTAGAATTTTTTGAGGCTGTAGAACTACCTTGGCGACTTCATTGTTGAAGAATTCAAAATTTCATAGATTCATGGTGATTACACTGGACTTATGAAGAAATTAGATGCTACCATTCTTGTTTCAAGGTATGCATGTGTAGATTTTTCAATAATTTATGGTTTCCAAAATCCTTTTCCCAAGGATGCATATTTTTTAAGGAATGGTCCAAAATTTAATGGAGAAGATTTGAGTTTGACCTTGAAGTATATATCATATTTCCGTGACTTTACTGAGCTTCTTAGAGTCAGACATGAAGCCTTATTTTCATCATATTATTCTATGGTTCATTTCAAGGGAAATATAAACAGTGGATTGAAATATTTCCTGTCAGATCTATTAAGTCATTTGAAAATTTTTGGCTTATTTTTTTGGAAACATGGATGGAAAGAACAAAGTTGGTGGAAGATTCTCCTTCCATTTAAGGTTTTAAAAAATTGAATGATGATTACACTAATGAGGAAGTGGATGATGTTAGTCATCCTTAATTTTTACCTGTTTAGATGACTAAATGCTTGTCCAAGATTTCTAGAAACAAAACTCATAGAAGTCTTGTGAGTTCTAGAAATCTCACTGCCTTCATTATCCTTAGGATAAATTTTTCACTATCCTTCTACTCTGTCAAGGCATGGCCATCCTATCACTATGAGAAGACCAAATCATAGACTGGTGTCCCTCACTCTCACTATGCTTGCCACCTCTACCTATAACACTCTATCTCTGTTTTCCTAATCCCTCTATTTTCACACCTTGGTTCGCTAAGTAACCCAAACTTTTTCCTCCACTCACCAAGTGCCTCAAACAATGGTGATTTTAAAATCCCTTTATAAGATCTTTAGGTAAATCAAATTTTTTTAGTTTTCTAGGATGGAAGTGCATAAAAGTGTGTCAAAACCCTATCTTCACCTCCAAACCCTGATTCAATCTTTTTAGTCAAAGACCTATTCCAAAGGACATCCCAATAAGTCATATAGGGTCTCCTAGGTTATGCATTGTCATGGTTCTAAATTCGCTCTTTCTACAGATATTCAAAGGTGAAGTCAAGTGAAAACAAGGGTGAAACTTATCATTGTCCAAAGACATCAAAGGCCTCCAAGGGTATCTCCTTAATCAAACATTAAGTCTGCACAAAGACATGTTTCCCATGTTCAAGCATTTCTGCAGGAGTGATTTATAATGGTTAACAACAGAACAGATGCAAAGTAAGAGGCCTAAAACTCATAAGGGCATCCACAACAAGTAAAGAGATAAAACAGGCTTAAGTTCACAAAGAAGAATCATGATCTCATGATAAATTGTTGTGAAATGCTGCCCATCAAAAAGCCCATGCATGAGGTCTTGACTACAATAGCACATAAACACAACTATGCACCAACCAAAGATTCAATTAAAAAAAATTCAGAATGAAAAGTCTGCTTGGTTGACTACAGGCAGAGAGTAGAAGATGATATTAGAGAATAGTTTCAGGAATTTGTTAAAGACATCATTCTTTCACTGCAACAAAAGGTCATAAAACTCCATCAAAGAGACAAAAGGTTTTCAGATGACATTTGAAAGCAACCTTCTAAAGTTGAAAAAGATCAAAAGGGTATCGGTATGAAGGACACAAAACTCTGAAAAAGGGTCAACATCCATCAAAGTCGTTAAGAGAGGAAATAGTTTCAATATGAAAAATGGAAAAACCAAGCAAAATCACTAGTTGCCAAAGGTTTTTGAAAGGGGGCCAGCTCCAAAAGAGATAAGAAGACCAAAAAACACTGTCTCTTATAACACTACTTGTAAAAGGAAAAGAGAATGTTAGAAAAAGAAAAAAATCTCAAAATAACCTTAGTAAAATGGGTTTGTATCTTTAATTTTTTTAAAAGGAGTATAATGACAACCCAAATAGCATCTCCCATCTTCATTTGGTTATTTTCAAAAAAGTTTGAGGGTTTTTCCAATTTTTCGAAATCCTGATAGAGTCTTCAGGCATTTTTTCTAGGCACTGCGCTTCTAAGAAATCACGTTGCGCTCCTGTGCAAGGCTGCCATAAAAATCCACGAAGGGCGTTGCGTTCCTGTGCAGAGGTGCTGCATGCCTATAGAAAACCCCACTTGCAGACTCTGCTCGGCCATAACATGCAACCTTCGCTCGACTGATAATGTGTAGCCTCCACCCGTGCTGTGCTCCTGTCTGTTCAGGAACCATATGACAGCACGTTCAGGGCCGCCCAAGGGTACAAAATAGCTCATTCAAAGCTGCCCAAACATGTTCATGAGTTTCACGAAAATGTTGAGGGGTGACCCAAACGCATTCAGGGCCGCCCAACAGGTGACCTGAATCCGTTCAAAGGTGACCCAACATTGCTTTCAGGAGGCGCCCGTGCTGCACTTCTGTCTGTTCAGGAGCTGCACGACAACGCATTTAGGAGTTGCCGAGATATTCGTTCAGGAGGCGCCCGACCTGCCCACAAGGTGTTTTGAGCCATTTTTTTCAGTTGTGGAGATATTTTGAGAGGTATTTTGAGTTTTTCTCACATATTCCTATTTTCCTAAAGATAAGATTACAACGAAAATTTAAAGTTGATTTTAGAGAAGGCAGTGAAATCCCAAATAAAACAATTGGCCTATAAACTGCTGAGCCTTGACCTAATTAGAAAATCACCATCTCAGTCACCATTTTCACATCCTTCCACAAGTAGTGTCAATTCTTTTCAAAAGGTCTTGAGGCAGGGGTGAAGGAAAAAATGCCTAGGGAAGGCAGTGTTGACATTGATGAGGCAAGTCAAAGGCCTAAAGACCAGCAAAGGAAGGGTTGGAAGCCAAATAGGTTTGGGCCTGCAAGCACTGAAGATATGATAGCCTCTCCTACTATATTTTCCTATTTTCAAGAATTAGGATGCTATGAATTCTGTAAAAAAGTACAAAAGATCCAAAGTCACCCTCAGTTGACCAAGCTCTTTGCCCTAAAAATTCATAACCACCAAGTACACCTAGCTAGGGTGAAGTTTGAGCTGACCACCAATGCCATCTCTATGGCCATTGGAATACCTTGCATAGGAGAAAGGTGGTTCAAACAAATGCATTTGGACTTAAGCCACTATCACCCATTCTTGAAACCAAGTTGTCAAGCTGGTTGCAAAACCATGTTCCCCTTCTCTCATATATTAGACATATATGATCTCCTAATGAAGTTCATTATGAAATACTTCACCTATGAGGTTCTCCAGAGTCTATTCCTACCACATAAGACTCCTAATGCATTTCACCAAAACCAAGCTGCTATCTTTGTAAGAGTATTGAGAAAATGTCTTCCATCATGTAAAAAAGGCCTCCATCCCAACAAATTTCAAGTCTTTTTCATCATTCCCTCATCAAAGTGATTGTCTCACACCAACAAGAACAACAAGGCATTCGATGGGAGGTTTTCATCAACCATGATGATTTCAAAACTCCACAGGCTATCCCTCTGCAAAGTTTGCCATCATCATCTCAAATTATTCCTCACACACCTCCATCACCCTCCACTAACCTTTATTAATCCTCTTCACATGAATTGCCTCCTCAAATAAAATTTCCTCATTCACCTTCTCCTAAGAAATCAGACCAATAAGAAAGTAGTGAAGGAGAGGAAGATAAAAATGAAGAAAGAAGTGAAGGAGAGGAAGATAAAAATGAAGAAAGCAGTGAAGAAGAGGAAGATAAAAATGAAGAAAGCAGTGAACGAGAGGAAGATGAAAATGAAGAAAGTAGTGAAGGAGAGGAAGGTGAAAATGAAGAAAGCAGTGAAGGAGGGGAAGGCGAAAATGAAGAAAGCAGTGAAGGAGGGGAGGATGACCAAGAAGAAAGTAGTGATGAAAATGAAAAAATTAGTGAAGGAGAGGAAGAAGAAAGTGATAAAGACATTGACAAAGAGGAAAGTGTTGATGAAGAAGAAAACATAGATGAAATTAGTGAGCCCAATGATGAGAAAAAGGACCAAAATAGTGGGTCAAATGATGAAGAAGATGACTCCAAGGAGACAAGGATAGAGGCAGCTTACCAAGAGGAAAACAATGATCTAGGAAAAGAGGAAAATAGTGAGCCTAATGACAGTGAAAAAAAAATGAGAGTCAAGAAGAAGAAGTAAACAATGAAGAAGATGACACTGAAAATACAAAGGATAGTGGAGAGGAGGCATATGAAATTAGCAAAGAGGAAAAAGAAGATAGTGACCATTATGGCAAGAGAAGCCAAGAAACAGAGTTTGAAAGTGATTTCAGTGGGAAAAAAAATGAAGATCATGAGCCCAATAATGAAGGTAATGAACCAAACAATGAAGAAGAAGTCAGCCAAGAGGACAATATACATAATGGTGAAGGGAAAAATTCTGAAGACAAGGATGGCGAGAATAGAAAAAATGAAAATGATACAAGTTATGAAACAGAGATTGAGATTGAAGGTGAAGACCACATGCAAGACAGAGAAGATAGTGGGCAGATAAGTGAGGAAAACTCACCTAGTGAGGAAGAAAGTGACCATAAAAGTATAAGAGGGACTAATGAGATTTCCTATGATAGTGACCCCATAGAGAGTGCAAACAATGATACAAAGGCTAAGTTTGATAGTGAAAACAATGGGTCAAAGGATGAAGAAGAGGACATTCATGAAGATGAAGATGTACCAAGCAGTGATAAAGACACTTATGGCATTGTAAAAACAGAGGATGACAGTCATAAGGGTCTTGACAGTGATGATGGCATAAGAGATAGTGAGAATACTTATCAAAAGGGCAGTCAAGAGCAAGGTGAAAAAGATGCACACACATAGATCATACATGAAGATAAAAGCGGTCCTAAGGTCACTGATGATCAAAGTTTGCAAATGAAACTTGTTGCACCTTTCCCCATTACCTATCAAAGAGGAGAGAGGCATGTGTTTTCTACCTCCAAAGGGAAAGGGGCCATGCCATCCTCCTCAACTCAATGATTGACAAAGGTAAACAAAAAATGAAGGAGGAAGTAGACAACCATGAGGAGGAAAGAGAATTTGAACTCATCCAAATAGACAGTGATGAGGAAAATGAAACAAGAATTGCAAACTCCCTTCTACAATACAGGAATGCACAGATCAGGTATTTGGAAGCTAAATTAGAGAGAGCTAAGGATGTCATTCACTTCTTGCAGATGTAGAAAAAAAAAAAGAGTGGCTAGCAGGCCATCTATGAAGCAAGGGCACTCAAATACCAGAAAGAGGCTCAAAGAGTACAGGTGAAGTTGGAGGAGTACATGGGCGCCTATGAAGAAATTGAGGATGAGGAGGGTCAATCTAAGAAAGCCTTTGGCACGAGAGAGGGAGCAAGAATCAGAAAAAGCACAAAAATTTCCCCTCACTGAAATCCTTGCTATGGAAATTGAGCATAACAGGGAATCATGGCTTGAAAGGGCCAACATACATCTTGAGGCCAAACTAGAGAAGGCCAACAAAGATTTGAACTTGCGAAGGAGAATGACTGAGCGCTATGAATGAAGAAACCGAGTTGCAAGGCAAAAACTCAAAATTGCTTGAAATGAGGGCCCGAAACAAAAATATGAAAAAGACAAAGCTAGGCTTGGTATTTTTTCCCAAGCTTCTCTACAGGTCTCCAGGGACCCATCGGCACCTACCTACCAATTTTGAGAGAAATTGAACAACTTTTTTTTTTTGCAAATTTTAAGGCTAGGAGTGCAGCACACCTTGTGCTGCGCTTTGTACCAGGGCATATTTAGGAGGAGAGGCTTACATTTTTGGATTCCCCATCATTAGAGGAGTATGATCACCAATTTTCAGCTCAATTGGAGTTGTTTTTACCCCCCAAAAGGGTAAAACACACTAAATTTTTAACCTTTCTGCCCACTTTTCTGAGCATGTGCTGAGCTCTTGTAAGTCTTGGAATTTTCATTTTTTGGGAAAATTTTAGAGGTCATATTGAAGTAATAAAGGTAGATATGGAAATTAGACTTCAAGGGCTTTCCAACGAGCCATCACGGAGCCTTTTCCGACATCGGGAAGGCTTCTAAAACACTGTTGCAAAAGGCCTATTTTTGTGCTGTGCTCCTGGCATAATTTCAATTTTTGACACAGTGTGTTGCGCTCCTGTACGTGACTGGGAAGAATGTGCGTTTGGCAAGTTTTCATATGCTTTTCAGGGCCTAAAAGTCAATTTAATTTCTATATATGGCCGGAAAAGATATTTGTTAGATATTTTTGTGCCTTGGGCCTTGCAAGGCCTCAAGGACAAGTTAGGATATTTCTTGTTGGCCAATAGGATTCTAGATGCTCTAGTGGCCTTTCCTCTTCCTTGCTTGTTATATAAGGCATGAGGATTCATTATAAACAATTGGGACTTGATGTGTTTAAGAGCAATACATGGTTTTTAGAATTTGATGAACAATCTAGTGTTGTGGAGCTTGTGGATGAGTTGCCTTGGTTGATAATGATGAAGGCTTGCATGCAGGATTCCTGAGTTTAGTTAATGGTGAAGTATCTCTCATTTGTTCATGTTTTTTCTTGTTTGTCATATGTACATATTTCTATATTGCAATAGCTTAGAAGGGTATAGGATGAGAAATTTTGTTAGAGGCACCTCAGTCCTCTTGTTTGCTATTGTCTTCATGTTTTCTTCTGCTGGGTTAGTTTAAGGAATTCTTAGTTGCTCCTTAGGCCCACCTAAGCTTTTCTATTTCAATATTGGATTAATATGCTAGTTTAAAAACATGATTCATGGTAAGCCCTGCTTGTTTTATGCTATCTAAACTCTGTCTTGAAATCTCTCTTTGATGTATTGATTGATTAGGTTAAGCCAAAGAGGTCTTGTTTCGATCTTGCCCTTCGTATATGCTTATCAGTTTGCCTCAAAGTTCTTTATAGTTTAATGAATGATGTTTAGGCGTTCCCTCTTCATTTATTGATACTATTTGTCTCTTATATGTTTTCAAATCTTGAAAGTAGAATCATTGAAGTTAGATAAGTTGTCTTACTTCATTTGCTCCACTGGATTGTATATCTTGAATGTGTATTTGTTTAAAAGTATAGTTATTGAGTAAATGGTGTCCCATATCTCATAACTAGTATCTTTTGCTTATCAATATTCAAGATCTCTCTGTTCATAGGTATTTGACAAAGGATTCTTAACTTCCCTTTGCCCTACCTTGGTTCCCAAACTTAATGTCCACTTCACCTCATACATAAACTTTAAAGATCCATTAAATACACTAGATTTTCCCTGTGATGTACCCCGATTCATTATCGAGATATCAATGACTTCATAGCCTCCATAGCCCATTTATTTGATAGCCTATCACTCCACCTATCCTACTTGATCATCTTACCCCAACCAAAATAAACAACAAACCTACACTTAACAACTAGCCTAAAATCAACCATCCAAAGTGAACAAGTTCACATCCTTTGCATAATAGAGAGAGCCCTCTCTGAGTCTAGGAAGGCTAGGTCCTAGGACTCCAAAGAATAGTTTGATGTTACCCTGTCATTTGGTTTACCAATCAGCCAAATCACGGGACACTAACAGATGAAAATTTTTCTTTGTCCTTGTCTTCTTATCTAAATTCATTTGAGTGCAAGTCAGGAGATAAGATTAAATTTTTGGATGAAGTTGCTAAGAACATTGAGAAAGATATTCAAGTTTTAAAAGATCAAATTCAATCCTATGGTCTTCATGATCAAGACCAGTCTTTTCAAAAGTTTTTCATGCCATAACACAAAGAGAGGTGCTGCTACCTTTCTCTTTTGAGATTGATGAAGAATACCTTGTTTTTGAAAATCAGTTTGATAGCACACAACTGGAATCCTATGTTGCTAAAGAAAGCATATATGAGCTATCTAAAACTGCAGAATGTTTTGAAGATTATCAAACAAACTATGTTTTCTATGATCCTATAGATGACTACATGGAAGATTCCTACAGACCAAAGTTCCAATTATATTTTTCATTGTGAAAATCAGATCCTTTTTTTGTTGCCTTGGTCATTTCAATATCTTGTTTACTTTTGGTTCAAGTGCAGTCAAGGGGTTCAAGTATCAGATCAGATCATTGACTGTATTTATTGGAGGTTTCATGTTGCTTGAATTAAACATGAAGATTGCAGTTGTTAGGGTAGGTAGCAGTGTGTGAATAAGCTCAAAGTCGACTGAGCATCTTTTCAATAGGTACAAATTTTGTTTTTCAACATCAATCATCAAACTTGAGCCTGAGGTGAAGGCCATAAGAGTTTGAAGAAGGCTTGGAAAATTTAAGAGTTTGTATTTCCAAAAAGATGGATAGCACTGGAACTATAGGTTCTTTGGTGTACCACAGGGTCACACCATCCTAAGTGAAGCCACTATTATCACACCCAAAATTTTTAAAAATAACTTGAAGCATGTCAAGTTTGTATGTATATTGGTTAGGAGAATAGTATGATGAAATGATAAATTTTATGATATGGTATAATTTTTTAGGTTGCTTAAGTTGTTAGGGGATGTATTCAAGTCATGTCAAAAGGGTAAATCTGAATTAGATACTTTAATTAATCAAATGTGTCAAATCTGGCCACTTGTCAGAATTTTCCTCAGTCTGTAGTGTTTTTAGTACAAACCTAACAGATTTCGTTGCGAAAACACCTAGTAATTTCGTAGCGAATTTGACACTTGTTAAAATAAATTCGCTATGAAATCTTGTTTTCCTGCAATGGTTTCTGCAAACAGATGAGTTGTCAAACTTTGAGTGTTTCGAGGTCATGCTGTCAGAATAGGGTCATCATTGAAAGTTTTGAGCACGTTTGGGCATTAATTACCATTTTATTATGAATTTAATCTCATTTCCCCCCTAATTTACCCCTCATTCATCATGATTTCTCTTTCATTCTTGTAAGCTGCTATTCAAACATCTCGTTGTCATTGTTCTTCCTCTAGAAGTCCATTGTCATACCAGCCCCCTATTCCCATAAACATCTTATTGTCATCAAGTCTTCACTGAATAGGTGTGATTATCTAAAGAAGGCCACTGCTGCAAAACAAAGGAAATGGCTACACCAAAAAGGAAAAATAAAGGAGGCTTACAATTCAAGTATGAGCCTATAAGCTCGAAATTAATCATGGAGGATCCCAGTTCTGTGGAGGCTTTCACAAGAGTAGGTTGCATGTAGTTTTGTCAAATATTACAAGGTCATCATAGACAAGTTTCATAAGATTTCACACTAAAATTCAAGGGAAATTCTACGAAGGTTGGTACTCTCCATTTTCCAATCTCACATGATAGTATTTGTCAAGCAACATGAATCCATAGGATAGGAGAATAATGGTTTAAAGCCACGAAGTTTGATTTAAAAATTTGTGATGATTATTTGAAACCTGAGCATGTAGGGATAAATATGACTACAGGGATTCCTAGAACTTGTCTCAAAGATAACTATTCTAAGATATTGATGGTGATACATAAATAATTTACCTGCGAGGGTAGATTTCATACAATCTACATGTATAATTTCAAATTGCTGCTTCATTTTATAGGAAAAATAATAATGGATATCCCTTTCTACCTTTTTAGAAGCCTTGGAAAAATGTCAGATAAGGTGCAAGGAAGTCCTAAAAGGAGTGAAACCTCCATATTTCACAATGGAATGATCAAAATATTAGTGATGGAAGAATTAAATAAACTAAACAGAGACTGGGAAAACTTTTTGTTTATGAGAGGGTACGAAATAGATGCTTTAACTCCAAGTAAATCTTCTAAATCCAAGACTCTTACTCCTAGACAAAAAATGGATACCATTGCACGGATAGAAGGTGATCATCAAGAAGGTTTGCAACCTTCAGTTGAAATCATGGAGATAGAAGCTGAATTCATTCAAGTAGCAGCACCTCATCCAAAAATTAGCAATCATGTTATAGAACTTGCTACAATCAGCAAGTCTAAATTTGCTGCAAAAAGGTCTAAAAGAAACACAAAGAAATTCACTGGAGTTAAAGGCAGGCTTGAAGATATTTTGCAGGCTATAGACATTGCAGAGACCCCTGTAGTGAAAGCGATTGAGGTAGAAGGATCCAAGGTTAAAAGGAAGGGTCTTACTACGAAGAAATTATATTTTTCAACTAAATATTCAGGTTTTCTATTTAAACCTATAAAACCTTTCACCAGATCACAGATTTCTGAGATGATTAAAAATGACAGCAAGCAACAGAGGAAAGATAAAGGAAAAGAGGAAGTAGTGCAAGAAATCATAGTGATATCTCCTTCTGAGACAGACATTACTAAAGGAAAATAAGGTAAATCCAAAAGGAATATTCAGAAGGAGTCTGAGGTAGACTTTCCTAAATAAAAACTCAAAGATAAAGAAGAAATTTTCAAACAGAGAAAGGGAAAAGAAAAAGTCACAGAGAAAACTGAAAAAAGAGCTTCTTAAATAACAGTTGAAAGAGACTAAAGAAGAGCTGGTTGAAACATATATGGAGCTGGAAAGATACAAAAAAGATAGACAGTTGATATATGAGGTGGAAAATAAAGTGACTGATCAAGTTACCCACTTTGAAAAAACCATTGGAAAGGCCAAAAATCTGCTTAAGAGATCACAACCTTTGCGCATCATGATGAAACACACAAGGTAGATAAATTTATGGTTACAGGCAGAAAGGAAGAGTCTTCAGAAACAAGTCAAAGAATTGAAAGAACATATGGAGATGATGAAGAAAGAATTAGAGAAGAAAGGTTTGGAAAGAAAGGTTGTAGAAGAGACTACTGAAGTTACTCATGAAGAATTTGCTGATAAATGAGAAGGTAACAATAAATAATAGAGCCTTTTTGTATTATACCATCATATTTCACATCTAGATATACTCATGGAACTTTTCTAGGCTTAAATTCTAAATTTTTTCAAATCTATGGGCAATTAGGAAATTCCGCAGCGTATCCTAGGCTTGAACCCCAGTTTTTGCTGCGGAATTTCTGAAGATATATTTTTGGTTATAAGCCGCTTAAATTGTCCTCGTTAAGGAACTATAAGGTTTGTATTTAAATTTTTTTGATCACCTAACACCATCCAATGGTAAAAAGTAGTAGATGTGCAACACATATGACCTAATTGTTTTCACTACAGAATTTCGTTGCGAAAGTGCTAAAAACTCTGTTTTTACATCAAAGTCAGTTTTTGGGAATTTCTGAGGGGTAAGTAAAATTTTCAAAGTTTTTCTCCATGGGAAATGTCAAAGAGTATCAAAGAAGTGATATAGATTATTAGAACAAAATATTTCTGAATGGAAACATTTTTCATGAAGATGGTTTGGAGTTGCCAGCTCATCATGCTGCCATATCATCAACGTAACAACTCCTTAACAATAGGCATAATAGTTTCATGAAGATAGTGAGGGTAGTTATGTTTTGATTGTGGTCAGTATTTTTGAAGGACATGATTCCTTTCAAGGAAGATGGATTTTCTTTAGATAAAATTTTAATAAATAGGTGTTTGAGTTATGTTAGGACTCTAACTCCTAATTTAGTAGGTGTCAGTTTCTAGTTATAAATATCTAGTTTGTGGTTAGATTAGGGGGTAGTAAAAGAATATAATGATCTAGACATTTAGTAGATTGGATGTAAAGGATAGATTCCTATAAGTAAATATTACTTCGATGTATGAAGGGTTAGAATACATGACTGTTGACTTCTACTATTGTAAAGAGGTTTTGATTAGTAATAAAGAGTGGCTATTGGTTTCATCCTTCACCTGAGATACATTTGATATTTTCATGAACACTGTCCTATGTATCTTATTACTTTATGTCAATATATTAATGTTTGATTACTCAGAATTTGTGCTTTGCATGCTTAACTTCCTTTTAAGCATTAAACTATTGAATATCTTTCTCAATGTCCTGATTTCAGTATCTTAATGTTCATTACTTAGAATTCATGTTTCTCATGCTATGAATTCCTTTGAACATTTATATATTGAGTAAATTCTGTGGGTGTGTATTCTACTTTCATTTAAATATCTACATGCCTTAGCTTCCACAAGGAGAGCCTTTATCATTGAGATCCCTGTCACTGACTCCATAGCCCAATGGTAGCAAGCATTCATTTTTCAACCTGCAATAATTAAATCCAAGACATAATTAATAGAGTTAGCCATGAGGTACTATCATTATTCAATATCATAAAACCCCCTTAAGAGAGCCCTCTCAAAATGAAGAGGCTAAGCTTCAGTTAGAAGTGGTTTGAAAGAGTTACTCCAAGTCGACCATGGAAGCAGCCCAACAAGACTCAATTTGGTGATAACAACACTGATGTTGATTGGGCCAGAAATGTTGTTGATAGAAATAACACATCAGGGTGCTATTTTAGCTTGGGGTCTGCCATGATATATTGGATGAGAAGGAAGAAAATTCTATTGTTATTAGCACGACTGAGGTTGAGTAAATTTCTGCTAGCATGGATAGCTATGAGGCAGTGTGGTTGAGGAAACTCTTTGGAGAGATGTTTGAGTAGGTAATGTATACAACTATGATATACTGCGAAAAAAAGAGTGGGATCCAAATTTTAGAGAATCTCGTGTTCCAGGATGGGTCCAATAACATTGAGATTGGATAATATGCGATATGGTGCAAAGAGTACCTTTAAGACTCCATTACATTTCAACAGATGAAAAAATAGCTGACATTCTTACCAAGAATTTTCCTAAAGGAAAGTTATTGGTATTTAGAGAGAAGATTGGAATGGTGGATGTGACCTGTTAGCTCCCTGTAATCAACAATATTGGCGAAAGTCCAGTCGCAGGGAGAAACATCGTTTCAACCACTTTGGGATTCTAGGATATAGCCCTCCTGAATTCGGAGAGGGATCTCTCCACTAAGTGCAAAGATGGATTTGTCTTTGAAGTTTGGGGTAATGATATTAGGCTAGTTATGAAGGCCAAGGGTTTTGTTTGTTTTTTGGATGGTTGAGCATGATTACTGTTTGAGGTGGAAAGTTATAAATGTAAAGAGTTTCAAAGGTGAGAAGTTGCAAGCAGATAGAACAAGCTTTGGCCAGGAAGATAGATAATTGTAGGTTTTAGTCCATTGGGCTATGGGGTCATAATAGGGTTTAATTGGAACAACAAGAGGCAGGAGTGGTCCATGGGGCAAGTCATATATGTCTAAGGATCTCTTTGAAGATTGATTTATGGAATGAAATGATACAACAAGAAGGAAAATTAAACAGATGCAGAACAAAGAGAAGCCTAGGATATGGTAAGTACTTTTAAACTAGCCAGCCTTTGACAAACACTTAAGAAGAACATAAAATCAAACTAGGATCTGGTAAGTACTTTTAAACTAACCAGCCTTTGATACACTTTCGACAGAAAACATTTTGAAACAAAGGGCAAACTTGAAGGCAACTGTTGGAGTAGAAACTAGCGGGCCGGGCTCACCACAAATCCTCTCCTAGCTCTGCTTTACTTCGTTACTTTCAAGACAAACACAAAGATAACAAAGAATGGCCTAAGATCTGGTAAGTACTTCTAAACTAGCCAGCTTTTAAAACATTCCAAGGGAAACATCCAGACAACCTTTGGGGATAAAAATAGGACCAGGGCACACCATATCTTCCATAGTTCATCTCTACTTAACTAGTACTGAACATAAATTTCAAGAATAATATTTAGCTAAGAAAATAAGACGAGGGAACGCCAACATTCCTATGCTTAAACTGAATTAAATCATTCCCGAATAACACAGATTGGAAGAAAACATTCAGATAAAGGTTTTCAGTTAGAGAAGGGTACTGATATACAGTAGGTCCTAACTATATGCATGATGTTATTTATAAGAGAAGATGCAACACAGTGAAAACAGAAAAAAAAAGACAAGTTACAATAAGAAAAACATCACCGTCAACATAGAACAGGATCCCATAAATCAGCTTGTATTGATGCTCCAAACTAGTTACAACTTTAAGTCCAATGCTTTAGTTTAGCAACCATCTACACATCTCAGCCTAACCTATCTACCACCAGTAGAGCTCCAAGGGCCCGCGAACACTACTTATAGATAGAAGTCTCAAGCTCAATTACGTTTCAATGTTCTACAACCAACCCCTCATTCATCTTCTGTAGGAGTATATATAGAAGGATGAGGAGGTGAGATCTGATAAAAGATCTCAAAAAATAATTAATACAGACTTAAATGGCTTCTTGGCCTTTGAGGGGATCAATAAAGAAGCTTACATAGGTGTCTTTTGTACTAAATGATTTACATAAAGATTAAGCTCGGTGGGAGCTTTTGTTGACCTTTAAGGCTTTGTGTGATGTTGAGGTTACTTTGCTGATATTTTGTCATCAATTTTCCTGCAGAATTTATCCTCCGACTGTGTTGTGAGGTAGATATTTGGTCTTGATCAATAACTTCAGCCTCTGATTGAATACTTTGAGGCACAGGTGGCATTTCGGTAGCTGGGAGGAATCAATTTTCCTCAGATGTGGCGGTGGAGGCTTTCTGTTGATAAAACACTTAAGATTTTCTTTAAATTGTGTTTTAATTGGGGATTAGGCTTTTGATAATAATTCTTAGCAGTGATCCCCGCAAATCTGTCTTCAATCTTCTGTCCTGGTACATTTTTGTCTTCGACACTGATTCTCTCTGACTGTGCTTGATTTACTATGTTTTTCTAGTATGCAGGGCTACACAGGGGTGATATGGCATCAATGCCTCATGAAACATCGATGAAACGTGAAGTTTAAACCCTAAGATTGATTTTCTTTGGTGAATTGAAGGCAGGAGGATTGTCACCCTCTGCCTTTGAATTTTCTTCGGGCATAGCGGAAAATCCACTTGGAACCCTGCACAATACAAAAAATATTAAAAAATCTTGCATGTATAGGTTTATTGCTGCGGAAGGAAATGTGGGGAGAGCATGGCCGTTGGATGGCATCATCCAACGGTCGAGATTGATAAAAAAGGGGTCAAAAAGAAAAAGGGAGAAGTTAAATCGGAGCCGTCAATCGCGCAGAGATCGACGGTCGGGAAAAGAGGCAACAAGTCAAAGCGGAGGAGTCAGTTTTTGGAAAAAATAGAGAAATGGGTTAAAACCTGGGTTTTGAACAAAAATGGTCATGAAATCAGGTTTTGGAATCAGGACAAACGTGGGCCGTCGGATGGGATTGGCCCACGCGATCAACGGTGGAGGACGGCGCCACAAGACCTTAAAAACAAAACCCGGACTTCAAACCTTTAATTCAATCATACTGTATAATTATTTTGGGTCATAGAATAGGCTTGCTGATTGTGCGGGGGAATAATGAAAACCCACCCCAATTTGTAGATGCCGCGTAGATGCTGACTGGGCATTCGAGACCACTAGTTCTTCGGGAGTGCTGTCGTGGCTGTGGGGACCAGGGTGACTGTTTTGGGCCATCGATCTGCAGATCAGATCGACGGTAGAAATGATTTTAATACTACGCTGTACCTGTGGATATCGCACAGGAATCTTCGGAGAGCGACTATCGTTCGATGAGCGGCCTCAGATCGGACGGCGCGCATCAATATCGCGTCGGGTCCACGTCCGATCTTTAACGTGTGATGAGCGGTGGTTTTCTGAATAGTGCACAAGACACGTGTCGGGCAGTGTATGGAATCGCTGCTGATCGGGAAAAAACCACCCTTTGCTTGAAGGTGGTGCGATGGATACCGCCCGGTTTTGGAATGGTGAGTGGTTGGCGGGGACCACCGACTACGATGGATTACATGCTGTCGATCTGCAGATCAGATCGACGGTGGAGATTGATTTGGAATTTTGCACTGGTGGAAACATTATTTCATAATAAATCCGACAAATTTAAATAAAACTAAGGTTTATACTTTGGGGGCGAGAGGTTAATTTTCGATATGGTTTGGCAGCCGTTTGCGGGGCCTTTGGGCGCATGGGAGATAATAAGACCAAGGGTTAAAGTAGAGGGCTAATCGGCATCGTGTGACGCGATAAGCGCCTGAAGGGTTGGCGCTTGGTTCTAGCACCAAGACGCATGGAGGGGAGGATTAAAGACTTAGGCCAAGGGGGCTTAAGTCCATAATATATATAAAATATGCATTTTAATGGGTTTTCAATGGTTTTCAAAGGAATTTGAGAGTTTCGATAAGGCTAGAAAGGATCTTAAACCTTACCAAAAAGGGTTTCGAAGAAGGGAAAGGGGAAAAACATGAAAATGAAGGTTTTTCATGGGAGATGAAAGGCAAAGATGAGGTTAGTCTGGAAAAAGGGGGAAAGGGACCAGGGTGCTTGCAGCAGTATTCTTTCTTAGGAATCAGCAGGATTTCTGAGATGAAAGGCAAAGATGAGGTTAGTCTAGAAAAAGGGGGAAAGGGACCAGGGTGCTTGCAGCAGTATTCTTTCTTAGGAATCAACAGGATTTATGAGTGTGGAAATGGGCACAGCAGTGAAATTGGGACAGAGGCATGAGGCCTTCAAGAGTCTTCAAGAGCCAACACTTTTTAGCAATAAAATTTGTTCCTTGAAGGCTCGAAAAAGTTTTAGCCACCTTTTGCTATAACAAATTTTATAGGTGGCTAACAGTGGCTCCACTTGGGGATGGTGCCTTCTTGAAGGTATCAAGAACTTCAGACTTGCATTCTTTGGGAGGCTGACCTGTGCCACATCCATTATGTTCTCTGGGAGGCTGAACTGTGCCTTATCCATTGGGCTGCCCTTCCTTTGTTGGGATGATCTTGCTTTGAAAACATATTATCAACCATAAAAACAATGGATATTTCATCAACAAGCTTTCTACCTACCCAATCCTACAGATCTAACATTTTTTTCTTCATTAGAGTGCACTTGGATTGTAAAACTATTTTCAAAACATTTTATTCTTTTAAAAGCTTAAAACTAATCTAATGATAAGGAGATCAAATCTCTTGTAGAAAAATGCTCAAAAATGAAGTTGCTCAGAATTGGTCCAAACCAGAACGACTGGAAAGAGCTCGAAAAAACGATCCTATAGACGCGAACGGCACTAAAAACTGACGCAGTATGAGAAAGTTATTCAGCTTTGAATTTTCTCAATTTCAATTAAAAAATGGCCAAAATTGACTTTATAATTTTTTTTTTATTTAAAAAAGAATATTCCACAGAATATTCTAGGAATATTCCGTGAAATATTCCACAAAATATTCTGCAGAATATTTCGAAGGCCGCAAATCAAAAGGCACCACGTGGCCAGCCCGGAGGCTTCCACGTGGCCCTAATATCCAACGAAATGGCGTTCAAAATTTTTATTGTGTTCTCGACAGGGTTTGACCCCGGGTCGGGGCGGTGCCAACGGAACAACCCAACCAACGGGCCACGGCAACGGATCTTAATAATGGTTGCTTTGAGTTTCTATTTAAAGTCTAAATTTTGTTTGGGCGGGTCCAAAAGGGGGCCAGCCCCGAAGGGTCAGCCCCCTTCTCATGGAACCCTATGGCGCGGAACCATGGTTTAGACGCATCGGCGCGCAAACCCAACAGATGTGGTTATATTAATTACCACCGTTCATACATGTGACCGACTCAAAACAAAAAACTGTAATATTTATTACAAGCCCTAACTGCACGGATTAAGTTGGAGACTCCACCTGTTTTGGCGCCACTCACTAATTTAGTGGCCTTATCTGCAGTTACTCCACAATTAGTGGAGGATTTTTAGCCCTAACTGGGAAAAACTTCAGTTAGCCATAACTTTGGCTAGGGAAGTCCATTTGGGACGAATTTTTTTTTGATTTTGGGGTATTGAAGCATTCTGGAGCTGTTGGGATAGGTTTCAGAGCCATCAAGGCACTCTATTAGTGATTTTATCAGCGATTTTTGTTGTGGAGCCACTAGGGCTTGGTGAAAGATCAGCTGTGTTGGACTATACTCATCCATTGGAGGTGAATGAATAGTCGATTTATACTGATTTCAGTCCTCTGTTTCTGAATTTGTAGCTAATTTTTCCTTTTGAGGCTTTCTATACAGTGTAATTTTTAATTTGAGCATTAATGAAAGAGGGAAAAACCTATTTAGAGGCTTTTGGACCCAGCATAGGTAGCCCAAAAGAGGGGTGAAATGCTTAAAAAAATGCTATCTGTTATGCTGTGTATTTTGCTGCTATTTTCTAGATTTTACTACATTAAACAATAAATTTTCATAATTCCACTTTTCCCAATGAGACTTATACAGTGATCAAAACTTATTAGTTTAACTTCAAACCACATTACTCCCATTGCAGAATACTTGAACTTGCTTATTCACACATAAAATTTTGGTTAATGAATACTTTGCATACATAAAAAAATACTTTCATTGCCAGATCTATTTAGTGTTTACATTATATTTCTTTAGGCAGAGCCAGTAAGAGGGCCAGAAGCTTCTGGTTTCATCCTTTCTAGTAAAGTTGAAATAACCAGTAAAAGCCCCTACTTTCAATCTCTATATAAGAAATAATTTGTTCACACAATTTCAGAACAGATTGGTATCAGAGGTCTAGGTTTTGTTTAAGAGTTTGTGAATTTTGTGCAAGAAGATTGTGTTATTCTGCAAAATTTGATGCTTACTAGGCTAAAATTGAAAAGAAGGGAAGGTCAATTGGTTAGAGCACAAGTTAATCCTCAACCAAGGAGGGCTAGGGTGCCATTATATCCACCTTCCATTTCATCCTCATTAGCCTTAGAATCAGCCACAAACATGTCTTCCAGAGAAGGAGAAGTACATGAGGAAATGGATCCCAAGGAAGAAGAAAGAGTCTTTGGAAAATATTTCTTGGACATGATTGAGATGATTAGGATCCTATACCAAGAGAGAAATGATAGGATTGCTGGAGAAGGGTCTAGAAACCAAAAGGAAGAAGGAGATTCTTTAGGAGGGAAGAAAGAAAAAGATGAGTCTAAGAAAGGGAATGGAGGAAATGGTGATCCTTCATCTCCATCGTCATCCTCTTCCTCCACATCATCCTCTTCTACTTCTGTTAATCAGTCACAAAAAACAAAAACATCTCTTAAAAATCATTTGTTAAAGCTTGATGTGAAGTTTGAGTTGCCGATGTTTAATGGTGATGTGAATGCAGAAAAATTGGATAACTAGATTAGACAGCTGGAAGTCTATCTAAGGATTCAGAATTTGCATGATGATGACACAAAAATCCAATTAGCCTCTTTGAGAATGGATGGAGCAACTTTGGTTTGGTGGGAAGCCAAGAAAAGGGAGGAAATTAAAAAGCATGGTAAGATAACTCTAACTTGGAATGAGATTATTATTGCTATTAAGAAACAGTTTTATCCTCTTGCTCATATTCATAAAGCAATCATGAATTGGAAAAATTTTAGGCAACTTAAGGGTCAAAATGTGCAAAATTATACCCAATATTTTAGAAGGAGATCACTTCTACTTGGAGTAGACTTACAAAGTCAATACATCTTGTTAAAATACATAGGAGGTTTGCACAATTATCTGCAACATACTATTCAATGTTTAATCCTACCAGCTTAGATGAAGTCTGTGTCCAGGCTACACATTTAGAAGCTAGAGGAAAGAATACTTTTGATGAGGATAGTAATTTCAAAAACAAAGGAAAGAAGAAAGTTGCAAATTCAAGAAAAGAAAAAGGAAAGTTATTTTGCAGGAACTGTTCGAAGACAAGTCATGATGAAGATCATTTTTGGAAGCTTCATCCTGAACTGAAACCAGAAAAATACAAGAATAAAAACAAGACCAAAGAAAAGGAGAAAACTGTAGCAACAGTTGAGCAAGACTTAGAGTTAGACTCATGAGATGAGACAAAAAGCATAGCCATGGTTTTAAAGAACATTAAGGGAAAAGAAGTGGTGCAAGACACAACTCCTAGTTCTAGCTCTTTTAATTGTCACAAAAATACTCATGAAGAAAAGAGGAGGATAGAGATTTTCCATGTGAGGGTAATTTCAAAACATACCAAAATTGACACACTATTTGACAATGGGTCACAAGCAAATCTTATATCTGAAGACTTGGTCAAGAAACTTAAACTTGAGACCATTCCACATCCGAAGCCTTATCCACTTGGATGGATATGCAAGGATGCCAATTTTCAAGTCTCAAGGAAGTGCATATTGCGCTTTGCAATAACTGCACACTTTATTGACACAGTTGAACTTGATGTGGTGCCGCTTGATATCTCGGGTATTGTTTTGGGAAGTCTTACTTATTTGACAGGAAGGCCATCTTTCATCGCCATGAAAACAAGTATCACTTGTTCAAAGATGGTAAAGAGTACATTGTGAGAGCTCACAAGAAGAAGCTGGAATCTTCTTTACTCCATGCAAGTCAATTGAAAAGACTGGTTAAAGCAAGTCAAAGTCTAACTTTGTTAATGTTGAAATGACCAGATTTTGAGCATTCACCTTTTTATGATGTTGCTAATGATTTGTCTCAGTTTAATAATAGTTTTTATTTGAAAGAAGATGATGTTATGTTGCAAAAATTACCTTTTGGGTCATCCAATGCAGTGAATGAAGTGTCAAAGAAAAGCAGTGCAAGCAAGAAGGACACACAATTCAGCATGGGACAATATTGGTTTCAGAATGGTAGAATTCGCCATGGGAACAGTTTGCAAGGTGAAAGTCATTTTAAGTCTTTCTGGAAGTTTGATCAGTGTAGAAAAAGTTTATTTTCTGCAGATTACAATTGTTGTTCTGCAAATTTTAATAATTTGCATCATGACTCCGTCAATCTTAGCAATGGTCGATCAGTTGATTCCAGAGACAGATTATCATTTTCTCAAAAGCTTCATTTGATGAAATCGGGTAGATTTCAGTTATTCAAGGGTGGAAGAGTGGAGAATCAGTCTCCACATTATCAGTTTCACTAGTCAGAGAGATTTTGGGGTCCAAAAGCTTCCCATTTGGGAGGTGTGATCAGGAGATCAAATCTCTTGTAGAAAAATGCTCAAAAATGAAGTTGCTTAGAATTGGTCTGAACCAGAATGACTGGAAAGAGCTCGGAAAAAAAACCCTGTAGATGTGAATGGCACTGAAAACCGACGCCGTATGAGAAAGTTATTCAGCTTTGAATTTTCTCAATTTCAATTAAAAAATGGCCAAAATTGACTTTATAATTTTTTTTTTATTAAAAAAAGAATATTCCACAAAATATTCTAGGAATATTTCGTGGAATATTCCATAGAATATTTTGCGGAATATTCTGAAGGCCACCAATCAAAAGGCGCCACGTGGCCCTAATATCCAACGAAATGGCATTCAAAATTTTTATTGTGTTCTCGGCAGGGTTCGACCCTGGGTCGGGGCGGTGCCAACGGAACGGCCCAACCAACGGGCCACGGCAACGGATCTTAATCATGGTTGCTTTGAGTTTCTATTTAAAGTCTGAAGTTCATTTGGGCAGGCCCGAAAGGGGGCCAACCCCCTTCTCATGGAATCCTATGGCGCGGAACCATGGTTTAGACGCATCGGCGCACAAACCCAGTGGATGTGGTTATATTAGTTACCACCGTTCATACATGTGACCAACTCAAAAAAAAAAACCGTAATATTTATTACAAGCCCTAATCGCACGGATTAAGTTGGAGACTCCGCCTGTTTTGGTGCCACTCACTAATTTAGTGGCCTTATCTGCAGTTACTCCACAATTAGTGGAGGATTTTTAGCCCCAACTGGGCAAAACTTCAGTTAGCTTTAACTTTGGCTAGGGAAGTCCATTTGGGACGAATTGTTTTTTTATTTTGGGGTATTGAAGCATTCTTGAGCTATTGGGATAGGTTGCAGAGCCATCAGGACACTCTATCAGTGATTTTATCAACGATTTTTGTTGTGGAGCCACCAGGGCTTGGTGAAAGATCAACTGTGTTGGACTATACTCATCCATTGGAGGTGAATGAATAGTAAATTTCTACTAATTTCAGTCCTCTGTTTCTGAATTTGCAGCTAATTTTTCCTTTTGAGGCTTTCTATACTGTGTAATTTTTAATTTGAGCATTAATGAAAGAGGGAAAAGCCTATTTAGAAGCTTTTAGACCCAGCAGAGGTAGCCCAAAAGAGGGGTGAACTGCTTAAACAAATGCTATCTGTTATGCTGTGTATTTTTGCTGCTATTTTCCAGATTTTACTACATTAAATAGTAACTTTTCATAAGTCCAATTTTCCCAATGAGACTTATATAGTGATCAAAACTCATTAGTTTAACTTCAAACCACATTACTTCCATTGCAGAATAATTGAAATTGCTTATTCACACATAAAATTTTGGTTAATGAATACTTTGCATACATAAAAAAATACTTTCATTTCCAGATCTATTTAGTGTTTACATTATATTTCTTTAGGCAGAGCCAGTAAGAGGGCCAGAAGCTTCTGGTTTCATCCTTTCTAGTAAAGGTGAAATAACCAGTAAACGCCCCTACTATCAATCTCTGTATAAGAAATACTTTGTTCACACAATTTCAGATCATCTAATTCTACTCCTTATTTCTCCCTGAACTCAGATTAAACAGTTGAGTTCAGATGCTTCTCTACCTATTCTACCATCTGTTGGGATTAAACTGTCCAACAGATTTTTATTCTCTAAATTCTACAACATAAATTTAAAAACATTCAAGTCAGGATTGAACATTCTAACTTGATGCTGGTCTATGGCATAGAAACAGGTTGCACATAGACATTGTTTTGCACAAAATTTAAAACTAAAATGGAAGGCTTGAGATCTGAAAGTTCAAAGTACCGCCTTCTCTTTTTACAACTCTGTTTTGACTTTTGTTTGAGCTGTTCCTTCTTTGTTCTCTGGTTCAGATTTTGAGCTAATTAGAACTAGATTTACATCTTTTTTGACTTAGAAAATAAAACAGATTTGAGTCATCTCTCTTTGGAAACTTAGGTTCAGATTTTGGTCTTGTTTGAACCTTTAATTTCTATCCTACACAATCTACGGATAAGCCAAGATTAAAAATTTTGGCAAATCAAATTCACTATCCTATCAGCAAAAAACTTCAAACTAATTAGTCAAGATTAGGCTATTTGACTAACTAGAAGTGTGTTTTTCAGGAGTGGCATTTGAGCTTGCACACTTTCAGAATTTGTTTCTCTTTTTTGGTATGGGGCTGTACCTTTCTTGTTTTCATTCTGCCCTCTTTTCTTTTTTCTATTGTTTTTGTATTTTTGATTTTTATAACTTTGAATGCAATGGTGGATGAGATATTTATAATGAGGAAAATATAAAAAGGCTTTAAAACATAGCATGGATCAAGAGAAGTAATGTTTAAGCATCCTGCCATTGACAGGGCCCCCAAACAATTCTGCTCCATTCAACTCTGGTAAGAAATAGGAATTGTTACCAGTAGCTGAATGAATGAGATAAGGGCCAAGCCATAAGTTGTCAAATTTCCCATTCTTGCCTTTGTCTTCCCTCCTTGAGTCCCACTTTAAAACTTTGTCCCCAATTTTGAAGTTTCTGGCCTTTGTTCTTCTTTCAAAAATCCTTTTAATGCTGTCCTGTTTCTGCAATGCTTTGTTATAAACTTCCTCTCTGGTTTGGTGAAGATGAATGATCTGATTTATTCTTCTGATCATGTCATTTTCTTTAGTTTGCAATTCTTGGATCAACTTCATCACTGGTACACCAAGGCTGTTTGGAAAAATTGCATCAGTGCCATATACAAGCTGGAAGGGTGACATGCCAATAGATTTCTTTAAAGTCAATCTGTCAGCCCAAAGTGCATGAACTAGCTTTGTGTGTCAAGATTTTTTATTGTCCTCCAACAGTTTCTTGATTATATTCACTAAACTCTTGTTTGAGGATTCTGCAAGTCCATTACCTTGAGGGTAATAGGCCGTGGAATGCCTCAATGTTATCTGATATCTGTGACAGAACTCGACCATCCTTTTTGATCCAAATGCTGCTGCATTATCAGTGATGATCTTAGTAGGGCAGCCAAATCTGGAGAGAATGTTAGTCTCCATGAATTTAATAATAATTGAATCATTGGCCTGTCTACAAGGTATGGATTCTATCCACTTAGTAAAATAGTATGTGGCAGTGAGAATCCACCTATGCTGGGCAGAAGATTGTGGATGGATTTCTCCTATGAAGTTAAGTCCCCACTGTTGAAATGGGGCTTCAACAGTGATTGGATGTAGAGGCAGGGGTATCAGTTTTATTTTGCCTTCAAAAAGATGAGATTTATGATAGGAAATGATCATCTTGTGTATATCAGGAAAAAGAGTAGGCCAATAGAAGCCAGCCCTCAAAATTTTGTTGGTTGTTGTCTTCCAGTATAAATGACCTCCACATTCTCCTTCATGGAACTCGTGCTTAAGCTTCTCTGCATCAAACTCAGGCAAACATTTAAGAACTAGACCACTTGCATTTTTCCAATAAAGACATTTATCTATAATGCAATAGTTTATATCTTTTAACTTTAGGAATCTTGCCTTTGTCTTTGTCAAACTAGGAGGTGTATTCAAATTAAGCAAAACATAAATAATATCAGAATACCAAGGATAATTCATAAAATGGTCTTCAACCATAGGTGGAAATCCTTCTTGGTCATCCAAAGCATCAATCATATTAACATCAAGAACTTCAAAATTGGTTTCAGCCATTAATCTAGCTAGACCTTGGCCTTTGATGAGTTTAGTGGGTTTTATCTCTAAATCGTATTCAAGGATAATAACAATCCAATTACCTCTCTTACCATCTGGGTCCTGTGTTAGAATGTCTTTAACAACTGAGTTTGGGACAAAGGCAATAATGTGTGAGTGAAGGATGTACACCCTGAAGTCTTTCAAAGCTTTGATCAAAGCAAAAGCTTGCTTCTCCATAATGTTATACTTCAGAGGGGTGTTGAGTCTCAAATCTGCATCTTTCTTATACACCTTTCTAGACCTTTTTCATTCACCCGGACCTTCTAAGTCATCAATACCATTGCATATTAATTGTAAAAGAGCATCTAAAATGGTTTTTAACTATGTTTTATGTCTGCTGTTTGATTTAGATTTTTGCTCATTTAGCTGCGGAATCTTGCCACTTTCCGCAACTGCTGCAACTTTCCGCAGCCATTTTGTTAAAGTCTATATTGCAGGTGTCTTCAGGAAAATCGAGCCACATGGGAAAGTTAGAAATGACGTGGACATGGATCGTGTCCTATTGGCTCGGTCAAATTCACCTAAGAAGGCTATGGTCAAAGGTGGCCAAGTGGTGGTCAACCGAAGAGTCCCACGGTGACAGAACTCTGTTTCTCATCACGTGGAGATTTGCGTGGCCGTTTCTAAATCATGGGAGACATATCAACACCTGTAAACGGCTCCATAAGCCGAATCCAACAGCCACTCTTCATAGATTTACTCCTCATGGCGGCCATAATCCTAGATCTCTGGACGTGATGGTTCACGTGTCTTCTATCAGCACAGACTTTAGGGAATTAGTTATATCACCTTCAGTTATAAATAATGCGTTCTCATACGCATAATAGTTAGCTCTGTAATGTAATTGCGTCGCCATTGTGCTGTGACATTATTTCTCTGTTATGACCGCATTTTAATATATGAGAAGACTCTGTTCATAAGCGTAATTCGTATTTGAAAGCTGCTTCCCAAGGATTGTGCAGAGGGCCCCTGCACAAGCTGAGGTTTTGTGTATTACTGTATAGTTTCATGTTTCATTTCTTTAAGTTCATTGTGCCATAGTCATTCACGTGTATATACATTACATCTTTCATGGTATTTACGTTTTATCTTTGTCCATAATCTTTCATGCTTTACATTTTACTTCTGTCCATAATCTTTTATGTTTTATGTTGTTGTTAACTGATCAGTGTTCTTGTTTCAGATTACAATAGGCAGCCCGGGCATTTGCACATATTTTTATAATGACTAATGACATGGAATCAATATTGTCCTTCTGCTGATTTCTTTTTCTTAGTTTTTGTTTAATTCCAGCATTGTTTTGTTTATTTCAGTCTTGCACATTTGCTTTAGTAGTTAGATTAGATATTAAATTGCTCATGTCATTTTCAGTTACCTCCGAAAACCATAGCGAGACTAATGGTGAGGGATTGAAGTATGAGTGTGTAGTTTGATATTAGTTTACTTTTCTGCAAGTTAGATATTAAATTGTTCATGTCATTTTCAGTTACCTCCGAAAGCCATAGCGAGACTAATGGTGAGGGATTGAAGTATGAGTGTATAGTTTGATATTAGTTTACTTTTCTGCAAGATAGATGTTAAATTGCTCATGTCATTATCAGTTACCTCCGAAAGCCATAGCGAGACTAATGGTGAGGGATTGAAGTATGAGTGTGTAATTTGATGTTAGTTTATTTTTCTGCAAATTAGATATCATATTGCTCAAGTTGTTTATGATTACCTCCGAAAGCCATAGCGAGACTAATGGTGAGGGGTCAGAATAATAGTTGATGTAATTTGATTTTAGTTTTACTTTATTTGCAATCTTTTCTTTGAGTACAGTTTCTTTTGTGTTTAGACAACAGCAAGGATAATGGTTTTCATGATCAATAGTTCACTGTTTGTTTAACTAGAATAGTGGCACATTTTCATTTCCTTTTAATTTTGTCATTGTATGTTTCAAAATCCTTTTGAAGTTTGAAGTTTGGTAAATCATTATAAAGGACATCATTGCCTTGAACAATAATAACCATACTTGTCTTTTAGAATTTCCATCTCACATTAGGAAACCAACCAAGATAAAAAGAAAAAAAACCAAAAACGACAAAAAAGTAAGAGATAGGTTATCTTGCACATATAGTGCGCCACACTTCGTCAGTTTACGAATCCCAGATTGACAAATTAATGTAGCAATTTAGGACACACTAAATTGACCAAACAAGGGGCATCCCTCAATGCCTTACTAAAGAAAGCAATAGGTTGCTCTTGTCTTAGTGGATTTTTCTGTAGAAGGACAACAACTATGGTATGTCCTGATGTAAATGAAAAAATATAAAAATCCTTTGAAAAATCAGGACTTATAAGAACCGGTGTTTTGGTTAACGCTTGTTTCACCAGCTCAAAGGACTTCTTTGCTTCCAAGGTCCATTTCACCCCTTGCTCCTTCTTCAACATTTTTGTGATATTCTAAGGAGCTCAGCCAAGTTGGGGATGAACCTTCTCAAAAAGTTAATCTTTCCAATGAAAGATTGCAACTCTTTGATGTTCTGAGGATGAGAGATTTGCAAAATGGCCTCAATCCTCTTTGGATCTACCTTTATACCCTCTTCAGAAATAATGTGTCCAAGAAGTTTACCTTCTTGGAGACCAAATAGTGTCTTCTTAGGGTTTAAATATATTCCAAACTTTCTGCATTTCTCGAAAAATTTTCTCAAATTTTCTAAGTGCTCTTCGTCTTTTTTTTAAAACACAGTGACATCATCAAGGTATATAATGATGAAGAAGCCCAGTTCCTTCGAGAATTCTATGTCCATGGCTCTTTGAAAATTTTCTCCGACATTCATTAGACCAAAAAGAATTTTCACATACATGAAAGTGCCCCATGGTGTAGTAAAGGTTGTCTTTAATTGATCAGCAGGGTGGACTAGGATCTGATTGTACCTTGAGTAGCCATCAAGCAAAGAAATTCTTCTAGACCCTACCACCCTTTGCAAGATATGATCCATCTTAGGTAAAGGGTAGTTGTCTTTCAATGAAGCTTTGTTCAAGTCTCTAAATTCTATACAAAGCCTGATCTCTCCAGTTTTCTTTTTAACTGACACCAGATTAGAAACCCATTCAGAATATCTAATAGGGACAATAATATTAGCCTCGTACATTTTCATGATCTCATTCTGAACCGAAGGCAACTGAGCAAGGTTTATTCTGCGCAGTTTTTGTTGAATGGTTTTTGGTTTTCTTTGAGGGGAATTTTGTGCTATATTATTTCAGTGTCATAGGATTTAAGATCTTCGTAAATCCACGCAAAAACATCAAAAAATTATTTACACAACTCTATGTATTTGAGTTTAATGTGAGCTGGTAAAGTCTTAGACAGTTTAGTCATCATAGGGTTAAGTTCACTGCCTATATTGCACTCTTCCACTTCAGTCTCTACAGGCTCCAGCCTTGGTTTATTTACCACATCGTTAAAATCAAACAACTCTTCTAAAGGTGCTAGACCACTTGGCAAACTTTCATCTTTAGAGTGCAGAGTTTCTAACTCCTCTGTTTCTAACTCTGCATTCAATTCTGTTTTATTTTTTAGTTTGCTAGTCAGAAGATTAATATTGACAAGCTCAGGAGAGGGCTCTTCTTCACCAAGAAAATTTTCTTCACCGCAGTTTGTATCATAGTCTGAGTCCAAACTGTGTAGTTTGAATTCATTTCTGAATTGCATGAAGTCTTCTATTTGTTTGTCTCCGTCAAACACCTGCCAATAATTTTTATTATCAGGCACGACTGGTCTAAATTTCATCTGAGTTGTGAAATCTTTGGTGTTATATGGCATTAAGCATGTTCTAGCTGCAAAGGCTAAATTGTGGGCTGCAATATTTCTTTTTCTTGGGACAAAAAACAGTTTGGACTGATCGAATGTTTTTAAAAGGTCCATGACATCATTTCGATAGGCCCTAAGTTTGGGATGATTTGCGTTATACTCCCCATTAACTTGCCTAATGACTAACTCTGAATCCCCATATACGTTGATTCTCCTGGCTCCTAACTTTTTCAATAGATGTAAGCCTAAGAGAAGGGATTCATACTCCGCTATGTTATTGGAACACTGCAAGTTTAATTGACAGGAAACACAGTCTGTATGGTTATTTTCAGTGTTGGAAATCCAGACACCTGCACCAACGTTAGTTCTAGTGCAGGATCCATCAAAATACATACTCCACAGAGGACTATTCTTAGTTTCATCTGTTTGGTGGTTGTCCTCTTCAACTAACGTGCTTCTTGATTGTTGTGGAATGTTAGAATTTAGTTGCGTTTGTTTTAACTCCTCAAGTTCTTCATTGGGTTGAGGATTGTTTTCATGACTGTCAAGGTTTAAGATAAATGGACACACGACTTGAAGCTCAGGACTTGTATTTGGTTTGTTGATACTCAAAGGTTTTGCCAACTGTTTTAACAGTTCTGTGGTGTTTACCTCCTCCTCTCTATCGGCCATAAATTCTGTTAAATTTACTTGTTCATCCAATGTTTCTTCATTAAAAAGGATAAATGAATCAAGGCCTATGTTTACAGAGTATAAAGGGGAGTTTTGATGTCTGTCTTGACTTGTAACTGTGTATTGCATATGAGACTCCCTGTAAAGTCTTCTGGTCTGATTGAAAACAGGGATAGTTGCATAGGTCATGTCCATTTGCATAGTCCCTTGTAACTTAGCCCCCCATGATCTTGATAACAACATTCCATATTTGGGGGGAACATCAGCCACCACAATATCCATGAGTAAGCATTTGGCTGGAATCTGGGCTAAGTTAACACAGAGGTCTTTGATTAATCCTAAACATTTTACTCTGCTTGAGTCAAAGGAGTAAATATCTTTGTAAGGTCTGTTGATTTCTAAACCAAGGCTCTCCATTACAGCTTTTGGCATTAAATTATGAGAAGCCCCGGAATCAAGCATAGCGTTGTGCAAAATCTTGTCATGAATGTTTAAACTCACATAAAAGGGAGGAATAGGTCCCTCTTGATACATACCTTCAATCTTTGGACCAAAGATAAGCTCTGGTTGGTCATCATTAAGATTGACAGTGTCCTCATTCTCTTCAATGTTTAAATCCTTAAAAATTTGGGTCCTATATACATGTTGGGCAGCTAACTCAGTCAAGGGAACAGAGATTTTGATCTTTAAAATTTCCTGCTCTAGGTTGAAAGGAATTTGACTCTTTAAAGTGCTGGTTTCAGCCTTATTAGCTGTCATTCTATCAGCAATATCAGCTTGCTGATTTGTCTTATTTATATTTGACAAAATGGTTTTAACAGGAGTACTAGCTGAGATGTTAGTACTACTAACGTCTGCACTCTTCTTTTCATTGTTTTGAGTGCCCTTCTCTTTACCATTATCATAATTAACAACCAGTGTTTGATCCTTTTGTTTGACAATTTTAGACTTGGTTACAGTGCTATTTTGTGAAGATTTGTCAGAGGCTTTAGTGTTGGGAGTTTGTTGACTGGTTTTGCTTCTAAGGTCATATTCTTTTTGAGATTATATGATGACATTTTCCATGTCTTGATAATAATTTTCATCATCATTTCTTGTATCATCATAAGGTGTGTATAGACCTTGTTTTCTATCATAATGAATCTCAAAGTCATCATTATCTACCCCCAGCATGTTGATATCATCATCCTCTATTATTTCATCTGTTTCCTCAACCTCACTTACATAGTTTTGATGAAAGGGCAGAATGATCTGCTGATCATCTTCCCTGGGTCTGTTTGGAGGTTGATTCCTTCTAAAATTCTGGTTTTGGTTCTGGTTTCTATTTTGAGGAGCAGTTTGGTTTTGACGGGCTTGTGCTCTCTTGATTATGCTCATCTCTTTCATCATTTCTTCCATCATTTTCTCCATTTTTGAGTTTGAAGTAGAAGGTGTAGATTCCTCTCTGAAGGAAACTCTCTTTTCATTTTTCATTCTTCCTCTCTTTTCCATTAAGTTGACTTCCACAGAAAGAGCACCCTTTTACATCTCTTCAAGAGTTGTAGGATCTCTTTCCCTCAGCTGATAAGCCATCTCAGGGTCAAACCTGTTGAGAATGCAACAAGATGATGAGCTTAGTGGAAATAATTCACCTCCACTAAGTGGGCCCGTAGGCTATTTTTGGCACAAAGTTTATTTTTAGAATATGTCTATTTTTAGACATATGGATCATGTTCTATGAGTTGCAAGATGCTATTTGTGGATGGTTGGTCAAGTCGGAAAAAATAGATGGAATTCTATTTTTAGACATACTGGGCGGAATATGTTTTTAGATTGCTAGTCTAAAAATAGATATGTTGAATATTATTAGCTCTTAATAATATTTGGACTCTAAACATTATATTATCCTCTTGGAGCACTTCAGTTAAGTGCACAGATGTGGCACATGCAGCTGAAAAAAGGAATTGTGCTATTCCTGAGGGTTAAGTGGAGCTATTGCATGGAGACTTCAGTTAGAACTCATGTGACATAGTTTGGTGGAGTTGATTGAGGAAGTTAGTGGAGTTGTATTCAGTTTAACTCAGTTAAACATAGTTGAGCTAGTTGTATCTAGTCTAACCGATTGATACACTAGTGAGAGTGGTGTGAATTAATTATTAATTAATTCACTAATTATTAACTCATAAATCAACTAAAGAATACATTAGTTAACTTCAGTGCATGGACAGTTTCAGTGGAGACCAGTGAAGAGGTAGGTGAAAGAGCAGTGTGACTATCAGTTGTGACTATACTCGTGCATGAGTTTGCACCACACATTGATGGAGATGCCAATGAGGTGTGGCGCAGCGTATGCCTGTGGATTCGAACCGCCTCGTGGCCATTATTCATCTTGGATTGCGTAAAGAGAGTGCGAGTCAGGAGTGTGATTGGAGCATGTGTTTTGTTAGATCTCGGGCTAGGTAGTGTGTAACACAACTGGAGATTGTACCGAGAGCTTGTGAGGTGAGTTTGTAAAATTATTGTTATATGATCTCTGATCATTATCATATACATATTTGGGGGTTTTTAGCTTTAATATTGTCTCCTATAACATCAGGTTTAGATGTGTGATTTTTATGGTTTTAATGTGCGCATGTGATTGTTTTTATTTTCGCAATTAATGATCAATGGTAGAAGAGATTCTGTATTGTGCATGAAGTTAAAATAGTGTGTGATCAGGTCAATGTTGGTGAATAATATATAATTTATTCAAATTTCTACATGGTATCAAAGTGATATTGATCATTGGAGCAATTTCAAAAACATTGAAGTGGTTGAGTTTTGTGCTGGTCAAATTCGAATTTGCAGTAGTGTTTTCTTGGTGTCGAAGTTAAGATGTATTTCAACTACTGATTATATGCCCTTGAGGGCAGCTCGAATTATATTGCATGGAAGGACAGGATGGAGGTGGTGCTGGATGACAATGGGTTGAAGGAGTTCATAGATGCAGAAATTCCAAAGCCTACTTCTAGTGATGTTGCCATACTTGACGCATGGAAAAAGAAGACATCAAAGTGTCGAAGGATTCTATTGGAAGGTGTGAAGGATCACATAGTATCCAGCCTTCATGGCAAGGCTTATACATTCTTGATGTGGAAAGCTTTGACAGATTTATTCCAAAGCAAGAGCGACCAGAGGAAGTTGGCGCTCAAGGACAAACTTAGGAACATAAAGATGGAGAAAGGCGATATTATGCCCAAGTACCTCACGAAGTTCACTCAATGTAGGGATGAGATGGGAAGTGTGGGGGTGACTGTAGATGATGAGGACTTGGTGAGCTTGGCTCTCCTTGGGCTTCCGAAGAGTTGGCATTCCTATCAGGACTCTGTCAATGGTCGGGAGAAATTGCCAAGATGGGAGCGACTTTGGTCAGATCTTGTGCAAGAGGAGATAAGGCGAAGTACCAGGGATTGATCTTCATCAAGGAACTATGATGAAGAGAATTACACTTTGGCTGCCAAATAAAAGAAGGGGAAGAGCAAGAAAGCTTCTCATTCCGATGCAAAAGGAAAGAAGCAGGACATGTCCAAGGTGAAGTGCTTTCACTGTCACCAACACGGACATTAAAACCATTTTGTCAAATATAAATAAGACAAATCACATGACAGGAGATCGAGATTTGTTTACTGATCTGGATGAGAAAGATATTGGAGTGCACATTGAGATGGGCGATCATGGTAGATACAGTGCGACCGGTATCGGTACCATTTCCTTTGAGAGGGAGTCTGGTAAACCCTTCGTATTGAAGGAAGTGATGCATGTTCCAGGATTGAAGAAGAATCTTATCTCTGTGGTGATGTTAGAAGACAAGGGATATGATGTTGTCTTTAGCGAGGGAAAGGATTTCCCCGTGGCAAGTAAGGCAACCGATGAGACTCGGAGGATAGGGCTTGAGGTAAGAACCTCATCAACTACATCGTAGATATCGCTGCAAAGAATGGCGTGCAAGGCAAGAAGGAGTGGTGAGTTCGGGATGATGGTGGAGTTGTGGCACCTGGGAGATTGGGCCACCTTCACCATGGAGCTTTGAAGATACTCTAACATATTTCTACTGGCTTCCTAAGGGTACTTGCCAGCTTCAGAGATCAAGGTAAAGGGATGTACCTTGGGAAAATTTGTGAAATCCACCTTTCACGAGAAGGATAGTCGCGCCACGATGATCCTTGAGAGAATTCACACAGACGTGTGTGGACCTTTCTCAGTAGCTTCGATAGCAAAGCACAGGTATTATGTGATATTTTTTGATGATTTTTCTCGTAAGTGCTGGATCTTTTTCATGTAGAAGAATAGCGAGACATACTCAAAGTTCTGTGAGTTCAAGGCACTGGTTGAGAAAGAATCAGGGAAGTAGGTGAAGGCTCTTATGAGTGAAAATGGTGGTGAATTCATCTCTGGCTAATTCAAGGACTTTTGCAGCGCAGAAGGAATTCGAAGAGAGCTCATAGCACCTCATAACCCACAACAGAACGGGGTTGCTGAGCAGAAGAACATAACGATCGTGGGTGCTGCACAGGCGATGTTGCATGATCAGGGCCTTCCCATACACTTGTGGGCTGAGGCATGCAATACTGCAGTATATGTGCAAAACCGTTGTCCTCATAGGATATTTGGCATGAGTACACCTGAGGAGGCATTTTCTAGTAAGAAGCCTGATATTTCCCATTTGAGGATTTTTGGTTCACCTGTTTACATTCATGTGACGAAGGATGCCAGGAAGAAGCTGGAGCCGACTATGGAGGTTGGGATATTTGTGGGGTACATTGATACGCCCCACAACTATCGTGTGTATTTTCCAGACAGTCGCAAGACTGTTGTGCGACGAGATATCAAATTTCAGGAGGAGAAAGACATGAAGTGTTTGCTTGAGAGGGAGCCACACTTGCATGCAGATGAGGAGCTATTAGTTCCTAAGGATGAGCCTCAGGATGTGGATCAGCCACAAGAGGAGGTTTATGGAGTGGAAGAGACCACTCATGCAGCGCCAACCATGAAAGGGCGGAAGCACACTACAAAAGCTGAGCGACTAACTCAAGATGCAGAGAAGGTTGTAGGAGAACCTACAGCACAGCGCAGACAGAGACAGTCACCTGACCGGTATACTGGATACATGGCTCTTGTGAGCAAGTGTATCATGACAGAGCCATCCTCTTTCGAGGAAGCTGTGGAGGATCCCGCATGGGTAGATGCCATGGTGGAAGAGTATGATTCGATTATTAGAAACAGTGCATGGGAGATTGTCCCGAGGCCGGAGGGGAAATCAATGGTGGGTTCGAGATGGATCTACAAAGTGAAGCAGGCAGCTGACGGGAGTGTGGAGAAGTACGAGGCAAGATTTTTGGCCCGAGGCTTTTCAAAAATTGAGGGGATCGATTATTTGGAGACCTTTGCACTTGTCACAAGGTATTCTTCCATACGGACAATTCTTGCTCTCTCAGTGCAGATGGGGTGGCACATTCATCAGATGGATGTGAAGACTGTGTTCCTCAACGGGGTGATTGAGGAGGATGTGTACATAGAGTAGCCCAAAGGTTTTGAGATCTTCAGCAGTGAGTCGCATGTGTGCAGGTTCAAGAGAGTGCTGTATGGGTTGAAACAAGCACCTCGTGCTTGGTACACACGGATAGACCATTATTTCACCGGACTTGGATTCTCCAAGAGTGAGGCGGATCCTAACCTATACCAGATTGTGGTGGAGGGTAAGTTGTTGATCATTGTACTTTATGTAGATGATTTGATTTTGACAAGTGATGAGCTGTTGATACTCTCATGCAAAAATGATCTTTCAAAAGAGTTTGAGATGAAGGACTTGGGCTTCCTTCATTATTTCATGGGATTGGAAATTTGGCAGCACAGTGGTGGACTGTTTGTTTCTTAGGGTAAGTATGCCCGGGAGATACTGGAGAAGTTCAACATGCATGGCTGCAAGACTGTTGATACTCCTCTTCCTGGTGGATGGAGGAAGGAGGATGCTACTTCGGCGGAGGTAGTGAATGCCACTGTTTATCGACAATTGGTGGGGTCGCTTATTTATCTAGTCAATACACGACCCGACATATGCTATGCTGTTAACTAGCTTTCACAAGCTATGGTTAAGCCTACCAAGCTCTTTTGGAAGGCGGGGAAGCATGTATTGAGATATCTCAGAGGCACATTGGGATATGGATTGTGGTACAAACAGTCGAATGAGGTGAAGCTATGTGGCTTCACAGATGTAGATTGGGCAGGGAGCACATCTGGAGGGATTTTCAGTATCGGGTTGACAACAGTTTCTTGGTACAGCAGGAAGCAGAGATCCATGGCACTTAGTTCAGTAGAGGCTGAGTATATGGCAGCAAGTTTGGTTGCATGCGAGGCTATATGGATGAGGAAGATCCTGGTCGGGTTATTCGGTTCACACTTGGATCCTACTGTGATTTATTGTGATAATCAGATGCATCAAACTATCGGTTAATCCAGTATTTCATGATAGATCTAAACACATTGACATCCGGTATCATCATATCAGAGATTGTGTGCAGCGGAAGGTCATGTTACTTTCATACATTCCTATGGAGGATCAGGATGCTGATATCTTGACGAAGGTGCTCACCAGGAGCAAATTCGAATACCCAGAGGCAGGATAGGGGTTGCAGATAATCCATATCTTGTTGAGAGGGAGTGTTGAGAATGCAACAAGATTATGAGCTTAGTGGAAAGAAGTCGCCTTCACTAAGTGGGCTCGCAGGCTATTTTTGGTGCAAAGTCTATTTTTAGACATATGGATAATGTTCTATGAGTTGCAGGATGCTATTTGTGGATGGTTGGTCAAGTCAGAAAAAATATATGGAATTCTATTTTTAGACATACTGGGCGGAATCTATTTTTAGATTGCCAGTCTAAAAATAGATATGTCGAATATTATTAGCTCTTAATAATATTTGGACTCTAAACATTATCTTATCCTCTTGGAGCACTTCAGTTAAGTGCATAGATGTGGCACATGCAGCTGATAGAAGGAATTGCGCTATTATTGAGGGTTAAGTGGAGCTATTGCATGGAGATTTCAGTTAGAACTCATGTGACAGAGTTTGGTGGAGTTGATTGAGGAAGTTAGTGGAGTTGTATTCAGTTTAACTCAGTTAAACATAGTTGAGATAGTTGTATCTATTCTAACTGATTGATACACTAGTGAGAGTGGTGTGAATTAATTCACTAATTATTAACTCATAAATCAACTAAAGAATACATCAGTTAACTTCAGTGCATGGACAGTTTCAGTGGAGACCAGTGGAGAGGTAGGTGAAAGAGCAAGTGTGACTATCAGTTGTGATCATACTGGTGCATGAGTTTGCACCACACATTGATGGAGATGCCAATGAAGATTTCGTAGTGCATACCAGGTGGATTCGAACTTAGTCAGGGCCATTATTAATCTTGGATTGCGCAGTAGAGGCAGGCTAATAGGTGGAGCAAATTGGAACATGTGTTTTGTTAGATCTGAGCTTGTGTAGTGTGTAACAATTGGAGATTGTACTGAGATCTTGTAAGGAGTTTGTAAAATGATTGTTACATGATCTCTATCATTATAATATACAAATAGTTGGGGGTTTTCAGCTTTAAGCTTTCCCATAAATACTGTGTTTATATGTGTGATTGTTTATGGTTTTAATGTGCGCATGCGATTGTTTATATTTCCACAATTAATGATCAATGGTAGAAGAGATTATGTATTATGCATGAAGCTCAAATAGTGTGTGATCAGGATAATCTATGTGAATAATTTAACATTTATTCAAATTTCTACAAAACCCTTCAGGAAACTTGTTTAAAGCTAAGCCTTGTGGAGGTTTTAGTTCAAGGGAAAGTGCATTATACACACTGTTGAATCTGGTACAATAAGCTTGTACACTTTCCCCCGCATTTCTATGGAGGTTCTTATAGTCAGAAAGGACTTGGAGATGGTTTTTCTTTACTTCCCATTTGTTTAAGAATGTTTGATGGAAGGCTTGGAGATCATTAATAATATGGGGGGTTAAACCTTTGAACCATTTTCTTACTTCTCCCCCTAAGCTCTGAGCAAATAATCTAAGCTTGACATAATAATCATCAATTTCATTTCTGTCAAAGTAGTCATTCATCTTATCCACATGTTGTGATGCAGTTGTAACATTACTAGCATCATATAATGGAATTTTGGACTGATAGTCCTGTGGAATATTGACTAATGGTACAGGAAGGACTAAGGGAGCATACCATGCTACCATGATATGTGGTGGGGGTGGATTCACAAGAAGTGGATTAACGAAAGGGAAAGTGGGCTGAAGTGGAGTGGTTTGGACAGTGGATGTAGGATGAGCATAAGTGGATGGACCAGGAATAGACTGCTGAGCTGATCTTGGATGAGAGGCACCTAGGTTGTAAAGGAAATGTAAATCAGGAGGTGTTGTTTCTATTCTACCAGGATGTTCACTTGTTTCAGGAGATGAAAGTGAAGACTCAGAATATAACTGATCTAAATCACCAAGATACCTAGTTATAAAGGGATTTTCTAAGTTAACTTGTGATTGTTGTAGAGCTGAAAGATTTTCAGGAACTGAATTAGCTCTCATGGGTGATCTGCAAATAGTTGATAATTTAATTCTAGGAGACTTCCTAAGGATAATTTCTAGGTTACTGACTATTTCAGGTGGATCAGGGTCTGGGTAGGCTCTAGTATGAATCTTTCTAGAAGCCACGATGCTGTGTTTTTTAGACCCAAATAAACAAGAAAAGTTCAACTAGATATGACAATCTTCAAGAGGTTAACTAGTCTATTTTACAAATTTAAATCCTACAGTCCTGTAACTGAGTTTGAAAGATATTATAATAGTAAGGGTTCTTCCCAGTGGATTCTTAAGGTTTGTTGAGGATTGTAGAGTCGCCAAGTGGAAGTTTTTAGCTCCTAAGGAGGTAAAAGGTTTTATGGTCCACCACCATGTTTATTGGATACCAATCTGAAATATTTTTGGTGTTTTCTGAGTTATTTTTAAATTGTGTGGTTTCTAAGAATATCCTAACTTTGTTTCAAAACTTAGCTACGATTATGAGACAAAGACAATGTACTCTTATGGCTAAGACATCTGTTTTTTCAAGGTTAGATAAAGTCTTAAGAGAATCATAGGGTTTACCTAGTTTTTCACTGATTCAAACAAGTTCCATCATTATTACCATTCCTCGGTAGTGCTTGAAAAGGCTGATTTTTACTCACAAGTTTTATGAAGTTTTTAAGGGAACCCAAAGTGATCTGATGTCCTATGGTTACCCTAAAATGAAAATGATTCTGGGTTCGATCCCCAGTGGAGTCACCAGAAATGTTATCTCCCTGTAATTAGCAAGATTGGCGAAAGTCCGGTCGCAGGGAGAAACATCGTTTCAACCACTTTGGGATTCTAGGATCTAGCCCTCCTGAATCCGGAGAGGGAACTCTCCACTAAGTGCAAAGATGGATTTGTCTTTGAATTTTGGGGTAATGATATTAGGCTAGTTATGAAGGCCAAGGGTTTTGTTTGTTTTTTGGATGGTTGAGCATGATTACTGTTTGAGGTGGAAAGTTCTAAATGTAAAGAGTTTCAAAGGTGAGAAGTTGCAAGCAGATAGAACAAGCTTTGGCCAGGAAGATAGATAATTGCAGGTTTTAGTTCATTGGGCTATGGGGTCATAATAGGGTTTAATTGGAACAACAAGAGGCAAGAGTGTTCCATGGGGAAAATATATGTCTAAGGATCTCTTTGAAGATTTATTTATGGAATGAAATGATACAACAAGAAGGAAAATTAAACAGATGCAGAACAAATAGAAGCCTAGGATCTGGTAAGTACTTTTAAACTAGCCAGCCTTTGATACACTTTTGACAGAAAACATTTTAAAACAAAGGGGAAACTTGAAGGCAACTGTTGGAGTAGAAAATAGTGGGCCGGGCTCACCACAAATCCTCTCCTAGCTCTGCTTTACTTATTTACTTTCAAGACAGACACAAAGATAACACATAATGGCCTAAGATCTGGTAAGTACTTCTAAACTAGCCAGCTTTTAACACATTCCAAGGGAAACATCTAGACAGCCTTTGGGGATAAAACTAGGACCAGGGCACACCATATCTTCCATAGTTCATCTCTACTTAACTATTACTGAACATAAATTTCACGAATAATATTCAGCTAAGAAAATAAGATGAGGGAATGCCATCATTCCTATGCTTAAACTGAATTAAATCATTCCTGAATAACACAGATTGGAAGAAAACATTCAGATAAAGGTTTTAAGTCAGAGAAGGGTACTGATATACAGTAGGTCCTAACTCTATGCATGCTGTTCTTTATAAGAGAAGATGCAACACAGTGAAAACAGAAACAAAAAGACAAGTTACAATAAGAAAAACATCACCGTCAACATAGACCAGGATCCCATAAATCAGCTTGTATTGATGCTCCAAGCCAGTTACAGCTTTAATTCCAATGCTTTAGTTTAGCAACCATCTACACATCTTAGCCTAACCTATCTACCACCAGTAGAGCTCCTAGGGCCCATGAACACTACTTACAGATAGAAGTATCAAGCTCAATTATGTTTCAATGTTCTACAACCAACCCCTCATTCATCTTCTGCAGGAGTATATATAGAAGGATGAGGAGGTGAGATCTGATAAAAGATCTCAAAAAATAATTAATACAGACTTAAATGGCTTCTCGGCCTTTGAGGGGCTCAATAAAGAAGCTTACATAGGTGTCTTATGTACTAAATGATTTACATAAAGATTAAGCTCGGTGGGATATTTTGTTGACCTTTAAGGCTCTGTGTGATGTTGAGGTTACTCAACTGATATTTTGTCATCAGTTTTCCTGCAGAATTTATCCTCTGGCTATGTTGTGAGGCAGATATTTGGTCTTGATCAATAACTTCAGCCTCTGATTGAATACTTTGAGGCACAGGTGGCATTTCAGTAGCTGGGAGGAATCAATTTTCCTCAGATGTGGCGGTGGAGGCTTTCTGTTGATAAAACACTTAAGATTTTCTATAAACTGTGTTTTAAATGGGGATTAGGCTTTTGATAATCATTCTTAGCCGTGATCCCCGCAAATCTGTCTTCAATCTTCTGTCCTGGTACATTTTTGTCTTCGACACTAATACTCTCTGATTGTGCTTGATTTACTGTGTTTTGCTGGTATGCAGGGCTGCGCAGGGGTGATATGGCATCAATGCCTCATGAAACATTAATGAAACGTGAAGTTTAAATCCTGTGATTTATTTTCTTTGGTGAATCGAACGCCACCCTCTGCCTTTGAATTTTCTTCGGGCATAGTGGAAAATCCACTTGGAACCTTGCACAATAGAAAAAATATTAAAAAATCCTACATGTATAGGTTTATTGCTACGGGAGGACATGTGGGGAGAGCATGGCCGTTGGATGGCATCATACAATGGTCGAGATTGATCAAAAAGGGGTCAAAAAGAAAAAGGGAGAAGTTAAATCGGAGCCGTCGATCGCACAGAGATTGACGGTCGGGAATGGAGGCAAAAAGTCAAAGCGGAGGAGTCAGTTTTTGGAAAAACTAGAGAAATGGGTTAAAACCTGGGTTTTGGAAAAAAATGGTCACGAAATCAAGTTTGGGAATCAGGAAAAACGTGGGCCGTCGGATGGGATTGGCCCACACGATCAACATTGGAGGACGGCGCCACAAGACCTTAAAAACAAAACTCGGACTTCAAACCTTTAATTCAATCATACTGTATAATTATTTCGAGTCATAGAATAGGCTTGCTTACTGTGCGGGGGAATAATGAAAACACGCCCCAATTTGTAGATGCTGCGTAGATGCTGACTGGGCATTCGGGACCACCGGTTCTTCGGGAGTGCTGTCGTGGCTGTGGGGACCAGGGTGATTGTTTTGGGCCGTCGATTTGCAGATCAGATCGACGATGGAAATGCTTTTAATACCACGCCGTACCTACAGATATCACACAGGCATCTTTGCAGAGCGACTATCGTTCGATGAGCGGCCTTAGATCGGATGACGCGCATCAATATCGTGCCAGATCCACATCCGATCTTTAACGTGGGATGAGCGGTGGTTTTTCTGAACAGTGCACAAGACACGTGTCGGGCGGTGTATGGAATCGCTACTGATCGGGAAAAAACCACCCTCTTCTTAAAGGCGGTGTGATGGATACCGCCTGGATTTGGAATGGTGAGTGGTTGGCAGGGACCACCGACTGCGATGGATTGCGCGCCATCGATCTGCAGATCAGATCGACGGTGGAGATTGATTTGGAATTTTTCACCGGTGGAAACATTATTTCATAACAAATCCGACAAATTTAAATAAAACTAAGGTTTAGAATTTGGGGGCGAGAGGTTAATTTTCGATATGGTTTGGCACTCGTTTGCGGGGCCTTTGGGCTCATGGGAGATACTAAGACCGAGGGTTAAAGCAGAGGGCTAATCGACATCGGGTGATGCGATAAGTGCCTGAAGGGTTGGCGCTCGGTTCTAGCACCAAGACGCATGGAGGGGAGGATTAAAGAATTAGGCCAGGGGGGCTTAAGTCCATAATATATATAAAATATGCATTTTAATGGTTTTTCAATGGTTTTCAAAGGAATTTGAGAGTTTCGATAAGGCCAGAAAGGATCTTAAACCTTACCAAAAATGGTTTTGAAGAAGGGAAAGGGGAAAAACATGAAAATGAAGGTTTTTCATGGGAGATGAAAGGCAAAGATGAGGTTATTCTGGAAAAAGGGGGAAAGGGACCAGGGTGCTTGTAGCAGTATTATTTCTTAGGAATCAGCAGGATTTCTGAGTGTGGAAATGGGAATAGCAGTGAAATTGTGATAGAGGCATGAGGCCTTAAAGAGTCTTCAAGAGCCAACACTTTTTAGAAATAAAATTTGTTCCTTGAAGGCTCAAAAAAGTTTTAGCCACCTTTTTCTATAACAAATTTTATAGGTGGCTAACATGACCATTCTAGGAAGTGGTCACGACTAATTGAGAACACCGAGCTCTCCTCTTCCACCCTATTTGAGCTTCAAAGGAGGAAATCAAGCCAGAGAGCTCATGGGGTTTAGGGAACTTTAGACAGTAGGTGTTTGTGATCCCTATCCTTTTTGGTAGGTTGGGTATCTCCCCTAATGCGACTATAGGGTGTATGTGATCCTTTTCATTTACGATAAGTTGGGTATCTCCCCCTATAAGGTTTGGGACTTAACATAGTATACCCCAATATGCATCCTACCCACATTGAGCTAGGCTTGTTGGGATTTCCACCCATTTGACCAATGGGTGGGGATACTTGGGTGTGTGTTATCCTTACCAGTGGTAAGTTGGGTATCTCCCATAAGTAAAGGTATGCAGGTTTTCTACCACTTGATTCTTTAGGATCAAGAGGGGAATATTAATGAACAATAAGATGGTTGTGATCCCTACCTCTCATGGAAAGTGGTATCTCATCTATTGTCATTGAATATAGGGTGGTATATCTATCTACCCTATGATGAATCTTATTCTTTGGATCGAGAGTGTTCATAATATTAACAGAGATGAAATATGATATGATACTTATGATGCAATAAAAAATCCTCCATAACTGAGAGGGAGTGTTGGAAATTGGAAGCTCAAGGAGAAATTCCCTCCTTGGGGAACCCATTCTCACCCTAAGAAGAAGCTACTATCCCTTGGAAAAATTAAATTTGCACAAGGGAAAATATTATTTTTAATGTTTGTCCATGTCACATCAAAAAGTACAAGTCAACTTGGATGAGGAAATTCAACCCACAAGACCTCATATGAATACAAGTTACTTTGCATCACTTGGAGGAATCACATCAACTATTAATCTCTTCTTCATTGGTTCTATTTAGTATGAAATTGTAGGGTCCGATTTGATACACGTGAAGGAGAGAGAGGAAATATGATTTGACCAATTTTGACTACTATTTTGGGATGGGTTTACCCACATTGACTTGAGGATATTTGACTTTGATTAACTTGGTTTTGTATTTTTTCTTAGAGGCTGAATTCAGGAGAGAGAATGAAAACATTTTATGGGCACTTTGACCAGCTTTGATCACAAGTCTAAGGCAGATTTGACCATAGGGTTGATTTTGAATTTGAATTATTTCTTAGGCATATTTTGTGATTGTTTTGATCGAGTTTGACTCAGGGAAGGTGGACACATTATTTGACTAGTTCACTAAATATATTGGAATTGATTTGACCATTCACCAAGGACTGGTTAGGGATGCATTGACTACTATTATCATTGACAAAAAAATGTAGAATTAGTGTTTGCCCAAATTTGAATTTTATTCTCATATTGGATTAGATATTGGTTGGTTGACTTGGTTGGTCAAGGCTTTTCCTTTTGAGTAGTTTTTGATGTACTTGGACTATGTATCTATCTACTAAAAATTTGACAAAAATATAATAGAATAAGAATCTAGTTAGGTTTTTACCTCTTATGAGGTTTTCCCCTAGTCTTTGACCAAAATCTCTATCTCTCTATTGATCTTGGCTGTCTTCTATTGTGCATATGGTTTACTATTCTATCTACAATTTCTTATAATTATTGGGTGATTGAAAAAATTTGATAAAGTGGTTTCTATTGAAAGAATAAATTGTCTAAATGATTGTTATAACATATAACATTGAAAAACTAACACTTGGAGCTTGCTTTAACCCATAAATAGCTTTCTTCACTTTTCACACAATCTTTATTTTTAGACAAGTCAAAACCTTCTGGTTGTTCGATGTATACTTACTACTTTAAATTTCCATTTAGAAAGGTTGATTTACCAACCATTTGATAAAATTTGAAGCCTTTAAAACACAAAATTCCAAGAAAATTTGTATTCTTCTAATCTCGCAACTAGAGCAAAAGTTTCTTCAAATCCAATTCTTTCAATTTCTGCATATACCTTAAAAACAAGCTTTCCTTATTTATGATAATTTTTCCTTCTTCATTCATTTTTTTCTTGAATACTAACTTAGTCCCAATAATTTATTTATCTTTTAGTCATGCCACAAGTTCCCAGGTTCCATTTTTATCAATTTGATTCAATTCTTCTTCCATAAAATTTACCGAATGTTGGTCCTTACTAGTTTGTGCAAAATAATTTGGCTCTATTTTGGACAAAAAAGTAAAATTTCATTTTCCTGGTGTATTGGTCATTCTTCTTTGGGTTTGTATTCATGCATCAATATTTCCAATAATTTGGTTCTAAAGTTGCCTTGGGTGGAGACTTCTTTCCCTTTCTTGTTCTTCCTTTGTAGTAATCTCTTCTTGGTCCACATAGATGGTATCTTCTGAATTCTCATTTATTTTTTCCACTTCTTTCTCTAGAAAATATTAATCTATTCTAACATCAATACATTCCACAACTTTGCATAGTATTTTATTGTAACATTTGTAAGCTTTTATTCTTGTTGTGTATCCAAGGAATATTCCCTCATCTACTTTAGAATAAAATTTTCCCAATTTATCATCATTTATATTCATGTAAAATTTGATTCAAAAAATTATGAAATACTTAATTGAAGTTGGACCTCCTTTCCATATCTCATATGGTGTCTTGTCAGTTTTAACTCAAAGTTGTTCTCTATTCATGATGTAAACTATTGCAACAACTACTTCTTTCAAAAACTTATTTGGTACTTTGGCTTCTAACAACATTGTTCTAGTTGTTTCTTGTATTGATTTGTTCTTTCTTTCTACAAATCCATTCTATTTTGGAGTTATTGCAACTAAAAGTTGTCTCTTCATTCCATACTTTTCATAGAATTCATTAAAATCAGTTGAGGAAAATTTTCCTCCTCTATTCGATCTTAGACATTTGATTCTTAGATCACTTTCATTTTGAACTAGGGCTTTAAATGATTAAAAAGTATATATCGCTTTTGATTTTTATTTAAGAAATGAAACACAAACCATTCTAGTATAACCATCAATAAATAACATATATTACCTTTCACTTTGCAGAATTGGTGTTGTTGGTCCACATAGATATGTTTGAACAATCTATACTGGCCTTGATCTCAAACACTCCTTTGACTTGCATCTCACTCTTTTATATTTCTTATGTTGGAAATATTCATAGATGACACTTATTGGTTTTGAGATTTTATGTTTTGAATAGTATCACCCCCACACCTACACCCAATATGAAGGTGGGGATGGTGGGACATATTATGCAAAACATATTATGAGGGTGGGGGTTGGGGGTGATATCATGCAAAACATGTTACCATCATATATGAGGGTTGGGGTGGGGAGTTATATTATGCAAATTTTTTTATGAGGGTGGGGTTTGGGGGTGATATTATTCAAAATATACATATTACCCTCATATATGAGGGTGAGGGTGGGGAGTGATATTATGCAAAACATATTATGAGGGTGCAAGTTAGGGGTGATATTATGCAAAACATATTATGTTTTGCATTATATCACCTCCACCCCCACCCTCATAAAGGCATATCTCTCATTTCTTTTGCTTTGCTGAATTTTAACAAATTTTTGTTGGAAATGAGCTTACTACTAAGAGGGGGTGGGCGGAGGGGGGGGGGGGGTGAATCAATAGTAACTATGATTCTGTAAATTTTTATTTTTTTTACTAAAACACCAAATGGTTAGTAATCCAACATAAAAGCATAATTAATAGCATGTAAATAATTAAAAAAATAAGGTAAGAACACCACGGAGAATCAACAAGAAACCATGCACATAAGAGGACACAAATTTTTTGGTGGAAACACCTCTCCATGGAAAAAAACCACTCGCCGCTGCTGCTGCTCAAATCGTCTATTAAGTGTTGATTTTTTTTACATAGAATTGCTAGCACTCAATAGATGGAAGACTCAAATTCTATAAAAATCTGCTAGCTACATTAGATTAAAATATTCTTTTCTCATGACTCTACGAACACCCATTTGTTGGAAGCCACCACGAACAACGAGCCTCACTCAACACTATTGGACTCAAGAAATCTACTTCCCATTTTTATTTTCTAGCTAGAAAGCTCCCAAATTCTCTACACACTATCTGCTATGAAGCCTCAATGCCTTCAACAACTCCATGTGAACCAAATATAATGCATTTTCAAACTAAGATCTAAAACCTACTTAAAATGAGAAACCTAATATCCTCTCCTATAAAAAATAAGAAATATGATAAAATACACCAAATCAACACTGTAGCACACTCTCACACTCACACACCATCCACTAAAAACTAAATATTATCACACACGTTTATGCCAAAATACCCTCAACAATATCCAGAACAATACCATGGTTATGCCAATATCACGGGCACCTATACCATGGTAGAGAAAATACCACATGCCAACCTGCTCCACACACATATCGATACTATGGTAATGGTAATAATAAGGACGCATGTGCCATGGTATTATACATGCTCTCAAATCAAATACGAAGGGAAAATACCAAGGTATTGATATACTCATGCTCACTACCATGGGAGAAATCGAGTCTTAATTAAACCTGCAACCTCACGCACAAAAAATTAAAAACTCGGCTATAAACGCACCCATAAAACTAAACATATGTGGTTAAAGGCCTATAACCACACACATAATACTGGATCTGTGCAGTTGTGGCAAACTATGGATAAAAACAAAAAATCTTAACACAAAACCTTTTCCAACCTTCTTCAACACCTCTACAAAAATCAACACATCTGCGACAAGCCCTGTAACCCAACCACCTACCATAGAAACCAAAAAAAAAACTCCATAACACAACATCTGACAAAATCCAAACCAACCCATGTGAAACAAAAAATATCTGCAACCAGTGGCACAAACCAAAAAGTACTTCTGTAACAAGCCACACACAAGCCATAAATAATAGCTCATGCCACATCATCCACACACATACCAAGCTGCACCATCTGCCATAATATCCATATTGAAGCTAATAAAACATGCAACCATTCAAACATATGCATATAAAATCAACTACATCTCATGCTATTGTCCTACTACCAGGTTGAAATCAATGCCAACCAATAACACTACATCAAACAATTGCATAATCAATGCCAAAATCTCCCCCTTTGGCATTGTTGGAAACCCCATCTAAACCATACAAACAACATCTAAAGAACTTAAATCTTAATTGTATCCCCCTTTGACATAAATGTAAAATTTTCAAGCACTCTACTGACAAATCAAAATAACTCCCCTTGGACACTAGACAAATCAACTAACAACAATATCTCTCATTCGTCATGACAAAAAGTAGCAGAAACATGAAACATGTCAAATTTTGTTTTTCCTGAAGCAGTAATAATAAAGAAACAACAAGATAAACATCACTTAGCTTGGTAGTAGCAATATTAACCAACTCCACGTCTATCAACATCACTATCTAATCAAACCAATAGAAAACATACTTGTGACCATCAACAACATCAATCTTTAAGAAGCAACAAAATCCTCTGTTCAATGCACATTGACCTCACAAAAGGTATAGTGGAAATACATACATAAATATAAAGGAAAAGAAACAACATAACCACCATCCATACTCCCTCAGCAAAATCTAGATATGTTCAAAATTCACACAACAAAGATGCTCCCCCTGAGCATATATTCTGACTGAAGTCATCAACATAAATCTACAATGAAGAGATCCTTGTTGAAAGTGACACCTCATATAATGAAGGACTAGCTACACAAAATATGACTGATACATAGGAATTATAACAACTTATATATGGCTGTAATAAGCACATCTGACCAATATATGACTCTACGTGCCTATCACCAACCACTTGACATGACATGACCAGAAGATTTGAATAATTGTTATAGGGCTTCATAAGCATATTTAAAAGCTATAATGAAGTACATAGTTGTGACATCCATGAGTCTACTATATACTAGGACCATGAATGATATGACAAAGATGTACATTACAAGATACCCCATCCAAGTGTCCATACATAGCTATGCCATAACTCTCTCCTTTACATACTTATCATCACGATTGCACATCTAACAACCAAATTGATGTATAACTGAACCAATTAATGCACATCCTAAGGAAAACCAATTTTCCCCAAGTAAAGGGCAATGAAAAGAATAACAACCATATCTGCAAATTAGCATCTCAATATCAAGCAATAGAAAATATAACAAATCATGTATTATCTTTGTTTGCCAGTCATATATCTTGGCCTTTTTGCTTATGATAACAATGCATATCCCAAAAAACCTAGAGCAATGCACACAAGTAAAAACCCTCTTTCACTGTCAAATCCCAATTCAATACCTTGTAAGTGAAGGCACAACAAAATCCTATATGAGGTTGACCATATGCAACAAGAAATAGTCTCAAGCCTTTAATAAAATGATAATCCCATTACAAAATTACATTATTAAACATCTTCATGAGAAAATTCCCACAATGAAATCTCAATGCCAAGCCCAAATATCACTGCACATTCTGATTTCAAGCCTCTACAAGGCCAAGCCAAACTCACTCCCATAGTTTCATTTATGTTGGGTTTGTGTTATATTCTTTCCACGACTAGTCACGCGCCCATGGTTTTGTGCATGGGTTTGCACATGGTTTTGGGGCATGATGATTTTCAGCCTCTGGTATTTTGTAGATCCAGTCAAGGGAACTACAGTTATGTTCTAATCCACGGTTAATGGATTGGGGTTTATGTATGCTTCGACATGTATATATATGTGTTGTAACACTAAAAGGAATATAATGAAAAATCAAGCTGGTTGTCCCGATTTGGGATCCAGGGGAAAATATCTGTGTATATTTGTTTTATGTTTTATGCTCTCGCTACTGTTTATTTTCTATTTTTAAGATTCGTTTGCAGCAAATTTTTGTATAGGGTTAAAACCTACATTTGGTATCAGAGCAGTTTCAGCTTCAAGGGAACGCCTTTGCTACTGAGGATTTTTTTGCTTGGGCTTGAGGTAGACCCTGTTCAGTGGGAGATCGACCGGATCGATTCTTGCGGTGAAAGAAGATGGCGAGCGACAGGAAGATAGAGATCGATAAATTTAATGGTTAGAGTTTTAAGTTATGGAAGCTCAAGGTGGAGGATCTGCTGGTGGATAAGGACCAGTGGATTGCGGTAGATCCAGGTACTAAACCAAAAAAAATTTCAGATGAAGATTGGAAGGCAAAGAGCACAATACGGTTGTGTGTCTCAGATTTAGTATTGTTGAATGTATCTAGGGAAGCTACGACGAAGACCTTGTGGGAAAAACTTGGGACTTTGTACCAATCTAAATCTTTGGTGAATAAATTTTTCCTGTGGAAAAAGCTGTATAACCTAAGGATGAAGGATGGAGACTCGGTGATAGAGCATCTGAACGACTTCAATACTATGGTAAGTCAACTGTCATCTGTTGATATTAAAATCTCAGACGAAGATAAGTGCATCGGTTTGTTGTGTTCTCTACCAAACTCATGGGACAGTCTGGTTATTGTAATAGGTAGCAATACAACTACCTTGAATTTTGATGACATTGTCTCAGCCTTACTGTCAGAGGAAATGAGACGGAGAAATATGGAGGGTGAGAATGGAGATGCCTTATTTGTATGAGGAATGTACCAGAACAGAAACAAGAATAAGGTTTTGAGTGGGAGATTTAAAACTAGAGGGATATCTAAATCTCCTGGAAAGTTTGTAAGGGTGTGCTAGAAATGCAGAAAGGAAGGGCACTACAAAAAGGACTGCAGATTTAAAGCTCCTGAGAAGGGAAAGGGATCTGATGATGCTCCTTCTGCAGAGGCAAAACCCACCTCGGATGAAGGTGGGGACGTGTATTTGGATTCTTCTTTAAATACACATGTAGATAATGAGTCATGGTTGATTGACTCGAGTGCATCCTTTCACTTCACTCCTCATAGGGAGTGGTTCTGCGAGTATGAGAAATATGATGGCGGTGATATCTTCTTAGGTGATGATAGGAAGGCCAGAATCATCGGATGTGGAAAATTCAAGCTGAAGCTGCAAGGTGGAAGTATTAGAACACTTCTTAGTGTTCTACACATTCTTGCATTGGCCAAAAATCTGATTTCTGTAAGCAAGATGGATGATGCAGGTGTAAAAATAGTGTTCGAGAAAGATACCTATAAGATGGTTCAGGGAGCACTGGTATTAATGCGAGGAGTTCGCATTGGAACTTTGTACAAGCTTTAGGGTAGCACTACTATTGATGGGTGCAACGGTTCTGCGGTTCCTGAAAGTGGAGTGGAAAGCCTAGCGGTCTCTGGAGAAAAGACCATGCTATGGCATCAAAGGCTTGGACATATTGGAGAGGAGGGCCTTTAGATACTGCATGGAAATGGTATGGTAGAAGGTATGTTTAATAGCTATTTGGTTTTCGATTTGTGTGAACATTGTGCGTATGGGAAGCAGAATCGATTGAGTTTTCCTTCTGGTTCTAAGAGGGCAAACAAGATATTAGAGCTTGTGCACAGTGATGTGTTTGGACCTGTGTCGGTTCCATCACTGGGTAAGTATGTGTACTATGTTTCATTCATAGATGACTTCTCAAGGAATACATGGATATATTTCTTGAGGAATAAATCTGAAGTCTTTGACAGATTTAAAGAATTTAAGGCTCTGGTGGAAAACCAGACAGAGAAGAAGATAAAGGTGTCGAGGATAGATAATGGTGGGGAGTTCTGCAAGAAGGAATTTGAAGAGTTCTGTAAGAAGTGTGGTATAGCACAAAAAAAGACTACTCCATACAGACCTCAGCAAAACGGAGTTGCAGAAAGAATGAACAAAAATTTGATGGAAAAGGCAAGAAGCATGCTCAGTGGTACCAGGTTAGGACAAGAATTCTGGGCAGAAGCAGTGGAGACTGCATGTTACTTAGTTAACATATCACCTTCATTAGCATTGGAGGATAAGACTCCACATGAGGTATGGACTGGTAAAAAACCCTCTCTTTCACATCTGAGGGTATTTGGATGTGATGCATATGTACATGTTCCAAAGGAGAAAAGGAGCAAGTTGGATAATAAATTTGAATGGTACTGTCTTTCACCAAATTATGGATGGTTTAAAGGGTTACAAGATTTGGAACCCGGAAAAAAGGAAGGTTGTGAATAGCCGAGATGTGGTGTTTAGAGAGGTGAAATATGTTGTTAAACATGAAGTCCTACCAAAGGAACCTGAGAAGATAGAGTTTGAGCTAAAGGAGGATGAATCAGACTCTACAATAGAAGAAGATTCAAAAGAGGAAGAGCCACAAACTCCAGCTATGAGAAGATTAGTTCGGGAAAGAAGACAACCAGAAAGGTATAGTCCATCTGTTTTCTGTTCAATTTTGATTTAACTATAACTGATGATGATCCCAGAACCTTCAGGGAGGAAGTATATTTAGAGGATGGAAAACTCCGGAAGGAGGCCATGGTTAACGAAATGGCATCCTTGCATAAAAATGAGGCATGGGATCTGGTGGAGTTGCCGGCTGGAAGGAAGCCCATTGGGAGCAAATGGGTGTTTAAGAAGAAGATGAATGTAGAAGGAAAGGTGGAGAAATACAAACCTCGGTTGGTAGAAAAAGGTTATTCCCAGGTGTCGTGAATTGATTTTGGTGATATTTTTTCCCCTATTGCCAAAGTTACTTCTATTAGATTACTTTTATCTGTTGCTGCTACATTTGATTTTTAGGTAGAAAAAATGGATGTGAAGGCAACATTCATGGGGATTTGGAAGAGGAGATCTACATGAAACAACCTGAAGGCTTCATGGTGAAGGGGAAGAAAGAATTGGTATGCAGGTTAAAGAAGTCTTTGTATGGGTTAAAACAGTCACCAAGGATGTGGTATCATAAATTTGATACCTATATACGGGGACTTGGCTTCACCAGAATCAAGGAGGATCACTGTGTTTATTTTAAATTAATTGGTGATTGTGTTATTTATTTGGTCTTGTATGTGGATGATATGTTGTTGATTGGAAATGACAAAGAAATTATCCAAGATTTGAAGACCCAACTATTCTCCAAATTCGACATGAAGGATCTTGGTGCTGAAAACTATATTTTGGGCATGGAAATTAAGAGAGATCGGGAAAAGAGGAAGCTTTGGTTAAACCAGAGGAATCATGTTGAGAATATATTGCAGAGGTTCAATATGTAGGATAGTAAACTGGTGAATGTTCCGATTCCTTTAGGTACAAAGCTGTCTACTGAACAGTGTCCCAAGACACAAGAAGAAGAGGAGGATATGTCCTGTGTTCCATATGCAAGTGCAGTGGGTAGCCTGATGTATGAAATGGTATATACTAGACCAGACATTGCACATGCAGTGGAAGTATTGAGCAGGTTTATGTCAAACCCAAGGTAGGAGCATTGGACAACAGTGAAACGGGTTTTCAGATATTTGCGTGGCACTAGTGATTATGGCTTGTGCTGCCAGGGAAGAATAGGATTGGAAAGAGTGTTGGAAATTCGTGGTATTGTTGATGCAGACTGGGCTAGAGATCTGGACAAAATAAGATCTACAAGTGGGTATGTGTTTGGCCTATTTGGAGGTGTAGTTAGTTGGATGAGTAAAATACAGTCTGTAGTGGCTCTTTCAACTACAGAGGCAGAATACATGGCAGCCACTCATGCAAGAAAGAAAGCAGTTTGGTTGCGGATATTGTGTTCAAGTATGGGGTTGGTGAAGAAAGCTATAAGGATAGACTGTGATAGCCAAAGTGCACTTTTCTTGGCTAAGAACCCTGCTTATCATTCAAAGAAAAGCACATTGATGTTTAATATCACTTTGTGAGATATATGGTTGAGGCTAAAAGAGTGTTGCTGGTGAAGGTGGACACTTTAAAGAATGTTGCAGATGCATTGAAAAAGTCTGTAAGCACTTAGAATTTCTCTTGGTATAGAGAAAAAATGGGTGTTGCAAAGCTGGGCTAATGACTCAGCTCTCCTGTGGCCCCCTGCGGAAAGAAAACAACAAGTGGGAGAATGTTGGGTTTGTGTTATATTCTTTCCATGACTAATCACGTGCGGGGGGGCTGGCACGGGGGGGCGACAGTCTTCCTTGTATGTTGCGCCCAGCGCAACGCAAGGGTGTCACAGGGGGGCGTAGCCCCTCCGTCGGGGCAGGCAAATGTCCCAGGAAATTTTTTTTGGTCCTTATTTTTCAGTGGGCGGACCCGCCCATGGTTTTGTGCATGGGTTTGCACATGGTTTTGGGGCATGATGGTTTTCGGCCCCTGGTATTTTGTAGATCCGGTAAAGGGAACTATGGTTATGTTCTAATCCAGGGTTAAGGGATTGGGGTTTATGTATGCTTCGGCATGTATATATATGTGTTGTAACACTAAAAGGAATATAATGAAAAATCAGGCTGGGCATCCCGATTTGGGATCCAGGGGAAAATCTTTATGTATATCTGTTTTATGTTTTATGCTCTTGCTATTGTTTATTTTCTATTTTTAAGATTCGTTTGCAGTTAATTTCTGTACAAGGTTAAAACCTACAATTTATACAACCTTCAACAATTTTTCAATTTATGGAACAAAACATTCTCACAATCAAATATGATGACCTTTCTTCAGATTCAAACTACCATGTATATATTTCATTATGTTATATAGCTGTTGTACAAAAAAAAAATAGAGCATTGATCTCCAGGTTCTATAATAAAATCCATGTGCCACCAATATTTTGTGCATACTCCAAACAATCTCTGCACAATTTCTAAAATGTCCAGCCAATCAATAGGATGTTGATCTCAAATTCATGTTGATGGCTCCCAAGCCTTCCAAAATGAATTTGTAAATGATGCAAAGGCTATAGATCGAATTATTCATCCAAACTTATAAGTTAGATAATACATTAAATAAAACATAGAAACCAGATTGACTCTTTTATTGTGTATGTGAGAAATCAAAGTTCAAATTACAATTTTTGTTCTCCAACATTTGATGAAATCAAAATAAAATGATTTGTATGCACAAAACAAATTGCATATTTTTTAAAAATACTTGGAAATTTCTATCCAAATGCTCGACATAAGGTCACACTAAACAACGTAGATCGTTAGATCCAAGTGCATATGATAGCTATAGGAATTTTAGTATTTGTCTTATGCGCAAAAGAATATATATAAAACAAGTAACTAAAAATCTATCGAAGTACATTTGTCATTGTCAAGGCGCACAAATATATAATAAATTCTCAACTCACATCAACACTTGCACACCATAAGGTTGATGAGACTTACAACATCGTCATGCAATCCATGTCCAGAAAGAAATTTCATTCATGAATGATACACCGAATATTATTAGATCACATCCGATTAATATGATAGAGAAATATGGTCTAGTAAGACAATGATATTGCAATCCATGCATCTAGATAGAAATACCAAAAATTGATGCGTACACACCTTTCTGGAGACCAAATTGATAATAAGTTCTTTGATCAAATCCACGTGATTTTATTTCATTGCATCATATTATTATGACTAAATCAATCCATTAAATGTCAAAGAAATCATTACCAATGCCACAACCTTATGATCATGACATTCACACTTGAAAGCCATGTAGAAATTATGATTTATATTTGCAACTTCTCATGAAATTTTAATCAAAATCACAAGACACAAACCTAATCTACTCCTTTGCAGAATTCAATTCACAATTTATAACATCAATCACAAACATGCAATAATAAATAACACACATGCACAATATTTTTCTAGGGGAAAGAAATCTATTAAAAACCCCTTTTCCTGCTTGTATTAATCTGATGAATAGAGATGTATTACAATTTCTTTGCTCAACTGAGGACAACCTGCAAGTGAATAACCTATCTCTATGCTCAATGAGAAGCTCTAACCTAGAATTAGTCAAATTATTCCTCTATTTTAGACCCTATTTCCTTGCGAAATTCCTTGAAAAGCTAAGCCCATATTATTTAGGAAAGTCCTCCAAAATTATTGCGTAATTCCCAAGGTTGATCATATGACGACACACAACGCCTGTACACTCAATGTTGTGAAACCAACTGCAAAAATAGAAGAAAAGAGATATCAACGCCTTAGAAATAAGCCACTTCGAGGGGGCAACCTCCAATACATTACACGAATGAACAATTCTTGGATGATATAAATGGAAAAACCTCCTTTCTATATATAGTAGTCCATGGGGCCACAATGTAATCCTAGTGGGGCCACAATGTAATCCTAGTGGGGCCACAATGATAATAATTGGGCACAATAGTAACAATATCGGGGTTACAGGGGTACAAAAATAACAATAAGGGGGTTACAATAACAACAATAAGGGACTATACTAATAATATAAGGACCTAACATGCTCCTCTCCTTCAAAAAGGTGTTTTCCTCAACGCTTGAGTAGCTCTGGGTGCTTTTGTATAAAATTCTCATCCTCCAATGTAGAATCTTTTGTGGGTAAGTTCTTCCATTTGATGAGATACTCTAAAATTGATCGATTTCATAGTTGTCGAGTTCTTGTTTCCGTGACTGCTTCACGTTCCAATATGGTTTTTCCTTCCTCATCAAGTTCTGGAAATATTGTTTGAACTGGAAATTTGTCCCCTATAACCTCTTTTAAGCATGAAACATGGAAAACTGGATGCACTCGCGAAGAAGAAGGAAGCTCCAATTTGTATTCCATGGTACCAATATTTTGAAAAACCTTGTAAGGACCATAGTACTTTGGTGATAATTGATTATCCTTATTAGCTTGCTTGAGGGACATTTATTTTTATGGTTGTAGCCATAAAAATACCCGGTCTCCTACATCAAAACTTCTCTCACTCCGATGTTGATCTGCCTATTGTTTCATTCAATTTTGTGCCAAATTTAGGTTATCCTTTAAGAGTTGGAGAACTTCTTGTTGATGCTCAATGTGATCCTCCACTGCTTAAACCCTATCATTTTCCCTTAAAGAAGATGTGATTGATGGTGGATGATATCCATAAAGTGCCATAAATGGGGTAATTTTTTATGCAGTATGGAAGGAAGTGTTATACCACCATTTAGCCAGAGGTAACCACTTGACCCATTGTGCTTGATTATCATATACAAAAAAACGAAGATATCCTTCCAAACATTTATTCACTATCTCTGTTTGACCATCAGATTGAGGATGATAAGATGAGCTATGAGCTAGTTGAGTACCCAAAAAAGAAAATAATTCCGTCCAAAAATTTCCTATAAAAATGGGATCTATGTCACTTACAATAATCTTCAGGTTTCCATGTAGATTTTGAATTGCTTCCATAAATGCAGTAGCAACTTTACTCGCTTTAAATGGATGAGATAATGCACAAAAGTGTGCATACTTGGTAAGTCTATAAACTACCACCATGATGACACTCCTTCCTTTAGACTTAGGTAAACCTGTGATAAAATCCATTGAAATCTCCTCCCAACGTTGACTTGGAATGGATAAAGGTTGTAGAAGACCGGACGTCTTAATTGTCTCCACTTTATTTTGCTGGCAAACCAAACATTCCGCCACAAAATTTTGAATATCAAACTTAAGGCCATCCCAAAAAAATTCTTTCTTTACCTTGTGGTAAGTTTTTAAAAATCCTGAGTGTCTTCCTAAAGGAAAAGTGTGCAATTCCAAAAGAATATTTTGTTTTAGTTGGGAATTCTTGAAAATATATAAGCGATATTTGTACCATAAGGAATCATTTTTCCAACTAAATGTATTAGATTCACTAGGATCTTGCTGCAACTTTTGAATGAGGGTCCACACTTCTTCGTCCTTCTTCCATTCATCCCTTGCTTCGGTTATCCAATCTGGTTGGATAATTGAAATGGTACAAAGCCATGCTTCCACCTCTTCATCCTTTCTTGTGAGTGCATCTGCAACAACATTTAGCTTCCCTTTTTTGTAGACGATTTCAAAGTCATAACCCAACATCTTTGTGACCCATTTTTGCTGCTCTTCTGAAGATAGTCTTTGTTCCAAAAAGTGTTTAAGACTATCATGAGCAATTTTTACCTTGAAGTGTCTTCCCATTAGGTAATGTCTCCATTTCTTTAGTGCATGTAGTATTGCCAACATTTCCTTCTCATAAATAGCCTTTTGTAAATACTTTCTTGTGATTGAACGACTTTCAAAAGCAATGGGTCTTCCTTCTTTCATTAAAACAACACCAATTCCATTTCCTGAGGCATCACATTCCACAATAAAGGTTTTTGTGAAGTCTGGCATAGCTAAGATTGGTGCTAGGAACATTGCCTCTTTAAGATGTTTAAAGGCCTTAGTTGCTTTAGGAGTCCATGGAAATGCATATTTCTTCAATAATGTTGTTAGAGGTGCTGCTATTCTCCCATAATTCTTAACAAAATTGTGATAATACCTTGTTAACTCGAGAAATCCGCGCAACTTCTTTATAGTTGTGGGGATTTTAAATTCCTTAATGGCTTTAATTTTTTTAGGGTCTACCTTAACACCCTCGTGAGATACAATATGACCCATATATTCCACCTCTTGTAATCAAAAGAAACATTTGGATGTTTTTGCATATAATTGTTTCTCCTCCAATAGAATGAGCACCCTGTCAACATGTAGAACATGATCCTTCCAAGACTTGTTGTAGATTAGTATATCATCAAAAAATACGAGCACAAATTTTCTAAGGAATGGTTTGAAAATGGAATTCATCAACCCTTGAAATGTAGAAGGTGCATTGGTAAGGCCAAAAGGCATGAAAGAAAATTCATAATGACCCTCATGAGTTCGAAATGGTATTTTCGAAATATCTTCAGTCTTCATTCTAATTTGATGATATCCTGAATGAAGATCCAACTTGGTAAAATAAATTGCTCCATGTAATTCATCCAATAATTCATCAATCATAGGAATGGGAATTTTATCTTTAATAGTGAGCTTATTGAGCTCCCTATAATCTATACACATGTGCCATGATCCATCTTTCTTGTGCACCAATACTACTGGAGCAAAGAAAGAACTTTGACTAGGTTGAATTATACCAGCCTCTAACATTTCTGCAATCATACGTTCAATTTCGCTCTTTTGGACATAAGGATATCTGTAAGGCCTAATGTTTTGAGGAACACTTCCAAGAATCAAATGAATAGCATGATCATGATCACGAATAGGTGGGAGTCCTTTGGGAGTATCAAACACCTTGGAATGATTGTCCAAGACCTTTTGGAGATTTGGAGAAATAGATGATTTTGATGTTGGAACTTCTAGTGAGCATAATTGTGCAATTACGCCCCGTTGTTCTTTCTTAAGAAGCTTTGTTTTGACATTAGAGCTTATTATCTTTCCAGGCTTCCCTACGATACCCCGTAATTCGATTTCCTTTCCTTTCAAAAAATATTTCTTGAAAATTTCTTAAAAATTAAAAGCTACCATCCCCAAAGATTGTAACCATTGTACTCCTAGTACAACATCAACACCTCCCATTGGGATGGAAAGAATTGGACTATTCAATACATATTCCCCATGGCTAGCTTTATATTATGGCATTTTCCAGAGAAATTTATATTTCCTCCATTTTCAACCATCACTTGACATTTTGGTGCTGGGTATAGGAAACAATTCAATTCCTTGGCTACCTTACAATGAATAAAATTATGGGTACTAAAACACTATTACCTTTTTCTTCTTGATATGTCCTTCTATCTTGAGAGTTTGAGGAGCGGTAATTACTGCCAATGCATTACATGATATGGTTGGACTCATTTTTCTTCTTTTAGGGTTTCTTCCTGGTGTATATCCTCTACTTTTGAAGTTTCTTCTTCATTTCTTCCTCTTCTTCACAATCTATGTAAAATAATTTCTTCTTAGTGCACTTATGACCTTTAGTGTATTTTCTATCACAGCTGTAGCAAAGCCCTTTTGCTCTTTTTTCTTCCAATTGTTGTGGTGTCAACATTGTAGGTTGTGGAAGTCTAGGAGTAGAAACACTTCCATCTTTATAGATGTGAGTGGTTGGCTTCCTTGTCGCCATAATTTTACATTCAATTTTTCTTTCCAACTTGAATGCCTTCTCCAAGGAATCAGGTTTCCAAACTCGAACTTCATGTTCGATGTTATCCTTTAAAGTCCCTATGAAGACATCAATCCTGTGTTCCTCTGGAATATTAGTTACCCTTATATTCAATTTTTAGAAGTCCTCAATGTGCTCTGCCACTGAACCCTTTTGTTTGAGATTTATCAATTGGATAAAGAAGGTGTTGCTCTTTGTATCCTCATAATGTGCTATCATTTCCTTTGTAGAAATTGACCAAGTGACAATTTTTTTATGAGAGCAAAGCCATCGATACCATACAAATGTATTTTGTTCTAATTGTAAAGTTGCAATGCGTACCTTTTGTGCATTTTGCACATTATTGAGATCAAAATATTGCTCCATTTGTAGTATCCATGTTATAGGGTCCTTGCCATAAAACTTCCTCATATCCATCTTTGGAATATGGTGGTTCTTCCATCCAACATTAGAGTTTATGAAATCACAATTGACATTTATTTTGTTCTCATCATGAGTTTCCTCTACTATCTTTTTGTCATTAGGAAACATTTCTTGTATCAAATTTGCCAAACCTTCGATGTCTACTTTTAGATCATTCTTCATGTTTTCCATGTTGTCTTTCATTTTTTCATCGATCTTAGCTTCCATGTCATCTATCTTAGCTTCCATGCCCACTTCCATGACATCCATATTAGCTTCCAAACCATTCATCTTAACTTCCACGTCTTTCTTCAAACCATCCTTCTCAGTTTCCACCTATTTCTTCAAAACTTCCATTTCATTTTTTGTTGCTCTTTACGAAAGCGAAATTTGGTGCACTTGCTCTTGTAATTTTGATATCTCATGTTGTGTTTCTTCGTCTTCATCAGTCATAGTAGAGCCTTCTGAAGGCTTAGTGGGTGTTGAATTATTTTTAGGGGGAATTTTAGAACCCAATATTGATATCTATTCTTCAATATGCCCTTGGAATAAATTCAAACTAATTTTTTTCAAACAAGGCTTATGTATTTCAAAGAAAAAATACACACATTTTTCTTGCTTTTGAGGAGATCGATATTGAAACTGAATTATCTCTGTGATTTTAGATCTTCAATATTTGAAATTTGGCCCTGTGGGATCCCTCTGAATCCTCTTTCTAATGCCACAAGTCTGACATGATTTGGATTCTTCAAGGCAACGTTATGTCCAATCTCCCACAATGACCTAATTATGGGCTGGTTCAGTAGAGTGAACTTGTACGAATTATTTTCTCCTTTGGCTCTTAAATTGATAGAAATGAAACAAAAATCCATGTACTTCCAGCCAATTTTTATGGAATTCCAATCCGATGCTCATAGAGAGAGTTATGAAGCTTTTCCCACGATCACCTCTTTGCGATGAAATTTGGGAGCCTGAAAAAGACCTAAATTCCAAAGATCATATCTCCAAAAATATTGTGAACCAAGGTCTGAAATTTTGCGATGATGTTCCTCAGGATTTCAGCTTTGCAGTCTTAAACTTTCAGCTTCTGAAACTTCGTAGAAAAAACGTTATAGTGAAAATTCCACGATGACCTGTTTGGTGCAGCGAAACCCTAGAATCCAAAGCTTTGATACCAAATGTTGTGAAACCAGCTCCAAAAATAGAAGAAAAGAGATATCAACGCCTTATAAGTAAGCCACTTTGAAGGGGAAACCTCCAATACATTACATGAATGAAAAATTCTTGGATGAAACAAATGACAAAACCTCCTTTCTATATATAGTAGTCCATGGGGCCACAATGTAATCCTAGCCGACCTAAAAATAAGAATTTAAGGGCACAATAATAAAAATATGGGGGTTACAGGGGTACAAAAATAAAAATAAGGGGGTTACACTAACAACAATAAGGGAATATACTAGTAATATAAGGACCTAAGACTCAATACTAGTCTACAACTGATGTTGCACTACCTTGGAATTTCCACCACAACTGGGGAACTAAAATTCTCTGCATGCACTATCTACTTTTGGATAATTGATTAGCTAATTGGATGGTCACTTATTTTGACTAAAGTCCCATTGCACAACTGACCTTCCACTAGTTCCTCCAAAATTTAGAACTAGTTTAACTGAAAACAACTTGAAATATATGACCTTGATTGCTACAAATTAGCAATCACACATGCTTAATTTAAATAAAAATCCTCTAACTGAAATTTAATGAGCTAACTAAATGAAAAGAGCCATGTCACACAAGTTAAATGCATCCAAGTTGTCTGCTAATGTGGAAATTCAACGTTTCTCAATTTAATCAAGGCAAAATCAAATTGAGAATTTCTTGCTGCATTTTTCAACACTCCCTCTTAACAATAAAGGGATTATCAACCACCCCCATCTTGCACCTGTGGAACTCATACTTCCCTCTTGACAAATCCTTTTTCAAAATTTCAGCATCTTGTTCCTTTTTTGGAATGTATTGTAGCAATATTATCTACCTCTACACACAATCCTATAAATGATGATAACATATATCGATATGCTTGGAACGATCGTGAAATAAATTATTCGTAGAGAGCTTGATGCAACTATAATTATCACAATAAATCACATTTGGAACCATCATCTGACCAAACAGTCCCACAAGTATATTTCTCATCCAGATTGCCTCACATGCTGCTTGAATTGCAACCATGTATTATGCTTTTGCTCAGCTGAGCACCACATATATTTTCTTCCTACCGTACCAGGAAACAACTGCAGACCCAACTATGAAAATTATAGCTAATGTACTCTTTCGGTTTGATGGAATCCCCACCTAATCTGCATCTGTGAATTCACACAACTTCACGAACTTTGTCCATCTATACCATAGTCCAAACTAAGTGGTGCCTCTGAGGTACCATAAAACATGCTTAGATTCCTTCCAATATAATTTGGTTAGCCTAACCATATCATGGATCAACTAGTTTATTGCATAGCACATATCTAGTCGTGTGTTCACAAGATACATCAATGAACCCACTAGCTGCAGATAAATGGTAGCATACACTTCTTCACCTAAAGTGGCATCCTCCTTCCTCTAGTTGGTCTCTAGAGGTGTCTCCATGGATTTACAACTCTCCATGAAGAAAATATGTAGTATCTCATTTCCAAACTTGCCTTGAGAAATAAATAGTTCCCCACCACCTTTTCATACTTCCAATCTGATGAAGTAGTGCATGGGACCGATCTAATCAGTTGCTCATCACTAGTTAAAATAAAATCATCAACATATAAGATAATAATAAACAATTTACCTTCTACTAAGATGTGATATAGGTTCGCATCCACTTCACTTTCGGTGAAGCCTAAACTGGTGAGATATCTGTTGATCTTGGTGTACCTAGCCTGAGGTGCTTGTTTGAGACCATACAATGCTCACTTGAGTCTGCCCGAATGAGACTCTTGATAAAATGTCTCAAAAAATTCTAGTTTCTCAATTTACACCTCCTCCTCAATAATTCCATTGAGAAATTCTATTTTTACACCCATTTAGTGGATCTTCCACCCCATCTACGGACCTAGAGAAATAATTTATATAATGGATGAGTACCTTGTTACAGGAGAAAAGGTCTCCTCCTAGTTAGTTCAATCAACTTGAGAGTATCCCTTGGAAAATAATCTATCCTTATACTTCTCTATGCTTCCATTTTCTACATGATTTACCTTGAAGATACATCTTGAACCCACAACTGATTTATTTGTTGGTCTTGGGACCACTTCCCAAACACTGTTCTTTAAAATGGATTCGTACTCTTCCACCATTGCATCAACCCGTACAATCTGATCTATTTATTCCTTGAAAGAGGATGACTCAGTCTCTACAAGCTCAGTCATTAGAGCCATGTATACAGTGTACCAGTCACATGACTTTCTCTGCTTGCACGTGTTTGAAGGAGCTCCCACATTCTCCCTCACATCCTGCACAAGTCTATAAAATTCCCTAGTCCTTTTTATACCTTCTATGGATGGTTCTTCTTGAGTGTATGTCTCCACTCTCTACTCCTCAATTTATGGTTGCTTCATAAATTCCTAAGGCTCCTCCTTTGGAGCTAAAATATCCTCTTCTAGTGGGATATGAATCTCCTTCTCAAGAGAGCACCACATCACTTTCTCCTCATCAAATTTCACATCCCTTCAAACAATTTTCATTCTGAGGGATGGAAAGTACACATGGTAGTTGTGAATATTTTATGTGTAACCAAAAAATACCCCCAACTCAGCTGTCAACTAAATTTTATTCCTTGATTCTTTGGAGACATGGAGGTAAATAGAGGCTCCAAAAATATTGAAGTGCGACACATCCAAATTTCTTCCTAAGAAAGCCTCATATGGTGTAATCATGCCAAGAATCCGATGAGGACTCCAATAATGAAAATAGACTATTGTGTTGCATGCCTATGCCCACAAATGCAGTGGTAGGCCTTGGTAATTAAACATAGCTCTCACATCTCCCACAATGCTACAATTCTTTCTCTCAACCAACCCATTTTGTTGTGGGTTGTGGGTGTTGTCAACTCTCGTCGAATGCCTTCTATTGAACAATTTTTTTTGAATTCATTCAACACATACTCAACTCCATTATCACTCCTGAGAGCCTTCACCTTCTTGCCAATTTCGTTATCAACCAGTGCCTTGAATTCTATGAAATTGGATAATGTATCATCTTTCTTCCACATGAATAAGATCTAGCACTTCCATTAGAAGTCATTAGTAAAGATAACAAAACATTTGTGTCTACCAAGAAAGGTCCATAGACATTATAGTGGATCCTTTCCAAGAATGCATGTGATTTGTTGTCTCGATCATGGAATGTGGATTTTGTGTACTTCCACAAGGTACATACTTTGCATATATCCTGCTACTCAAGTGCTCCTTTAGGGAGGCCAATAGTTTTTCGATGCATAATATTCAAGGTGACATGATGCAAATGGAAAATTTTTCTGTGCCAAATTTCACCGACATCATGGCCCTACACTTTCTATGCCTTAATGCTTAATGTTGTGTTAGGTCCCTATATTAATAGTATAGTCCCTTATTGTTGTTAGTGTAACCCCCTTATTGTTATTATTGTACCCCTATAATCCCCATATTGTTATTATTGTGCCCTTCAATTATTATTGTTAGGTCGGCTAGGATTACATTGTGGCCCCATGGACTCCTATATATAGAAAAGAGGTTTTGTAATTTGTATCATCCAAGAATTGTTCATTCATGTAATGTATTGGAGGTTTCCCCCTTGAAGTGGCTTATTTATAAGGTGTTGATATCTCTTTTCTTCTATTTTTGGAGCTAGTTTCACAACATTTGGTATCAGAGCTTTGGATTCTAGGGTTTTGCTGCTCCTAACAGGTCATTGTGGAATTTTTGCTATAGATTTTTTTATTCGAAGGTTCAAAAGCTGAAATTTTTAGAGTGCGAAGCTGAAATCTTGAGGAACACTGTCACAAAATTTTAGAACTTGGTTTGCAACATTTTCAGAGATATGATCTTTGGAAGTTAGGGCTTTTTGCAGGCTCCTGAATTTATACTAAATAGGTCATCATGGAATTTTCACTATAAGTTTTTTTATACGAAGGTTCAGAAGCTGAAATTTTTAGAGCGCGAAGCCGAATTCCTGAGGAACAACATTACACAATTTTAGAGCTTGGTGCGCAATATTTTCGGACATATGGTCAGTAGAAGTTAGGGCTTTTTCAGGCTCCCGAATTTCATCTCAAAGAGGTGATCATGGGAAAATCTTCATAACTCTCTCTATGAGCATCGGTTTGGAATAATGTAAAAAGAGGCTACAAGTACACAGATTTTAGTTTCCTGTATATCAATTTTAGAGCCAAAAACACGTGGAAAGTCATACAAGTTTTCTCTACTAAACCAGTCCATAATTGGGTCATTGTGGGAGATTGGACAAAACATTGCCTTGAAGAATCCAAATCAGGTCAGACCTGTGGCATTTGAAAGAAGCTTAAGAGGGCTACTCTGAGTTTCAGATATTGAGGATCCGTAATTATAGATATAATGAAATTTCAATATCGAGCTCCTCAAAATCAAGTAAAAGGTGTGTATTTTTTTCCGAATTGCATAAGTCTTGTTTGAAGAATCAAGTTGAATTGATTCCAAGGGCATATTGTAGAATAGATATCAGTATTGGATTCTAAAATGGCCCCTAAAAATAATTCAAGACCCATTAAGCCTTTATAAGGCTCTACTATCACTCATGAAGACGAAGAATGGCAACATGACATATGAAAATTACAAGAGAAAGTGCAATAAATTTCGCTCTCGCAAAGAGCAACAAAAAATGACATGGAATTTTTGAAGAAAGGCATGGAAAATGAGATGGATGGTTTGAAGAAAGGTGTGTAATTTAAGATGGATGGTTTGAATAATGGCATGGAAGCTAAGATGGATGGCATGGAAGCTGGCATGGAATCTAAGATGGATGACATGGAAGCTAAGATTGATGAAAAAATGGAAAACATGAAGAATGATCTAAAAGCAGACATGGAAGGTTTGACAAAGTTGATACAAGAAATGTTTCCTAATGGTGAAAATATAGTAGAGGAAACTCATGATGAGAACAAAATAAATGTTAATCATGATTTCATAAACTCTAATTTTGGAAGGAAGAACCACCATATTCCAAAAATGGATATGAGGAAGTTTGATGGAAAGGATCCTGTAACATGGATACTACAAATGGAGCAATATTTTGATCTCAATAATGTGCAAAACACACAAAATGTACGCATTGCAAATTTACATTTAGAACAAAATACATTTGTATGGTATCAATGACTTTGCTCCAGTAAAAAAATTGTCACTTGGTCAATTTTTACGGAGGAAATGATATCACATTATGAGGATACAAAGAGCAACACCTTCTTTAGCCAATTTATAAATATAAAACAACAGTGTTCAATGGGGTAGCACATTGAGGACTTCCAAAAATTGAATATAAGGGTAACTGATATTCCAGAGAAACACATGATTGATATCTTCATAGGTACTTTAAAGGATAACATCCAACATGAAGTTCATGTTTTGGAACCTGATTCATTGGAGAAGGCATTTATGTTGGCAAGAAAAATTGAATGTAAAATTATGGCGACAAGAAAGCCTACCACTCACTTCTATAAAGAGGGAAGTGTTGTTACTCCTAGATTTCCACAACCTACAAGGTTGACACCACAACAATTGGAAGAAAAAAGAGCAGAAGGGCTTTGCTACAATTGTGATAGAAAATACACTAAAGGTCATAAGTGTGCTGAGAAGAAATTATTTTACATAGATTGTGAAGAGGAAGAAGAAAATGAACAAGAAGAGAATATACACTAGAAACCAACCCTAGAAGAGGAAGAAATGAGTACAACCATATCATGTAATGCATTGGCAGGAATTACCACTCCTCAAACTCTTAAGATAGAAGGACATATCAAGAAGAAAAAGGTAACAATGTTGATTGATTCAGGTAGTACCCATAATTTTTATCATTGTAAGGTAGCCAAGGAATTGAATTGTTTCCTATACCCAACACCAGAATGTCAAGTGATGATTGTAAATGGAGGAACTATAAATTTCTCTGGAAAATGCCATAATATCAAGCTAACCATGGGGGAATATGTATTGAATAGTCCAATTCTTTCCATTCCTATGGGAGGTGCTGATGTTGTATTAGGAGTACAATGGTTCCAATCTTTGGGGATGATAACTTTTAATTTTCAAGAACTTTTCCTGAAATTTTTTTCAGAAGGAAAGGAAGTCGAATTATGGGGTATTTCAGGGAATTTGGGAAAGATGATAAGTTCTAATGTCGTGAAAAATCTTCTAAATAAAGAACAACGAGGCATAATTGCACAATTATTCTCACTAGAAGTTCCAACATCAAAATCATCTATTTCTGCAGATCTCCAAAAAGTCTTGGACAATCATTCCAAGATGTTTGAAAATCCCAAAGGACTCCCACCTATTTGTGATCATGATCATGCTATTCATTTGATTCTCGGAAGTGTTCTTCCAAACATCATGCCTTATAGATATCCTTATGTCCAAAAGAGTGAAATTGAATGTATGATTGCAGAAATGTTAGAGGCTGATAGAATTCAACCTAGTCAAAGCTATTTCTCTACTCCAGTACTATTGGTGCACAAGAAGGATGGATCATGGTGCATGTATCTGGATTATAGGGTGCTCAATAAGCTCACCATTAAAGATAAATTTCCCATTCCTATGATTGATGAATTATTGGATGAATTACATGGAGCAATTTATTTTACCAAGTTGGATCTTCGTTCAGGATATCATCAAATTAGAATGAAGATTGAAGATATTCCAAAAATAACATTTCGAACTCATGAGGGTCATTATGAATTTTTGGTCATGCCTTTTGGCCTTACCAATGCACCTTCTACATTTGAAGGGTTGATGAATTCCATTTTCAAAACCTTCCTTCGAAAATTTGTGCTCATATTTTTTGATGATATACTAATCTACAACAAGTCTTGGAAGGATCATGTTCAACATGTTGACAGGGTGCTCAAACTATTGCAGGAGAAACAATTATATGAAAAAACATCCAAATGTTTCTTTGGAGTAAAAGAGGTGGAATATTTGGGTCATATTGTATCTCACGAGGGTGTTAAGGTAGACCCTAACAAAATTAAATCCATTAGGGAATGGAAATTCCGCACAACCATAAAGCAGTTGCGAGGATTTCTCGGGTTAACAGAGTATTATTGCAAGTTTGTTAAAAATTATGGGAGAATAACAACACCTATAACAACATTATTGAAGAAAGATGCATTTTCATGGACTCCTAAAGCAACTAAGGCCTTTGAACATATTAAAGAGGAAATGTGCCTAGCACTGGTATTAGCTACGCCAGACTTCACAAAAACCTTTATTGTGGAATGTGATGCCTCAGGAAATGGAATTGGTGCTGTTTTAATGCAACAGGGAAGACCCATTGCTTTTGAAAGTCATCCAATCAAAGGAAAGTATTTACATAAATCTATTTATGAGAAGGAAATGTTAGCAATACTGCATGCATTAAAGAAATGGTGAACTTACCTAATGGGAAGACACTTCAAGGTAAAAACTGATCATGATAGTCTTAAACACTTTTTGAAACAAAGACTATCTTCAGAAGAGTAGCAAAAATGGGTCACAAAGATGTTGGGTTATGACTTTGAAATAATCTACAAAAAAGGGAAGCTAAATGTTGTTGTAGATGCACTCTCAAGAAATAATGAAGAGGTGGAAGCATTGCTTTGTGCCATTTCAATTATCCAACCTGATTGGATAACCGAAGCAAGGGATGAATGGAAGAAGGACGAAGAAGTTTGGACACTCATTCAAAATTTTCAGTAAGATCCTAGTACATCTGATACATTTAGTTGGAAAAATGATTCCTTATGGTACAAAGATCACTTATATCTTTGTAAGAATTCCCAACTAAAAAAAAAATATTCTTTTGGAATTGCACACCTATCCTTTAGGAGGACACTCAGGATTTTTAAGTACTTACCATAGGGTGAAGGAAGAATTTTTTTGGGATGGCCTTAAATCTGATATTCAAAAGTTTGTGGCGAAATGTTTGGTTTGCCAGCAGAATAAAGTTGAGACAATTAAGACCCCGGTCTTCTACAACCTTTATCCATTCCAAGTCAACGTTGGGAGGAGATTTCAATGGATTTTATCACAGGTTTACCTAAGTCCGAAGGAAAGAGTGTCATCATGGTGGTAGTTGATAGACTTACCAAGTATGTACACTTTTGTGCATTATCTCATCCATTTAAAGCAAGTACAGTTGCTACTACATTTATGGACACAATTCAAAAGCTACATGGAAACCCAAGGTTTATTGTGAGCGACAGAGATCCCATTTTTACTGGAAATTTTTGGACGGAGTTATTTTCTTGTTTGGGTACTCAATTAGCTCATAGCTCATCTTATCATCCTCAATTCTATGGTCAAACTGAGATAGTAAATAAATTTTTGGAAGGATATCTTCGTTATTTTGTATCTGATAAACGAACACAATGGGTCAAGTGGTTACCTCTCGCTGAATGGTGGTATAACACTTCCTTCCATACTGCAGAAAAAATGACCCCAATTATGGCACTTTATGGATATCATGCACCATCCATCACATCATATTTAAGAGAAAATTTGAAGGTTCAAGCAGTGGAAGATCACATCGACCATCAACAAGAAGTTCTCCATCTCTTAAAGGATAACCTGAAATTGGCACAAAATTGAATGAAACAACAGGAAGATCAACATCGCAGCTAGAGAAGTTTTGATGTAGGAGACTGGGTATTTTTACGGCTACATCCATACAAACAAATGTCCCTCAAGCAAGCTAAGAAGGATAATAAATTATCGCCAAAGTACTATGGTCCTTACAAGGTGTTGCAAAAGATTGGTAGTATTGCATAAAAATTGGAGCTTCTGGCTTCTTCACGAGTGCATCCAATTTTCCATGTTTCATGCTTAAAGAAGGTTATAGGTCAAAATATTCCAGTTCAAACAATATTGCCAAAACTTGACGAGGAAGGAAAAATCATATTGGAACCTGAAGCGGTCACGAAAACAAGAACTCGACAGCTACGAAATCGATCAATTTCAGAGTATCTCATCAAGTGGAAGAACTTACCCACTGAAGATTCTATATGGGAGGATGAGAATTTTATACAGAAGCACCCAGAGCTACTCAAGCATTGAGGACAACAAGTTTTTGAAGGAGAGGGGCATGTTAGGTCCCTATATTACTAGTATAGTCCCTTATTGTTGTTAGCGTAACCCCCTTATTTTTATTATTGTACCCCTGTAATCCCCATATTGTTATTATTGTGCCCTTAAATTATTATTGTTAGGTCGGCTAGGATTACATTGTGGCCCCAGTAGGATTACATTGTGGCCCCATGGACTCCTATATATAGAAAGGAGGTTTTGTAATTTGTATCATCCAAGAATTGTTCATTAATGTAATGTATTGGAGGTTGCCCCCTCGAAGTGGCTTATTTCTAAGTCGTTGATATCTCTTTTCTTCTATTTTTGGAGATGGTTTCACAACATGTTGAAATTTGCATCAAGAAAAAATGAAATTAGCATCCATAAATAAAATCCAGAAAATGGCAGCCAAAAATGGCTACCATGTGAGGTTTTTTATTTAACTATACCTTAATTAAATTGAAATTAAATTGTAATTTCATCTCATAACAACTTGTATCAGTTAACTAAGTGAGATAGACTTAGTTAGCTCAAGAATTTTGAGTTGAGGGTCAAAGGTTAGGCATGTAGAGTGATTCTATTATTTTCAGGGTCTAGTTGCAGTTAATGCATTAGTTTAGTGCATGTGTAATTAGTTAACTCAAAATAATTGAGTTAAAATCGATTTAACTAGTTCTAATTGAGTGATGAGCTAGTGAGAGGTCAAGTGAATTAAATTATATTTAATTCACAAGTAGTGATCTATCAAGTAATTGATGATTTAGTATAAATAGATGCATGCATGTCAATTCTGGTGACCAACCAGTTGAGACAGAGGTTAAAGGGATGTTGACCATCGGTTGTATTATTAGCAAATTGCCCAGGCGCAATTATAAAGTCAGAGGAAGGCTCATGAGGAATTGTGCAGTCAAGGAAAGTTGATTATCCTATTTAATAGGGATTAATTACCTACTATTGCATGAGCAAGGGTGGGCTAAGCAGGGATTGAGAATTGGCTAAGTGTTGGTCAATTTTTCCTAAGAATTGCTATTAAGTTTTGAGCAGGATGAGGGTGAGACGATCGATAGAGTGCAAGATTTTCTCGCTATGAGAAAGAATTATATTGTTTCATGATTCTTTGACTATGCACAATATATGATAGAGAGGTTTTGAGCAAGTGCTTTCCCTAGATACATCTTATGTTGTGTGATTGATAATTTCCTTTCTCTTACTTGCATGCGATTGAGTGATCATGTTTTATATTCCGCAAATATAGTAGAAGGATTCAATATCTTGTTTTAGTATATTCCATGATTGGATTGAATCCATTGGTATAGAGTTTCTATGTAAATTTCTACATGGTATCCGAGATGTGTTAGATATTTTCTACATGGTATCAGAGCACCAGGAATCATAATAGAAGAGAAGAAATTGAGTTTGTATTGAGCAGTTTCAAAATTGTAGATTTACTATTCAGGGTCCAACAACATATCAAGATGTATTTCAATGTCTTGAGACTCAAATATGCACTCGAGGGAAATTCAAATTATATTTCATGGAAGGAAATGATGGAGGTAGTGTTGGAGGACAATGGGTTGAAGGAATTCATAGACAATGATATTCCCAAGGTTGTAGCTATAGATGCCCAACTTCTTGATGCATGGAAGAATAAGGTAGAAAAGGCGAGAAGGATCTTGTTATATGGAGTTTAAGATCATATTGTATTGAGTATCCATGGGAAGGAAACTCCATATTTTATGTGGAATGCATTGACATATATATTTCAAAACATCAAGGAAAAAATTAAGTTGTTGCTGAAGGACAAGCTTAGAGAGATCAAGAAGGACAAGGGCGAGACGGTACCAACATAATTGGCAAAGTTAACTCAATGTCGAGATGATATTGGAAGTGTTGGTGTGACCGTAGTCGATGATGAATTGGTGAGCTGAGCACTTATAGGCCTTCCCAAGAGCTGGCATAGTTACTATGACTCTGTGAATGGGAGGGAGAAGTTACCATACTGGGATTGTTTGTGGTCAGACTTGGTAATAGAAGAGATAAGGTGAAGCACCATAAACGGGACCTCCAACACCAACAAAGAAGAATATTGTGCATTAGTTGGAAAAAAAATAAGGTCCAAAGAAAGAAATCCCAAGGTGAAGAGGGAAAAAGACACTTGTCCAAGATCATATGTTTTCACTATCACGAGCATGGGCACTATGCTTCGAATAAGAAGGAAAGCAAGAAGGAGCCCGCAGTTGCAATAGGTGAAGCATTGGCTTCACAGTTCAAGGTTGATTTTACTCTCATTTCATGCATGTCCAACACTATAATGGGATGCATGTGGTATCTAGATAGCGGTGCCTCATTCCATATGACAGGGAATAGATATCTCTTTAGTGACTTGGAGGAGAAGGACCTCCAACAGAACATAGAGTTTGGTGGTGACAGGAGGTATAACGCGACCAAAATAGGTACAATTACCTTTTAGAGGGATTCTAGCTCCCCTCTCAGACTAGAATATGTTTTGTATGTTCCAGGCCTAAGGAAAAATCTTGTCTCTGTAGCAGTATTGGAAGATTGTGGTTATGAGGTGATGTTTAGAAAAGGAAAGGTGTTCCTTAAACACATATCCACGGGAAAGGTGAAGCATATTGGTTCAAGAGTCAAGAACCTGTATGCTCTCGAGGTTGAGGATGCATGCAAGGCTTTGAGGAGAAAAGAAATGGTTGATGACTTGGTGGTTGAGAGGGAGAAATTATCTCTCATCATGCAACCTCAGAAGCAGTCTCAAAAGGTTGTGGAGAAGCCAAAATTGGAGAAGTAGAGAGGAGACCAATTGGAAGAGTCCACTCAAATAGAGACCTCCAGGAGGGGGAAATTTCAAGCCAGATGGGAAGAGGGAGTACATGTAGCTATACCTCCAGGTGTGAGGTGGTGCGATGTGAAAAATTAATCCCAAGAAGAAATTTGGGCAGGGTCCATTGAGATGGTGTGTCTCATGGATCAAACCTGGCTACGAGGAGCCCACAATACAATAGTAGCAGGAAGGATTAGTTATATTGATGCAGTCAGATGTCAGGAAGACAAAAATCAGAGTGACAAATGTCTGATACTGGAGCGCAGATTAGAGTTCGCAGCAGTGTAGAGGGCACAGATTCAGATATCAACAACAACGTAGAGAGTCCAGTAGACATGTGCAGTAGGATCTAGTATTCAGAAGACTCTGATGACATATTTATTATACCGATTTAGTTTTTTTAAGGCTATTCAGTTTCAGGAGAGTTACATGTGCACACAACACTAGAGAAGTGTTGCATGCAAGAACATTCCAAAGGTACCAGATATGGATAGATTGATTCCTTTCTTGTTGAGAGGGAGTGTTGCAATTTGCAACAATAAATAATGAAATTGGCATCTAGAAACAAAATCCAAAAAATGGTATCAAGAAATGGCTACCATGTGAGGCTTTTGATTTAATTATCCCTTAATTAAATGAAAGAAAATTGTAATTTCATCTCATAACAACTTGTATCAGTTAACTAAGTGAGATAGACTTAGTTAGCTCAAGAATTTTGAGTTGAGTGTCAAACATGAGGCATGTAGGGTGATTCTATTATTTTTAGGGTCCAATTGCAGTTAATGCATTAGTTTAGTGCATGTCTAATCAGTTAACTCAAAATAATTGAGTTAAAATCAGTTTAACTAGTTCTAACTGAGTGATGATATACTGAGAGGTCAAGTGAATTAAATTATATTTAATTCACAAGTAGTGATCTATCAAGTATCTAATGATTCACTATTAATAGCTGCATGCATGTCAATTCTGATGACGAACCACTTGATACAGAGGTTAAAGGGAGGTTAACTATCAGTTGTATTATTAGCAAATTTCCTGGGCGTAATTATAAATTCAGAGGAAGGCTCATGAGGGATTTCAGAGTCAAGGAAGGTTGATTATCCTATTTAATAGGGATTAATTACCTAGGGATTGTGTGAGAAATTCTGGGCTAAGTAGGGGTTGAGAATTGGCTAAGTGTTGGTAAAATTTTTCTAAGAATTGCTAGTTAGTTTTGAGCAGGATCAGGGTGATAGGATCGATAGAGTGCAAGATTTTCTCAGTGTGAGAAAGAATTATATTGCTTCATGATTCTTTGACTATGTACAATATATGATAGAGGGTTTTTGAGTATGTGCTTTCTACAGATACATCTTGTGTTGTGTGATTGATAATTTCGTTTCTCTTATTTTCATGTTATTGAGCGATTGTGTTATATATTCCGAAAATATAGTATAAGGATTCAATATCTTATTCTAGTACATTATATGATTGGATTTAATCCATTGGTATAGGGTTTCTATATAAATTTATACACTTAATGCAACACAATATTCCACATCTAGCTTGTACAAGTTCTTCAACCAAGCCCCGATCTGCTTCACTTGTCCCGTGGCTATGTGTCTTAGGAATACTTTTACTTTGTTGAAGATCACATCATAACTACAGTCTTCCAAAAATGCAACAGAGATGAGATTTTTATTTAGGTTTGGAATGAACATGACATCCTTGAGCTTGATAGGGGAGCCCAAATCCCTTTGAAAGGTGAATGTACCAATCCCGGTCGCATTATACCTTCCGTCATCCCCCAACTCGATGTGCATCTGGAGATATTGCTCCTCCAGGTCACTGAAAATGTCTCTACAACCTATCATGTGGAATGATTCACCTAATTCAAAGTACCACACACTCCCCATAAGCGTGCTTGACATGCATGCAATAAGGGTAAAATTAAGCTCGAATTGTGAAGCCAAAGCTTCACCTACTACTCCTTCTGAGGTATTCTTGCTCGAATTATTATTTGGACACTTTGTGACATAATTCCCTGATCCGGATTTATGCAGGAATGCAAAAGAATAAACATATAACCATAAATACAGAGATGCAACAGAAATAACACTTCATTTCATTAATATCAAAGAAGTGAAATTTGCTTACAGACAAAATGGAAATAAAACTAGCTAGGGCGCTGGTAGCTATCTCTGAGAAGAGATGTGGCGGCTACAGGCTTCTGAACTGAGTTATAATGAGGCTCAAGGGCCTATTTATCATTTAGAAACAATGGGAAATCCTAAACAGCCAAAACCCTAACCCTAGGAGATGAAGCGCCAAAACTATGGGCCCCGTTTAGGTAAATTGGTGTTTCAACTTCCCAGGGGCGTAACTTTGGCATACGATCTCCGTTTGACGCATACCATACCTCGTTAGAAAGATCTATCCGAGGACTACAAATTTGGAATGAGCAACATCGGTCCATGGACCCATGTTGCTCTCCATTTTCCCCAAAAAACGTCGTTTAGGGCCTCAAAACGGCTCCGGAAGTTTAGGACCCGAAAGACTGCTAAAAATAGTAAACTGTGCCGAAACTGAAAAACTGAAATAGACAATGGTGGAGCCCCAAGTGGAATAGGCGGGTGACCACCAATATCCACCTGGATCATTCCCGAATTCATGACAATTGAAGCATTAAATTTTGGACAAATCTTTCTTCTTTCCCCCTTGGTTGGACTCTGGTTTGGATAGAGATTTCTTCCCTTTCCAACCAATGCAAAATTTTCATCATTATCGCCCTTAGATGAAGTCTCATATTTGGTATTCCGCCCTATTTCATCCCGTACCAAATCAGACCATAAGCGTTCCCAATTTGGTGGTTTCTCCCTCCTATTCACCGAATCTTGGTAGCTATGACAACTCTTGGGAAGGCCTAGAAGGGATAGGCTTACCAAGTTCATCACGAACTTGTGTGAACCTGCTCAGATACTACAAAATAATGTCATTCATTTGCATCTTTATATTTCAAAGTTTATCCTTGAGCACCAGCTCCCTGTGGCCACTACTATTCTCGAATAATTCTGTTAGTGATTTCCATATTGTGAACAAAATTTCTTTTCCGTGGAGATTTGAGAAAATATGATCCCGTACTCCCTCCAAGATTATTCTCCTCACCTTAGCTACATCTTTATTCCAATGAGAAAGGTTATGGTCATCACATTCTTGTAGTTTTGCAACAAATGTCTTGATGTATTCTAGCAATCCATTGTCATCCAATACCACCAACATGCAATCCTTCCATGCAATGACATTATAATTTCCTTCCAACGCATACTCTAGCCTCATCCCATTGAAGGTCATCTTCCCAACTTTGTAGAGATCCTGCTACACTGAACTAAAAATTCAATCCTCCTGAGAAACAACTTCCAAATTCTTTCTCTAATGTGAATCATGCTATGGTACCATGTAGAAATTATGATGTAGATTTGTAACTGCTCATGAAAATTTAATCAAAATCACAAGACACAAACCTACTATACTGCTCTGCAGAATTCATTTCAAAATTTAGAACATCAATCACAAACATGAAATGAGAAATAACACACATGCACATAATATTTTTCTATGGGAAATCAACATGATAAAAACCTCTTTGCATGCTTGCATTAATCTGATGAATAAACATGTATTACAATTTTTTTCTCAACTGAGAACAACCTGCAAGTGAATAACCTATATTTATGCTCATTGAGAATATCTAACCCATACTTAGTAAAATTATACCTCAGATTGAGCCCCTATTTCATTATGAAATTCCTTGAGAAATTACACCTGTATTATTTAGTAAATTCCTCCAAAATGATTGTGAAATTCCCAAGGTTGATCACCTGACTGCATGCAATACCTGTACACTCAAGACTAGTCTACAACTGATGTTACAGTGCCTTGGAATCTCCACTCCAGCTGGGGAATTCGAATTCTCTACATACACTAGCTATTTTGGGCTGATTGATCAATTAACTGGATGAACACCAAGTTTGACTGAAGTCCCACTGCATAATTGACCTTCCACTATTTCCTCCAACAGTTAGAACTATATTAACTGAAAAACAACTTGAAATAAATAACCTTGATTTCTACAAATTAGAAATCAAACATGCTTAACTGAAATCCAACTCCTCTAACTCAACTTTAGTGATCCAACTGAGTGACAAGAACCATGCCACATAAGTTAACTGCATCCAAGTTGTTTGCTGAAGTGGAAATTCGAATTTTTTCAATTTAATGAAGGCAAAATCAAATTGAGAATTTCCTGCTGCATTTTTTAACATACCAAAATGGAATATAACTATGTATGGTCATGTTTAATTTGAAAACATAACGATTTCATGCGAAATACAATATATTTTCATCATGAGAAAAAAACATCCATATGTTCGACCACTAATCAAGTGTGCACAAGCAGAAACAAGGGCCCAATCTCAAAAATAAAAATTTTCCAAGGTTTCTTTGATCATATCATACAACAAATAACCAAAAAACACTATGAATCATTCAACTTAATCATCACTAACAAATCATCAAAATAGTGAATAAGACCAAATCCATGCCTGACACGTCATCATTGAGATATTTTCACCATAGAGAAAGGGAACTAACATCTTTTTGTAATGTTCATATACACAAAACATTAAAAAAATAATTTCACCATCTATATTTTAACAATCCCCTAGAATGCACTAAGTGCCACATTTTAATTTTTCACCATGCAGAGGTTCTATAAGGCCGAGAGAAAAAAATGTTTTCTCCTATATAACTAAAGGGTTTTCTCTTCACATACCTCATGCTTAATTATAATTCGATGTCTATATATATATATATATATATTTTTTTTTTTTTTTTTTTTTTTCTTAAAACAAATTCTAAACCTTTTGACTATTTCAGGTGAATAGGAGATCAAGGATTTACTTCAACAAATCCAATTGTATTGTCTACAATTGGTCTTCAATCAACTCAAATGATTTGATGGTGTTGCTTACCTCATGAATCTGCACACTTATGCACAGGATCAGAGGGAATTTTTCAAACAATGATCATGATATCACTTTATGTATCAAATTTAACCATATAAGAACAAAATAATTGGTTTCACGATTGAGACAAAAACACCTCCCAAGCATATGATTGGAAAATGAAACAAATTAGTTAAAAGAAAATCATTCGCTTTTTTTTTTTTTTTTTTTGGGGGCTCCCCCTGAGATTATGCATATTCTACTTCATGGTCCCCCTGAGACCATGATGGTATCAATTCCTCTTTGAAGCAACTCGCCACTCCATCTATTTCAATTCTTCAACAATATTATTTCTTCATCTCGGGTGCTCTTTTCTCCTCAAGATTCTCTTGGTTTTCACTTTCTGATTGCTTTGGTACATGTTGGAAGCATTCATACCAGGATTCCTTATCTTCCATATAAAATCCATGAGGGCCAAGGGAAGCTTGCAGTCTTTGGCCTTATGGCCAATACTGTTACAGGTATTATTAGAAAATCAGAAATTCAAAAATATTTTCTTGTTATTGATAATTTACTTGTGATATTCTTGTATTCTTATTGGTTTCTTATTATCTTATTTTATTTTAATTCATCAAGAAATTTCCAAATAAATATCATATAGATCAAGGACACTAGATATAGACAGACAACTAGGGAAAAACCACACTCTACATTACATAATGACTCAAATACATTAATGAAGGTCGAACCTAGTTACATTCTTCAACACTCCCTCTTAACTAGGGAGGCATTCATAATATACAAGTACACATTAGGGGAATTTTGAGGTCTAAAATGGGCCTCCTAAGGAAAATGTACAATCAAAATTCACTTTATGAGAACCAATCACATTTTAGGGGATGACATCATCCCTAGTGGTTGAGGTGGCATTGCTTGAGTTAAAGGTACTTACTTGTCACATTCTCAATGGTGGATAAAAACTCATGGTTAACCATGGTAGTGATCTAAGTACTTTTAAAATCAAAGAAAGTACTCATAATAGATTTCATTTCACAATTTTTGAATAAAATAATATTATTGCCATTTCATATTTCTTGAAAGAAACAAGACATATCCCTATACATTTATTATATTATTTTATTTTATTTTATCTTTATACAGTATATTAATTACATGTTATTATACAATTTAAAAACATAAATTTTAATTAATAGCATATAATATAATTAATAATTTATAAATTTATATTTATATTTTATTTTAAGTTATTTAAGTACAAAGGACAAATGCATTAGTTGTTCAATGATAATGACTTTTTCTTGAAAAATTCATTATTATTTATAGTCACATCAATACAATTTTTTTATTAATTTTATTTTGGTACAAATTTTGAATTGAATTTAACTATGGTTACATGAATTTTGGTGCAAAAAGTGAATTTCAAATTCATAAATATTATTTTATTGGTTTAGCTATTATTTTATTATTTCCTTAAGAGGCCCATTTTAGACCTCAAAATTCCCCTAATGAGGAAGATCTCCAATTATGTGAACTATGAATAATTTTTATGCACCTCAATGCCATGGACTTGCTTCCTGACCAAGGTAATCTATCCAAGGTCTCTAAAAAATTTAGGCACCACAATTCTATGGACTAGATTTCTGACCAAGGTAATCTATCCAAGTGGGAGTAATATGGACTAAATATTTCAGCCTCTCTAGGTACCATTAGGCTTACTTACTAACCATCAAACCAAGGATCCAGGTGTGTGTCAGAGATCAATGACCAAAACCACCTTCCCTACTTCAGGATGTAGACATCAACACAAAATGTTGACCAGAAGTCCTCCCAGGAAATGCTTCACACACAAAGCCTCAACAAAAAATCTCTCTTTATCAAACTAATAGGTAACTAGCATGCTATCAAAACTTTGAGAGATTTACCTGTAAAAACAAAACCCCATTCACTAGTACATTTTCAAAAGTACATAATCAAATATAAGCCTTCTGGGTCTTCTAGACAATGAGATAATGCTTCTCAACTTACCATAGTAGGACCATCAATCGAATATTTGATAGAAGATTCCTCAATCATACACTTTCCTTTCCTACTTCAAATGCAAAAACATACCCTTCAAAATGCACTCTCTAATCAGAACTATGTTATGTGCTCCCTCTGAACCAGGGAGCTTTCTTCTATCTAAGATCCTTTTTAACCTAGGGAAATAAACTTCTGCTTACAATATTAGAGAATATTTGCAATATTCCAAAATTATCTTGCAGCTAATTGGAATATTAATTTTTTCTTTTATCATTTAGATAGATGAATAAGTGGGTATTTAGACCCATACATCTCTTTAGTAGGAATAAAACCGCTTCTCATGTGAATGTGGATCATTGTATTAGTTGAATAAAGCACCTTGAGGTGAGAATAGAGGCTAAAGCATGTGGAAAAGGTCAATGTTGACCAAATCAACAACGTTGTTATGGAGATAGTGGAGGATTAATGGAGGAAAACACACTCATTTAGGAGGAGTGTGTGTGTGAGAGTAACTCCTTTAATGAGTGGGACCCAAGGTGAGGAAGCTCACCAAGCATAAAAGGAAGAGGATGGCAGACATAGAGGACATGATTTGTATTATTGATTATTGATATTTTTAGATCTAGATATGTCAGTTGACATATCTATGCACGCTTCAGCTATTTAGCAGCGAGTTTGCGGTGTTGTTTAGCACAAGCTTGTTCTCGAGCTGGAATCCCACCCTCATCCTAGGGGGAATTCAAGTGCCTACTCAGGAGAGGTATCTTGAGCATCATTTCCACTATTTGGCATTTGGACAAGCTTCAACCATTATTCCCAGTGCAGTCTCTTTCAAGATTGTGTTGTGTTGCAGGGTTGCAGTAGTGGAAGGTTAAGAAACCAAAATTCCGAGCTTGTTTTCTAGTGGAGGGAGCATCCCTTCATCCAGGAGGCTATTAAGGAAGTTATTATAGCTTTAGTCCACCATCCAGCATTAGGCCAAGAAACATCATTAACCCATAGTGAAAACTCCTCTAGAAGCTGTGTTATTTTGCAATGCAGTTGTAGTGGGAGGTCAAGTACCCAAGTTCTTGACCCTATTTTCCAGTGAGGGAACAACCATTAATCTATTGAGTTGATTGGGTGCTATTGTAGCTGATAGATCATTTCTTCAGCCCCATATTAGCAGTCATTCCCAGGGAGTGCGTAAGTTAGTTAGCAGGGGTGCAGTGGGCAACCCAAAAAGGGCTGAAAATCCAAACTTAGAATCTGGCCAAACTATTTCTGGGTTTTTAGAGTAGAGTCCGTGGTTAAAATCCCGGGTCATTCTGAGCACTCCAACAACCTCTTTCACATATATCTTCTTCAAAGTAGCAGTATTTTCCAACAATAACAGTTATACCTTCCATTGCTAGATTGATTTAGTGTATTTTAGCCATCTTGTGGCTTGAGTGCATTCCTTTTGGAGCAATGTGTACTTACATTATTTTTGATCCTTAATGATATGATTCAGCTATTAAATACTCATGATTATGATGTCTTAATGTAATTTCCAGTCGCAACACATTTCTGGCATTTTCTAGACTTTAGTGCTATTTTCTTGTTTTTCTTAGTTTGGAATGCTGCACATGTTCTATATTCCCGTCTTTTCCATTTTGGAAAATTATAGTGGTATCAGAGCATGATCTTTGGCTTAGATTGTGGGCAATACATCTTATGACACAAGAATAAGATCCATGAATATGGAGGGAATGAGTTTTGCCTCATTTCCTTTTAGATCTATGAAGGACCTCTCCAAGGAGTTCAAGCAAGTGAGAAGGGAGAAATGCAATGAGACCTCAAGAAGGTTTCAAGATGAGGAAGGCCCAAGCACTTCCTATCAGTAGTAGAAGAAACCGGTATTGCATAGAGCTCCAAAGAAATCTACTATGTCCACTTTCTTTGAAGAGGAAGGTGAAAGGCATGGAGATGGAGGAAACTTAGATCATGAGATTCTAAGTGATTATCTTGCAGAGTACAAATCTAAATCAAGGGCTTTCAAGGAGAATCTAACTCTCCAGTAGTTCATTCAGATTAAAGAAGAGAGGAGGCCTTACAGCAAGAGTAGAAAAAAAATACACAATATATTTTTATTATCTACATTCGATGGGTCATCCACAAGCACAACAAAGGCTTGGAGCAATAAGTTAGATGTATTCTTCATGCTACATCCAATAGGAGAAAGAGAAACTGTTGAGATTGCAGCACTGCACCTTGAGGTTGAAGCAAATATTTGGTGGTTCAACCATTTGAAACATGCAAGAGTGACTACTTATGCAAATTTTACTCAAAGGATGATCAAGAATTTTGATAAGAGGAAACAAGAGGTAGTTCCTATTGAGACATTTCCTGACATAGATGAGAAAGAACATGAGGAGCCAAGGGAAGATGTCATCATTATCATTCTGGAAGAAGAGAAATTTACACCACCACTTGCTGTAGGAGTACTTGCACCAGGAGAAGGAACACTTGCATATTTTCAAGATGGTCTTGATCTCTTGACATTGAGAGTCCCATGCATTATTCAGGAGATGCATGAGGAGGAGGAGAGATATACCAGCACTGATGTAGCAGTAGAGGAGAAACCATCACCATCACCAGTAGTTGTAAGAGTCATTACACTAGTAGGAGGAAATCTTGTAGCTGTACAAGATGTTCCCAAGGATTAGCTTAACCAAGGTATGCAAAAATTTCCACCTCCTATTATTTCAGCACATCATATGGAGAGTTGTGGGGACATGCCATCAGGGAAATTGCATAACCAAGGGTTAAAGCACATTGTTGATATGGAGCAATAGAATATCACCGTGTAGAGGACCCTTGACTGGTTCAAGGAGGAGATGTATAGCCATCCTGGTTTATCATTGTTGAGCTGCACACAACACTTTGGGTTGGAGTGTAGAGTTTTGGAGGATAGTATGAGCATAATCCTAATAAATCCAATGTAGAACTGTGTGTTCAACATTGTGCATGATCATGAGACAAAATATGCACCATCATGGAGATCAGTAGCATTGTCACTAAGCAGCAATGATGACTTGGGGGCCCAACTATTATTGAATAATTCCAATGAAAATTATACTTTTGTAGCATTGGATAGGCAAATGGTTGATGAGAGACATCTTATGATGGATAAAATCTCTCATTATTATGATAGATCCTTCTTGATGAGCACCTCACAACTCAATGAAAATCTCTTGCCTACATCATATTTGGAACCTTATGGGTTCAACTTGGTCATTTATGAGTGTTCTTTATGTGGAGATCTCCAGGATGTTGCACTTCAACATCTCATGAAGTGAAAATATAGTGATCAGATTTGGGAGGATGGTATTCTCCATTGGATGGAACAATTTGGAGCATGGTAGGATACACCCACATTTGGATGGATGGGTGAGGATGATGAGAAAGGGGTTGGTGAGCCACTTACAGATCTATGACACAGGGCAACATGAGGCATGGCTGCCCTAGCTACTCTTGAAAGAGTTTGGCCATCATGTGACATATACTATGTTAAAGGGTGTGTTATTGGTTGGGACATGACATGACACTTACATCATGTGGAAGCAAGGAGTTTGGTTGTATTGGGATGATGTGATATTTTTCATGTCAATCATCATGTTTTTACTCCATGGTTAGTATGATGATGATGTGAGGAGGCAACAAGAGTTATTTTTTCTTTGGGTACTCTTGGGAGAGTATGGGCTGATCCTATCCCATTCCTTGCATGATGTTTCAGGAGTAGATGGTGGCACAATCATGGTGCAAAGGGGATGCTCCTTAGCCTTGGAGGATCAGAAGATAATTCCACATGTGAAGGAGTCTCCCATATATAGCAACATTCTTGTATGTGACCTTGGCATTGGGCATGTCAAAGAGGGGAGTTATGAGATGACATGAGCCTTATCACAAAGGCCAACAACGATGTCACTTGGGAGTATGGATCTATTGATAGAGTGTTCCAAGGATCACCTCACATATGATGTAATTGATGGGAAAGTAGGAGATGCGAGATATAGAAGGGTGGATGGAGTCACCTATTACCACGACATGACCTTCTTGACTTGGATAACCAAGCACAAGAAGAAGGCTCTACAAGCAACACATGGTACATTCCTTTCCATTCGCCAAGTTCTCATGGAGATATATCAAACCATTATGGAGAGATTCTCATGGGAGGGATCATCCATGGATCTCATCATCAGCATACTCATAGTGCATGGTAAGAGTTGTGTTTTTGTACTTATTGATCATCTAACAAAGTATTTGCATTATCTTGCCATTTATATACAACACATTTCTCCACAAGAGGGAAAGTTTCTATTTGGACTTCATGATATTTCTAAGACCAACCTCAGTGATGGAGATAACAATTTATTGTATGGATTTGGGAAAGTATTTCTCTATTTTTGGTATGAACAAATGATACACAATGCCATTTACTACCTTTAAGTAGATAAGCAAACATGCACAACTAGAAAGTGGTTGGGAGACAACTTGCCAGATTATGTTCAGAGACAACAAGTAGCAAAACAACGCTGTAACCACTTGGAAAAGTATTGGAAACATCCAACATTTCACAAAACACTCAATATATTTCTCATCTTGATGCTATGTTGTGATGATGTACTATTCACTATATGTGGGATGGTTTGGGCAAGAAAGGTTCGTAGAACCAAAGAGTGGGTCTTTGAGGATCCAGTTGCCTTTTTTCCTCTTGAGGGAAACATTATTGCAGCCCAAAATTAGCAGCAACTTTTCACATGTCATAAGTGGAGAGAGATACAACGTGGGATAGTCAGTTTGGTCTATTATGTTTAGCCATACAACCCATCTAGATTGCAAGAGCAAGAATTGGAGGAGTTTTTCTATGAGTTACCACTTTGGAGGGTGGTTCATTTTGTTTAGATGATAGCTTGGAGATCGGAGATTCTCATGGGGATTGAAGTTCCCAACACTTTTCAGATCCCATGCCTCAAGAAGGCCTCTAGACAGCATATAGTTGCCTCCATGGATATCCCACTTCTTCATGATGAGAGCTATTTGGATTTATCACCAAAGACTAACTTGTACACTTGGGAGGAGAAAATAGGGGACATATTGATGAGAGAGCATCTTGTTCAGTGGAGGAGCTTATCAGATGAGGATGCTATAGGAGGAGGAGAGGAGGCTTTGCAGTGTCTATCCTTGCTGTTGCTTGAGGAAAATCAAAATTTGGGAGGGGAGGATTGTAATATTCCAAAATTAGCTTGCAGCTAATTGGAATATTAATTTTTTATTTTGTCATTTAGATAGATGAATAAGTGGGTAGGGAGACCCATAAATCTCTTTAGTAGGAATAAAACCACTTCTCATGTGAATGTGGATCATTTTATTAGCTAAATAAAGAACCTTGATGTAAGAACAAGGGCTAACATATGTGGACAAGGTCAATGTTGACCAAATCAACAACGCTATTATGGAGATAGTGGAGGATTAATGGAGGACATCACAGTCATTTAGGAGGAGTGTGTGCATGAGAGTAACTCCTTTAATGAGTGGGAACCAGGGTGAGGAAGCTCACCAAGCATAAAAGGAAGAGGATGGAAACCATAGAGGACATGATTTTTATTATTGATTATTGATATTTTTAGTTCTAGATCTGTCAGTTGACATGTCTATGCACGCTTCAGCTATTTAGCGAAGTGCGGCCGTGTTGTTTAGCACAAGGGTGTTCACGAGTGGGAATCCCACCCTCATCCTTGGGGGATTTCGAGTGCCTACTCAGGAGAGGTATCTTTAGAATAATTTCCACTATCCAGCATTTGGCCAAGTTTCAGCCATTATTCCCAGTGCAGTCTCTTTTAGGATTGTGTTGTGTTGCAAGGTTGCAATAGTGGAAGGTTGAGAAACCCAACTTCTGAGTTTTTTTCCCAGTGGAGGGAGCAACCCTTCATCTGGGAGGCTAGTAAGGCGGTTCTTAGAGCTTCAAGCCACCATCCGAAATCAGACTAAGTAGAAAAATTCACCCACAGTGCAGATTCCTCTAGAAACTGTGTTATTTTGCAGTGTAGTTGTAGTGGGAGTTCAAGTACCCAAGTCCTTGACCCTATTTTCCAGTGATGGGACCAACCCCTCATATATTGAGTTAATTGGGTGCTATTTTAGCTGATAGATCATTTCTTCAGCCCCATACCAGAAATCATTCCCAGGGAGTGTGTAAGTGAGTCAATAGGGGTGCAGTGGGCAACTAAAAAAAGGCCGAAAATCCAAACTTAGAATCTGGCCAAACCATTTCTGGGTTTTTATGAGATTTTTGATTAGAGTATGTGGTTAAAATCCGAGATCATTTTGAGCACTCCAGAAACCTCTCATACATATGTCGTATTCACAGTAGCAGTTGTTTCCAGTAGCAACAGTTATACCTTCCAGTCCTAGATTTATTTAGTGTATTTCAGCCATCTTGTGGCTTGAGTGCATTCTTTTTGGAGAAATGTGTAATTACATTATTGTTGATCCTTAGTGATATGATTCAGATATTTAATGCTCATGATTTTGATGTCTTAATGTAATTTCCAGCTGTAGCACCTTTCCGACATTTTCTAGAGTTTAGTGCTATATTCCTATTTTTCTTAGTTTGGAATGCCATGCATGTTCTATATTCCTATATTTTCCATTTTGGAATATTACAATATTTCATGGCTTCCATCCTTCTCATCATGCTTATCATATCAACTTCTCTTACAAACATCTTCACCATCTTGTAGATGACATACTTGCACAACTTAGATAGAAAGTATAAACATAAATATCTAGAAGCATGAAGTTAGTCATATCAAAATATTATAATAATGGAAGCATTATACTTTACAAACATAATAAAAAATAGACTATACTTCAATACTTCAACTTCCTTCCAGGTTTTGTCACAAACCCTAAATCACATCAATGGATCAAAAAAATTATCAAACTCATTATTTCTAGGGTCTTAGCATTACTTTCAACAATATGACAAGTAATTTCAAATATCAAACCCTAGAAAAAAATTAGATTAATGCATCTAACAATTCTCAGAATTCATATGTTATACTTCCCACTAGGATTTTATGTAAACCCCTTCACCTATGCCATGAATTTCTTGAAGAAGATACAGATTGGGATTTGTTTAAATAAAAGTTTGAGCATTTGGTTCATGTCTCTTTTGTTGGTGAATCTAAACCCCATGATGTTTCTTCTTCCCCAACTTTTGTAAATCACGAGACGCCTCTAATTTTAGAGGAGGAACATACTCTTCCTTTTGTTCCTTATCCTACTCCTCTTTTAGTCCCAATGTGAGTGCCTCCTTGTGATGATGCCAAATTTGGTAAATATGAAAATTAAACTGCTGGCCTATTTCTTCAATCTTCATCTACTTTAATGAATCAGATCCGATGGAGGAAACCTTGGAATGATTTATGAATCCTAAGGTGAAGATTAATATCTGCTCTTTTCAATAAGATATTAGCATTAATATCATCAGTCCCAAATCTAATTTGAATACATGTCATCCTCTATCATCTCTTTCTCATGATCCCTTGTCCTTTGATCTTCTTGATCAGTCTCTTCCAAATCCATGTAGTGATCCGGTGCAAGGTAGTCACATTTTGTAGATAGAGGAGAATAAATGTGAGGATTATTTTGGTATTTCTTCTCTTTTTCAAGGTCCTTTATGTCAAGATAATGTTCCTTCATTCTTGGTGTATTTAGAATCCACTAATATCAACAATAAATAAAATAAAATTATTTTTCCTAATCGAGGTAAAGTATTGGGCAACCAACATTCTGATGATGACGATCCCATTGATGTATATGACGATAAATACCCAAGTGCATCAACTGATCTTTAAATCTATCAAGAAGATTTTGTTTCAAAAGATATGGATCTTGAATTTATTTTGGGAAAATAATATTTTCTTATGGAAACTTCTTATTCAACTCACCGTTCTTTATGTCTTGTGGCTTGTAATGAAAATATGTCATGCGTTTTGACTCTACAACATAAATTGAAGAATTTTGAATTTACATAAGGTGGCAAGGTAATCCACGAAGATGAAGAAATAAATTAATTTACTAATCATACATGCCATTCCTTGCAATGAGGGAAACTCTTCAAATCTGGTTGCTCATGATATTTCTCTGATTCATGCATCTCTATATTTAAAATCAGAAGGATCTTATAACTTGAGTAACCCATTTTGAGATTTTAGAATCTGATCAAACCAATGTTGTAGATAGATTCCATCCAAATAATAGTGATCCTGTTAATTTAATTGATACTAGTTGTCTACATGAAAATTGTGTTTTAACTGACTTCTCAAAATGTAGTTATCTAGGTTTTCAAAGTTCTATAACTTGTCAAGAAGTCGAGGTACTTCAAATTTCGTTGATGGCTATGTTAGGTTCTCGCAATCCTGGTGAGATTCTCGAACCATTTTATATTTCTATCTCCTCGCAAAATTCTTTCCTTTGTATTGTTATAATGGATACAAACTCTTTCTTGAAATATTTTCGATATTTTCGATATATTTTTTATAACTTTCAATATTTTGTTTCTGATCAGATAATTTTTTTTTCTTTAGTTGATACATCCCCGTGCAAATCTCTTGTATCAAATACAGGTTTGGAAAGTATATCCTTCATGCATGCCCATAGCTATGAAGCCTACCATTCCAATTGTCAAGATAAATATCAAAATTGCATGAAGGATTCATATATGTTAAGTGATTTAGTAGACAATAACTCCTAATATTCATCACAAATGTTATTAAACTAGTTGTTAGGTCCCTATATTAATATTTTAGCCCCCTATTATTATTATTGTAGCCCCTCTAACCCCAATATTGTTATTATTGTGCCCTTACATTGTTATTGTTAGGTTGGCTAGGATTACATTGTGGCCCCACTAGGATTACATTGTGGCCCCATGGACTCCTATATATAGAAAGGAGGTTTTTTCATTTGTATCATCCAAGAATTGTTCATTCATGTAATGTATTGGAGGTTTCCCCCTCGAAGTGGCTTATTTCTAAGGCGTTGATATCTCTTTTCTTCTATTTTTGGAGCTAGTTTCACAACATTTGGTATCAGAGCTTTGGATTCTAGGGTTTCACTGCTCCAAACAGGTCATCGTGGTATTTTCGCTATAACGTTTTTTATACGAAGGTTAAGAAGCTAAAATTTTTAGAGTACGAAGTCGAAATATTGAGGAATATCATCGCAAAATTTCAGAGCTTGGTTCACAATATTTTCGGAGATATGATCTGTGGAAGTTAGGTCTTTTTGCAGGCTCCTCATTTTAACATAAACAGGTCATTGCAGAATTTTCGGTATAAATTTTTTTCTATGAAGGCTCAGAATCGGAAATTTTTAGAGCAAGAAGCTGAACCCTTGAGGAACATTTTCGCAAAATTTCAGATCTTGGTTCGCAATATTTTCGGAGATATAGTCTGTGGAAGTCAGGACTTTTTCAGGCTCCCGAATTTCATCTCAAAGAGGTGATCGTGGGAAAATATTCATAACTCTCTCTCTGAGAATTGGATTCAAATTATGTAAAAATTGGACACAAGAAAATATAATTTAGTTTCTTATATATCAATTTCAGAGCTGAAGGAGGAAGAAATTACACGTGGTAAGTCATACAAGTTCGCTCTACTGAACTAGTCCATAATTAGGTCATCATAGGAGATTGGGCACAAATTTGTCTTCAAGAATCCAAATCAGGTCAGACTTGTGGAATTTGAAAGAGGATTTAGAGGGCTACCATAGTACCAAATTTTAGATATTGAAGATTCTAAATCATAGAGATAATTCAGTTTCAATATCTCACTCCTCAAAAGCAAGAAAAAGGTGTGTATTTTTTTCGAATTACGTAAGTCTCGTTTGAAAAAAATTAGTTGAAATTTATTCCAAGGGAATACTGAAGAATAGATATTAGTATTGGGTTCTAAAATGGCCCCTAAAAATAATTCAACACCCATTAAGCCTTCAGAAGGCTCTACTATGACTCATGAAGACGAAGAAACACAACATGAGATATATCAAATTATGAGCAAGTGCACCAAATTTCGCTATCACAAAGAGCAACAAAAAATGAAATGGAAGTTTTGAAGAAAGGCGTGGAAACTAAGATGGATGGTTTGAAGAAAGGTGTGGAAGCTAAGATGTATGGTTTGGAAGCTAATATGGAAGGCATGGAAGCTAAGATCGATGAAAAAATGGAAAACATAAAAGTAGACATCGAAGGTTTGGCAAAGTTGATACAAGAAATGTTTCCCAATGGCGAAACGATAGTAGAGGAAACTCATGATGAGAATAAAATAAATGTTAATCATGATTTCATAAAATCTAATGTTGGACGGAAGAACCACCATATTCCAAATATGGATATGAGGAAGATTGATGGCAAGGATCCCGTAACATGGATACTACAGATGGAGCAATATTTTGATCTCAATAATGTGAAAAACACACAAAAGGTGTAGAAAGTTGAATAACCAATATGTTATCCATCGAGATTCTCCTGATCACTCACTATTTTAACTTCATGCACAATACAGAATCTCTTCTACCATTGATCATTAATTCCGGAAATAAAAACAATCGCATGCACACATTAAAACCATAAACAATCACACATATGAACACAATATTTCATGGGAAAGCTTAAAGTTGAAAAACCCCAAATATTTGTATATTATATGTCATATAGATCATGTAACAATCATCATACAAAGCTCCTCACAAGATTTCAGTACAATCTCCAATTGCTAGACACTAATCAAGCTAGATCTAGCAAAACACATGCTCCAATCTCTGCCACTTGATAGCCTACCTCTACTGCACAATAAATGCTGAAGAATGGCTCATAAATAACTTCAAACCACCTGGATTGTACTGTGCAATCATCATTGGCATCTCCAATCACTGGTTGTTGCAAATCATGCAATAGTATAGTCATAACTGATAGTCACACTGCTCTTTCACCTATCTCTCCACTGGTCTCCACTGAAACTGTCCATGCACTGAAGTTAACTGATGTATTCTTTAGTTTATTAATGAGTTTATAATTAGTGAATTAATTATTAATTAATTCACACCACTCTCACTAGTGTATCAATCAGTTAGACTAGATACAACTAGCTCAACTATGTTTAGCTTAGTTAAACTGAACACAACTCCATTAACTTCCTCAATCAACTCCACCAAACTCTCTCACATGAGTTCTAACTGAAGTCTCCATGCAATAGCTCCACTTAACCCTCAGGAATAGCGTAATTTCTTCTGTCAGCTCCTGTGCCACATCTGTGCACTTAACTGAAGTGCTCCAAGAGAATAAGATAATGTTTATAGTCCAAATATTATTAAGAGCTAATAATATTAGACATATCTATTTTTAGACTGGCAATCTAAAAATAGATTCCGCCCAATATGTCTAAAAATAGAAGTCCATATATTTTTACAACTTGACCAACCATCCAAAAATAACAACCTACAACTCATAGAATATGATCGACATGTCTAAAAATAGACATAGTCTAAAAATAGACTTTGCGCCAAAAATAGCCTGCGGGCCCACTTAGTGAAGGCGAATTCTTTCCACTAAGCTCATAATCTTGTTGCAATCTCAAAAATCCCTCTCAAAAAGATAAGGATTATCTGCCACCCCTATCCTTCCTCTGTGGTATTCAAATTTTCTCCTGGTGAGTGCCTTCGTCAAGATATCAACATCCTGATCCTCCGTGGGAATGTATGAAAGTAACATGATCTTCCGCTGCACACAATCTATGATATGATGATACCGGATGTCAATGTGTTTAGATCTATCATGAAATACTGGATTAACCAAGAGTTTGATGCAACTCTGATTATCACAATAAATCACAATAGGATTTAAGTGTGAACCGAACAACCCGACCAGGATCTTCCTCATCCATATAGCCTCACATGCAGCCAAAATCGCTGCCATATACTTGGCCTCTGCTGAAATGAGTGCCACAGATCTCTGCTTCCTGCTGTACCAAGAAAATGTTGTCGACCCGATACTAAAAATCCCTCCAGATGTGCTCTTTCTGTCTGTTGGGCTCCCTGCCCAATCTGCATCCACATAGCCTCACCTCATCCGACTGTCTGTACCATAATCCATATCCCGATGTGCCTCTAAGATATCTCAATACATGCTTGCCTACCTTCCAAAAGAGCTTGGTAGGCTTAACCATAGCTTGTGAAAGTTGGTTAACATCATAGCATATGTCGGGTCGTGTATTGAACAGATACATAAGCGACCCCACCAACTGTCGATAAACAGTGGCATCCAATACCTCTGCCGAAGTAGCATCCTCCTTCCTCCATCCACCAGGAAGAGGAGTATCAATAGGCTTGTAGCCATGCCTGTTGAACTTCTCCAGTATCTCCCAGGCATACTTGCCTTGAGAAATAAATAGTCCATCACTGCGCTGCCAAATTTCCAATCCCAAGAAATATTGAAGGAGGCCCAAGACCTTCATCTCAAACTCCTTTGCAAGATCAACCTTGCATGAGTGTATCAACAATTCATCACCTATCAAAATCAAATCATCTACATAAAGTACAATGATCAACAACTTACCCTCCACCACAATCTGGTATAGGTTCGGATCCGCCTCACTCTTGGAGAATCCAAGTCCAGTGAAATAATTGTCTATCCGTATGTACCAAGCACGAGGTGCTTGTTTCAACCCATATAGTGATCTTTTGAGCCTGCACACATGTGACTCACTGCTGAAGATCTCGAAACCTTTGGGCTGCTCTATGTACACCTCCTCCTCAATCACCCCGTTGAGGAACACAGTCTTCACATCCATCTGATGAATGTGCCACCCCATCTGCGCTGAGATAGAAAGAATATTCCTTATGGAAGAATACCTTGTGACATGTGCAAAGGTTTCCTCATAATCGATCCCCTCAATCTGTGAGAAGCATCGGGAAAAAAATCTTGCCTTGTACTTCTCCACACTCCCATCAGCTGCTTGCTTCACTTTGTAGATCCATCCTGAACCCACCACTGATTTCCCTTCCGGCCTTGGGACAATATCCCATGCACTGTTTCTGACAATCGAATCATACTCTTCCACCATGGCATCTACCCATGCAGGATCCTCCACAGCTTCCTCGAAAGAGGATGGCTCTGTCACGATACACTTGCTCATAAGATCCATGTATCCAGTATACTGGTTAGGTGACTGTCTCTGTCTGCGCTGTGATGTAGGTGCTCCTACAACCTTCTCTTCATCTTGAGCCAGTCACTCAGCTTTTGTAGTGCGCTTCCGCCCTCTAATGGTTGGCGCTGCATGAGTGGTCTCTTCCACTCCATGAACCTCCTCTTGTGGCTGATACACATCCAAAGACTCATCCTTAGGAACTAATAGCTCCTCATCTGCATGCAAGTGTGGCTCCCTCTCAAGCAAACACTTCATGGCTTTCTCCTCATGAAATTTGATATCTCGTCGCACAACATTCTTGCGACTGTCTGGAAAATACACATGATAGTTGTGGGGTGTATCATTGTACCCCAAAAATATCCCAACCTCTGCAGTCAGCTCCAACTTCTTCCTGGCATCCTTCGTCACATGAATGTAAACAGGTGAACCAAAAATCCTCAAATGGGAAATATCAGGCTTCTTTCCAGAAAACGCCTCCTGTACCATGCTAAGTATCCTCAGGAGGGACAACGATTTTGCACATATACCGTATTGTACACCACCACAAGTGTATGGGAAGGCCATGCGCATCATGCAACATCGCCCGTGCAACACCCACGATCATTCCGTTCTTTCATCGCAACCCCATTCCTCGCTATGGGTTATGAGGTGCTGCGTAGCTCTCTTCGAATTCCTTCTGCGCTGCAAAAGTCCTTGAATTCGCCAAAGATGAATTCACCACCATTGTCGCTCCTAAGAGCCTTCACCTGCTTCCCCGATTCTTTCTCAACTAGTGCCTTGAACTCACAGAAATTTGAGTATGTCTCACTCTTCTTCTGCATGAATAAGATCCAGCACTTACGATAAAAATCATCAACAAATATCACATAATACCTGTGCTTTGCTGTCGAAGCTACTGAGAAAGGTCCACACACGTCTGTGTGAATTCTCTCAAGGATCGTCGTGGCGCGACTATCCTTCTTGTGAAAGGTGGCTTTCACAAATTTTCCCAAGGTACACCCCTTGCACTGATCTGACTGCGCAAGAGTGCCTTGAGGAAGCCCAGTAGAAATCTGCTACAGCATCTTCAAAGCTCCATGGTGAAGGTGGCCCAATCTCCGATGCCACAACTTGCCATCATCCCGGCTCACCACTCCTTCTGCCTTGCCTGCCATTGCTGCACAACCATCTACCCGCAATTGATAAAGGTTCTTAACTTGAACCCCTATCCTCCGGGTCTCACCAGTTGCCTTATTGCGTAGGAAAGCCTTTCCCTTGCTAATGAAAACATCATATCCCTTGTCTTCTAACATCGCCACAGAGATCATATTCTTCTTCAATCTTGGAACATGCATCACTTCCTTCAATATGGAGGTTTTACCAGACTCCCTTTCAAAGGAAATGGTACCGATATCGGTCGCACTGTATCTACCATCATCACCAATCTCTATATGCACTCCAAGATCCTTCTCATCCAGATCACTGAACAAATATTTGTTTCCGGTCATATGAAAAGACGCACCACTGTCAAGAAACCACACTAAACCCATCACACTTGAGACCAAGCATGCGATCAGTGAAAAATCCAGCTCAAACTGCGAGCCTAAGACCTCTCCAGATGTAGATCCAACAGCCTGCTTATTTTTCTTCTTCTGTGGACAATTAGTGGCGTAATGTCCATGTTGGTGACAGTGAAAGCACTTCGCCTTGGACATGTGCTACTTCTTGTCTTTTGCACTGGATTGAGAAGCATTCTTCTTGCTCTTCCCCTTCCTTTCTTTGGCAGCCAAAGCACAATTTTCTTCATCTGAGTTCTTTGATGAAGATCCATCCCTAGTACTTCGCCTTATCTCCTCTTGCACAAGATCCGACCAAATTCGCTCCCATCCTGGCAATTTCTCCTGACCATTGACAGAGTCCTGATAGGAATGCCAACTCTTCAAAAGCCCAAGGAGAGCCAATCTCACCAATTCCTCGTCATCTACAGTCACCCCCACACTTCCCAGCTCATCCCTGCATTGGATGAACTTCTTGAGGTACTTGGGCATACTGTCGCCTTTCTCCATTTTTATGTTCCTGAGTTTATCCTTGAGCGCCAACTTCCTCTGGTCGCTCTTGCTTTGGAATAAATATGTCAAAGCTTTCCACATCAAGAATGGAGAAGCCTTACCATGAAGGCTAGACACTATGTGATCCTTCACACCTTCCAACAGAATCCTTTGACACTTTGCTGTCTTCTTTTGCCATGCGTCAAATACGACAGCATCGCTAGAAGTAGGTTTTGGAATTTCTACATCTATGAACTCCTTCAACCCATTTTCATCAAGCACCACCTCCATCCTATCCTTCCATGCAATATAATTTGAGATTCCCTCAAGGGCATACTCCAATCGCAATCCGTTGAAAGACATCTCAACTTTGACACCAGGAAAACACTACTGCAAATTCGAATTCCACCAGCTCAAAACTCAACCGCTTCAATGTTTTGCAATTGCTCCAATGATCAATATCGCTCTGATACCATGTCGAAATTTGAATAAATAATATGTTATCCAACGAGATTCTCCTGATCACACACTATTTTAACTTCATGCACAATACAGAATCTCTTCTACCATTGATAATTAATTGCGGAAATAAAAACAATCGCATGCACACATTAAAACCATAAACAATCACACATATGAACACAGTATTTCATGGGAAAGCTTAAAGCTAAAAACCCCCAAATATCTGTATATTATATGTCATAGAGATGATGTAACAATCATCATACAAATCTCTTCACAAGCTCTCAGTACAATCTCCAATTGCTACACACTAATCAAGCTAGATCTAGCAAAACACATGCTCCAATCTCTGCCACCTGGTAGCATGCCTCTACTGCACAAGAAATGCTAAAGAATGGCTCATAAATAACTTTGAACCACCTGGCTTGTACTGCGAAATCCTCATTGGCATCTCCAATCACTGGTTGTTGCAAATCATGCAACAGTATAGTCACAACTGATAGTCACACTACTCTTTCACCTATCTCTCCACTGGTATCCGCTAAAACTGTCCACACACTATAGTTAACTGATGTATTCTTTAGTTTATTAATTTTTTTATAATTAGTGAATTAATTATTAATTAATTCACACCACTCTCACTAGTGTATCAATCAGTTAGACTAGATACAATTAGCTCAACTATGTTTAGCTTAGTTAAACTGAACACAACTCCATTAACTTCCTCAATCAACTCCACCAAACTCTCTCACATGAGTTCTAACTGAAGTATCCATGCAATAGCTCCACTTAACCCTCAGGAATAGCGTAATTCCTTCCGTCAGCTCCTGTGCCACATCTGTGCACTTAACTGAAGTGCTCCAAGAGAATAAGATAATGTTTATAGTCCAAATATTATTAAGAGCTAATAATATTCGACATATCTATTTTTAGACTGGCAATCTAAAAATAGATTCCGCCAATATGTCTAAAAATAGAAGTCCATCTATTTTTCCAACTTGACCAACCATCCACAAATAGCATCCTGCAACTCATAGAATATAATTGACATGTCTAAAAATAGACATAGTCTAAAAATAGACTTTGCGCCAAAAATAGCCTGCAGGCCCACTTAGTGAAGGTGACTTCTTTCCACTAAGCTCATCATCTTGTTGCAATCTCAACAAAAGGTACACATTTCAACTTTACATTTAGACCAAAATACATTTGTATGGTGTCGATGGCTTTGCTCTCGTAAAAAAATTGTCACTTGGTCAATTTTTACGGAGGAAATGATAGCACATTATGAGGATACAAAGAGAAACATATTCTTTAGCCAATTGATAAATATTAAACAAAAGGGTTTAATGGGGGAGCACATCGAGGACTTCCAAAAATTGAATATAAGGGTAACTGATATTCCAGAGGAACACAGGATTGATCTCTTCATAGGTACTTTAAAGGATAACATCCAACATGAAGTTCGCGTTTTGGAACCTGATTCATTGGAGAAGGCATTCAGGTTGGCAAGAAAATTGAATGTAAAATTATGGCGACAAGGAAGCCTACCACTCACTTCTATAAAGAGGGAAGTGTTGCTACTCCTAGATTTCCACAACCTACAAGGTTGACACCACAACAATTGGAAGAAAAAAGAGCAAAAGGGTTTTGCTACAGTTGTGATAGCAAATACACTAAAGGTCATAAGTGTGTTGAGAAGAAATTATTTTACATAGATTGTGAAGAGGAAGAAGAAAATGAACAAGAAGAGGATATACACCAGGAACCAACCCTAGAAGAGGAAGAAATGAGTTTGAACATATCGTGTAATGCATTGGCAGGAATTATCACTCCTCAAACTCTCAAGATAGAAGGACACATCAAGAATAAAAAGGTAATAGCGTTGATTGATTCAGGTAGTACCCATAATTTTATTCATTGTAAGGTAGCCAAGGAATTGAATTGTTTCCTATACCCAACACCAGAATGTCAAGTGATGGTTGAAAATGGAGGAACTATAAATTTCTCTGGAAAATGCCATAATATCAAGTTAACCATGGGGGAATCTGTATTGAATAGTCGAATGCTTTCCATTCCTATGGGAGGTGCTGATGTTGTACTAGGAGTACAATGGTTACAATCTATGGGGACGGTAGGTTTTAATTTTCAAGAACTTTTCTTGAATTTTTTTTCAGAAGGAAAGGAAGTTGAATTACATGGTATCACAGGGAATCCGGGAAAGATAATAAGCTCTAATGTCACGACAAAGCTTATGAAGAAATAACAACGAGGCGTAATTGCACAATTATGCTCAGTAGAAGTTCCAACATCAAAATCATCTATTTTTGCAGATCTCCAAAATGTCTTGGACAATCATTCCAAGGTGTTTGAAACTCCCAAAGGACTCCCACCTATTCGTGATCATGATCATGCTATTCATTTGATTCCAGGAAGTGTTCCTCCAAACATCAGGCCTTATAGATATCCTTATGTCCAGAAGAGAGAAATTGAACATATGATTGCAAAAATGTTAGAGGCTGGTATAATTCAACCTAGTCAAAGTTCCTTCTCTGCTCCAGTATTATTGGTGCATAAGAAGGATGGATCATGGCGCATGTGTCCCGATTATAGGGAGCTCAATAAGCTCACCATTAAAGATAAATTTCCCATTCCTGTGATTGATGAATTATTGGATGAATTACATGGAGCAATTTATTTTACCAAGTTGGATCTTTGTTCAGGATATCATCAAATTAGAATGAAGACTGAAGATATTCTGAAAACAAAATTTCGAACTCATGAGGGTCATTATGAATTTTTGGTCATGGCTTTTGGCCTTACCAATGCACCTTCTACATTTCAAGTGTTGATGAATTCCATTTTCAAACCCTTCCTTAGAAAATTTGTGCTAGTATTTTTTGATGATATACTAATCTATAATAGGTCTTGGAAGGATCATGTTCAACATGTTGACAGGGTGCTCAAACTATTGCAGGAGAAACAACTATATGAAAAATCATCCAAATGTTTCTTTGGAGTACAAGAGGTGGAATATTTGGGTCATATTGTATCTCACAAGGGTGTTAAGGTAGACCCTAACAAAATTAAAGCCATCAAGGAATGGAAAGTCCCCACAACTATAAAGAAATTGCGAGGATTTCTTGGTTTAACAAGGTATTATCAGAAGTTTGTTAAGAATTATGGGAGAATAGCAACACCTCTAACAACATTATTGAAGAAAGATGAATTTTCATGGACTCCTGAAGCAACTAAGGCCTTTGAACATCTTAAAGAGGCAATGTGCCTAGCACCGGTCTTAGCTATGCCAGACTTCACAAAAACTTTATTGTGGAATGTGATGCCTCAGGAAATGGAATTGGTGCTATTTTAATGCAAGAAGGAAAACCAATTGCTTTTGAAAGTCGTCCAATCAAAGGAAAGCATTTACAGAAAGCTATTTATGAGAAGGAAATGTTAGCAATACTACATGCACTAAAGAAATGGCGACCTTACCTAATGGGAAGAGACTTCAAGGTAAAAACTGATCATGATAGTCTTAAATTTTTTTTGGAACAAATACTATCTGCAGAAGAGCATCAAAAATGGGTCACAAAGATGTTGGGTTATGACTTTGAAATAATCTACAAAAAAGGGAAGCTAAATGTTGTTGCAGATGCACTCTCAAGAAAAAATGAAGAGGTGGAAGCATTGCTTTGTGCCATTTCTATTATCCAACCAGATTGGATAACCGAAGCAAGGGATGAATGGAAAAGGGATGAAGAAGTGTGGACACTCATTCAAAATTTGCAGCAAGATCGTAGTACATCTGATAGCTTTATTTGGAAAAATGATTCCTTATGTTACAAAGATCGCTTATATCTTTGTAAGAATTCCCAACTAAAACAAAAGATTCTTTTGGAATTGCACACTTCTCCTTTAGGAGGACACTCAGGATTTTTAAAAACTTACCACAAGGTGAAGAAAGATTTTTTTTGGGATGGCCTTATCTGATATTCAAAAGTTTGTGGCGGAATTTTTGGTTTGCCAGCAAAATAAAGTTGAGACAATTAAGATCCCGGGTCTTCTACAACCTTTATCCATTCCAAGTCAATGTTGGGAGGAGATTTCAATGCATTTTATCATAGGTTTACCTAAGTTTGAAGGAAAGAGTGTCATCATGGTGGTAGTTGATAGACTTACCAATTATGCACACTTTTGTGCATTATCTCATCCATTTAAAGCAAGTACATTTGCTACTACATTTATGGAAACAATTCAAAAGCTACATGGAAACCCAAAGGTTATTGTGAGTGATAGAGATCCCATTTTTACTGGAAATTTTTGCATGAAGTTATTTTCTTGTTTGGGTACTCAATCATCTCATAGCTCATCTTATCATCCTCAATCCGATGGTCAAACTAAGATAGTGAATAAAATTTTGGAAGGATATCTTCGTTGTTTTTTATATGATAAAAAAACACAATGGGTCAAGTGTTTACCTCTCACTGAATGGTGGTATAACACTTCCTTCCATACTGTAGAAAAAATGACCCCATTTATGGCACTTTATGGATATAATCCACCATCCATCACATAATCTTTAAGAGAAAATTCTAAGGTTCAAGCAGTGGAAGATCACATCGAGCATCAACAAGAAGTTTTCCAACTCTTAAAGGATAACCTAAATCTGGCACAAAATCGAATGAAACAATAGGCAGATCAACATCACAGTGAGAGAATTTTTGATGTAGGAGACTCCTTATTTTTACGGCTACAACCATACCAACCATACAAACAAATTTCCCTCAAGCAAGCTAAGAAGGATAATAAATTATCACCAAAGTACTATGATCTATACAAGGTGTTGCAAAATATTGGTACTATGGCATACAAATTGGAGCTTCCTTCTTCTTCGCGAGTGCACCCAATTTTCCATGTTTCATGCTTAAAGAAGGTTATAGGTGAAAATCTTCCATTTCAAACAATATTTCTAGAACTTGATGAGGAAGGAAAAATCATATTGGAACTTGAAGCTGTCACAGAAACAAGACATCGAACGCTATGAAATCGATCAATTTCAGAGTATCTCATCAAGTGGAAGAACTTACCCACTGAAGATTCTACATGGGAGGATGAGAATTTTATACAGAAGCACCCAGAGCTACTCAAGCATTGAGGAAAACACTTTTTTGAAGTAGAGGGGCATGTTAGGTCCCTATATTACTAGTTTAGCCCCTTATTGTTATTATTGTAGCCCCCTCTAACCCCAATATTGTTATTATTGTGTCCTTACATTGTTATTGTTAGGTCGGATAGGATTACATTGTGGCCCCACTAGGATTAAATTGTGGCCTCATGGACTCCTATATATAGAAAGGAGGTTTTTTCATTTGTATCATCCAAGAATTGTTCATTCATGTAATGTATTGGAGGTTGCCCCCTCGAAATGGCTTATTTATAAGGCGTTGATATCTCTTTTCTTCTATTTTTGGAGCTGGTTTCACAACATTAGTCATTTTTGTTCTGGCCCAATCAATCCTTTTGAGAAACATTCAAGTCTTGAATCATTCAGTGGATCAAAATTCCCAGGTTGATATGGATTCTAGATTTGATTTGACATATCCTGTAATATTCCCAATTAGCCATGAGCTAGTTGGAATATTAATTTTTGTTTTTTTATTTCTTGTTTAATGAATAAAAGGATAATGGAGATCCATAAATCTCCTTAATATGAATAAAACCAATGCCAATGTAAAAGGAAGACATCTTAGAAGCTTAATTGAGCACCCTTGTGTGTGAAAAGGGGCTGGAACACCTTGACTAGGTCAACTTTGACCAAATCAACAACGCTGTCATGGAGTAGTGGCATTCAATAAAGGACCAAGAAGTTTTAGATGGATACACATTGCATGGAAGTAGTGTCATAAATGAATGGGGCTTAGGGTTAGAAAGATAATTTATTATATAAGGAAGAGGATGGCAGCCATATTAGATTATGAATTGGTATTTGATATTTCTGAATATATGGTCTATTTAGACATGTAGCTTTCTTTGGCGGTTTAGCTAATATTGCAGTGCTATTTAGCATAGGGTGTTCCTGATTGAGAATCCCACCACTTTCATTGATAGGCCTCTTGGAAGAGTTTTCACTACATTCCACTATTAGGCATTTGGACAAAGATTTAGTCTTAATGTACAACACAGTTCCTGTTGAGGATTTTGTGTTGTGTTGCAGGGAATAAGTGTGGAGGTTTGATTTGGGAGATTTATGATCTAGATCTCATTAGAGGGAGGATCCTTTCTCTTTGGAGGCTAGCAAAGAAGGCCCTGGAGCATCATTGATACATTTGGCATCACGCCATAGTCTATTTATCCCCTACAGCACAGTATCAGTTTGGATCTGTGTTATTTGGGAGAGGAGTTGTAGGGGTATCTGTAGTAGGTGATTTGGAGGGTGATTTCTTTAGTGAAGGGGCCAACCTTTCATCCGGAGGATCCATTGGAGGAGAGCACATTCATTATTATATCAGCTTCATCCATGTTCTCTTCAGTCATTTGTTGCAGCATACTTTCAGCCATAGGGTTGTAGCTCATATTGTATTATTGGGTGTTTTTCCTGGAGACCCTTTTGGGGTTCTTTTCTGGAGGTTGTATAGAGCCTAGATCTAAATTTTTGTATCTATTGTGTCATATATCAACCCCATATATTTTGTGTACTCATTTTCTGTAGCAGTGATTTTAAAACTGTGCTGTAGCAGTGTCTCCAACATTTTGATATAGTAGTATCACATCTTATTGAGGGTTTTGTCTATTGGAGGCTTGTTCTATCTTGTTGTACACTTTCTGGAAAATTATTTGGTATTATTTTTCTGCTATTATAATGAATGAAAGGTCTTCATATTGGCCTCATGTTTTGATCTAATTTTTACACTACTATTTACATGGTTTTGGTCTATATTCCTGCTTTTCCCATATGGGAATATTATAGTGGTATATGTTGGGAAAAATACTAAGAGGGGGGGGGGGGGGTGAATCAGTATTTACTGCATATTCAAAACTTTCACTTTTTCTTGCTTCTAAAACGCATACGCTACTTTCCTGAACCAGACTTGCGTATATACGCGGATACCCTTTACAAAACTCGCGTATACACAGATATCTATTTATGTCATTAATTCTTCACTTAAATCATTTCTTCATTTATTCATCAGATATTCAATAAGCAGTAAACATGTGCAGTAAGAACAGAATAAATCATCACACAAAGCATCACACATGAACACCAGAATTTTAGGTGGAAACCCAAGTCGGGAGAAAACCACCGCTGCAGTTGCTCAGCCTTCAATATTTTATTATAGAGAAAACATATTACAACATATGTGCTGGCGCAGACTTGACCAGCACGCAGGCACCCACCCGCGCTCGTTTACCAGCCTCTCCTGGAAGGGAGCTCCAACCCCCTGACTCGTTTACCAGCCTCTCCTGGAAGGGAGCTACGACCCCCCGATCTCGTTTACCAGCCTCACCCGGAAGGGAGCTACAACCCCCTGACTGAAGGCTACAACCCTCAGCACCACCTTGGACCACGTTTCATCAATTTTCACACTGGATCCAACAACTTCAATAGAAAAATACTTGTAGGCCACGTTTCATCATATTTCCAGACTGAACCCTTTCCATACTTTTAAGCACAAACATACATCACCAACAGATACTTATCAACACAGATCAGATAGCAGAAACACAGCAGAACAGATCAGATATTTCATACCCCTTGCTTCAGCAAACCCTAGTTTGCATACACGCTTTTACTTCACTGATGTCGCGTATATACGCGCTTCCGTCCACACAAACCAGCGTATACCTCAGTGTATATTTCATTGCGCATACGCGCTTTTACTTCATCGAAGCCGCGTATATACGCGCTTCCTCCGCGGCGAAGTAGCGTATAGATCTTCAATCATTACAGAGCAGCATATTTCATCAGATCAGATATTCAGTTCAGATTTACCCTTTAACTTCAGACAGATGTTCACCTATATGTTCGCCTCATCACAGATCTAGGCCTTCCATAAGCAGATCTAGTAGATACAAGTACATTTCAGATCTAGATCCCCTTCTTCATCATTGGTGCATCATATATTCAGATTTTCCATTCAAGTGTAACCCTTTCCATTCAGATCTACTTCAGAGAGAAGTATTCATTCAAGCTCAGACCTCTTGCACCTACACTCATGATATGCACAATGAATTTCTTCTCCTTATATAGGTTTTTCCCTTTTCAATACCATGAGCCCCTTTTTCAATACCATGGGCCAAAACAATACCATGAGCCCAAAACTACCTGGACGGGGTCAATTAGGCGGATCATTACCCAATACAATGGGTCAATACCATGGTGGTTACCCCTGGTTTTGCACTTTTTGAGCGCTTTTGCCCATACGCTACTTGAAACGTTCCTTTCCGCGTGCATACGCGACTTCCCCTAGGCCAATCCGCGTATACCTAGAGACATACTCTTTTTCATCATAGAATTAGCACATGCTGAGATCCTTTCTTCATTGCCTTCTGTTCACACTGTAGATACATCAGATTTCCTTCATCAAGGACATATTCTATCAAGAAAAACTTCATCAAGTGGGTTGCCTTTCAAGGACAACACTCAGCATCAAATTGTCAACAAACATCATATCACATCAGATTTACATCATTTATCAAGTCCATCAAGTCAAGAATAACTTCATCCGGTGGTTTGCCATCAAGGACAATACATGTCAATAGTCGCATGTCTTCATCTTCATTCAGTGGGTTGCCATCAAGGACAACACTCTGCATCATATTTCCAACAGTATCATAGCATAATCTTGGCTCGACCTGTGTATCTTGAAAGCCAATATGTCATCAGAAGAAGGAAATCCTATCACAGATAGAGAGACGAGGTATCTCAGAAGAAGACACCAGAAGTTTGACTATACAACTGATAAAGAAGACAAGGGTAAAACCCCTTTATCAGAAGAAGATGAAGAGAAGGAGTTTCCTAAGATCCTTCTTAGAACTATGCAAGAAATTTATAGAGAAATAAAGGAGATGAGGATGGTTAGATACAAGGAATCCCATAAAGGATTTATGCATGGTGAAGGCTCTGGAATTTCTCATCACTGGAGTGATCAACCAATGAAGCAACAACAAGTTTCCCAACTCTCTATAATGCCTACATTCTTAGTAGTGGGAAATGAAGGGTTTCAAGAAAAATAAACTCTTGAAGACTATTTCATGGAGTATGAGTCTCAATCTTAGAAATTCAAGGACCACTTGAGTTTTCAATAATTTTGTCAGATCAAGGACAATAGGAGACCCATGCATCACAATAGAGGTGGAGGGTTCATTTAGAATCATGATCTACACCACAATATGGGCAGATTTTTCTTACCCAAATTTTATGGGCCATCTAAATGCACTGTCAAATCATGGGTAAAGAAGCTTGACATCTACTTCTAGCTGAACAAAGTACAGGAGATGGAAGCCATTAAGATAGCAGCGCTGCACCTTAAGGGTGAAGCACATGATTGGTGGTTCCATGGTTTGTCTACATTGGGTCATGCCAATGTGACTGCATATTCATAGCTCATAAGGAGGTTGGTGGAGAGGTTTGATAGAAGAGATCCTGAGGCACCATTCATGGGGCTAGCAAAGCTCAAACAATCAGGTAATCCGGAAACTTACATTTCTGAATTTTTAAAACTTTCTGTTATGGTTCCTGATTTATATGCAACAAGAAGGGTCTATACATTCATTGATGGATTAGAAGAACCTCTTCATGGGTTGGTTAAGTCTACCAAGCCCACTACCATTCAAGATGCCATTTAAAGGGCTAGATATCTACAAGATGCCTTGCCAAAAGCAAAGGCAACATTTCAACAAAAGGGAAAAGATGAGAAGGCCCCTCTTTCAAAGGAGAGCCAAAGTAAAAATCCTCTTAGTGATGATGTCCAAAGAGATTTGAGGAGAAGGAAGCTTTTCTTCAGATGCCAAGAATCTTGGGAACCTGAACATAGATGTGCAGTAGGAAAGGCACACTACATAGAGGTCTTATCATATGATGAGGAGGAAGAAGAAGAGGAACTGGAAAGAGGTCACAACACTGGCACAACAAGAGATGATCCATCACCATCAGGAGATGGGAATGGAGCATTTCTTCCAATTGGAGGGGCTCTTGCATCATTGAGAGGAGTACCCAAGTACTTGACCTTGAGGTTTTTAGGTTTCATCTTAGATCAGAGGGTTTCTATTTTGATTGATGGTGGGGCTACCCACAATTTTATTGATGCACAACTAGCGCAGAGGAGGGCAATACCCATTGATGATTTTGAGAGATTTTCTGTTTTGGTCCCAGGAGCTAGAACTATGTAGTGCATGTATTATGTTCCATATTTATCTGTCACCATGGGGACATATACATTGAATGATCACTTATTTGTGGTTTACATACCTGACACCAATGTGATATTGGGTGTACAATGGTTTATTACTTTGGGGAAGGTCACCAAATATTGGGAGACTTTGCAGATGGAATGGGTGGATAGAAAGAGTGGAAAAAATAAAATGATTAAAGGCATGCACACATATCCATCACATAACACTTCCACATAGAAAACATAGATGGATTTGCGTAGTGGAGGAAAGGACATAACAGTCCCATCTATTATGCACATGATCTTGGCCCATGGGACATTATTATTTAGTGGAAAACCACCTGGGAGGCCACCTGATCTAGATTTGGTGAGGCATGTCTCACATCATGATGCGCCATTCATAGATCTAGGAGGAATGGGGGCATTGGGAGATCATGGTACAATTCTGAGAGTCTTGGGTAGAGTCAAGTAGGAGGTAGACATTCTCCCAACATCATCATTACCCACTCTCATCTCAGATTTTGCGTTGAGAAAGGAGCAACATGGGAAGGATAACAGCCTTCCAACATATGAATTTGGCATGGGAGATGTCAAAGAGAAGGGCAGCTAAGAAGGGTAGCCATATTACATATGTTCTTTGTGATAGATCATCAACGTTGTCACTATGGAGGATAGATCCATATTGGAAATACCAGCTGTTGGTGGAGTATTCCAAGGATAATTTTACATGCATGATACTTGATGAACAACTTCAAGAGGAGGGATATTCAGTCCAAGATGAAGTCATCTTATCAGGGTAGGATCTTCTTATCTAGAGCTTCCAAGCTCAAGGAGAATTTGCTACAAGCTGCACATGAAGATTTTATCTTCAGCCATACTTATTCCATGAGAGCGTACAACACCATCATGGAGGGATATACTTGGGAAGGCTTTGAAGATGAGATATATTAGTATTTGAAAATATGCATGGACCACGTGGAGATGGGAGAGATACATGAACCTATGGTCGAGTTATTAGAGCCACCTCTGTCCTCTTTTGGAATGAGAGGGGATCTATCTATGGACCACTCCATTTGTATGAATAGAGATTTGTTAGGTCCCTATATTACTAGTATAGTCCCTTATTGTTGTTAGTGTAACCCCCTTATTGTTATTATTTTACCCTTGTAACCCCCATATTTTTATTATTGTTCCCTTAAATTATTATTGTTAGGTCGGCTAGGATTACACTGTGGCCCCACTAGGATTACATTGTGGCCCCATGGACTCCTATATATAGAAAGGAGGTTTTGTAATTTGAATCATCCAAGAATTTTTCATTCATGTAATGTATTGGAGGTTTCCCCCTAAAAATGGCTTATTTCTAAAGCGTTGATATCTCTTTTCTTCTATTTTTGGAGCTGGTTTCACAAAATTTGGTATCAGAGTTTTGGATTCTAGGGTTTTCGCTGCTCTAAACCGGTCATCGTGGAATTTTCCATATAAATTTTTTTCTACGAAGTTTCAGAAGCTAAAAGTTTTAGAGTGTGAAGCCAAAACCCTGAGGAACATATTCACAAAATTTCAAAGCTTGGTTTGCAATATTTTCGGAGATATGATCTATGGAAGTTAGGGCTTTTTGCAGGCTCCTGAATTTAACCTAAACAGGTCATCACAGAATTTGCGCTATAAATTTTTTTCTATGAAGTTTCAGAAGCTAAAATGTTTAGAGAGTGAAGCGAAAATCCTGAGGAACATCTTTGCAAAATTTCAAAGATTGGTTCGCAATATTGTTGGAGATATGATTTGTGGAAGTTAGGTCTTTTTCAGGCTCCTGAATTTCATCTCAAAGAGGTTATCGTGGGAAAATCTTCATAACTCTCTCTCTGAGCATCGGATTGGCATGATGTAAAAAGTGGCCACAAGCGCACAGACTGTAGTTTCTTTTCTATCAATTTTAGAGCCAAAGGAGGAAAAAATGACACGTGGCAAGTGGTACAAGTTCGCTCTACTGAACTAGTCCATAATTGGGTCAATGTGGGAGATTAGACATAACTTTTCCTCGAAGAATCCAAATCAGGTTAGACTTGTGGCATTTGGAATAAGATTCAGAGGGATACTACAAGGCCAAATTTCAGATATTTAGGATCTACAATTACAGAGATAATTCAATTTCAATATAGATCTCCTCAGAAATTTGGGGTCCTTAACACTCTTGCCGTTAGAGCTCTTAGAATATCAGATAAGGAACACCTAGAAGAAGAAATCTCTCATCTGACATCTCTTTTCTTGGGTATAGGATATAAGAAAAGGGAAATCAGTAAGGCCATAAACAGAGCAAGAAGCACCATCATATCCAAGAGACGTCAGGATCCTAAAGAAAATAGTGGAAGAGTTTTTCTACCATACATTAAGGGGGTGACAGATAAGATTTCCAAGGTGCTGGGAAGAAGTAATATTTTTTCTCAATTCTCAGCAACTGGAACCATTAGACAAAATATGCGCTCTGTTAAAGACAAAATTAATGAGGGACAACTTAAAGGTGTTTACAAAATTGACTGCTCATGTGGAAAGAGTTACATTGGTGAAACATGAAGCTCTCCTCAAAAGCGTCTAAAAGAACATAGTGCTGATATTAAACATGAGCGATCATGAACCTCTGCCCTTGCCGATCACTCCTTGAAAACAAAGCATTATGTGCGTCTTGAGGATGCTAAAATCATTGCAAGGGAGGAAGACTATCTAAGATGTAAGATTAGAGAAGTGTTAGAAATTATAAAGCACCCGAATAACATCAACAGGGATGGAGGATACGAGATTAGTGACAGTTGGCAACCCCTCATTAGACAAATTTGCGATGTAAGTTCATCCGCATCTCATGTATGAGTTGGTAGGTTTGCTTCTCTTCATTTTTAATAAGCTAGTTTAGAGTCAGGAGAGAACTCTTATTTCCCTCACTCGTAATATATATTTATTTTTTAAAATGAAAATTAATCAATTAATATTTATTATGAGTGAGTGGAAGCTAATTTTGATTTAATTAGAATTCATATCTAGCTTAGTTATTTAATATATAGTCTAAAAATTGAAAATTTAGATGGAGGTTTAATTAATAAGTATGTTTATAATTAATTTTTTTTTTTATGGTTTAGTTAAGTATTAAGTAAAAACCTCCTAGTTTATAGTTTTAATCTAGGGTTAGTTAATAAGTATTTTTATTCTTAAAATTTATTAGGATTTAGTCAAGTATTAAGTTAAATCTTCATAATTAATAGTTTTAATTTAGAGTTAGACCCTTTAGATTTATTTATAATTATTAGGTTAAGCTTAGTTAGTTGTACATTTTGGAAATAGATCTTTTAGGATTTTTATAAAATTTAACTCTATAGTTACTCTAGGTTTTGTTTTAAATTTATTAGTTAGTCTATGAATGTATTAAAAATTTAATTAGGGTTATTATGTTAAAATTTTAGAATAGAAATTTCAAAAATTTTAGAATAGGAATTTTAAAATTATTTATTAAAAATTTTAGAATAGGAAGTTTAAAATTATTTATAAAATTTTTTAGAATAGGAATTTCAAAAATTTTAGAATAGGATTTTTAAAATTATTTTTAAAAAATTTTAGAATAGGAATTTTAAAATTATTTATTAAAAAAATTTTAGAATAGGAAGTTTAAAATTATTTATTAAAAAATTTTAGAATAGGGTATTATAAAAATAAATAAAAATTATAAAGTAGGGTATTATAAAAATAAATAAAAAATTAGAAAGTAGGGTATTTTAAATAAAATAAAATAAAATAAATAAGGAATTATAAAAATAAATAAAAAATTAGAAAGTAGGGTATTATATAAATAATAATAATAATAATAATAATAAAATAAATAAATAAATAAATAAATAAATTTAGAAAGTAGGGCTATTATAAATTAAATTAAATAGAAATTATTAATTAATAAAATAGAGTTTTTAACTTTTGTTGTTGTCGGTTCCTCTCATCATCATTTGCCCTCATTATTTATACCTTGTTCCCCCTGCTTCCTTATTTCATTATTCATTCATTCTTTCTCATCCTGAAGATGGATCCCCGTTGGGATTCGAAACGTCGACCAATCTTCTATGATACTGTGGATAATCTCGTTTTTGATAACAATAACTATAACCACGGAAGTTTAAAAACTAGATTCATAAGTCTTGTTTGAAGAATCAAGTTGAATTGATTCCAAGGGCGTATTATAGAATATATATCAGTATTAGATTCTAAAATGGCCCCTAAAAATAATTCAACACCCATTAAGCCTTTAGAAGGCTCTAGTATGACTCATGAAGATGAAGAATAGCAACATGAAATTTCAAATTTACAAGAGCAAGTGCAAAAAATTTCGCTCTCGCAAAGAGCAACAAAAAATGACATGGAAGTTTTGAAGAAAGGCGTGGAAACTAAGATGGATGGCTTGAAGAATGGAATGGAAGCTAAGATAGATGGCATGGAAGCTAGCATGGAATCTAATATGGATGAAATGGAAGCTAAGATCCATGAAAAAATGGAGAACATGAAGAATGATCTAAAAGAAGACATGGAAGGTTTGACAAAGTTGATACAACAAATGTTTCCTAATGGTGAAAAGACAGTAGAGGAAACTCATGATGAGAACAAAATAAATGCTAATCGTGATTTCATAAACTCTAATGTTGGCGGGAAGAACCACCATATTCCAAAAATGGATATGAGGAAGTTTGATGGAAAGGATCTTGTAACATGGATACTACATATGGAGCAATATTTTGATCTCCATAATGTGAAAAACACACAAAAGGTACGCATTGCAACTTTACATTTAGAAAAAAATACATTTGTATGGTATCGATGGCTTTGCTTCCATAAAAAAATTGTTAGTTGGTCAATTTTTATGAAGGAAATGATAGCACATTATGACGATACAAAGAGCAAAACCTTCTTTAGCCAATTGATAAATCTCAAACAAAAGGGTTTAGTGGGGGAGCACATTGAGGACTTCCAAAATTTGAATATAAGGGTAATTGAAATTCCAGAGGAACACAGGATTGATCTCTTCATAGGTACTTTAAAGGATAACATCCAACATGAAGTTCACATTTTGGAACCTGATTCATTGGAGAAGGCATTCAGGTTGGTAAGAAAAATTGAATGTAAAATTATGGCGACAAGGAAGCCTACCACACTTCTATAAAGAGGGAAGTGTTGCTACTCCTAGATTTCAACAACCTACAAGGTTGACACCACAACAATTGGAAGAAAAAAGAGAAAAATGGCTTTGCTACAATTGTGATAGAAAATACATTAAAGGTCATAAGTGTGCTGAGAAGAAATTATTTTACATAGATTGTGAAGAGGAAGAAGAAAATGAATAAGAAGAGGATATACACCAGGAACCAACACTAGAAGAGAAAGAAATGAGTCCAACCATATCGTGTAATACATTGGCAAGAATTACCACTCCTCAAACTCTCAAGATAGAAGGACATATCAAGAAGAAAAAGGTTATAATCTTGATTGATTCAGGTAGTACCCATAATTTTATTCATTGTATGGTGGCCAAGGAATTGAATTGTTTCCTATACCCAACACCGGAATGTCAAGTGATGGTTGAAAATGCAGGAACTATAAATTGCTCTGGAAAATGCCATAATATCAAGCTAACTATGGGGGAATATGTATTGAATAGTCCAATTATTTCCATTCCTATGGGAGGTGATGATGTTTTACTAGGAGTACAATGGTTACAATCTTTGGGGACGAAAGCTTTTAATTTTCAAGAACTTTTCTTGAAATTTTTTTCAGAAGGAAAGGAAGTCGAATTATAGGGTATTGCAGGGAAGCTGGGAAAGATAATAAGCTCTAATTTCATGAAAAATCTTCTAAAGAAAGAACAATGAGGCATAATTGCACAATTATGCTCACTAGAATTTCCAAGTTCAAAATAATCTATTTATGAAGATCTCCAAAAAGTCTTGAACAATCATTCCAAGGTTTTTGAAACTCCCAAAGGACTCCCTCCTATTCGTGATCATGATCATGCTATTCATTTGATTCCAGGAAGTGTTCCTCCAAACATCAGGCCTTATAGATATCCTTATGTCCAAAAGAGAAAAAATGAACGTATGATTGCAGAAATGTTAGAGGCGGGTATAATTCAACCTAGTCAAATTTCTTTCTCTTCTCCTATATTATTGGTACACAAGAAGGATGGATCATGGCGCATGTGTCCCGATTATAGGGAGCTAAATAAGCTCACTATTAAAGATAAATTTCCCATTCCTGTGATTGATGAATTATTGGATGAATTACATGGAGCAATTTGTTTTACCAAGTTGGATATTTTTTCAGGATATCATCAAATTAGAATGAAGAATGAAGATATTCCGAAAAAAACATTTTGAACTCATGAGGGTCATTATGAATTTTTGGTCATGCCTTTTGGCCTTACCAATGCACCTTGTACATTTCAAGGGTTGATGAATTCCATTTTCAAACCCTTAGAAAATTTGTGCTACTATTTTATGATGATATACTAATCTACAGTAGGTCTTGGAAGGATCATGTTCAACATGTTGACAGGGTGCTCAAACTATTGCAGGAGAAATAATTATATGAAAAAACATCCAAATGTTTCTTTGGAGTACAAGAGGTGGAATATTTGGGTCATATTGTATCTCACGAGGGTGTTAAAGTAGACCCTAACAAAATTAAAGCCATTAAGGAATGGAAATTCCCCACAACCATAAAGCAGTTGCGAGGATTTCTTGGGTTAACAGGGTATTATCGCAAGTTTGTTAAGAATTATGGGAGAATAGCGGCACCTATAACAACATTATTGAAGAAAGATGCATTTTCATGGACTCCTGAAGCAACTAAGGCCTTTGAACATCTTAAAGAGGCAATGTGCCTAGCACCGGTCTTAGCTACGCCAGACTTCACACAAACCTTTATTGTGGAATGTGATGCCTCAGGAAATGGAATTGGTGCAGTTTTAATGCAGGAAGGAAGACCCATTGCTTTTGAAAGTCGTCCAATCAAAGGAAAGTATTTACAGAAACCTATTTATGAGAAGGGAATGTTAGCAATACTACATGCACTAAAGAAATGGCGAACTTACCTAATGGGAAGACACTTCAAGGTAAAAACTGATCATGATAGTCTTAAACACTTTTTGGAACAAAGACTATCGTCAGAAGAACAGCAAAAATGGGTCACACAGATGTTGGGTTATGACTTTGAAATAATCTACAAAAAAGGAAAGCTGAATGTTGTTGCAGATGCACTCTCAAGAAAGAATGAAGAGGTGGAAGCATTTCTTTGTGCCATTTCTATTATCCAACCAGATTGGATAACCGAAGCAAGAGATGGATGGAAGAAGGACAAAGATGTATGGACACTCATTCAAAAGTTGCAGCAAGATCCTAGTACATCTGATACATTTAGTTGGAAAAATGATTCCTTATGGTACAAAGATCGCTTATATCTTTGTAAGAATTCCCAACTAAAACAAAAGATTCTTCTGGAATTGCACACTTCTCCTTTAGGAGGACACTAAGGATTTTTAAAAACTTACCACAGGGTGAAGAAAGATTTTTTTTGGGATGGCCTTAAATCTGATATTCAAAAGTTTGTGGCGGAATGTTTGGTTTTCCAGCAGAATAAAGTTGAGACAATTAAGACCCTAGGTCTTCTACAACCTTTATCCATTCCAAGTCAACATTAGGAGGAGATTGCAATGGATTTTATCACAGGTTTACCTAAGTTCGGAGGAAAGAGTGTCATCATGGTGGTAGTTGATAGACTTACAAAGTATGAACACTTTTGTGCATTATCTCATCCATTTAAAGCAAGTACAGTTGCTACTAAATTTATGGACACAATTAAAAAGCTACATGGAAACCCAAGGGTTATTGAATGACAGAGATCCCATTTTTACTGGAAATTTTTGGATGGAGTTATTTTCTTGTTTGGGTACTCAATTAGCTCATAGCTCATCTTATCATCCTCAATCCGATGGTCAAACTGAGATAGTAAATAAATTTTTGGAAGGATATATTCATTGTTTTGTATCTGATAAAAAAACACAATGGGTCAAGTGGTTACCTCTCGCTGAATGGTGGTATAACACTTCCTTCCATATTGCAGCAAAAATGACCTCATTTATGGAACTTTATGGATATCATCCACCATCCATCACATCATCTTTAAGATAAAATTCGAAGGTTCAAGCACTGGAAGATCACATCGAGCATCAAAAAGAAGTTCTCCAACTCTTAAAGGACAACCTAAATTTGGCACAAAATCGAATGAAACAATAGGCAGATCAACATCGCAGCAAGAGAAGTTTTGATGTAGGAGACTGGGTATTTTTACGGCTACAACCATAAAAATAAATGTCCCTCAAGCAAGCTAAGAAGGATAATAAATTATTTCCAAAGTACTATGGTCCTTAAAAGGTGTTGCGAAAGGTTGGTACTATGGCATACAAATTGGAGCTTCCTGCTTCTTCACGAGTGCATCCAATTTTCCATGTTTCATACTTAAAGAAGGTTATAGGTGAAAATATTATAGTTCAAACAATATTGCCAGAACTTGATGAGGAAGGAAAAATCATATTGGAACCTGAAGCAGTCATGGAAGCAAGAACTTGACAGCTACGGAATCAATCAATTTCAGAGTATCTCATCAAGTGGAAGAACTTACCCACTGAAGATTCTACATGGGAGGATGAGAATTTTATACAGAAGCACCCAGAGCTACTCAAGTGTTGAGGATAAAACTTTTTTAAAGGAGAGGGGCATTTTAGGTCCCTATATTACTAGTATAGTCCCTTATTGTTGTTAGTGTAACCCCCTTATTGTTATTATTGTACCCTTGTACCCCCCATATTGTTATTATTGTGCCCTTAAATTATTATTGTTAGGTCGGCTAGGATTAAATTGTGGCCCCATAAAGTCCTATATATAGAAAGGAGGTTTTGTAATTTGAATCATCCAAGAATTGTTCATTCATGTAATGTATTGGAGGTTGTCCCCTCGAAGTGGCTTATTTCTAAGGTGTTGATATCTCTTTTCTTATGTTTTTGGAGCTGGTTTCACAACAAATTATGGTAAGGAACATGTTTGTATGCATAATGATTTACTTGATGATTATTTTCATTCCTTTACCATGTATATGCAGGCCATTTCTCCAAGGAGGATCATTCTTCCATATAAAATTCATGGCCAACTTTGGGCCATAAACATTCCTGAACATGGCCACTCCTTAGGAGGATATAAGGAGATGATCTACCATTCAAGGTGCACTCCAAAGGCACCAAACATTTCTCACATTTCTAGCACTTGTTAGAAAAATTGGGCAGCAAGTAAGTGGTGGGGAAACCACTTACCATATCACTATCTAATGCAGTCAAGAGATATATCGCATTGGTTCCATATGTGGTACTATGACCGACCTGCATTCTTACATATTGCTGTTCATTTGTACTTGGTTTTAATCCCATACATTGATGATGTACTTATTATTTTTATGGGAATGACTGGAGGGGGGATAGGAATAATGAATTTTCCATTTGGGAGAGAGATTCTCCATGTTCATTATGCTACATATTTCAGGGAGTACATTGGGAAAACCATGATTGTTTCATTGGATCTATTGCTTTCTTGTGGGATGAGTCATTTGCATCTCATGAGAAATTGGGGGGAGCATTTCATGGAGGGATGGATTGGGAGGCACTTGGATTATGAGGGAATATTATCACATGGAAGTGTCACCAATGGAGGAGGAGAAGAGTTGCAACACTCACCTTGTTATTTGCTTAAGGGCAAGCAACTTTTGGGAGGGGAGGACTGTAATATTCCTAATTAGCCATGAGATAGTTGGAATATTAATTGTTTTTTGCTTTCTTGTTTAATGAATAAAATGATAATGGAGATCCATAAATCCCCTTAATATGAATAAAATTAGTTCCAATGTGAAAGGAAGACATCTTGGCAGCTTAATTGAACACCCTTGTGTGTGAAAAGGGGCTGGAACACCTTGACTAGGTCAACTTTGACCAAATCAACAGCGATGTCATCAAGTAGTGGCATTCAATGAAGGACAACACAGTTTTAGATGGAGACATATTGCATGGAAGTAGTGTCATAAATGAATGGGGCTTAGGGTTAGAAATATCATTTCTTGTATAAGGAAGAGGATGGAAGCCATATTAGATTATGAATTGGTATTTGGAATTTTTGAATATATGGTCTGTTTAGACATATAGCTTTCTTTGGCTATTTAGCTAATATTGCAATGCTGTTTAGCACAGGGTGTTCCTAATCGGGAATCCCACCTCTTTCCTTGAGAGGCCTCTTGGAAGAGTTTTCAGTACATTCCACTATCAGGCATTTGGCCAAAGCTTTAGTCTTAATGTATAGCGCAGTTCCTGTTGAGGATTTTGTGTTGTGTTGTAGGGCAGAAGTGTGGAGGTTTGATTTGGGAGATTTCTGAGCTAGATCTCATTGGAGGGAGGTTCCTTTCTCTTTGGAGGCTAGTAAAGAAGGCTCTGGAGTATCATTGATACATTTGGCATCAGACCATAGTCTATTTATCCCCTACATCGTATTATCAGTCTGGATCTGCGTTATTTTAGGGAGGAGTTGTAGGGGTATCTGTAGTAGGTGATTTGGAGGGTGATTTCTTCAGTGAAGGGGCTAGCCTTTCATCTGGAGGATCCATTGGAGAAGAGAACATTCATTATTATATGAGCTTTAGCCATTTTATCTTCAATCAATTGTTGCAGCATACTTTCATCCATAGGGCTGCAGCTCATATTTTATTATTGGGTGTTTTTCCTGGAGACCCTTTTGGGGTTCTTTTCTGGAGGTTGTATAGAGCCTAGATCTACATTTTTGTATCTATTATGGCATATATCGGCGCCATATATTTTTTGTACTCATTTGTTGTAGCATTTTTTTTAAATCTATGATGTAGCAGTGTCTCCGACATTTTGATATAGTAGCAGCACCTCTTATTGAGGGTTTTGTCTATTGGAGGCTTGTTCTATCTTGTTGTACACTTTGTGGCCCATTTCTTCATATTGGCCTCATGTTTTGATCTAATGTTTACACTGCTATTTCCATGGTTTTGGTCTATATTCCTGATTTTCCCATTTGGGAATATTACATATCCTTCTAACCTTTTTTTAGTATGTTGTTTTAATAATTTTTCTAGATTTACAAGGCCAAAAATTGTTTCTAATTTCCCAAGATTTCATATTAGTATTCTAGTTTATAATCAGATGCAAAGGGAACCAATGGAGAATCAAGGATTTCATATGATAATTCATCAATTGGGTCTTAACACTAGTTCTAAAAACTGTCACTTGATGAATCTTTTTTCCATTAGTACCCCTGATGATATTTTTTCTACATCAGATGATCCTATCGCTAATTGAAATTTAATTCTCTTAAGAATTTCAGGGGTTTCAAAAGTATTGTTTTGAATTTCATGATTGAATCTATGACTGGTTGGAAGAATCTTAGTTATCGAGCCTTTTTTCTAATAATAAGTTTTGATATTTCTTGATGCTTGCTAAGAAGGACAACACCAGTGAATATACATTCACAAGAAGCCTACAAGGTTTGTATGAATATTGTTCTCATAAAAAAGGGAAGGTTGCAGGATGGTTAAGGTTAGTTTTTATGGCACATCTTTTTTCCTTTCGAAAAGACCTTAAATTTTTTTTTCAAGCTACTCATGATCTTATCTTCTCTTTTGCACATCATATTATATTGGTTTAATTGTTGGTATATTTGTGTTTACAAGTTGGGAGCAGCTGCAGTGGCTACATTAGAAATCTCATTACACTTGACCGTAACCTTCTAACTTGTTATGTTACGAGTAGGTCTAGTTGTATTCTAGTTTCTATTTTCACACTCGTCTTGAGTTTGTTCTCCATATAGTCTCTATATTTATTTTGTTTTCTTACTTTGTCTGTAGGGTGCTTTATGTTCAACCTCCATTTTATTGTATTTTTAGTCTTGTTTCATTTTTGTTTCTTTTGTTTCCTATTTCGCTTAATAAGACTTTGCATGAAAGATGTATCTTGTTCGTTCAAAATAAAATGTGGCAAAGTTTTAAAAGGGAAATTTTGACAATGAAAAATTATTGGATTATCTGTTATCCTCTTCTCTATCTTGAGTTTACATATCCTTAAAGTCAATGATGTCTAAACGGAAAATACGACCCATTCGAACAAAAAGCCTTTGGTTGAATCATAAATCTCGTATCTATTCTAGAGTATTCATTCCTTGAATTGGTGGTGTAATTAAATGGTGGTCTCCCTGTTGATCCAATAAAGTAAATAAGGGAAAGGGGAAAATAAATAGTGAAAAAACCTATATAAGAGGTATATATATCCTTCTCGAAAGGAACAACCTATTCTACACTCAATAATTTAGGATCCCTCTTTCGCCTTGGTAAAATAAATAAGTTCCTAAGAACATCTTTATAACAAAATAAATAAATGGTGAAAGAAGAGAAATTCTTCCTAAATAGAGAGTTGAATCAAGTAACGTCGTGTTAGGTCCCTATATTACTAGTTTAGTCCCTTATTGTTATTAGTGTAGCCCCCTTATTATTATTGTTGCACCCATGTAACCCCAATATTATTATTATTGTGCCCTTACATTGTTATTGTTAGGTCGGCTAAGATTATATTAAGGGCCCATGGAATCTTATATATAGAAGGAGGTTTTGGTCATTTGTATCATCCAAGAATTATTCATTTATGTAATGTATTGGAGGTTTCCCCCTCGAAGTGGTTGATTTCTAAGGCATTGATCTCTCTTTTCCTAACTGCCATAGTTTCTACTCCTACTAATAGTTTAGCACATTCTTTTATGCTATTATGGGGTTCTATTTTTGGAGCTGGTTTCATAACATTTGGTATCAGAGCTTTGGATTCTAGGGTTTCGCTGCTCCAAACAGGTCATCGTGGTATTTTCGCAATAATTTTTTTTCTACGAAGGTTCAGAAGCTGAAATGTGTATAGAGTGAAGCAAAAATCCTGAGGAACCTCCTGAAAACATTTCAGATCTTGGTTCACAATATTTTCAGAGATATGATCTAGGTAATTTAGGATTTTTCCAGGTTCCTGAATTTCAACTAAAACAGGTCATCACGGAATTTTCACTATAACTTTTTGTATACGAAGTTTCAAAAGCTGAAAATTTTACAATGCGAAGCTGAAATCCTAAGAAAAATCCTGTAAAAATTTCAGATCTTGGTTCATAATATGTTTGGAAATATGATCTGTGGAAGTTAGGATTGTTTCAGGCTCTTGAATTTCATCTCAAAGAGGTGACCGTGGGAAAAACGTCATAACTCTCTCTCTGAGCCTCAGATTGATATTCTGTCAAAATTGGCCACAAGTACACGGACTGTCGTTTTATATATGTCAATTTTAGAGTCGAAGGTGGAAGAAGTAACATGTGGCAAGTCGTACAATTTCTCTCTACTGAACCAGTCCATAATTAGGTCATCAAAGGAGATTGGGCATAACATTGCCTTGAAGAATACAAATCAAGTTGAACCTGTGGCATTCGAAAGAGGATTCAGAGGGCTACTTAAGGGTTGAATTTTAGATATTGAAGATCTAAAATCATGGAGATAATTTAGTTTCAATATAGAGCTCCTCAAAAGCAAGAAAAAGGTGTGTATTTTTTTCGAATTACATAAGTCTCATTCGAAAAAAAATTAGTTTGAATTTATTCCAAGGGCATATTGAAGAATAGATATCAGTATTGGGTTCTAAAATTCCCCCGAAAAATAATTCAACACCCATTAAGCCTTTAGAAGGCTCTACAATGACTCATGAATACAAAGAAACACAACATGAGATATCAAAATTACAAGAGCAAGTGCACCAAATTTCGCGATCGCAAAGAGAAACAAAAAATGAAATGGAAGTTTTGAAGAAAGGCATGGAAACTAAGATGTATGGTTTGAAGAAAGGCGTGGAAGCTAAGATGAATGATTTGGAAGCTAAGATGGATGGCATGGAAGCTAATATGGATGGCATGGAAGCTAAGATGGATGACATGGAATCTAAGATTGATGAAAAAATGAAAGACAACATGGAAAACATGAAGAATGATTTGGCAAAGTTGATACAAGAAATGTTTCATAATGGCGAAAAGATAGTAGAGGAAACTCATGATGAGAACAAAATAAATGTTAATCATGATTTCATAAACTCTAATGTTGGATGGAAGAACCACCATATTCCAAAGATGTATATGAGGAAGTTTGATGGCAAGGATCCTATAACATGGATACTACAGATGGAGCAATATTTTGATCTCAATAATGTGCAAAACACACAAAAGGTACGCATTGCAACTTTACATTTAAAACAAAATGCATTTTTATGGTATCGATGGATTTTCTCCCGTAAAATTTTTTCACTTGGTCAATTTTTCCGAAGGAAATGATAGCACATTACGAGGATACAAAAAGCAACACCTTCTGTAGCCAATTGATAAATCTCAAACAAAAGGGTTCAGTGGTGGAGCACATTGAGGACTTCCAAAAATTGAATATAAGGGTAACTGATATTCCAGAGGAACACAAGATTGATGTCTTCATAGGGACTTTAAAGGATAACATCCAACATGAAGTTCGCGTTTGGGAACCTAATTCATTGGAAAAGGCATTCAGGTTGGCAAGAAAAATTGAATGTAAAACTATGGCAACAAGGAAGCCTACCACTCACATATATAAATATGGAAGTGTTGCTACTCCTAGACTTCCACAAATTACAAGGTTGACACCACAACAATTGGAAGAAAAAAGAGAAAAAGGGCTTTGCTACAGTTGTGATAGAAAATACACTAAAGGTCATAAGTGTGCTGAGAATAAATTATTTTACATAAATTGTGAAGAGGAAGAAGAAAATGAACAAGAATATTCAAAAGAAGAGGATATACACCAGGAACCAACCTTAGAAGAGGAAGAAATGAGTCCAACCATATCTTGTAACGCATTAGCAGGAATTACCACTCCTCAAACTTTTAATATAGAAGGACATATCAAGAAGAAAAAGGTAATAGTTTTGATTGATTTGGGTAGTACTCATAATTTTATTCATTGTATGGTAGCCAAGGAATTGAATTGTTTCCTATACCCAGCACCATAATGTCAAGTGATGGTTGTAAATGGAGGAACTGTAGATTTCTTTGGAAAATGCCATAATATCAAGCTAACCATGGGGGAATATGTCTTGAATAGTCCAATGATTTCCATTCCTATAGGAGGTGCTGATGTTGTACTACGAGTATAATGGTTACAATCTTTGGGGACGGTAGCTTTTAATTTTCAAGAATTTTTCTTGAAATTGTTTTTAGAAGGAAAATAAGTCGAATTACAGGGTATCGCAGGGAAGCCAAGAAAAATAATAAGCTCTAATGTCATGAAAAAGCTTTTGAATAAAGAACAACGAGGAGTAATTGCACAATTATGCTCACTAGAAGTTCCAACATCAAAATCATCTATTTCTGCAGATCTCCAAAAAGTCTTGGAAAATCATTCCAGGGTGTTTGAAACTCCCAAAGGAATCTCACCTATTCATGAACATGATCATGCTATTCATTTGATTCTAGGAAGTGTTCCTCCAAACATCAAACCTTATAGATATCCTAATGTCCAAAAGAGCGAAATTGAAAGTATGATTGCGTAAATGTTAGAGGCTGGTATAATTCAACCTAGTCAAAGTTCTTTCTCTGCTCCAGTAGTATTGGTTCACAAGAAGGATGTATCATGGTGCATGTGTCTAGATTATAGGGAGCTCAATAAGCTCACCATTAAAGATAAATTTCCCATTCATGTGATTGATGAATTATTGGATGAATTACATGGAGAAATTTATTTTACCAAGTTGGATCTTTGTTCAGGATATCATCAAATTAGAATGAAGACTGAAGATATTCCTAAAGCAACATTTCGAATTCATGAGGGTCTTTATGAATTTTTGGTCATGCCTTTTGGCCTTACTAATGCACCGTCTACATGTCAAGGGTTGATGAATTCCATTTTCAAACCCTTCCTTAGAAAATTTGTGCTCTAATTTTTTGATGATATACTAATATACAACAGGTCTTGGAAGGATCATGTTAAACATGTTGACAGGGTGCTTAAAATATTGCAGGAGAAACAATTATATGAAAAACATCCAATGTTTCTTTGGAGTACAAGAGGTGGAATATTTGGGTCATATTGTATCTCACGAGGGATCCTCTTAATAGGATTTCTCGATGGTGTGTAAGGCATCACTATATTGCGGGATCTTTGGGAAATTATGGGTATAGTGTCCATAATTTCTACAAATAGCGCATGCGTGATTTGTATGCAATGCTTTGCCTTGACCTTTGGTGGTAGGTTCCTTTTTACGAGAACATGGTGTTGCAATGTCTACCATAGAGATAAGGAGTGGTTTTAATTTGTCAAGCTCTGGGAAAATGTGGGTAGGATGGCCTACTACGTTGCATATGGCACATGGTGGTGATTCCTGTTATGGGGTGGGATTATCCACCTTATTTCCTCTTTTCTTGGCCGCAATCATCAGTTTTGCGGTAGGAGTTACCTGTGTAGGGATGTTGTGACAGTCTCCTTAACGGGTGGGGCCTCCTTAGGACTAACGGGAACTAACCCTGTAGAGGTGATGTGTGTGGCTCCCGTCCTAGTAGGGGGGATGAGGTACCAAACTAGGATTGCAAAAGATACATTTGGTAATACCACGGTTTCCAAGACCTGCTGGGCTACGAAACCAGCTAGGGGATAGAGACAATATGTTTTGGAGGCGGCGTAGGCTAGAGAGGCTATCGTTGCCGAGGAATCAGTGTCATTACTTCTCATCTCTGTTTCTTGACTAGCTTCGATTCTTGATGTGGACATCATGCACACCAGGGCCTATATAATACTAGATGATGGCTCTGGGATAACAGGGGGTTCACCTAGGAATGACTCGAGGATGGACGACGGTTTGAACTGGCCGGGGCCATATTCCTAGTACTGTGTAAGCATCTTGGCATATGTGTCTACGTAGGGTAGAATGACATTGGTATTTTTTAGGGGCCACTTTTTTTTGTGTGTCAACTGGTCAATAGTAACGATGCGGTATTCATGGGGGAACATCATAGTTCAGAAGACAGAGGAGGAGATGGCTGACATGGCATACATATAACTCCAGCCAAGGAGTATATTGTAGTCCAATTGGGTGTCCAAGACTTCAATGTCTATAAGGACCATATTTCCAGCTAAGAATACCAAATCATTTTGGTAGAGACTGACGGGGGCTGAAGGGCGACCATTGTCTGCTCTAAGCGTGATGTCTGATGGATTTAGTTTAGGAGACCCTAACTTTTGCCAAATGTTCTTTGAAATCGTGCATGTGGATGAACCTTCGTCAATGATACATCGGTGAATGGTGATGTTTTGGACTGACACTGGTATTTGAAAGGTGACCATTGAAGGAAGCCTAGGGGTGGCTTTATCTAAATCAAAATCCATCAGGCGCGAATCGACAGGGTCAATGGCGCCTAATGCGGAAATTAAGGCTTTTCGCTACTTTGGGCATGATTTTAATACCTCCAAAGCTGACATAGCGGTGGGAGATTGAGCTAGATCATCCAAAATTCTATAGTTATGGGCTGCTTTGGAATAGTTTCCTACTTACCTAGTTGCTCCTTTACCCATTTTTGGGAGAGTTTCAATAGGCATTTTCAATATAGTCAAAGGTGTTGTTGTTGCACTTGTACTAGCCCCTGATGCATTGGTGTCTTGTGGGGTATCATAATTTTGGTTCCATGTTTGAAAAAAAATTTCTTTTCCAGTCATGTATATTTCGTGGCTATTTTTTTTAGAATCGTCTGGAGTTTGTTGCTGCGTGTTGACTATCCCTTGATGGGGGAAGGGCTCCTGTATGACTGCTGTCTACTGGGAGGATCCCCCTTGTCCACGGTTATGCTGTTGCTTCTTCAACTCAGGGAGGTCGGGAAAGTGGTGAGTGTAATGGCCGTACTCACCACAGAATGAACAAGAGTGGTTCGTCCGAAGATTTGGTCTCTTGTTCTACCTTTGGGGGTTTCTTGGCTTGTCATTTTGATTTCGGTTAGAGTTGCCTCCAGCCTGAGATCATAGAAGGCGTTGTTGGTTATTTCCCCCTTGTCTAGGATTTCCTTTAGGCTTGTTTTTCCTTTTTTTCTCAACCACGTTAAGAGGATAATTTGGATTCTCTTGGTTGTATGGTTGGTGCGGTTGGTTTTGGGAGGGTTGCACAAAGTTTACTTGTGCATTATTTTGCATGGGTGGGTCTTGTGCTGGAAATTGGGCATTTTTATCCTCCTGTATTCTACATATTCACTAGGTGACTATGGATTTATTACAATCAGCTAAAAAATCATTCTTTTCCTATCAACTATCTTTAGAAATCTCACCGCCTTCATTATATTGATAAAACCTTTTCTGTATCTATCAGTGTGCCATCTAAAAGTCACCATGTTTCTCTTAAAAGACTCATTATGGGCTTATACCTCTCATTTTCATCCTTCTTTCCTACCTAAAATGTAATATCCCAATTTGGGAACTGCTAGCAAGGCATGACTGGAAAATGTATTTTCTAGTAATGGCTGCTATAGTAATGAAAACCAGCACTTGGATCCCTTAGATATGAGTATATAAGTCCTAAATCCAAGAGGGCATAAAAAATAAATCCTCCTAGGTGGGTTAAACATATCTCCCACACCTAGTTGTCTTCAGAAATGCCTCAAAGAGAGACTACAACAACAATAAAGAATTCCGCTTAAGAAATAACACAGTTTCTGCAGAGAAGTGATAGGAGGCTCATAAAATATGTTTCAATAGTATTCACAGCAGCAAATAAGTTTTAAAATTCAATCCATCAAGTACATAGCTGAAAATACAAGGAAAAGACAGAAGGAATCTCCTTAAAAGAGGGCTACAACCATTTGTTTTACAGAAAGCTGCCTTGACAACATTATTCTTATTAAGCTGCACTACTGTATGTTACATGTCAGATCTAGAGCATATCTGTGCATAAAATTTTAGATCTATATCAGATCCATGCACTAGAAGAGCTTCTCTTTCAGATCCCCTTGTAATTTCTGGGTTTACACCAAGCATGAACAGTAGATCTGAGATCTAAGAAAACATATCTGCAGAAATATTCAGAAATGCTGAAGGATTCATATTGTGTAGATAAGATCTGAAAAGTACAATGTATATATCTCCTCCCGCAGATATTCAAGGTGAAGAGTGGATCCTCAACACTCCAAACCCAGCTCTCCAATTGGTGCACCCAAACTCCCTGCAACACCTCTTACAGGAATAATGTAGATCTAGAGTAGAAACTGTGCCGTAGGGTTTAGATAGCTAATGGCCCCATGCAAATATGAGAAATTGAGGCTCATGCACTCCAATACACTTCCTCTAATAGAGTAGAGGCCTCCTCCACTGACAAAGAGGACTGAGATAACTTAGATCTAAAGAGATCTGATCTTCATGAAAATAACGTAGTCCCTCAAGGGAGACTATGCTGCAACTTGATTAACTGAGTTGGCATGATGCCAAGAAGCAAAACTGAAGCTCCAAAATGGATGCACTCTTCCAGGAGGTTAAAATACACACTCACTGAGAAGAGGCTCCAACACAAGCTAGATCTTTGCAGATCTAGAGTTCCACTTGCTGCAGCTCACATAGACAACCCAATCCTAAGCAGAACTACGCTGTAGATGCAAGATGAGGCTTGGCCAAATGCCAGATAGTGGAATAGACAAACAAGGCTCCTCCAAGAGCTGCTCAAGGAAGGAGGTGGGAGTTCCTAAACAAGAAACCCCAACAGAGGTGTGTCTCAACAGACAAAACATTCAGAAAATAATAACATCAAAAACCTTCTCTTGTTGTCCTCCTCCTTATTTTATAGGATGAAAGCCTTGTCAAACCATAAACCACCTCAGTGAGTTAACCCCTTTCACACGTGGAGCCTCCATCCAGATCTTTGCTGTGTATCCATGAGGTTCATTGCACCTAGACTGCGCTGTTAATTTGGTCAAGGTTGACCCAGTCTTGTGATTTTAGCCCATTCACACCTGCAAGAGATTATTTACATGGCCCGGATATGTCTCTATTTACATAGGAATTAGTTTATTCATGTTTTTTAGGAGTTTTACATTTCCTCCTTCATATTTTTTTCATAAACATGAAATGCAAGATAAAATAAGGCAAAATAAGATATTCCCATTAGCTTGGGCTAAATGGGAATATTAAAGTCCTCCCCTCCAAAATGTGGCTTGTCCTCAAGCAACTGATAAGGTGAGTGCTGCAAGACTTCTCCTCCATTGGTGACATCATCAAAGATCAATCTCCCATCATAAGCTAGATGCTCACCAATCCAAACCCCCATGATTTTTTTCCCCAAAGTCAATATGAGATGTGCAAAATTCATCCCACAAGGAAACAAGATCTCATGTGAAACACCCATGGGTTGCCTAATGTCCTCTCTGAAATATATGACACAAGACACATGGAGATTTTTCAGCTCATTAGGCATATGCATACTTCCCATCCTCCCTCCATAAACTCCCATAAAAAGTACAAGCATGTCATCAATGTATGGGAGCAAAGCCATGTACAAACAAACAACAAGGTGCACATATGGAGGTGGGTCATAGTCCCACATGTGGAACCAGCATAATGCATCTCCTGCCTGCATTAAACCAAGATGTGGTAAGGGGTATTCCCACCACTTACTTGCAGCCCATGCCATCTCACTGTAACTGAATGTGTGAGATATGTTTGGTGCCTTAGGAAAGCACCCATCATGCAACAAGATCTCCCTTTTTCCACCAAGGGAGTGGCCAAGTACAGCAAGTGTTGGGGCCCAAAATTTGCCACGAGATTGACAAGATAAAACTATCCTCCTTGGAATCATGGCCTGCATAAACAAGGTGGAAGAATGCATATAATCAGAAAAATAAACTTGTTTCACCTGAGCATATTCTTCACCAATAGTCCTCCCCATAAATTTGGAGTGGTGCATAGATCTATCTCCTCCCTCAAGAGGGGAAAGAGAAGGCTGAATTAACTCTCCAACAAAGCTATGTTGTTCCCCATCTCCACAAGGTTCATGCATCTTTGACAATGCTGATAGATTTCTTCTTCAAAGCCCTCCCAATAGTAGCTCTTCAAGATGGTGTTGTTGAGCTTCATAAGATACTCTTGGCTGAAACAGAACTCCTCAAATTCTTCTTGAGATTGGGGGCTCTATATAAGAAGATCCTACCATGATTATAGATGACTCCCTCAAGGATTGAACAACTCCCCTCATGCAACCAGTCATCCAGAATCATGCAAGTATGAAGATCCTTGGAATATCCTACCAGCAGTTGGGATTTCCAATGGGGATCTAATGTGTCCAACAATGATAGCACTGATAATGTGCCAACTGAAGTGGCTGCAATGTTTCTTCTCTTCTCCTTGACATCCTCCCTGCCCAAGGTGTATGTTGGAAGGCCATACCTCCCACTCTTCTCCTTTTTGTCATCTCCCATGCCAAAGGTATGAGATGGAAGGTTACTATTCCTTCCTTGCTTCCCTCCCTGCTCATGCACATGCTTCAGAGAAGAAGGAAGCTCTTGGGATTTAGTCTTCCATGGAAGGCTATCATCTGTCCAAGGCCTCTCTGTTTTGGCCAAAGCATGCATGTGAGACCACCATCTCTCTTCCAACAGGGAAGAATGTTCTTCAAACAAGTTTGTTTGCTGATTCAAATCTTACCTCCCCTGCTTCACGACGGTGTCATTTTCTCTCCTTGCAACATATCTCCTCAATTCAAATTGAGAGGTGAAATTAAATAGTGAAGTCAAAGGAAAAATGCTCTCCCTTCCTTTGTACCTCCCCCATACTCTCAGCACTGTAGCATGGTCTCCTAATGCTCTCTTCCTTCTGGGATCTATGGAAGGAGCATCAATGCATGAAACATCTCCCATAAAATTTGAATCAGGTGGTCTTCCAGGGGGTAAACCACAAGATAAAGAGGTCTCATGGCTCATTCCCATGTGAACCACCAATGGGAACATAATATGACTACTTCCACTGTGCAAATCCATCTCTAATTTCCGTGTGGAAGTACCAGGATAAGGAGAGGTTGGAGCAAATCCCCCATCTTATTTTTCATTGCCCACTTTCCGCAAGATTTCACAGTCTAAGGTGATTATTTGTTTTGTTTCCTTGTCTATCATCATAGACACATGCTGCTCATATTTTCCATGAATAAGATCCTGGGGACCTCCTTGCAGAGATACAAGGGTCCTCATACTGGAAGCAATAGCTTTAACTCCATATTTCAACAAAGTTAGATTCCCTCCTGCTGTCACAGCGATGGAGGAACCTTTCAGTTCTACTCCTTACTCCTTAAAAATGGAGTATGCCCCATCAATAAGAGATCCTTTTTATTGATCTCTCATTGATGACATGACATTCATGTCTTCTTCTTGAGAAGAATGATCTTGCTGAAGTAAGGAATTTGCCCTTGGAAAATCATGTAGTAGATATTTACTCCTCCCAACAACGTTCTAAAATGGATTTATCTTAATGGATATTCTCCCTTATTTGAGCTGACAAAACTCAGGGAAGCCTAAATGCTCCTTGAATCTTTTAGAATGAGATTCATATTCTCGGAGGTAGTCACTAAGGGTATCCTCCTCTGGTATCTCTCCCTCTTCTTCTCTTCTTGCAAAGAATGTAGGCATGATGCAACGTTGTATATTATATTGTGTGACTGCATGCTCACACACATCAGATGAAGTAGTACGTAGCTGAAAATACAAGGCAAAGACAAAAGGAATCTCCTCAAAAGAGGGCTACAACCATTTGTTTTACAGAAAGCTACCTTGACAACGTTATTCTTATGAAGCTGCAATGCTATATGTTACATGTCAGATCTAGAGTAGATCTGTGAATAAAATTTTATATCTATATTATATCCATGCACTAGAAGAGCTCCTCTTTCAGATCCCCTTGGAATTTCTAGGTTTACACCAAGCATGAACAATAGATCTGAGATCTAAGAAAGCAGATCTGCAGAAATATTCAGAAATGATGAAGCATTCATATTATGCAGATCAGATCTGAAAAGTACAATGTATATATCTCCTCCCACATATTTTCAAGGTGAAGAGTGGATCCTCAACACTACAAACCCAGCTCTCCAGTTGGTGCACCCAAACTCCCTGCAACACCTCCTACAAGAATAACGCAGATCTGGAGTAGAAACTTCGCTATAGGGTTTAGATAGCTGATGGCCCCATGTCAAGATCAAAAACTGAGGCTCATGCACTCCAATACACTTCCTCCAATAGAGTAGAGGCCTCCTCCACTAACAAAGAGCACTAAGATGACTTAGATCTGAAGAGATATGATCTTCATGAAAATAACATATTCTCTCAAGGGAGACTGTGTCGCAGCTTGATTAACTGAGTTTGCATGATTCCAAGATGAAAAACTAAAGCTCCACAATGGATGCACTCTTCTAGGAGGTTAAAATACACACTCACTGAGAAGAGGCTCCAACACAAGCTAGATCTTTGCAGATCTAGAGTTCCACTTGTTGCAGCTCACATAGACAACCCAATCCTAAGTAGAACTATGCTGTAGATGCAAGATGAGGCTTGGCCAAATTCCAGATAGTGGACTAGACAAACAAGGCTCCTCCAAGAGCTGCTCAAGGAAGAAGGTAGGATTTCCTAAACAGGAAACCCAAACAGAGGTGTTTCTCAACAGAAAAAACCTTCAGAAAATAGTAACATCAAAAACCTTCTCTTGTTGTCCTCCTCCTTATTTTATAGGATGAAAGACTTGTCAAACCCTAAACCACCTCAATGAGTTAACCCCTTTCACACGTGGAGCCTCCATCTAGAACTGCGCTGTGTATCCATGAGGTTCATTGCATCTAGACTGCGGTGTTGATTTGGTCAAGGTTGACCTAGTCTTGTGATTTAAGCCCATTCACACCTGCAAGAGATTATCTACATGGCTCAGATATGTCTCTGTTTACATAGGCATTAATTTATTCATGGTTTTTAGGATTTTTATATGTCCTCCTTCATATTTTATTCATAAACATGAAATGAAAGATAAAATAAGGAAAAATAAGATATTCCCATTAGCTTGGGCTAAATGTGAATATTACATAAAACCTCTTTTCCCATGTTCCACAGGTTCCTCAAGCACTGGATTTTGGATCTTCAATACAACATGATTATGATAAGCATTTTTCTGGCTCCCCAAAATCCTTGGATGTTTCAGGCACTGCCTTTCCTTTTCTAGAATCTGGCTCAAATGTAATAGAATGTCAAGACATGGTTATTCAAGAAGGACCTAAAATTTCTAAGGAGGATTGTCTTCTTAGTTCACAACCTGCAAGTGAGAAAAATGGGACAAATTTTAGCACTTTTGTAGAGGTGTTGGAAGATTTATCAGCAGAAAGTACTAATGATGTAGACTATCTACTCCTATATAAAAACAATTTACAACAAGGGAAATGGGAAAAACTTGGTCTTGTAGATGACACGGGTTATAAACTTCATAGTCCATTTGAGTGCCAAAATAGTGATTACTTGTAGGAAAATAACATGGAGGAAGCACACAAGGCCAAACATGAAGAAATTCTATTAGAAAATATTGATGGAATATGGAAAAAAGGCAAGGTGAACTAGACATAAATGAATGAACTTGAAAGGGCTATAGAGAAATTAGAAGAAAACACTGATGATTGTTGTAAAGAACTGCAGGCACTTAGATATTTGAAAAAGGTGGTTAGAGAGGGTGGAAAAGGTGAGTTGAATTTTATGGTAGAAACTACAGAAGATTTTGTAGATGCTAATATATGTAATAATTAAATCCCAAAGCTATCAAAGTGAACATGTCAAGCCTCAATGAGAAAATGAAAAGGCCAACTTCACGACTTCAACAACCTGCAATAAAAAAAAGTGTCAAAGAGTATCAGTGACAAAGGAAAAAGACTTCAAACATTAGAAAGTGGGGTTTTCAAGTTAAATGAAAGCCAAAAGCCTATAAAAGCCCATAAAACACTTCAAAAGAGTCATTGTTTCCTTTCAAAACATTAGAAGCACTCAGCAAGGAAGAATTTGTGAGTTTTTGAGTGAAATTGTGCTAAGTTTCCTTGGCTCCACGCATTTTCACTAGCGCTGCGCGCCTGGACCTTAGCACTGCACCCTTGCCTGAAATCTTCAGCGCGATTTTTGAAGGCGTTGCACGCTTGTAGACTGACGTTGTGCCCTTGATGAATCATTGTGACCTTGCTAGAAGAACCTCATGTAGGTTGCATTGGCGCTACACCCTTAGCCAGTGGCACTGTGCGCCTAGATAGAGAAGTTTGTGAAGGGCTGGGGCCATTCAGACAAGTTTAAAACTTCTCCAAATTCTTGCCAAAGTCCTCCAAGCACTCCCAAGTGGTAAGTACATGACATAAGCCCTATTTTTAAAGCTATTTTATCACTCTTAATTGAATGGAAATGAAACCCTAATGGAAACCCTAAATTTTAGCTTGAGATCACTATTTTACCCTTGTTTCATATTCCTAAAAGAAATATAAATCAAAGAAAGGGTAATTACATTAATTTAGGGTTTCCATTGATTTATTATTCCCCTTCACTCATTCCCTTCATTAGTTCAAGCTCCCATTTCATTCCCTTCCCCTCATCTCATTTCACTTGTACCCTAGGGTTTTATAAATCAGAGTTTAAAATGCACTAGGGAGAAGATAGTGGTGTTGAGGCACAAAGGCCAAGAAGACATGATCATAAGGGAGGGAAGTGTTGGGAAAAATACTGAGAGGGGGGGGGGGGTGAATCAGTGTTTAGAGCTGACTGAAAACTTTTTACTTTTTCTTTCTCTTAAAACCATATGCTACTTCACTGAACCCAAATCGCGTATACACGGGGATATCCTTAAGAAAACTTGCGTATGTCCAGAGATATTATTATGCATTTAATTCTTTACTTATATCATTGCATCATTCATTCATCAGATGTTTAGTAAGCAGTAAGTATGTGCAGTAATAACAGAATAAACCATCACACATAAGCAACACATATGAACACCAGTATTTAAGGTGGAAACCCAATTCGAGAGAAAACCACAGTTGTTGTCGTCTCTGTCTTCAATATTTATTATAAAGAAAAATTCTTACAATTTTGTGCTGGCGCAGACTCATACCAGCACACAGGCACCCACCTGCAGAAGGCTTCAACCTTCTCTCATTCTCCAGCCACTACTGGAAGGGAGCTCCAACCCCCTGATCTCGTTTACCAGCCTCTCCTAGAAGGGAGCTTCGACCCCCTGATTTTAGCGCCAGCTTCTACTGGCAGAAAGCTTCCACTTTCATACTGAAGGATTCAACCCTTAGATCCACTGCAGACCATGTTTCATCAATTTCATACTAGATCAAACAGCTTCAACTTAACATCAAAAAACATACTTTGCCCAATACTTCAAACAGAACAGTGAGACCACTGTAACCAAAATATCATAAATAACCCAGACTTCAGAATAGATATGCAGATACAAACTCAACCTTAAACATTCATTAATTCAAATATCATACGCTACGAGTCAAAACCACTTCACCGCTGATGGTATTCCTAGATGGGATCAAATAGATAACCCAGCACTCAATACTGTGTGCCAATACCATGGTAATGCCCCTTGGTATTATAATTTTGGAGTGCAAAAGGCATACACGACTTGGGACGTACTTATCCGTGTGCATACGCGACTTCACCTTTACAAACTCGCGTATACATTGTGACATATTATATTTATCATTTCTCCGGCACTTACTGGAAATATTTTCTCTGTCACATCTGAACTGAACTGTAGATACATCATTCTTACATCTTTAACACATAGGTTTCTATCCAAAGACAACTCATCAAGTCAGTTTCCATCAAGGACAACTTCATCAAGTAGGTTGCCATCAAGGACAACACATTGCATCATATTGCGAACAATGTCCCCCTTTGGACTTGATGGAAACCATGATCAGAAATAAATTCAGCAACAACATTCTCCCCCTTTGACATCAAGGGCAAAGGGTAGATCAAGATCCTTTGTACCGACAATACCATGCTCCCCCTGAGATCATGTTGTATCTTCAAACATAATATTCAATGAAGTACATGGCTCTATAACTCAACCTAGTATGACCTTTCCTATCACCAAGGAATCATACTTACATCAATGATCCAACCAAGTGGATTGACAAGTTTAACTCAACTACCCAACCAAGTGGGTTTACAAAATGGAATAAGTCTTTGCATGACTGAATATTACAATTTTGACATCATGGGTCTCAACATGACCTTTTTCATCAAATTACAAAAATGACTTATACAATCAAGATCAAAGATTCTCAAGCATGAGATCAGACTACAAAAAATAATTAGAATGCCAACAATGCATCCTTTCCACATGACCAGTGCTCCCCCTTAGCCTGTGCATCCTGAACACTTTCAACAGCAAATCATCAAGGCATCTTCATCAGAAGCATTAGAGAATGAAACATAAATATGAGAGCTGGAACATCACCAGAGATACCCAACAACACCGCAGCTGTGATGAAGAATGCTGACCTAGAAAAATTTGTCAGAAAACACCCATACGCGGTTTTCTGTGTATAAACTCACATATATACGCGACTGTCCTTCAGGAAATCCGCGTATCCAATTTAATCTTCTGAATTTAAGCAGATCTGATCCTCTGTATGGCAGAGACTACTCCCAGCTTTTTTCTGAGATATTCGAACGCTTCCCTGGGTAGAGGTTTGGTAAATATATCAGCAACTTGTTCTTTGGATGGAACATACTCCAACTTCACCTTTTGTTCAAGCACTTGTTCACGTAAGAAGTGATACTTGATGGAAATGTGCTTGGTCTTGGAATGCAAAATAGGATTCTTTGAGATACTGATGGCACTTGTATTATCACACATAATGGAGATAGGAGGTGAACATTTGATTTGAATGTATTGTAAGGTTTGCATCATCCAAAGAAGTTGAGTGCAACATGATGCGGCAGCCACATATTCTGCTTCTGCTGTAGATAAGGCAATAGAGCTTTGCTTCTTGCTGAACCAAGATACTAACCGGGGCCCCATATAGAATGCACCACCACTAGTGCTTTTCTGATCATCAACATTTCCATCCCAATCTGCATCAGTGTAAGCATGAAGAGTAAGATCAGCATTCTTTGGATACCATAGTCCAAAGTCTTGAGTTCCTTGCAGATATTTGAATATTCTTTTGACAGCCTGAAGGTGAGACTCTTTTGGATTAGCTTGGAATCGTCCCACAATCCCAACTGCATGCATAATGTCTGGTCTAGTCCCAGTGAGATAAAGTATACTTCCTATCATAGATCTGTATTCTGGTTGATTCACCGTGGGAGAATCATCATGAGAACTGAGATTACATCCGGTTATCATTGGTGTACTTACAGGTTTGCACTCTTCCATGCCATACTTCTTCAGAATTTGCTTAAGATATTTTGCTTGTGATAAGAATATACCATCTATTACTTGTTGCACTTGCAAGCCAAGAAAGAATGTTAGTTCCCCAAGTAAAGACATTTCAAATTCTTGCTACATAACAGAAGAAAATTTATGACTCATAGATTCTTCATTACTTCCAAAAATGATATCATCAACATATACAACCACAATCAATAGTTTATCATTTTCAGTTTTTGTGCATAAGTTGCTATCAGTAGACCCCTTTGAAAATCCTTGTTGATGAAGATATTTGTCAAGACGATAATACCATGCCCTTGGAGCTTGTTTGAGACCATATAGAGCCTTTTTAAGTCTACAAACAAGTTTTTCATCATTTTCCCAAAATGAATCCTTCTGGTTGTTCTATATAAAATTATTTTTCTAGATCACCATTGAGAAAAGCAGATTTAACATCCATTTGATAAACTTTGATTTGTTGGAAGCTTGAAAAAGCAAGAAACATTCTTATGGTTTCAAGTCTAGCTACAGGAGCAAAAGTTTCTTCAAAGTCTATACCTTCTTGTTGAGCATACCCCTTGCAAACAAGTCTAGCTTTATTTCTTATAACATCCCCATTCTCATTTAACTTATTTTTGAATATCCATTTAGTTCCAATGATATTTTTGTCATGAGGTCTTGGTACTAATTCCCAAGTGTGATTCTTTTCAATTTGATCAAGCTCTTCATTCATGGCTTGAATCCAACATTCATCTTTGCTAGCTTGATTGACATTATGTGGTTCAATAGTGGATAGAAATGCCAGATAGCTAGAAGATCCCACAAGAGTCCTTCTTGTTTGTACACCCGATCCCTTTTCTCCCAAAATTTGAGATTCTGGATGATTCTTTTGAACATATCTGGATGGAGCTTTTTCAGATAAATCATCTTCAGGTTCTTCATTGGGTTCACTGTCTATATCATTTCTATTTGATGTAAAAGGACATAAGTCACCATCGTCTTCATTTTTTGTTTGTTTTTCTTCTTTTGGGGCTGCAGGAGACTCATCAATAACAACATCAATACATTCAACAATCTTCTGAAGTCTTTTATTGTAACATTTATATGCTCTACTCCTAGAGGAGTAACCAAGAAGTATTCCTTCATCTGCTCTAGGTTCAAACTTGCCAAGTTTTTCATCATTATTTTTGATAAATCATTTGCTTCCAAAAATTCTAAAATGCTTTACAGTGGGAGGATTACCATACCAGAGTTCATATGGAGTTTTATCACTATTTACACGAACATGTGCCTTGTTAAGAATATTTACCGCTGTATGTGCTGCTTCTCCCCAAAATGTGTCAGGTGTTCCGGAATCATCAAGCATAGCTCTATCCATTTGTTGAACTGTTCTATTCATTCTTTCTGCTACGCCATTTTTTTGTGGAGTTCCAGCTACAGAAAACTGTCTTTTATGCCATGTTGTTCAAAAAATTCAAGGAATTCATCTGATGTATATTCTCCTCCTCGATCAGATCTAAGACACTTGATTTTTAGATCTAATTCATTTTCAACTAGTGCTTTGAAGATCTGAAATTTCTCAAATGCTTCATCTTTGTGTTTAATCAACCCAATCCAACACATTCTAGAGAAATCATCAATAAATAAGATATAGTATTATTCACCATGTGGTGACTTTTTCCTCACAGGTGCACATATGTCAGTATGAATGAGTTCAAGAGGCTTACTTGATGATCCTTCCTTGGCATTAAATCGCACTCTAGTTTGCTTTCCGAATTGACAAGATTTGCATATGATACTTTCAGGTAGAGTAATATTGGGAAGATCACGAACGGCTTTAAGTATGCTTTATTTGTTGATTTGAGAGAAGCTCAGATGCCCCAACCTTCTATGCCATAGCTAGTTTTCTAAAGATTTACTCAAGTAACTTTGATCTTTGCAGTTCTTCAATACATACAGGTTTCTTGGAGTTTTGTTTCCTTTTATATTTGTTTTACCTGTATCAAGATCACGTACCACACATTCTTTTGAACTAAAGACAACTTCAGTCCCTTGATCACACATTTGAATTACACTTAATAGGTTATGCTTTAATCCATCCACATACATGAAATTATTAGCTTTCACCTTTTCTTTTATAAAAACAGACCCTTTTCCCTTAATGACAACAGGAGTATCATTTCCAAATGTAACATTCTTTTCTTTTTCTAGAGCACTATATGCAAGAAGTTTGTTTTTGTCACCTGTCTTGTGTTTTGAGCATCCACTATCAATGTACCATTGATTTTATTCACCTTCTGCAAATAATGATATGCCACAGTTTTTAACCTGTAATTCCTTATTTTTCCACACTTTGGAGCTTGAAGGAAAATGCTCTTTTGGCTGGATTTTGCTCCTGCATTCAGATTCTTCATGGCCAAAGTTATTGCAATAAGCACATTCAACTTCATTTTGAAGAGGAGAAAAGTTGTTAGAGGTATTCTTCTTTGTTCCAATATCAATCCTTTTCTTTCTTGCTTCTCTTGTCATGATGGTTTTATATGCAACACATTGAACAACTTTATGACCAAAATTGTGACATGAGAAACATTGTTCATTGAAGAAGAGATTTCTGCGATCATGAAATCTTCTTCTTGAATTTACCTGTTGGTTGGTGTTTCTTTGAAAGGTATTCTTGTTAGTGTTCTTTGAATTGAGCTGGTCATGCTTTACCTGTGAAGATTCTTTATTCCCTTGCTGAGTGGCATAATGCTGTATACTGGCTGTAGCATCTTTTAGATAATTTGGTGCTGAAGTCTGAGAAGATTCTCCGATATATCCAAGACCTGTATTTATAAAAGGAGAACGTTGTACCTTGATAATCTCATCTAAGGTTTCAGATCCTTTAGCAAATCTAAGATTAAAAATCTTTACTTTCTCAATATCTTTTCTTAGACTTACTATTTCACATTCTAATTTCTCATTGTTTTTCTCCTTTTCTTCAAGCTGATTTTTCAGAGTTTCTATGGATATTTTACTGTCTTCTAAGCATATTTTGAGTTGATTGATTTCATTAAGAAAATCATTGTCCTCTATTGCATCCATAAAAGTATATTTTTCTTCTCTAGAATATTTTTCAAATGCCATGAGAAGTCTAAGATCTTGTTCACATTCTTCCTCACTGTCAAATAACCCATCACTGTCTTCATGAGTATAGTAACTTTTTCTAATGCTAAACCGATTCTTATTACTTCTTGTTGCTTCCTTCCATTTTTCATGTGTTTCTTTATGAGGACACTTAGCAGCATAATGACCAACTCTTCCACAGGAAAAAAATTTGAAAGGAAGCTTACCTCTGAACTGTCCTGTGCCAAGTTGAAGTTGCCTTACAAAATTTACTTCATCTTCTTCTGAGATATACCCTGATCCTTCTATCTCTTGCACTTCTTTCCCTTTTGTAGAAGCTCTAAAGATGGCTTCTTTGACTTCAGATGGTCCTCCTCTTCTCATTTCACATGCAGTTAGTATGCCATGAAGTTGCACCACAGTAAGATTTTGAAGATCTTGCTTTTCTTCAAGAGCTGAAACTTTTGACTCAAATTTTTCCGTTAGTGATCTTAAAAATTTCTCAACCAAAGTAGATTCGGTTATTGTTTCTCCTAGATTTCTCATATGATTTACAATATCATCAAGACGTAAAAAGAAATTGGAAATGCTTTCCTCATTATGCATTTTTAGATTCTCATATTGAATTCTGAGAGTTTGGAGTTTAGCACTTTTTACCTTTGCATCACCTTCATAACTTAGAATGATTTTGTCCCATATTTCCTTTGCTGTATCCAGCTGCATGACTTTGACAAATTTTGATTAAGTTAGACTTCCCAATAGAGCATTGACCACCTTTGCATTTGTTTCATAATTCTTTTTTTCCGTTGGATCTGTTGGTACTGCGGCTGGATATTGGTATCCTTCTTCAACAATAGCCCATACATCTGCTCCCAGAGACTGAAGATAGGATCTCATCCTTGTTTTCCAAAATATTAAATTGTTTCCGTTGAAGAGAGAAGGCTTGATAGATTCTATTCCATCTTGATTTCTCATCTTGTTTGATCTTCCTTCTAGCGGCTAAGCTTTTTCAGAAGGACCTGCTCTGATACCAATTTTTGGGAAAGATACTGAGAGGGGGGGGGGGGGGGGGGGTGAATCAGTATTTAGAGCTGATTGAATTTTTTTTACTTTTTCTTTCTCTTAAAACCATACGCTACTTTACTGAACCCAACTCGCGTATACACGTGGATATCCTTAAGAAAACTTGCGTATGTCTGGAGATCTTATTATGCATTTAATTCTTTACTTATATCATTGCATCATTCATTCATCAGATGTTTAGTAAGTAGTAAGTATGTGCAGTAATAACAGAATAAACCATCACACATAAGAAACACATATGAACACCAATATTTAAGGTGGAAACCCAATTCGGGAGAAAACCACCGCTGCTGTCGTCTCTGTCTTCAATATTTATTATAAAGAAAACTTCTTACAATTTTGTGCTGGCGCAGACTCATACTAGCACACAGGCACCCACCTGCAGAAGGCTGCAACCTTCTCTCATTCTCCAGCCACTACTGGAAGGGAGCTCCAACCCCCTGATCTCGTTTACCAGCCTCTCCTAGAAGGGAGCTTCGACCCCCTGATTTTAGCGCCAGCTTCTACTGGCAGAAAGCTTCCACTTTCATACTGAAGGATTCAACCCTCAGATCCACTGCAGACCATGTTTCATCAATTTCATACTAGATCAAACAGCTTCAACTTAACATCAACAAACATACTTTGCCCAATACTTCAAACAGAACAGTGAGACCACTGTAACCAAAATATCATAAATAACCCAGACTTCAGAATAGATATGCAGATACAAACTCAACCTTAAACATTCATTAATTCAAATATCATACGCTACTTTGCTTCACTGAATCTGCGTACATATGCCCCTTCCTGCACACCAACTCGCGTATACTTTTGTGTATTTTATTCTTCAGAAACCCTAACTGCCATACGCGCTTTTCATGAAGCGAACCCGCATATATACACGCTTTTGTTGAAACCAAATAGCGTATAGATCTGTTAAAATTAAATTTTGTAGAACAAACCAGATCTATAAAACTTACCCAGATTTATTCATTTTCTTCAGCAGACTTGCGCCAGTTCTTCATGATTTCATCAATAGATCAAACTAGAGATTCATCATCATCAGATCTAGAGATCTTGAACCATCATTATATCCATGGGTGCATCATATATATCAATTAAGAATAGATTTCATCCATGCAGATATTCCTGAGAGAAATTTATTCATCAACAACCCTTACATATACACAGCTTGCACTATGATCCTCTTCTCCTTATATAGTTTTAGCCTTTATCAATACCATGAGTCAAAACCACTTCACCGCTGATGGTATTCCTAGATGGGATCAAATAGATAACCCAGCGCTCAATACTGTGTGCCAATACCATGGTAATGCCCCTTGGTATTATAATTTTGGAGCGCAAAAGGCATACACGACTTGGGACATACTTATCCGTGTGCATACGCGACTTCACCTTTACAAACTCGCGTATACATTGTGACATATTATATTTATCATTTCTCCGGCACTTACTGGAAATATTTTCTCTGTCACATCTGAACTGAACTGTAGATACATCATTCTTACATCTTTAACACATAGGTTGCTATCCAAAGACAACTCATCAAGTCAGTTTCCATCAAGGACAACTTCATCAAGTAGGTTGCCATCAAGGACAAGACATTGCATCATATTGCGAATAGGAAGATAAACAAGTTTGAACCAATCAATACAAGGAAACTCATGGCCTCTCCTCTCACTATTTCTTGCTTTAAGCATGTGGGTTTCTTTGACTTCTGTGAGAGATTACAACAAGTCCAAAATCACCTGGAGTTAACAAGACTATTCATCATCAATTTACATAAAAAACAGGTCAATATTTCCAAGGTTACTTTTTAAATGTCCACCAATGCCATTGCAGCTACTACTCGGATCCATAGTGTGGGAGAGAGGTGGTTTAAACAAGAAAACTTGGACATGAGCTATTATGAACCATACCTCAAACCTAGGTACAAAGATCAAAACAAGTCCATTTCCCCTTTTTCTCATCTCCTTGATCGGTATGTACCCATGATGAGGATAATAATGAAATGCGTCACTTGTGAGGGAAGGTTTTCCTGCCTCTATTCATACCATATCCGTCTTCTTATGCATTTCACTAGAGTTAGAATGATGCATTTGCCTTATTATATTTTCTGTAGCATTGACAAGATGGCTTACATTGTGAAAAAGAGAGATTACAATCAGAAAATACAGAGCCTATTTCACCATTCACTCATCAAGATGGTGGTCATGCATCAGCTTCAGCAGAAAAACATTTCATGGGATGAGTTCACTACCAATGAGGTTTTCACTACTCCACCTGGCCATCATCAACATGATATTCCTTCATCTTATCATCCTACCATATCCACTTCTCCATCACATCCCACTATTCATACATCACCATCCACTCACATCCAGTCACCTAATATTGATCCTACCCCATCTCCTGTCTACAACCTTTCACCATCACATCATGATACTGGAGCATCAAGCAGGGAAAGAGACATTAAGATAGATGGCACTAAAATGACTAATATTGAGCCATTTTCCTTGACATATCAGAGAGGCCACAAGCATGTGTTTTCTTCACATGGTGTGAAAGGGGCCATGCCTTCTTCATTATAAAAACATGTTGATAAGGGAAAGGAAAAGGTTACAGAGCATATCATTGTTGAGGAGGAGGAAAAACATGAAACTGAGTAGGAGTTTCAGTTGATTGAGATTGATGATGACGATGAAGATAAAAATAATAGTGCAGTGATCAGAAGCAAATATTCCAAGATTAGTGAGCTTCAAGCCAATCTTGGTAGAGCAAAGAATGTGATTAACTTTCTTGAGTTAGAGAATCAACAGCTAAAGACAAAGCAGATCATCAGTGAGGTCAGGGCAATTAGAGCTCAAAGAGAGGTTGGAAAATACAAGGCTTTGCTGGATGAGACCTTGGGTAGTTTTGATGACAGTGATGATGAAGAATATCAAATTCCAAGACAGAGACTGAGGACCATTGGAATGAAGAGGGATTTAGCCCGGGAAAGGCAAAAAGAGGCAGAATTGGCAGAGCAACTTACTCCAAGTGAGATTCTTTCCATAGAGATTAACGGAGACAGAGAGTCTTGGCTTGAGAGAGACAATTTGTAGCTAGAGGGCTTGCTAGAGAAGGCAAAGAAGGACACTGACATTCATAGGAAGATGGCAAGACATTATGCCATGAGAAACAAGATTGCAAGGGCCAAGCTCAAATGACCCCATGCAAAGATTCAGGCTTTGAACGAGTCGAAGGAGAAATAAAAGCTCAATATTCTTGCTGAGGTGTCCCTCCAGGCCTCTAACCCTTGATCAACAAGCAAAATTCTAATTTTAGCACTTTTGTGCACATTTTTATTTTTTGACAATTTGACATGTAGAAATTATTCCAAACGCGCGGCGCCATTGGCGTTGCGGTCTTTTTTGGGCCATAAAAATGGAAAATGGTCATAATATTCCTATTCTTGATGACAATTAAATCAACCTCAAAACGGTTTAGGATATTTGGAGAAAACGAGTGCCTCAAAAAAAGCCAAAAACCATCAAAAAATCATGTTTCTACCCTATTTTTGGCCTTGGCGCTGTGTGTTTACCAGTCTTGGGAGAATTTTTTTTTGACAAGGCATATGGGCACCATTTTAGAAAGCGAAAGCATATTTTGAAACTATAATTAGAGGCCTTTCCAATGAGCCATCATGGAGCTCATTTGGACATCGGGAAGGCCTCCAAAAGTAGGTTGCATGATAGGCCATTTTTCTGTCATGGTACTGCGCATTTGCACCGACGTTGTGCGCTTGTACCTTGGCGCTACACCCTTGCCAGGAGTTGAATAAAGACACCAGTAGTTATTAAAAAAGTCAGAGATATTTCTCATCTGCCCAACAGTTATTGGAAAAGTTATTGGGAAGGCCTTAAAGTCAAATATTTCCATAAGTTAGCTCAAATAGTGAAGTTACGAGTTATTATTATAGTGAGTCACTTTAAAATATTTTTCCTTGGGCCTTGCATGGTCTCAAAGGTGAAAAATGCATGAAATCTATAATAAATAACATCTGAAACCCTAGATTTGGATCACCTCCTCATTTTACAGATAAATACTGCATGTATTATTCATGTTTTTTGTTGGTTGGTTGTTGAGCTGAATACTTCATAGACTCTGATTTGTAAAGAAGTTGGCTTTGGAGCTATGTAGCTATTTTGGACTAGATATCAATAGAACAAGCACATTCACAACATTCATGAAATTTTTTAGATGGTGATGTTATTCTACTCTTGTAATTGTTTCCTTATGTTTTCCATTTTGTATATCAATTTCCCTTATAACAGACCGAAAAATTTAGGTTAAGATATTCTATCCAACACCTTAAGTATGTCTGATTTCTGTTATTGAAATGTTTTCTTCTGCTGGGTCTGATTGGAGAACTTATGAGTTCCCTGCTCTCCATTTTCACCTAGTTTGTTTTCTTGAGATTAACTCAGTAGAGTCCAGCCAAAGAAGTTTATGGTTTTCCCTGTCCTTTGGTTCTACTTGAAATTTTGCTCTCAAGGCTTTATTTGAAGTTTATTTACTAGAGTTTGGCTAAATAATTTTATGGTTTTACCTATCCTTTGGTCTATATTTAACAATCACTTTAAAGTTCTTTGAAGTATGATTGAAGAATTTATGAGTTTCCTTACTCTTTAATCATTATTGAATTGTTATCTTAAATGTTTTTTTTGTCTGAAAGTGAATAGCTAGAGAATTTAGGAGTTCCCTGCTCTCTAGAATTTGTTGGATTATTGTCTTAAAGTTTACTTGGCAAAGTCTGGCCAAAGAATTTTATGGTATGCCTTGTCCTTTGGTTCTTTCTTAAGAATAGTGATCCTAAAGTCTCTTCTTATTCTAGTACATGTTAAAGGATTCTTAATTTCCCTTTAAAGCTACTAAATTCACAACTTAGTTTTCATTTCACACCCACATAAGCTATTAAGATCCATTTGGCCTTGTTAGCTTGCCCTATAGAACACCCTTGATTTGTTGTTGTACTCTTCAAACCTTTCACAGACTCCATAGACCAATGTTTTGAATTTCTCTTACTCTATCTATTCTTCTTAACAAACAACCAAAAAAAACAAAACAAACAATCCCTATCATTTTAGCTAGCCTAAAATCAACATACTAAATCAATCAAGTTATATCTTTTATAAAAATATAGAGAGAGCCCTCTTTGAGTCCAGGAAGGCTAGGTCCTAGGACTCCAAAGTTGGTTTGATGTTACCCTTGTTTATTTGGTCTTACCAATCTGACAAAATAAAGGGACCTAACATAATGGTGACTCCACTGGAGAAATAAACACTCATTGAAAATCTTAGTGTTATAGAAAGAACTCAGAAAACCCAAAAATATCTCAAGATTGGTATCCAATTGTTGATGGTGGACAACAAGCAAATCCTCAAAAAAATTAGCATCATCCACCTGGTGACTCCACTGGTTTTTAGTAGGTGTGCTGACTCCACTGGTTCTCAAAAACTCCCCTAGGAATGTATTAATCAATCTTAATAGTATAAAAATCAGCCACATAATGTGTGAATTCAGTAATTTTACAGATAGGTCTATTTTCAAACTATTACAAGTTTTCAACCTCTCTGTATTTTGGTCTGAAATCTGGCTTCAAAAAGAATCTGCACTAGATCTCACCCTGACCCAAATCCTCCTGCTATAGTTGATGACTCAGGAAGAATCTTAAGAAAAACTTCTAGGACTGAAGATTCAACTATTGTCAGACCAATTCACAAAGCAAGTTCCTTTCCTAAAAACCTTACATCCTTGCAAGATACCCAATTTGACTTACACCATAGAAGAAACCTATTCAGTACTAAGTATCAAAGTTGGATAGACCAAAAAAACCTTGAGTCTACCAGCTTACATCAGAGTCCTAGTAGAGAAGCCTCTCCTTCCACTCCTCATGATCTTCAACTTCTCCAACACTTTGAATCCTTTCATTCCAAATCTGCTCAATATCAGCTAACTGGTCCAAGTACATATGCTACCCCCAATCATACATCCACTATTCAAACCCCTCCATTTCATCCTCCACCTCCACTAATAAAACCTCTTATAAATCCTCCTTGGGTTCCTTTACCTCAAAACATGGCAGCATGGTATGCCCCATTGGTACTACCATAAACTTTACTGCCTATGCCACAATACTATTGATCTAGAATCCCTCATTTTAATAGAATTGATCCTACAACTGCCCAACATCATGTAGACAAGATGAACGATGATTTTGACTACCAAGAAATAGAATATGAGACCATACAAATGAGAATGTTTGCCCAAATTTTAGGGGGAGAAGCAAAGAAATGGTTCAAAATATTAACCCCTAATAACGTTCAGAATCTCCCTTCCCTTCATCAAGTATTCATAAACAAGTGGGAGACTAAGAAAAATCCTCTTAAAATATTATCAGAGTATGAGAACCTTAAAATAAATGTTGGGGAGAGTGTTCAAGACTACTGCACTAGGTTCAATAGTGTATATAATGAAATTCCTCCCCACATGAAACCCCCATAAGGCCTAGCCCTAGTAAAATTTCCAGATGGATTTGATCCAGAAATGGCTTACCAATTAAGAGAAAGAGATCCCCTTACCTTAGAATACATCCAAAGGGGAGCAGTAAGTGTAAAAGCCAATATAATTGCTAAAAGGGCTAGAATGAGAATAGAAAAGAGGGTTACATACAAAGAGGAACCTATGGCCTCCAAATTTGATGCTAAAATTGACAGTACAGTTAGGACAATGGAAAGGATGATGGAGAGAATTAACTTAAATGAAAGAGCACCCCCTAGGGAAAACCAAAAAAATCCTCAAAAAAAAAACAAAAACCAAAACTTCAGAAGAGACCCTCCTCAAATAAGACAAAGAGAAATGGACCAGCAAATCAGACCTCCTTTCTAAGAAAACTATGTAGATGTAGAGGAAAGAGAGACTGAGGATCTTGAAGAAAACCATGTGAATCTAATAGGCTCTGATAATGAGGACGTTGTTTTTCTCACAGAAGAAGAACAAGGTCTATTTTCCTCAAACTAAGCTGAAAGAACATATGAATATTCTGAAGAATACAAAATAGGATTTCAAAATGCTATCATGGAGGTTAATAGGCAGTATGACCTCAGAAGTAGGAAAACCCAAGATATCCCCAAGAGGAACAAACAAGAAATTTCTACTAGGAAGACCCCTGAAAACAGTCCTAAAAAGACAACAGAAAATACAAACACAATGGCTAAGAATTCTAATCAAAGAAAAAACAAAATCAGCCAACAGGATGGTGACCAAAGCTGCCCTAGTATATCAGCTAGTGGCCTTGAAAAAACTATTTTAACTGAGATTCCAAATAGAAATCAGAAAACTAAAGTTGCTGAAAAAACAATGTGTGATAAAACTAATTTAAATCTGCCAAGAACAAAGATACCATTCAGTATTGAGAGTGAAATTTCCATGATAAAAATAGCCATACCCCTTATTGAATTAACGACTCAAGATGTATATAGATCTCAAGTTTTTAAGGCTTTAAACATAGGGAATAACACTGATACTCTAAATATGACTGATGACAAGCCAAAATTGTTGTTTGGACCAGAGGTAGAGGGAAAGTTTAAAGAGGGAGGTGTGCCTCCATTCTATGTTAGTTTGAACATGAAAAAATCCTACATAATGCCATGCTATATTCTGGTGCTTCACATAACCTCATGCCAAAGGTAGTGATGGAAATATTAGGCCTTAAAATAACCAGACCATACAAAGACTTGTACTCTTTTGATTCAAGTAGAGTTAAATGTCTGGGCCTAATCAAAGATCTATGTGTTAATCTGGCACAAATACCAGCCAAAAGACTTGTAATGGATATTGTAGTGGCTAACATTCCCCCAAAATATGGCATTCTTTAATCAAGATCATGGGCAGCCAAACTCCAAGGAACTGTCCAAATGGACATGACATATGCTACCATTCCAGTCTTTAACCAAACAAGAAGACTGTACAGAGAAACTCACATGAAATACATGGTAAGAAGCCAAGGTAAGCCAAATAACACCCCTCTCTATTCTTTCCATTCAAACCTTGATTCATTTATTTTGTATAATGAAGATGAAATTAATGAACAAGTAGATAGAAAAGAGGAAGAGAAAGACCTGTCAAAATAGTCAAAACAAACACAAAATGAAAAACATAACACTCAAAATCATAGTAGCCATGAACAACAACACAATGGCAAGTATGAACTTGAAACTCTTTGGAACATGAGCTTTGATGGCTATTGTGGCAAAGATGGTTCAGGAGCAGGTGTTTGGATACACAACACTAATGAAGGTCACTCTTACAGGCTGGATTTTCAATGTACAAACAATATTACAGAATACGAAGCTCTTCTCCTAGGTTTACAGTTGCTGAAAAATATAGGAGCTAAGAATATTTCTGTTTAGGGAGATTCTGAGCTAATTATTAGGAAAATTAAAGGAGAATATTCAGCCAAAAATCCCAGGTTAAGAGAATATAGAAATTCTTCCTTAGACCTCCCAAAATCATTTGAAAAATATGAACTTACCTCTGTCCCAAGAACTCAAAACAACCTCACAAATGAACTAGCATTCACTGCCAACACTTTCCAACTGCCTCATGCCAATGAACTATACATGGTAAAGGTCAAAAGTAGACCAAAAATCCCTGCTAACATAGATTATTGGCAAGTTTTTGAAGTTGACAAATAGATTGAGGACTTCCCGCAGTCCAAAATGCGTTTGAAATGCCAAAACCAGACTCGGATCATGAAGAGGACTGCTTTGCTGAGGAACAAACAAACAAAATAGAACCACCTTATGCTGCTGATATAAATCTGCTAGAACACCCTCATGAGGTAGAACTGTGTGGATATCTAGACAAAAATGACCTTGAAGTATTGCAATGCAAAGACAATATATTGCCAAGAGGACTTGTCCCCTTATAAGTCTAGGAAGCCTAAAATAGAATCCACTGAAACAGATGTAGAAGAATGCAACATAGGCAGTGAGGAAGAACCTAAAATGATAAAATTGTCCAAAACACTACCAGATCTTATAAAAAAGCAATACATTGAGTTGTTCAAAGAATTTAATGATTTGTTTGCATGGGGATATGAGGACTTTAAGTCCTATGATACAAACATCATTCAACATAAGATTCCACTCAAGGAAATCCATAAACGATTTAAGAAGAAATTGCACAAAATAGACCTTGTCCTAGTGCCTCTAGTTGAGAAAGAAATAAAAAATGTATGATGTTGGAATAATAGTCCCACTCAAGTACTTAGAATGGGTCTCAAATCTTGTATCAGTGAAGACAAAAACAGGGGAAATTAGGTTATGCATAGACTTCAGAAATTTAAACAAAGCCTCCTTGAAAGACAACTACCCTTTACCTAATATGGATCATATACTGCAAAGGGTGGTAGGCTCCAAAAGAATATATTTTGTTGATGGTTTTTCAGGGTATAATTAGGTGCTAGTACATCCAGATGATCAGCACAAAACCACCTTCACTACACCTCGGGGCACCTTCATGTATGTCAAAATGCCTTTTGGGTTAATGAATGTTGGGGCCACTTTTCAAAGAGCCATGGATATTTATTTATTTTCGAAGAAATAGGTTACTTCATTGTGATATATCTTGATGACATCACAATCTACTCAAAAACTGATGAAGAACACCTAGATCACTTAAGAAAGGTCTTTGAAAAATGTAAAAAAGTATGGTCTGTCTTTAAATCCCAAGAAAAATTTGTTTAGTCTTCAAGAAAGAAAATTTTTAGGCCATGTCATATTTGAAGAAGGGATTAAGATATACCCTAAGAGGATTGAGGGGATATTGCAGATCAATCACCTTAGAAACATCAAAGCGTTGCAATATTTCATTGGAAAGATAAACTTCTTAAGAAGGTTCATACCAAACCTTGCAGAACTCCTAAGAAACATTACTAACATGCTGAAAAGAGGAATAGGAGTAAAATGGACCACAGAAGCATAAAAATCCTTTGACTTGGTAAAACGAGCTCTCACCCAAACACGAGTCCTCATCAGCACTGACTTCACTAAGGACTTCTTCATCTTCTTATTTTCATCATAACACACAATTGCTGCAGTATTACTACAAAAGAACATAATGGGACAAGAAAAACCCATAGCTTTCTTTAGCAAGGTGCTAAGAGATGCACCTCTGAAATATAACATTATGGAAAAACAAGCTTTTTCCTTAATCAAAGCATTAAAATATTTTAGAGTTTACATCTTGCATTCACATGTCATTGCTTTTGTTCCTCATGTAGTTGTTAAGGAAATACTAACTCAAGATCCTGATGGTAAAAGAGGTAAGTGGATTGCTGTCATCTTAGAGTATGATCTAGAAATCAAGCCCACCAAGCTAATCAAAGGGAAAGGACTGGCCAAACTGATGGCTGAAGTAAACTTTCAAGCACTGGACATAAACATGATACATTCCTTGGATGAACAAGAAGAGCTGGTGTCTCCACCTATTGAAGAAGCATTTCTGAACTCACTCTGGTATGCTGATATATTATATGTGATTTTTAATCTAAACGCTCCTCCTGGTTTGTCCAAAACAAAGGTTAGATTCTTAAAACTAAAAGCTGTAAATTTTTTCATTCTAGATAAAGCTTTATATTGGAAAAATCCTGTCGGTATCTTGCTTATATATTTACTTGAAGAAGATGCAGATAGAATCATGCATGAGTTTCATGAAGGAGAATGTGGAGGTCATCTCTATTGGAAAAACATTGCCAACAAAATCCTTAGAGCTGGTTTTTATTAGCCCACTCTTTTCGTTGATATCCATAAGCTAGTAGTGACTTGCCATACATGCCAAATCTTGGAGGGAAAGAAAAAACTGCTTTCTCTACCTTTACAACCTATCAGTGTTGAGGCTCATTTTTGACAGCGGGGTTTAGATTTTATTGGAGAAGTCCATCCTGCCTCCTCTACTCAACATAAATGGATCCTCACTACAACTGACTATTTCACCAAATGGATAGAAGCCATCCCTTCAAGGACTGCCACTGACTCAGTAATCATCAAATTCCTTGAAAGCAATATTCTGTCTAGATTTGGCTATCCAAGAAAAACCATCATTGATAATGCTGTTGCTTTTAAATCCAAGAGAATGGTGGAATTTTTCCACAAGTATCACATTACATTAGGGCATTCTACAACTTATTACCCTCAAGGTAATGGGTTGGCTGAGTCCTCTATCAAAAGTTTGGTAAATATCATCAAGAAATTACTGGAAGAGAACAAAAAGTCATGGCACAACAAATTAGTGCATGCACTATGGGAAGACATATTAACAAACAAAAAATCAATTAACATGTCTCCCTATCAACTAGTGTATGGCATGGGTGCAATTTTTCCAAAATCCTTGGGATTCCTAGTGATGAAGCTTATTCAAGAGGTACAATCAAAGAAGAATGATATACAAAGGAGGTTGAACCAAACCATTCAATTGCAGCAATCAAGGGAAGAAGTATACAATAGAACACAAGCAGTACAAGAGAATATTAAGAAAATCTTTGATAAGAGGACTAAAGCCAATGATTTCCAGATTGGAGACAAAGTGCTGAAGTGGGATTCAAGAAGAGAGGACAAAGGTAAACATGGAAAATTTGACAATCTATGGAAGGGTCCATATATCATCCATTCTGCAAGAGGTAACAATGCAATTTTACTACAAGAAATGTATGGAACATAATTATTTTGAGGTCTTGTCAATGGCAAGATGTTCAAGCATTATTTTTGTTGAAAATCTCAGTTTGAATCTGTATTCATTGTACATAACATTTCTTGAATAAAAGATTAGAAATATAAACAAAAAAAAATAAAGCAAAGAGGAAAAGAGGGAAGATAAAAAGAAGAGGTAGGCCCCATACCAAAAAAGAATATTTCTAAAAGTGTGCAAGTCAAAATGCCACTACTTTTTGATGAAACATTGTTCAGCCATACAACTTAATCATTGTTGAACAAATTTAAATTGATTACGGATAAGTTAGAAATGAGGATTTGCCCAACTATTTAAACTTGGCTTATCAGTAGACTAGGTTAGGAAAAGATATTGGTTCCCAAAGCTCAAATCTGAACCAAAGAGAAAAGGGAGGGATGAATGACAAATTCCAAATTATAGCCCTCAGTTTTTTTACTTTGTGTAAAAATAAAATATATGTGCAGCTTGTCCAAAATGCCGGTACTCATGATAAATCAAACTTCTTAACCTTGATTTGGTCATGTTTTAAATTTTATATTGATATATTAGAGAATGAAAATCTGTCAAAATGCTTAATCTTGACAGATAAGTAGATTAGGTAGAGAATAAAAGAGCTCATCAGTCTAATCTAAGCCTTTGGATGATATAAGGGTAGAAGTAGATAGTTTTTTCTTTCAAAAGAAAAAATCATGTCCAAGGTTTGCTGGTCTAAATGCACCCAAATGAAGAAAAAATGCTAGGAAAAGTATAATGGGTAGGTAGATTTGATGTTGAAGCAATCATGTTTTTCAGATTTTAAGATCACAACTTCAAAGAACAACAAAAAATCAACAATTGAAGGAGGAAATCTACCAAGCACAATCAAGGCACTGATCTACAAATTCCAGAGACCTGAAATCTGAGGTTCTTGACACCTCCTAAAGGAGCTGCCCTCCCCATATGGAGCCACTGTTATCCACCTGTATTCTACAGATTTACTAGGTGACTATGGATTTATTACAATCAGCTAAAGATATCATTCTTTGCCTATCAACTATCTTTAGAAATCTCACTGCCTTCATTATCTTCATAAAAACTTTTCCCTATCTATCAGTGTGCCATCTCAAAGTCACCCTATTTCTCTTAAAAGACTCATTATAGGCTTATACCTCTCATTTTCATCCTTATTTCCTACCTAAAACCTATTTTCCCATGTTTCCCAGGTTCCTCAAGCATTGATGATCTCAAAAATATCTTTGTAGGTTCTTTAGATAAGTCAAGTACATTGGATTTTGGATTTTCAATACAACATGATTATTATAAGAATTTTTCTGGCTCCCAAAAATCCTTGGATGTTTGAGGCACTTCCTTTCCTTTGCTAGAATCTGGCTCAGATGTAATAGAATTTCAAGACATGGTTATTCAAGAAGGACCTAAAATTTCCAAGGAGGGTTATCTTCTCAGTTCAGAACCTACAAGTGGGAAAAATGGGACAAAGTTTAGTACTTTTGTAGAGGTGTTGGAAGATTTATCAGCAGAAAGTATTGATGATGTAGAATGTCTACTCCTGTATGAAAACAATTTACAGCAAGGGAAATGGGAAAATTTTTGTCTTGTATATGACATGGGTTATAAACTTGACAGTCCATTTGAGTGCCAAAATAGTGATTACTTGCAGGAAAATAACATGAAGGAAGAACACAAGGCCAAACATGAAGAAAGTCTATTAGAAAATATTGATGGAATATGGAAAAAAGGTAAGGTGATCTGGAAAGAAATGAATGAACTTCAAAAGGCTGTAGACAAATTAGAATACAACACTAATGATTGCTGTAAAGAACTGCAAGCACTTAGAGATTTGAAAAAGGTGGCCAGAGAGGGTGGAAAATATGAGTTGAATTTTATGATGGAAACTACAAAAGATTTTGTAGATGCTACTATATGTAATAATTAAATCCCAAAGTTGTGAAAGTGAACATGTCAAGCCTCAATGAGCAAATGAAAAGGCCAACTTCATGACTTCAACAACCTGCAATAAAAATAATTGTCAAAGAGTATCAGTGACAAAGGAAAAAGACTTCAAACATTAGAAAGTGATTTTTTCAAGTTAAATTAAATCCACAAGCCTATAAAAGCCCATAAAACACTTCAAAGGAGTCATTGTTGCATTTCAAAACATCAGAAGCACTCAACAAGGAAGAACTTGTGAGTTTTTGAGTGAAATTTTGCTAAGTTTCCTTGGTGCTGCGCGCCTCGACCTTGGCGCTGTGCCCTTGCCTGAAATATTCAACGCGATTTGTGAAGTCGCTACGCACCTGTAGACTGGAGATGCACCCTTGCTAGAAGAACCCCGTGTAGGTTGCATTGGCACTGAACGCTCAGAGCTGTTGGCATTGTGCCCTTAGCTAGTGGCATTGTGCGCCTAGAAAAAGAAGTTTGCTAAGGGTTGGGGCCATTCAAACAAGTTTAAAAATTCTCCAAATTCTTTCCAAATTCCTCCAAGCACTCTCAAGTGGTATGTGTATGACATAAGCCCTATTTTTAAAGCTATTTGATCACTCTTAATTGAATGGAAATAAAACCCTAAAGGAAACCCTAAATTCTAGCTCGAGATCACTGTTTTACCCTTGTTTCATCTTCCTAAAAGAAATATCAGTCACAGAAAGGGTAATTACATTGATTTAGGGTTTCCATTGATTTAGTTTTCCCCTTCACTCATTCCCTTCATTTGTTCAAGCTACCATTTCATTCCCTTCCACTCATCTCATTTCACTTGTACCCTAGGGTTTATAAATCAGAGTTTAAAATGTTTGAGGGAGAATATAGTGGTGTTGAGGCACAAAGGCCAAGAAGACATAATAATAAGGGAGGGAAGATAAACATGTTTGAACCGATCAATACAAGGGAACTCATGGCCTCTCCTCTCACTGTTTCTTGCTTTACGCATGTGGGCTGCTTTGAGTTCTATGAGAGAGTACAACAAGTCCAAAATCACCCGGAGTTAACAAGACTGTTCATCATCAATTTACATAAAAAAACAGGTCAATCTTGCCAGGGTTACTTTCGAGATGTCCACCAATGCCATTGCAGCTACTACTGGGATCCATAGTGTGGGAGAGAGGTGGTTTAAACAAGCAAACTTGGACATGAGCTATTATGAACCATACCTCAAACCTATGTACAAAGATCACAAGAAGTCCATTTTCCCTTTTTCTCATCTCCTTGACCGGTATGTGCCCATGATGAGGATAATAATGAAATACTTCACTTGTGAGGGAAGGTTTTCTCGCCTCTATTCATACCATATTCGTATTATTATGCATTTCACTAGAGTTAGAATGCTGCATTTTCCTTATTACCTTTTCCGTAGCATTGATAAGATGGCTTACATTGTGCAAAAGAGAGATTACAATCATAAAATGCAGAGCCTATTTCATCATTCACTCATCAAGATGGTGGTCATGCATCAACTTTAGCAGAAAAAAATTTCATGGAATGCATTCATTGCCAATGAGGTTTTCATTACTCCACCTAGCCATCATTAGCAGGATATTCCTTCATATTCTCATCCTCCCACATCCACTTCTCCATCACATCCTGCTGTTCATACATCACCATCCACTCAAATCCAATCACCTAATATTGATCCTACCCCATCACCTGTCTACAACCTTTCACCATCATATCATGATACCAGAGCATCAAACAGGGAAAGAGACATTGAGGTAGCTGGCACTAAAATGACTGATATTGAGACATTTTCCTTGACATATTAGAGAGGCCATAGGCATGTGTTTTATTCAGATGGTGTGAAAGGGGCCATGCCTTCTTCATCAACAAAACAGGTTGATAAGGGCAAGGAAAAGGTAACAGAGCATATCATTTTTGAGGAGGAGGACAAACATGAAACTAAGTAGGAGTTTCAGTTGATTGAGATTGATGATAAGGATGAAGATAGAACTACTAGTGCAGTTATCAAAGGGAAATATGCCAAGACTAGTTAGCTTCAAGCTAATATTGGTAGAGAAAAGAATGTGATTAACTTTATTGAGTTAGAGAATCAACAACTAAAGAAAAATCAGATCATCAGTGAGTTCAGGGAAATCAGAGCTCAAGGAGAGGTCGGAAAATCCAAGGCTTTGATGGATGAGACCTTGGGTAGTTTTTATGACGGTGATGATGAGGAATATCAACTTCCTACACGAAGATCGAGGACCATTTGACTAAAGAGGGCTTTAGCCCAGGAAAGGAAAAAAGAGGCAGAATTGGCAGAGCAACTTACTCCAAGTGAGTTACTTTCCATAGAGATTAATGGAGACAAATATTCTTGGCTTGAGAGAACCAATTTTCATCTAGAGGGCCTACTAGAAAAGGAAAATAAGGACACTAACATTCAGAGGAAGATGGCAAGACATTATTCCATGAGAATTAGGATTGCAAGGGCCAAGCTCAAACGAGCCCATGCAAAGATTTGGGCTTCGACCGAATAAAAGGAGAAAGAGAAGCTCAATATTCTTGCTGAGGTGTCCCTTCAGGTATATAACCCTTGATCAGCAAGAAAAATTCCAATTTTGGCACTTTTTTGCAAATTTTGATTTTTTGACAGTTTGACATGCATAAATTGTGCTAAACGCGCAACGCCACTGGCGTTGCGCTTTTTTTTGGGCCATAAAAATTGAAAATGGTCAACATATTCATGTTATTAATGACACGTACATAAACCTCAGAACTTTTTAGGGGATTTGGAGCAAAAATGGTCTCTCAAAAAGGCTAGAAACCATCAAACAATCATGTTTCTGCCCTATTTTTGGCCTTGGCGCGACGTGTTTACCAGTATTAGGAGAACAGGTTTTTGATAGGGAATATGGACACCATTTTGGAAAGTGAAAGCACATTTGGAAACTATACTTAGATAACTTTCCAATGAGCCATCATGGAGCTCTTTTGGACATCAGGAAGGCCTCCAAAAGTCGGTTGCAAGACATGCCATTGTTTCTATCATGGCACTGTGCCCTTACCAGGAGTTGAATAAAGACACTAGCAGTTATTACAAAAGTTATAGATATTTCTCATATGCCCAGTAGTTATTGAAAAATTTATTGGGAATGCCTTAAAGTCAAATATTTCCATAAGTTAGCTCAAATAGTGAAGTGAGGAGTTATTATTATAGTGAGTCGCTTTCAGATATTTTGCCTTAGGCCTTGCATGGTCTCAAAGGTGAAAAATGTATTAACTCTGTAATAAATAAAATCTGAAACCCTAGCTTGGGATAACCTCTTCATTTTATAGATAAATAATGCATGTATGCTTCATGTTTTTTGTTGGTTGGTTGTTGAGCTGAATACTTCATAGACTCTGAGTTGCAAAGAAGTTGACTTTGGAGCTCTATAGCTGTTTTGGACTAGATATCAATAGAACAAGCACATTCACAAGATTCATGAACTTTGTTAGATGGTGATGTTATTCTACTCTTGTAATTGTTTCCTTATGTTTTCCATTTTGTATATAAATTTCCCTTATAACAGAACAAAAAATTTAGGTTAAGATATGTTGTCCAACACCTTAAGTCTGTCTGATTTATGTTATTTAAATGTTTTCCTTTGCTGGATCTGATTGGAGAACTTAGGAGTTCCCTACTCTCCATTTTCACCTAGTTTGTTTTCTTGAGATTAACTCAGTAGAGTCCAGCAAAAGAAGTTTATGGTTTGCCATGTCCTTTGGTTCTCCTTGAAATGTTATTCTCAAGGCTTTATTTGAAGTTTACTTACTAGAGTTTGGCTAAAGAAGTTTATGGTTTGCCTTGTCCTTTGGTCTATCTTGAACAATTATTACACAACATTTTGTCACTATCCCTACAATCCCCATCTCGCCCATTGGAGCTTCATTTTTGTGATAAATAAGTAGTGTCATGCCTTGAAAAGACCATCATTTTATCCCTTTACATGACGGCAATACTCCTTCTGTTGACAACTCCTTGAGCAGAGCTTCAGAAACCCCTGTTTTTGCCTTGGTGCGGGTAGTCAGTTCTGTCGTCGCGCCAATGAGGAAGATTAACACTCGGACCCATGCTAGTTGGTGCTATGTCCTAGTTAGCCTCCTGCGCCAAGCTATTTATGGAATGTTTTTTAAAAATAGAGGAGGAGATTCCACTCTACCAACTTCGAGGATGAGTCATTGGGAGTGGTTGAACTGAATAACCACAGACTCCCTCCTTTAGTTTATGGTTTCCACCTCTTATGGGAACCTCCTAAAGGATAGGCCTCCCTCCTACCTTTGTAGGGATCCTAACCTCCTCCTTTTCCTCTATAAAAATAAGTTATCTCTCTTTTCATAAGCTAGCTGAACATGGAGAATTGTGTATACTATAGCGAAACTATTGAAGAGATAGAATAAGAAGGATGTTCATTGAGAGAGCTTGAGTCCATGCCTTCATCCCGTCTGAATTCCTTGACGAGCATCTGAGACACGCTTCTGCTGAACCCCGCTGGAGGAGGCTGTGTTGTCAAAGCATTGGTTGTAACTCTTCCTTTTATCAATACATATACATGACTATTGTTGGGTTCCCATTTTGTGTTATGTTAGATGTTTAATGCAACATGCTTAGCCCTCTTTGACTAGCTAGTAGTTATGAATGAAGTTATTATGTCGTATGTTGTTCTTGTTTGTTGTTCTATGTGTAGGTATCCGAGCATGACTGCAGAAGGATTGTGACTTTCCAAGGCAGAATCAAGATGCCACCACCATTACAAACACGACGACAACGTTGGATTCCAAGTAGGTCGATCTATCGTGTCCTCTTTTCATTCAGTAATTAGGAATCAACACTCTAGCATGTCTCTTTGTTTCTAGACCCACTCTAGGGCTAGAGGGATCGTCTCTATTTGCAGAGAGGATTTACCTGCTTAACAAATTGGTGACTCCACTGGGGATTAGTGTGAGTTTGTCATTTCATCTTGTTGGGTAATTTGGATCATTGATTTTCTTATTTGTCTTTTTCTGGTTTTCTTGCTTAGTTTATATCCTTCGTTCAGCTCAAGAGTGTCAAGATTGACCTCTGCTCATTGGATTTTGGTTTTTCATTTTTTCCCTTAGTTATCTGGCTTGGCGCACTTTTCGTTTGAACAGTTGCGCCAATTGGTGGAGGTTAATTTTGTTACAACCGTGCCAACCCCTGTTTGGCATGGATTATAGCCTTACAGTCGTGCTGAATCCTATAGGATTTGGTTTGACCTCCTTGATGAGACTTTGGTCAGTTGTGCTTGACTCTGGGTTATTTTTGATGTGTAATTATGCCTTTGGGACTATTTTGACTGCTGTAGACTTCTTTTTCTCAGTCGTTTGTCTATTTTCCTATTAGTGTAAATTAAGGCCTTTAGTTTTTCTAACTGTCTTGATGCACTGAGCCTTTTTTTTGGAAATCAAGTCTTGTGATTATTGTCAGTCTCATTCTCAGGTTGATTACACTAATTTTTCTTGATCCTTTTGAGTGTTTTCTTTGATTGGATGATCATTTTGTTTTTCGATTGATTCTTCTCCTTATTTCTCCAAGCATAGATTACATCGCTTGTTTTGGGTTGTTTTGAAAAATTTCTTTTCGTTTGGAAGATTGCAGCATTAGTTTGAGTGCTTTCTTGTGTTTTCTTTGCATTTGATTGAGTCATTCAATTTAGATTCTTACACAATACTCACACTAGTGTTTTTTTCATTTTTCATGTAATTAGTGCATTATGTACTTCTTTTCATTGAAAAATAATAAAAAAAACATATTTTGCATTCTTTCCTTTGCATCGAAACTGAAACATTCTTTTGCATAACTAGCATTTGATAGTCTAGGAAAGAGTTCCATATTTGTTTGATTGTGTTAGATGCATTAGTGGATTTCTTCGTATATTTTTGTTGTTTTCTATTGTTTGAAAGATCTCTATCCTTTTTGTAACTGGAATTCATTGAATAAAAAATGGTGTTCATTTTCATATAGCTTGCATTTAGGAAATTTGAGATGCAAATTCGATAGGGCCTTGAAACTGAAACATAATCCAAGATCAACTTTAAAATTTATTCAATCAACCTAAGGAAGCATTGGAACCTAACATAACATTTTTAGTGGTCTAGGCTAGAGACGTGCTCCAACGTCTTAAAACCTAGTAGCTGTCATTCACCATCTGGCTTTGGACAGTGCTAGTATGGACTTGTGCTCCCCGTACCATCGAGTATATAAAGGGAGACCCCTCTAGGTTGCAATCCTTTTATCCATAGGAAACTAAGTCTGCTGCCTTGTAACCATGATACACCGAACACAAGATTCAGGGAGACTAAATGCACGTACGTTAAGTCCTTGGTCATTTTTCTTTCATTTGATCACCAAGGTGTATATGGCAGTTCACTTAAACTTGGTACACCCTCTTGCTTAGATTACCCGAGTAGTCATTTTTATCTTTTCGTGACTCTCTAAAAAGTGAAAATATCATCTAGCTCTTGTACTTTCATGCTCATTTCAACTTGAAAGTGATAGAGTCACCTTTTACCTCTTTCTTGACTCTTAAAATATGAAACAACAAAGTTTTATTTCAGTGTCTTAAAATATTAACTGCCCACGAAATATTCCTGGTTAAAGTTATCTTCCTTAGTTTTTTGTTTTAAGGTTGTTTCCAATGGAAACGTTTCCGGAGTTTACCAACCAAGGAATCCCCTACAAAGGGAATCCTGGTGCTTTTCCTCCTCTTGGAAATGTTGGTGCTTCTTATATGGCAACATTGTCCCTTCCTAGGTTAACTGTTGGTTTTCTCATATGGTTATTTTCAACCTCGGTGGTCTCGAGTATTCTGCCCTCTATACAAACATCTCCTCCACCTAAACAACATCATGTTGATTCTAAGGTTGACCTCTTCACTTATTCGCTTGTTTCTTCATCCTCTTCTTCTACTTCGCTTGGTGAAAGTCTGTATTCTAGTAACCAGGTGGCTAAGAAGAAGAAGAAGAAGACAAAGAAGGAGAAGTTAGATGAGAGAGAGGCTATGATATGAAATTGTGAGAACAAAGTATTTCTCATACAGATATTGATAGTAGGGGGCTTTTACTGGTTATTTCACCTTTACTAGAAAGGATGAAACCAGAAGCTTCTGGCCCACAAACTGGCTCTACCTAAAGAAATAAAATGTAAACACTGAAATAGATCTGATCAATGAAATTATTTTTTTCTGTGCAAGGTATTCATTAATCAAAATTTTATGTGTGAATAAGCAAGTTCAAGTATTCTGCAAATGAAGTAATGTTGTTTGAAGTGAAACTAATGAGTTATGTTCACTGTATAAGCCTGATTGGGAAAAGTGTACTTATGAAAAGTTACTGTTTAATGTATCAGAATCTGAAATTTAACAGAAAAAATGCACAGCATAACAGTAAGAATTTGTTTAAGCAGTTCACCCCTCTCTTGGGCTACCTCTGCTGGGTCCAAAAGCCTCTAATTAGGCTTTTCCCTTTTTCATTAATGCTCAAAATATGAATTACACTGTGTAGAAAGCCTCAAAAGGAAAAATAAGCTGCAAATTCAGAAACAGAGGACTGAAATCAGTATAAATCGACTATTCATTCACCTCCAATGTATAAGTATAGTCCAACACAACTGATCTTTCATTAGGCCCTGGTGGCTCCACAATAAAAATCGTTGGTGAAATCACTGATAGAGCACCTTGATGGCTCTGCAACCTCTCCCAATAGCTCCAGAATGCTTCAATACCCCAAAATCAAAAAATATTTCATCCCAAAAGGACTTCCCTAGCCAAATTTATGGCTAACTGAAGTTTTGCCCAGTTAGGGCTAGAAAAGCTCCACCAAATCTGGTGGAACTCCAGATAGCTCTGATAAATTAGGGGTCGACGCCTAAATAGGCGGAGGCCGCCAAAATTCCGCCAATATGTGAGGGCTAGGCCCATAGGACCACAACCTCTGGAATTCCGTTGAACCAACTTACGTTAATTTCGGTGTTTTATAAGGTTTTTAAACCATATATTGAATGAAGTCCGCCCCGGGCGCGTGTCCACGGGACCACGTCCCACCAAAAATGCGCCCATATAAATTCAAAATTTAAATATATATTCATGCCAAAGGTTTAACAAGTCATACCCGTGGCCCAACGATTGGGCCGTTCGGTTTGCTCCGCCCCAACCCTGGTTCGAATCCTGCCGCGTCCAAAACAAATTTTAAAACACCATTTCCATTTGACCTTGGGGCCACGTGGTGGCCTCCGGGCTGGCCACGTGGCACCTACTCATTGGTTGCCTACAGAATATTCTACAGAATATTTTGTGGAATATTCCACAGAATATTCCCAGAATATTCTGTGGAATATTCTTTTTTTAATAAAAATATTTTTTATAAAGTCAAATTTTGGCCTTCCTTTTACTGAAATTGGCAAACTTCAAAGCTGAATATCTTCCTCATACGACGTCGGTTTTCAGTGACGTTCACATCTACAGGATCGTTTTTCCGAGATATTTCCATTCGATTTGGTTTGGACCAATTATGAGAAACTTCATTTTTGAGCATTTTTCTACAAGAGACTTGATCTCCTGATCACACCTCCAAAATGGGAAGCTTTTGGACCCCAAAATCTCTCTGATTACTAAAACTGATGATGTGGAGACTAATTCTCCACTCTTCCAGCCTTGAACAATTGAAATCTACCCGATTTCATCAAATGAAGCTTTTGAGAAAATGATAATCTGTCTCTGGAATCAACTGATCGACCTTTGCTAAGATTGACGGAGTCATGATGAAAATGATTAAAATTTGTAGAATAGCAATTGTAATCTGCAGAAAACAAAAATTTTCTACATTGATCAAACTTCCAAGAAGACTTAAAATAACTTTCACCTTGCAAACTGTTCCAATGGAGAATTCTACCATTCTGAAACCAACTTTGTCCCATGTTGAATTATGTGTCCTTCTTGCTTGCACTGCTTTGCTTTGACGCTTCATTCACTGCATTGGCTGACCCAGTAGGTAATTTGTGCAACATAACATCATCTTATTTCAAAGACAAACTGTTATCAAACTGAGACAAATCATTAGCAAGATCATAAAAAGGCGAATGCTCAAAATCTGGTCGTTTCAACATTAACAAAGTTAGACTTTGACTTGCATTAACCAGTATTTTCAATTGACTTGCATGGAGTAAAGAAGATTCCAACTTCTTCTTGTGTGCTCTCACAATGTACTCTTTACCATATTTGAACGAGTGATACTTGTTTTCATGGCGATGAAAGATAGCCTTCCTGTCAAATAAATAAGGACTTCCCAAAACAATACCTGAGATATCAAGCGGAACCACATCAAGTTCAACTGTGTCAATAAAGTGTGCAGTTATTGCAAAGCGCAATATGCACTTCCTTGAAACTTTCAAATTGGCATCCTTGCATATCCATCCAAGTGGATAAGGCTTCGGATGTGGAATGGTCTCAAGTTTAAGCTGCTTGACCAAGTCTTCAGATATAAGATTCGCCTGTGACCCACTGTCAAATAGTGTGTCAATTTTGTTATGTTTTGAAATTACCCCCACATGGAAGAGCTCTATCCTCCTCTTTTCTTCATGAGTGTCTTTGTGACAATTTAAAGAGCTAGAACTGGGAGTTGTGTCTTGCACCACTTCTTTCCCCTTAATGTTCTTTAAAACCATGGCGATGCTTTTTGTCTCATCTCCTGAGTCTAACCCTAAGTCTTGCTCAACTGTTGCTACAGTTTTCTCCTTTTCTTTGGTCTTGTTTTTTTTCTTGTATTTTTCTGGTTTTAGTTCAGGGTGAAGCTTCCAAAAATGATCTTCATCATGACTTGTCTTAGAACAGTTCTTGTAAAAGAACTTTCCTTTTTCTTTTCTTGAATTTGCAACTCTCTTCTTTCCTTTGTTTTTGAAATTACTATCCTCATCAAAAGTATTCTTTCCTCTAGCTTCTAAATGTGTAGCCTGGACACAAACTTCATCTAAGCTGGTAGGATTGAACATTAGAATAGTATGTTGAAGGTAATTGTGCAAACCTCCTATGTATTTTAACAAGGTGTCTTGACTTTGTAAGTCTACCCCAAGTAGAAGTGCTCTCCTTCTAAACTCTTGGGTATAATATTGCACATTTTGACCCTTAAGTTGCCTAAAATTTTGCCAATTCATGATTTCTTCCTGAATATGAGCAAGAGGATAAAAATATTTCTTAATAGCTGTAATAAACTCATTCCAAGTTAGAGTTATCTTACCATGCTTTTTGATTTCCTCCTTGGTCTTGGCTTCCCACCAAACCAAAGCTGCTCCATCCATTCTCAAAGAGGCTAATTGGATTTTTGTGTCATCATCATGCAAATTTTGAATTCTTAGATAGACTTCCAGCTGTCTAATCCAGTTATCCATTTTTTTTGCATTCACATCACCATTAAACATCGGCAACTCAAACTTCACATCAAGCTTTAAGAAAGGATTTTTAAGAGATGTTTTTGTTTGGTGTGACTGATTAACAGAAGTAGAAGAGGATGATGTGGAGGAAGAGGATGATGATGGAGATGGTGGATCACCATTTCCTCCATTCCCTTTCTTAGACTCATCTTTGTCTTTCTTCCCTCCTGAAGAATATCCTTCTTCTCTTTGGTTTCTAGACCCTTCTCCAGCAATCCTATCATTTATTTCCTGGTATAGGATCCTAACCATCTCAGTCATGTCCAAGAAAGATTTTCTAAAAACTCTTTCTTCTTCCTTGGGATCCATTTCCTCATGTAATTCTCCTTCTGTGGAAGACATGTTTGTGGCTGATTCTAAGGCTAATGAGTATGAAATGGAAGGTGGATATAATGGCACTCTAGCCCTCCTTGGTTGAGGATTAACTTGTTCTCTAACCAATTGACCTTCCCCTCTTTTCAATTTCATCCTAGTAAGCATCAAATTTTGCAGAATAACACAATATTCTTGCACAAATTTCACAAACTCTTAAGCAAAACCTAGATTTCTGATACCATTCTGATCTGAAATTGTGAGAACAAAGTATTTCTCTTATAGAGATTGACAGTAGGGGGCTTTTACTGGTTATTTCACCTTTACTAGAAAGGATGAAACCAGAATCTTCTGGCCCACAAACTGGTTCTGCCTAAAGAAATAAAATGTAAACACTGAAATAGATCCGATCAGTGAAAGTATTTGTTTCTATGCAAAGTATTCATTATTCAAAATTTTATGTGTGAATAAGCAAGTTCAAGTATTCTACAAATGAAGTAATGTGGTTTGAAGTGAAACTAATGAGTTATGTTCACTGTATAAGCCTAATTTGGAAAAGTGTACTTATGAAAAGTTACTGTTTAAGCAGAATTTGAAATTTAACAACAAAAATGCATAGCATAACAGTAAGCATTTGTTTAAGCAGTTCACCCCTCTCTTGGGCTACCTCTGCTGGGTCCAAAAGCCTCTAATTAGGCTTTTCCCTTTTTCATTAATGCTCAAAATATGAATTACACTGTGTAGAAAGCCTCAAAAGGCAAAATAAGCTGAAAATTCAAAAACAGAGGACTGAAATCAGTATAAATCGACTATTCATTCACCTCCAATGGATAAGTATAGTCCAACACAGCTGATCTTTCATTAGGCCCTGGTGGCTCCACAACCAAAATCGATGGTAAAATCACTGATAGAGCACCCTGATGGCTCTGCAACCTCTCCCAACAGCTCTAGAATGCTTCAATACCCCAAAATAAAAAAATATTTCATCCCAAAAGGACTTCCCTAGCCAAATTTATGGTTAACTGAAGTTTTGCCCAGTTAGGGCTAGAAAAGCTCCACCAAATCTGGTGGAACTCTAGATAGCTCCGATAAATTAGGGGTCGGCGCCTAAATAGGTGGAGGCCGGCAAAATTCCACCAAGATGTGAGGGCTAGGCCCATAGGACCGCAACCTCCGGCATTCCGTTGAACCAACTTACGTTAATTTCAGCATTTTATAAGGTTTTTAAACCATATATTGAATGAATTCTGCCCCGGGCGCGTGTCCATAGGACCATGTCCCACAAAAAATGCGCCCATATAAATTCAACATTTAAATATATATTCGCACCAAAGGTTTAACAAGTCATACCTGTGACCCAACGGTTGGGCTGTTCGGTTTGCTTCGCCCCAACCCCGGTTCGAATCTTGCCGCATCCAAAACAAATTTTAAAACGCCATTTCCATTTGACCTTGGGGCCACGTGGCAGCCTCCGGGCTGGCCATGTGGTGCCTGTTCATTGGTTGCCCATGGAATAGTCCATAGAATATTTTGTGGAATATTCCATAGAATATTCCCAGAATATTCTGTGGAATATTCCATAGAATATTCCCAGAATATTTTGTGGAATATTCTTTTTTTAATAAAAATACTTTTTATAAAGTCGAAATTTGGCCTTCCTTTTACTGAAATTGGCAAAATTCAAAGCTGAATATATTCCTCATACGACGTCGGTTTTTAGTGTCGTTCACGTCTACAGGATCTTTTTTCCAAGCTATTTCCAGTCGATCTAGTTCGGACCAATTCTGAGCAACTTCATTTTTGAGCATTTTTCTACAAGAGACTTGATCTCCTGATCAGGCTAACTCTATGGCTATTGAGCTTAAGAAATCGTCCATTGATAAACCATCTAACATTCCATGGAAAGTAAAATTCCCTTGCATGTTGTGAAAAGGTAACCACATTCTTCGAGAATTCCCTGGCATTTCCAAGGTACTTGAAGCGTGGTCCAACGACCATCCGTCATTGCCTTTGGCTTCTGGAAGTCATATCGATGGCACATCTTCGACTAGCCATGATAAGACTCATAAGAAATAGGGTAATCTTACTAATCCCTATAAGTTGTGTGAAGGTTATCATCCCATTCATCTTTGTCCATACATGGATTAAGCCAAGAGAGTGTTGGACAACCCTACTATTTCTGCACCCTGCCTTCTAGCTAGTTACCAGAAGCTTTCTTTGAGTCCTCCGCTAGTTGATTCAATGATCGGTCAAGGGTCATCCTTGGTTGATCTCATTTCCATATAAATTAAAATTCATGAATTCATTCTTGACCAACCATTGGTCGTGGAATCGGTTGATCTGATCCCACCCATGGTCCATTAGATCTTTTCCGTCAAGAGTGGATCTCTTTCCCCCCCACGCTCTTCTTGTTTCTTTAGATTCCTCAGACTTGGAGAAAGATACTCCCGTCCCCGTGAATCAAGAAGTTTCTCCTCCTACTCCCATGATGGAGGTCCAGGAGGATGCTCCTCTTGCTCCGGTAACAGTAGGGGATGACCATCTCAGATCAATGGTACCCCGTCCAAGTAGTTTGGTCACTTCCTTCGATTGGAGTCGATTTGGGGGATACCACCTTCCTTCTTATGTGCCGTTTGAGATCACGGTACAGGACTTTGATGTGGCCATACCTAGCACGATTATAGATTAAGGCGCATCTATTAGTGTTATGTCTTCACCTACTTGGAAAGAATTTGGTTCTCCACCGCTTGAAAGAATTTGGTTCTCCACCGCTTGTGCCTATTACGTAGAATCTGTTGGATTTTAACAAAGGAACCAGTCAACCGTTAGGGATCCTTTTGAAGTTTCCTATTACTTTGGGAGGAAAACTGTCTATATAGATGTGATGGTGGTCCAAGGTCCCTTGGATTTTAATTTACTCTTGGGGTGCAACTACGCTTATGCCATGGGCGCACTTGTCTCCTCCCTCTTTCATGTGATCTGTTTTCCACACAATGGTCAGATTGTGACCATTAATAAGCTTTCATTCTCTGGTCATGATGTGGAAGTTGGCCCACCATCGTCTCTTCCCAGTATTTATCCATCGGTTGTATCTTCCCCGCCGCAGGTTAATTATGTGGCTACTTGTCCCATGCCCACATTCAGTGATAGTGCCGTTGTACATCGTGTGCTAAGGGCATTGGGTCTTGATTTCCAAGATGTTGTGAACCTCTTGGAATCCATGAATTCATATTCGACATGATGAGTTGTCTTGGGAGAAGAGTTCATTTTCTTGTGTCAAGCTCCTTAAAAAATGAAACAAGCTCATCGGAGCAGAGTTCGTTTTCTTGTGTCAAGCTCCTTAAAAAATGAAACAAGCTCATCGGAGCAAAGTTCGTTTTCTTGTGTCAAGACTCCTTAAAAAATGAAACAATGTGTTATGAGGATGGTTCGTATTCTATGTCAACCTCATTAAAAAATAAATTAGGTCATGAGGATAGTTCTTTTAATGTGTCAACCTCATTAAAACAATGAAACATGTTCCTGTTCAATTCGAGTCTTTGATACGATCTCAGAATATCATAATCGAGTCTTTCTCTTGATCTCGTAATTTGAACCTTCACTCCATCTACCTTTCATATGGACTGAAGCTTGGGGGGCATGTACCTCGAATTGAGTCACCATGTTGGGGGCATGCCCATGCTCGTTTTTTTCAAGTATAGTTTACTTTTGTTTTCGAGCTTGCGTAAAAATGAAATCTTTTGGCTTTATGTGCTTTGTGAACGTTTTCCTGAATTTTGGGTCATTACTTATTATGCAGGTTATTTAACTGATACATTAGATAACATTCTATTAGATAGAAATTTGCGTAATATGTAAAATCATCATCATATGTAAAAGATCCATGTAGGAAAATAGATATATATATATATATATATATATATATATATATATATATATCGAATGTTTGCATTAGTGCGCATCATAGATTCAAAAAATATGTGTGTTTCTGTTACATCCCAAGACACCATGTCTCTCAAAATATGTAGATATAAAGCCTAGGTGTCTAATCTACGTGATGCTCATGGTAGCATGTCACTGCCCGTACGAGCCACCTCAATAAGCAGTGAATGCAGCTTGGCATCCCTATGGTATGTCTCTGGTAGGCACAAAGAACATCGTCGAATCATGCATAGTTCGGGACTCCACGTGTGATTCCCTCTAGGTTGCGCACAATCTCCTCCTCCTCGCCTCCCTCACCATTAGGGTCGAAATAGCGAGGGATTCGCCTCACTATCGGAGACATCCCTGCGGGTATCTCTGGGCCAACATATGAAAATGCATGGATTTAACGTCAAAACATACATAATAAAAAAAAATCATAACACTCATGAAAATTAAAAAATGAGTCTTACCTAAATCTTCATCCCAATCCTCTCCCTTTGGGAGTTAGAGGTCCAAATCACCAGTAAAATTTGTACCAGAGTAGGGCCAGTCCTCCACGACAATCAACTATTGGAAAAAACAATAAAATAACTCTGGTCTCTAGGACATCTTTTGACTACCCCCTTCCCTTGGCATCAAAGCTACCCATCGGGGGGAATATGACCTCCTAACGCTAAAAAATTGGTAGTCATTCCAGGAAGAACGATACCAAGATAGACCCATAACCAAATTGCTTCAATTTGGTCTTCTTGCATTTTGTTAGCTGGTGTTTCATGTTTATTGTCACAGCCTCTACCCAGTTGTAGATGGTCGGTGTCAAGAAGTCTACAACAAGAAGAAACTGTGTCTTTGTTGCTTCATGTGGTGCTTGCGATCCCACAACTCGTGTGATGGTATGTAGCACTACTTTTAGTGCCAAGTCTGGGATAGTCTGGAAATCGACTTTCCCACTTCCTAACCCCTTCCGTGCCCCTGGACATACCCTGTCAATCACCATGGACATGATCTCCATTGAAGGCCAGGTGCCGGTTAGGATTGGTGCTAGTCCCCTTCGCGATAATCCTATTCTGAAGTAGACATCAGAAACATTGATCTCAAGTTCCTGATCTCGAAGGATGAAATTTTCCTGTTTCTCATCCCATATGCTGATCAAATACTGTAGCAGCTTTGGTTGAGCTCAGAGACACAGTGTTAAGTAGAAATTCTTCAGTCCACAGTCTCTGAGAGCTTCCATGCATCTCTCATTTTCCATGGCAAGCTTGTCCTCTTCACTGTGTTCCTGTTCTTTCCATTCGATTACCATTTTTCTGCTTTCTACCTGCAAACATGTTCATATGGATAGTATTAGCTATTTTTGAAACTTGGATTTGTAAAAAAATGGGTCTTTAGCTTTCATTTTTTACATAAAAATGGTCTATGCAGTTGGCACGCCCTAGTTCAGAAAAATGAGCGATTGGCATGAGTCCGTGCCCGAAACTCGTGCCAACTGCCGTGCCCTAAAAATTAAATTTCCTCTCTCAGAAATCAAAATTTAGGGTTTCAGGTAGTAAAAGAGGACTTAAAATGAAGGGCAAGATATCGGCTCTTACCTGGAACTGGCGGATTTGAGATTGGTCTGTTGGATCATCCACTCTCGTCGCTGCAAGATCACACTGTAAAATGGGTAACTATTGCTCCACAAGAGGTAAAAAGTGAAAAGTAATTATTTTTACCACTTTTGGCATTTTTATAACTTTTCACAACCCTAATTAGGTTTTAAAGACATGTTTTTCGATTATTTTATTATATTATTTTCAAAAAATGGGTTTTACACGTGTCTCTTGTGCAGCGACAGGTTTTCAAGCCATTGTGATGAAGTAATGAGTTATATTTTATACTTTTTCGGACTCGGTAAAAACAAGAAAAATTCACTAATCGAGTAATTTTTCAGCTCTTTTTTGACTCTCTAAAATTGAAAAGATTGCCAAGATTCTTGTCATTTTGAACTTGTTAAATGGCTGTGAAGTGATATCTACCTAGTATATGTTTACCCCTTTTTCCGGCTGGGATGGATTTACAAAAAAGTAATACCTTATCCTATCGCGACAAAGAGGTTCTTTCAGATGTTGTTTTCTACCTTTTCGGATCTGAGAGACTATTTACAAAAAAGGCCATATTGGAGTTTTCTTTTCTGCCTTCTTTTCAAACTCTCTAAACATGAAAAAACGCTGAGTTCTCCCTTTGTCAGACTCGTTAAACTCTGATGATGTCGGACTTCGTCACCATGATGTTACTCAAGTTCCTCCTTCCTAGGGCTTGTAAAATGTACTAGGTTGGATTCGTCCAAAGGGAAAACTTACAACACAAGCATATGCTATCCCTTTCAAGCTTGTTTTAAAAATAATTGGGGTACTCGCCAGAAATGGTGGGGGAAAATGGAACCAAGTTTTAGTTATGTTGGTAGTATGTTGCTCTTGAACATGGCACTTGTTTGCATTCGTGTTAGGTTGGGGACATATCATTTCATCATTTTTTCCTCCATGGGTTTGGGTAATCTCTTTTGACATCTCATATACTCTTTTCCATGTCATCATGACCTCAGATCCCTTGATGTAAAATACTGCCAAATCTAGTGTCGTGTCGCTGATATGTTCAAGAGAAGTTTGCTTTTGCAGTTCTCAACCTCCCTCTAATTCTCTGTTGGTCCTAATTCACTATTATCATTTTCCTCTATTTCATATCGATGATGTGGGAAACCTTATGGCCAACCTTCGATTAGGTCACTTCCTGTCGACTTCAGCTAATTATCCAGAAATTTGATCTAGAGACTCCCTTTTGGTACCTTGGAGCCTGCATGCCTCAATGGCAGGTTTTTCACATTCAACGCAAGGTCCACATCATTGGCCTTCGATCGGGTGATTCTTCGGATGCTCGACACTAGATCACTGTTCACATTCCGTGGATTGTACCAGTTGTACCTTGAGAGCCATTGTCATTATTGGTGGTTTCTCTCATGCATGTTAAAAACTTTCATCATTGGCTGGTAATCAAGTGATTTTATTTCATGTTCGACTTTAGCTCCTATATTCACATGCTTGAATTTGTACTTGTTTGGGTCAAGATGGAGCGCAAGACCCTGGGTTTTTTCTGATAAAATCCAAGCTGTGGTTTTTTGCGGATAATCATGACTTATTTCATGGCTCTTTTGATTGGATGGCTACGACCATACCTGAGTCTATTTTTTGATCCTTACTGCTGGATGGCTGCGTCCATACCTCAGATCTCAGTTTTTATATACTCTATTATGGATGGCTGCACCCATACTACATGTTCATGTATCCGAGATATCAGTTGTATTTGTAATTGTAGTTTTTACGACAACAGTGTTTGGTTCAAATGCGTTCTCATAAAGAATTTCGCCCCTCCCTCTCCCTCAGACCTCATGCTTTAGGGGGCATATGTTACACAAAATTATGTCACCATCCATGCAATCCCCATCTCGCCCATTGGAGGGTCATTTCTGTGATCAATAAGCAGTGTCATGCCTTGCAAAGACCATCATTGTATCCCTTTACATGAGAGCAATAATCCTTCTGTTGAAAATTCCCTGAGCAGAGATTTAGAAACCCCTATTTTTGCCTTGGCACAGGTAGTCAGTTCTGCCTTCACGCCAATGAGGAATATTAACGCCGGGACCCGTGCTAGTTGATGCTCTGTCCTAGTTAGCCTCCCGCGCCAAGCTGTTTATGGAATGTTTTTTAAAAATAGAGGCGGAGATTCCACTCTAAAAACTTCGAGGATGAGTCATTGGGAGTGGTTGAAATGAATAACCATGGACTCCCTCCTTTATTTTATAGTTTCCACCTCTTATGGGAACCTCCTGAATGATAGGCCTCCATCCTACCTTTGTAGGGATCCTAACCTCCTCCTTTTCCTCTATAAAAAGAAGCTATCTCTCTTTGCATAAGCTAGTTGATCATGGAGAATTGATTATACTATAGCTAAAGTATTGAAGAGATAGACTAAGAAGGATCTTCATTGAGAGAGCTTGAGTCCATGCATTCATCCCGTCCGAATTCCCTGACGAGCATCTGAGACACGCTTCGGCTGAACCCCGCTGGAGGAGACTACGACGTCAAAGCATTGGTTGTAACTCTTCCTTCTATCAATAAATATATATGACTATTGTTTGGTTCCCATTTTGTGTTATGTTAGAAGTTTAATGCAATATGCTTATCCCTCTTTGACTGGCTAGTAGTTATGAATGAAGTTATTATGTTGTATGCTATTCTTGTTTGCTATTCTATGTGCAGGTATCCGAGCATGACTGCAGAAGGATTGTGACTTGCCAAGGCAGGAGTGAGAGGCCACCACCATTACAGCCACGACAATAGCGTTGGATTCTAGGTAGGTCGATCTACTGTGTCCTCTTTTCATTCAGTAATTAGGAATCAACACTCTAGCATGTCTCTTTGTTTCTAGACCCACTCTAAGGCTAGAGGGATCGTCTCTTTCCGCAAAGAGGATTTACCTGCTTAACAACATCCACTTTAAATTTCTTTGAAGTCTGATTGAAGAATTTAGGAGTTTCCTTGCTCTTTAATCATTACTGAATTGTTATCTTAAACATTTTCTTTGTTTGAAAGTGAATAGATAGATAATTTAGGAGTTCCCTGCTCTCTAGGCTTTGTTGGATTGTTGTCTTAAAGTTTACTTGGCAAAGTCTGGCCAAAGAAGTTTATGGTATGCCCTGTCCTTTGGTTCTTTCTTAAGAATAATGATCCTAAAGACTCTTCTTGTTCTAGTACATGTTAAAGGATTCTTAATTTCCCTTTAAAGTTACTAAATTCACAACTTAGTGTTCATTTCACACCCACATAAGCTATTAAGATCCATTTGGCTTTGTTAGCTTGCCTTGTGGAACACCCTTGATTTGTTGTTGTACTCTTCAAACCTTTCAAAGACTCCATAGACAAATGGTTTGAATTTCTCTTACTCTATCTGTTCTTCTTAACAAGCAACCAAAAAAAACAAAACAAACAATCCCTATAATTTTAACTAGCCTAAAATCAACATCCTAAATCAATCAAGTCATATCTTTTATACAAATATAAAGAGAGCCCTCTCTGAGTCCAAGAAGGCTAGGTCCTAAGACTCCAAAGTTGGTTTGATGTTATCCTTGTTTATTTGGTCTTACCAATCTGACAAATTACAGGGACCTAACAGGAGTATTACAACCCCTGGTTTGTAAATGGCTGTTGGGGGAGAGATCTTCTATAAAAATGTCTAGCTGTGTACTGGGTCCCCTGTGCTGGAGGATAGGGTCCTCCATGCTAATGGTGGTATGATGATGCCCTACTGGTCAAATTTTGCGGAGGCATGGGATGAATTTGGTAGCCAGGTTGTGGTATGTTCTGGGTAGAATCATACGTGTAACCGGGGTACTGAATGTTGCTGCTTAAGTTATTTTGGGTCAATGACCCAATTAAACCATCTGCAGAGTTCGACGTGCCTGGAATTATTTGTAAGTTTGTAGGCGCAGGGCGTTCGACATGATAATGTAAATATACCCTGACTGTGTATAAATCATCTCAAGTTTTTGGGACTTACTGATGGTGTCCTCTTCAAATATGGGCCTTTGCTACGCCACATCTTTTGAAATCTCTACAATGAGTGTTTTTAGGAACCGGTCTAACAGAACTCAATTTTTGAGTTTGGCTTTGCAAAAACTACGACATCGTTGCCATTCGTGGAGATGGTCTGAGAAATGGATGGTGGGGGTTTACCTAAAGTGGGTCAATAATTCCATTACGAAATCATGGTGGATGGCTGACTGAAAATAGGTCAGGAACGTAATAGAGAGGGCACTAAAGGTTCCATGTGTAGCAAAGGGATGCTCCACATACCATTTCGCTGCTATTTCGATTAGGGTGCATTGAAACCGTCTTAGTTGAATAGTATCATCAATAATGCTGTTCCGCAAACACCACAGGTGGAAAGTAATAACATGATTTCTGGGGTCTTCTGCTTGCTTCCCTTCTAATTTTGGAATGTCCAAAGGGAGCTTCATGGGCATGGGAGGCCATATTAGGTTGTGTGCAATGGGGTAGTTTTTCAACTTGGTTAAATCTGGTAGATTTAATGAAGCTAGAAAAGGTGTCTATGAGTTTTTAGCTATTGTGAGTTGTGAAAACACAATGTTCTAGTTAGGAATAGGGTTTTTCTATGACGTACCTTGCTGTGAATTCACCTGGCTTCTGTTAGCCACCTATAAAATTTGTTAAGCAAAAGGTGGCTAAGACTTTTTGAGCCTTCAAGGAACAAATTTTATTACTAAAAAGTGTTGGCTCTTGAATACTCTTGAAGGCCTCAATACCTCTGTCCAAAATCTTCTTTACTGTTTCCATTTTATACTAAGAAATTCTGTTGATTTCATGAGAAAAGAATGCTGAGAAACCATCATTTTCCCCCCTTCTTTCACTCAAAACTAACCTTCATTTTCTCCCATTTTTCTCCACATAAAAATCCTCTATTTTCATGAGTCCTCTTTTTCCATTCATGAAAATCACCTTTACATAGTTTAAAACTCATTTTAAACTATATCGAAACCCCCAAAATCCATTGAAAAACTTGAAAAATTTCATGAAAAATACATATTTTTGCATAAAGGCTTAAGCCCCCTTGGGCTAAGTACTAACCACTTCCCCTCCATGTGCCTCAGCGTTGGAACCACGCGCTAACCCTGTTCTGCGCTTATCGCATCGGAAAGGTTCAAGTGCGCAAGTCTTTTGTCATGTTCGAAAGTTCCGATGCGATCAACCTTTGTATTATAAAAACCCCGATCATATTATTTTATATATAAATATCCCGTGGGCCCGCCTCCGACGCTTAAAACCTTGTAATATTTTTTCCGCGGTGGTCTTTTCCTTTATAAAACCAAAAAACCCATTTATCCAAAGTTTTGGTCTAAAGAGCTAAAGTCACGTGTTAATATAAATGGTTAGATTAAAAAGACCCGATCGCGCAATCGCATTGGAGAAATACAAATGGGTAGATTGAAAGACCGGGCCCGAAGTTCCGATTGCGATTAGGCCCTTTGTTTTATATATGCCCCGGGCATATAACATTTCATAAATTCCAAAGGCCTCGCAGACGGGCGCCAGCTATATTACATATGAACCCGCCCGATTGTATATTAAACCTTCGCATTTCATTTTAATTTTTCAAACTTTTATACATAATAAAAGGGTTTTTTCCGCCGGTTCATTCTAAAAATCCCCGCTGTTGATCGTAAGCTGATCAAACGGCCCGCGCTACATCGCATCGCATGTTTCAATCGCTGTGTTATGTTTCCTCCCCTGATCGGCCTTTCCCCCGATTTATTCTCCACCATTGATCTAACATTTAGATCGACGGTTTGCGCTACATCGCATCGCAAGTTTCAATCGGTGCATTTGCTCACCACCCCCGATTGCGATCCCCCGATTGCGATCCTCCGATTGAATCCAGATCGTCGACGTGTCCAGATCGGACGGTCCAAAATCATTCACTCTTGTTCATTTCCTCACTCTTATTTGACCTCCTCCAAAATAAATCTCCACCGTCGGATGCTTTCAGCCAACGGCCACACTCCTCCCCGAAGCCTCCAAAGCAGTTAAACCTAAAAACGTAGGATTTTCTAATATTTAGTGTATTTTGTAGGGATTAATGGTTTTTCCATTTGTTCGAAAGAAATGCCGAAGGCCGGGAAAGACGTTTCCTGTGCCTTTGACTTATCAATGGAGACCATTCGCAAGGGTCAAATTCAACGTTTTATCAATGCTTCATGGGCATTGATGCCTTTAAAGCCCAGCGTGGCCCTGCACATCGACAAGACACTGTTTTACTAAAAACATAGTTAAAAGAGTATCAGTGTTGAAGAACAGAGCGTAGCAGAACAGAGGATTGAAGACAGATTTGGGAATTATGGCTAAGAATGATTATCAAAATCCTAATTCCCAAAGTTAAAACACAATTAAAGGAAATCATAAGTGTTTAAAACAGACAGAAAGGCCTCCACCACCACGACTGAGGTGAATTGATTTCTCCCGGCCACCACAAAGCCACCTGTACCTCAAAGCATTCAAAACAGAGGCCAAAGTTATTATTCGAAATCTGATATTTTTCCCTAGCACAACCAAGGAGTTACTTCTGCAAGGAAATAAATGCAGGAATATCTACAGAGTTACTCCAAACATTACGCAGAGCCTCGAAGTCAAACAAAAGCTCCCACCGAGTTTAATTCATAATTGTAAAACAGTTAATACATCAATCCACCTATAAAATTCTCCATCGAGCCCCTCAAAGGCCAAGAAGTCTTGAATCTATATTAATTATCCTGAGAGATCTTTTATCGGATCTCACCTCCTTGTTATTCTATAAATACTTTTGTAGAAGATGAGAAACTGTTGGTTGCAAAACTTTGAAATACATCTCAGCTTAAACTTCTGACTGTAAATAGTGTCCACTGGCCCTTGGAGCTATGCTTGTTATAGATAAGTTAGGCTGAGATGGGTAGATGATTGCTAAACTCAAGCATTGGACTTAAAGCTATAACTGGTTTGGAGCATCAATACAAGCTGATTTATGGGATCCTGGTCTATGTTGACAGTGATGTTTTTCTACTTGTAACTTGTTATTTCTGTTTCTGTTTTATAAATAACAGAAATGCATAGAGTTAGGACCTACTGTATATCAGTAACCTTCTCTGACTGAAAATATTTATTTATATGTTTTCTTCCAAACTGTGTTATTTGGGAATGATTTAATTCAGTTTAAGCATAGGAATGCTGGCGTTCCCTCGTCTTATTTCCTTAGCTGAATATTATTCTTGAATGTTATGTTCAGTATTAGTTAAGTACAGATGAAATATGGAAGATATGGTGTGCCCTGGTCCTAGTATTATCCCCAAAGACTGTCTGAATGTTTCTCTTGGAATGTGTTAAAAGCTGGCTAGTTTAGAAGTAATTACAAGATCTTAGGCCATTTTGTGTTATCTTTGTGTTGGTATTGAAAGTAACCAAGTAAAGCAGAGCTAGGAGAGGATTTGTGGTGAGCCCAGCCCGCTAGTTTCTACTCTAAAAGTTGCCTTCAAGTTTCCCCTTTGTTTTAAAAATGTTTTCTATTGAAAGTGTATCAAAGGCTGGCTAGTTTAAAAGTACTTACCAGATCCTAGTTTGCTTTTATGTTTTCCTTGAGTCTATGTCAAAGGATGGCTTATTTAAAATTACTTACCAAATCCTGGGCTACTCTTTGTTCCTCATCTGTTTATTTCCCTTTATTGTTGTATCATTTCATTCCATAAATCAATCTTCAAAGAGATCCTTAGACATAGATGACTTGCCCCATGGACCACTCTTACCTCTTACTGTTTCAATTAAACCCTATTATGACTCCATAGCCCAATGGACTAAAAACTGCAATTATCTATCTTCCTGGCCAAAGCTTGTTCTATTTTCTTGCAACTTCTCACCTTTGAAACTCTTTGCACTTAGGACTTTCCACCTCAAACAATAATCATTCTCAACCATCCAAAAACCAAAACAAACCCTTGGCCTTCATAACTAGCCTAATATTATTACCCCAAACTTCAAAGAAAAATCCATCTTTGCACTTATTGGAGAGATCCCTCTCCAGATTCAGGAGGGCTAGATCCTAGAAACCCAAAGTTGGTTGAAACGATGTTTCTCCCTGAGATCGGACTTTTCCAATCTTGTTGATTATAGGGAACTAACATTTCTGGCGACTCCATTGGGGACACTCTTTTCTGAGTTAATAAAAGTTCAAAAAACACCTTAAAACTCTAAGATAACCCCTGGTGTTATGACAATTGTTCTGTTTGCCAGCTGAGCCACCAGCAACTAACATTTCTGGCGACTCCACTGGGGAACCGAACCCAGAATCATTTTCATTTTTATAAAACTTTGTGAGTAAAGAACAGCCTTTTCAAGCACTACCAAAGAAGGGTAATCATGGTAAAACATTGTTTGAATCAGTGACAAACTAGGCAAACCCTAGGATTCTCATAAAAATTATCTAACCTTGAAAAATCAGCTGCCTTAGCCATAAGAGTACACTGTCTTTGTCTCATAACCGTAGCTAAGTTTTGAAACAAAGTTAGGATATTCTTAAAAACCACACAACTAAAAAATAACTCGGAAAAACCTAAAAATATTTCAGATTGGTATCCAATAAACATGGTGGTGGACCATAAAACCTTTTACCTCCTTAGGGGCTAAAAACTTCCACTTGGCGACTCCACAATCCTAAACAGACCTTAAGACTCCAATGGGAAGAACCATTATCATCATAATATCATTCAAACTCAGTCAGAGGACTGCAGGATTAAAATTTTTGTAAACAGACTAGTTAACCTCTTAAAGATTGTCATACCTGGTTGAACTTGTCTTGTTTATTTGGGTTTGAAAAACACAGCATAGTGGCTCCTAGCAAGATTCACACTAGAGCCTACCCTAACCCAAACCCACCTGAGATAGTTGATAACCCAGAAAGTATCCTTAGGAAGTCTCCTAAGATTAAAATTATCAACTGTTTTCAGATTACCCTTGAGAGCTAATTCAGTTCCTAAAAACCTTGTAGCTCTACAAGAAACACATGGTGGTGGACCATTAAACATTTTACCTCCTTAGGAGCTAAAAATCTTCCACCTAGTGACTCCACATTCTGAGACTCCCAGAAGACCAAATGACCCCACTGGTAGAAGACCCTGAACTGATTGACTAGACACAGTGACCTCTTTCTTGATTTACAAACATGATTCCAAGAATACAACAAAGATATGCCCCAATGAGTAGAAATCATATCCCTGGGTTTCCACATAAGATGCCCCAGGTGAATTGGGATGAGAACCTGCCTATTTTTCAAGGTGAAAAGTTTGATGACCCTTTATTACATATTATCAAATTTCATATACGTGTATGTAGGTTGAAAGTTGAATGGCATGAAGACTGCCTAATGAAAACGTTCATGTTAAAATTAGAAGGAAAAGCTAGGGATTGGTACGAATGCTTAAGATCTAGTAGTTTGTTTTCTTTAAGAGACCTTGATTATGTGTTCTATGAGAACTATAAAGAAAACACTACATCATTATCATTGGGTGCAATATATTATGATCCATCACAAAACATCACCCAACACATTATAGATAATGATGAAGCTTTGGAAGAGATGCATCCTGAAGATCTTTTAACAACCATTCATGAGTTTAATATCTTATTGAAAAATTATAAAAATATAGATGAATCACTTGAGGAAGAAAACAAACAAGAAATAATGGACATTCCTCAAGATATCCCTGAAAACTCAAATATTGATTCATCATCCCTTGTAGCTAAGGCTCAAGAAGACATCTAGCCTCAAAATCAGTCTTCACAAGAGATAGAGAATTGTTGTACTCCTGTTCAAAGGAACATAGAAACATCTTCCCCTTTGATAGAAAAAGAGATAGATCAGACTATTTATAAACGGTCAGTCTCTAAAACTTTCTGCAAAACAAACGCTCTTGCCCATTCACATAGAGAAATTTTTTGTACAGATTTAGAAAGTTATTTTGTAGATCAGAATGAAGAAGGACCTACTGATGACCCAATATGTTCGACTAACGAAATTCTTTATTCAGATGATTTTCCGAATTTCGATCAGTCTGATGATGATGATGAGTTTCAAGCAGAAATTAATCACGCAGGGCAACCCGCATTCGATTGGTGTTATGAGTTTCACCATCGTCAACTTGAAAGCAGAAATCACCCATTTCAATCCATCACAAAAAGCTTTCACATAATTGGGAATCAACAGTCTTGCAACTCGAAGAGTGAAGAGCTGAGCAATAAAGAAATTTTTGAGAAAAAGGAGTTTTCTCTTGAAAAAGAGGAAACCTTTAAATACTCCCCTACTCGAGAATATAATAACCTCTTCATAGAGTTCAGTTCACTGAATCCAAGCATACCAGGGTTACAAGAGGACGACACTGCCAAATATGATGAATCCTTTAGTTCAGATAATGAAAAATATGAGGGAGAAAAAAAAATACCAGACTATCCTGTTGTGGATATACCATCTTCCCAAGAAGAGACTTCTCCCTTCATTAATGTCAAAATTTCATCCAAAGAACCTGAATGTATATTAGAAGCAAACATATATTTATACAAAGAAAAAATTTCATTGTTTTCTATTGTGCAGGTTAAGGATGACAATACTTCCAAGCTACATACTGAAGAGATAGTCCTCAAAGCTGATGTCTTGGAAGTAGATAATCTACCAATTGTGGAGGACCAAAAGGAAGAGAACCTTCATATTTTCTTTGTTGATCCTATGGAAGAGTGTGTGGAAATCCCAACTGGCTCAAATTATCAAGCAGTGATCCTTTGCAAGAGCCAGAGACATGAAAAGCTGTCACCTTCTGTGATAGCCTTGATATTGAAGGTTAATCTTCAATATGTTCTATGGATACCTCTGACAAGCAACCAGAGTTTCTACTTCTTCTTGACATTACTCAGCTGGCTGCATTGGCATTTTTGTATCATATGATAAATGTAAATACTCCATGTTTAGAATAGGTTAGATAGGAATGTCAATAAAGCTCAGTTCTGAGCATGTAGATTAGTTGTTGTTTTCTGCTTTGAAGAAAAATCAAAGATTCAAAAATACAAAAACAAAGAAAAGAAAGAAAAGAGGGCAGATTGTCAAAACAAGAAAGGTATAGCCCCATACCAAAAAGAGAAACAAATATGAAAGTGTGCAAGCTTAAATGCCACTCCTACAAAACACACTTCTAGTTAGTCAAACAGCCTAATCTTGACTAATTAGTTTTAAATTTTCTGCTGATAGGATAGTGAATTTGATTTTCCAAACTGTTTAATCTTGGCTTATCAGTAGATAGATTAGGATAGAAATTAAAGGTCAAACAAGATCAAAATCTGAACCTAGGGTTTCAAAAAGAAAATGACTCTAAACTGCTTCAAATTTCGAGTCAAGAGATGTAAAAATCTGGTTCTAAATTAGCTCAAAATCTGAACCAGAAAACAAGGAAGAAACAACTCAAACAAGAACCAAAACAAAGTTGTAAGAGGATGAAGGAAGTGCTTTGAATTTTCAGATCTTAAGCCTTCCATTTTTGTTTTAAATTTTTCTGCAAAATAAATGTCTATGTGCAGCTTGTTTTTATGCCATAGACCAGCATCAAGTTAGACTGTTTAATCCTAGCTTGAATGCTTTTTAAATTTCTGTTGTAGAATTTAAAAAATAAAAAATCTGTTACACTGTTTAATCCTAACAGATTGATAGAATAAGTAGAGAATCATATGGGCTCAACTGTTTAATCTGAGTCCATGGAGAAATAAGGAGTAGGAATAGATTAGATTTCCTGCTTTCAAAAGAATAAAATGTTGTGAAAAGAGTTTGCCAATCCAAGTGCACTCTAATGAAGAAAAATGCTAGATCAGTAGGATTGGGTAGGTAGAAAGTTTGTATTGATGAAGATCCATTGTTTTCATGGCTGCTAATATGCTTTCAGAGAAGATCATCCCAGCAAAGGAAGGGCAGCCCAATGGATCAGGAACACGTCAGCCTCCCAGAGAACGTAATGGATGTGGCACAGGTCAGCCTCCCAGAGAATGCAAGTTTGAAGTTCTTGATGCCTTCGAGAAGGCATCATCCCCAAGTGGAGCCACTGTTAGCCACCTATAAAATTTTTTATAGAAAAAGGTGGCTAATACTTTTTGAGCCTTCAAGGAACACATTTTATTGCTAAAAAGTGTTGGCTCTTGAAGACTCTTGAAGGCCTCAATACCTCTATAAAAAATCTTCTTTACTGTTTCCATTTTATACTCATAAATTCTGCTGATTTCATGAGAAAAGACTGCTGAGAAACCATCATTTTCCCCCCTTCTTTCACTCAAAACTAACCTTCATTTGCTCCCCTTTTTCTCTACAAAAACTCCTATATTTTCATGAGTCCTCTTTTTCCATTCATGAAAATCACCTTTACATAGTTTAAAACTCATTTTTAAACTATATCGAAACCCCCAAAATCCATTGAAAAACTTGAAAATTTTCATGAAAAATACATATTTTTTCATAAAGGCTGAAGCCCCCTTGGGCTAAGTACTAGCCACTTCCCCTCCATGTGCCTCAGCGTTGGAACCAAGCGCTAACCCTTTTCGGCACTTATCGCATCGGAAAGGTTCAAGTGCGCAAGTCTTTTGTCATGTTCGAAAGTTCCGATGTGATCAACCTTTGTATTATAAAAACCCCGATCATATTATTTTATATATAAATATCCCATGGGCCCGCCTCCGACGCTTAAAAACCTTGTAATATTTTTTCCCTAGTGGTATTTTCCTTTATAAAACCAAAAAACCCATTTATCCAAAGTTTTGGTCTAAAGAGCTAAAGTCACGTGTTAATATAAATGGTTAGACTAAAAATACCCGATCGCGTAATCGCATTGGAGAAATACAAATAGGTAGATTGAAAGACCGGGCCCGAAGTTCCGATTGCGTTTAGGCCATTTGTTTTATATATGCCCTGGGCATATAACATTTCATAAAGTCCAAAGGCCCCGCAGAGTGCGCCAACCATATTACATATGAACCCGCCCGATTGTATATTAAACCTTTGCATTTCATTTTAATTTTTCAAACTTTTATACATAATAAAAGGGTTTTTTCCACCGGTTCATTCTAGAAATCCCCGTCGTTGATCGTAAGCCGATCAAACGGCCCGCGCTACATCGTATCGCATGTTTCAATCGCTGTGTTATGTTTCCTCCCCCGATCGGCCTTTCCCCCGATTTATTCTCCACCGTTGATCTAACCTTTAGATCGACGGTCTGCGCTACATTGCATCGCAAGTTTCAATCGATGCATTTTCTCACCACCCCCGACTGTGATCCTCCGATTGAATCTGGACCATCCACGTGTCTAGATCGGACGGTCCAAAATCATTCAGTCTTGTTCATTTCCCCGCTCTTCTTTGACCTCCTCCAAAATAAATCTCCACCGTCGGATGCTTTCATCCAACGACCACGCTCCTCCCCGAAGCCTCCAAAGCAGTTAAACCTAAAAACGCAGGATTTTCTAATATTTAGTGTATTTTGCAGGGATTAATGGTTTTTCCATTTGTTCAAAAGAAATGCCAAAGGCCAGGAAAGACGTTTCCCGTGCTTTTGATTTATCAATGGAGACCATTCACAAGGGTCAGATTCAACGTTTTATCAATGCTTCATGGGCATTGATGCCTTTAAAGCCCAGTGTGGCCCTGCACATCAACAAGACACTGTTTTACTAAAAACACAGTTAAAAGAGTATCAGTGTTGAAGAATAGAGCACAGTAGAACAGAGGATTGAAGACAGATTTGGGAATTACGACTAAGAATGATTATCAAAAGCCTAATTCCTAGAGTTAAAACACAATTAAAGGAAATCATAAGTGTTTAAAACAGACAGAAAGGCCTCCACTGCCACGACTGAGGCGAATTGATTCCTCCCAGCCACCACAAAGCCACCTGTGCCTCAAAGCATTCAAAACAAAGGCCAAAGTTATTATTCGAAATCTGATATTTTTCCTCACTGCAACCAAGGAGTTACTTCTGCAAGGAAATAAATGCAGAAATATCTGCAGAGTTACTCCAAACATTACGCAGAGCCTTGAAGTAAAAAAAAAGCTCCCACCGAGTTTAATTCATAATTGTAAAATAGTTAATACAACAATCCACCTGTAAACTTCTCCATCGAGCCCCTCAAAGGCCGAGAAGTCTTGAATCTGTATTAATTATCCTGAGAGATCTTTTATCAGATCTCACCTCCTCGTTCTTCTATAAATACTTCTGTCGAAGATGAGAAAATGTTGGTTGCAAAAATTTGAAATACATCTGAGCTTAAACTTCTAACTGTAAATAGTGTTCACTGGCCCTTGGAGCTCTGCTTGTGATAGATAAGTTATGCTGAGATGGGTAGATGATTGCTTAACTCAAGCATTGGACTTAAAGCTGTAACTGGTTTGGAGAATCAATACAAGCTGATTTATGGGATCCCGGTCTATGTTGACGATGATGTTTTTCTACTTGTAACTTGTTATTTTGTTTCTGTTTTCACTGTGTTTCATTTTCTCTTATAAAGAACAACAATGCATAGAGTTAGGACCTACTATATATCAGTAACCTTCTCTGACTGAAAATATTTATTTATATGTTTTCTTCCAAATTGTGTTATTTGGGAATGATTTAATTCAGTTTAAGAATAGGAATGTTGGCGTTCCCTCGTCTTATTGCCTTAGTTGAATATTATTCTTGAATGTTATGTTCAGTATTAGTTAAGTAGAGATGAACTATGGAAGATATGGTGTGCCCTGGTCCTAGTATTATCCCCAAAGACTGTCTGAATGTTTCTCTTGGAATGTGTTAAAAGCTGGCTAGTTAAGAAGTACTTACCAGATCTTAGGCCATTCTGTGTTATCTTTATGTTGGTCTTGAAATTAACCAAGTAAAGCAGAGTGAGGAGAGGATTTGTGGTGAGCCCGGCCCGCTAGTTTCTACTCCAAAAGTTTCCTTCAAGTTTCCCCTTTGTTTTAAAATTTTTTTCTATTGAAAGTGTATCAAAGGCTGGCTAATTTAAAAGTACTTAACAGATCCTAGTTTTCTTTTATGTTTTCCTCGAGTCTATCTCAAAGGCTGGCTAGTTTAAAAGTACTTACCAGATCCTGGGCTACTCTTTGTTCCTCATCTGTTTATTTCCCTTTCTTGTTGTATCATTTCATTCCATAAATCAATCTTCAAAGAGATCCTTAGACATAGATGACTTGCCCCATGGACCACTCTTGCCTCTTGCTGTTCCAATCAAACCCTATTATGACTCCATAGTCAAATGGACTAAAACCTGCAATTATCTATCTTCCTGGCCAAAGGTTGTTCTATTTTCTTGCAACTTCTCACCTTTGAAACTCTTTGTACTTAGGAATTTCCACCTCAAACAGTAATCATGCTCAACCATCCAAAAACCAAAACAAACCCTTGGCCTTCATAACTAGCCTAATATTATTACCCCAAACTTCAAAGGAAAATCCATCTTTGCACTTATTGGAGAGACCCCTCTCCGGATTCAGGAGGGCTAGATCCTAGAATCCCAAAGTTGGTTGAAACAATGTTTCTCCTTGAGATCGGACTTTTCCAATCTTGATGATTACAGGGAGCTAACAACTTCCTGAATGGGTAGCACTCCTCTACCCACTAGGGGTTGTGGGAGGAGTCGTGTGTGGTGACCCTATGGGGGTGTTCACTGGTGTGGCATTGGGAGACCGACTAGGGTTCCCAACTAATTATGTTCCGATAAAGGATGAACCAATAAGGGTGGTAGTGTTCCATCTTTGACGCCTAAATGGTGAAAGACCTGGAACCCCTCCTGGTAATGGGGGGAGGTCCAAAAGGCATTTAGATTGATGAGGTCCCATTGGGTCTGTTCCGGCATCGACTAGGTATGGTTTTGGAAATATTTGAGAGGATAAATATTATAATCAAAGAAAAAAATCAATCGCATACATAAAACAAAGCGAAAATAAAATAAATTTTCCCTTTAGATTAATCTTATGTGATTAGTCAATAAAAAAATATGGTTTTTTTTGTTTTGTTTGCGTATGATACTTAAAGCCTGGAAGACCTAATCATCCTCAAACGCTCAAATGTAACTAGGGCTTGAGAATATATCTTGTGATTTCTGGCACAACGTCCCGAAATAATTGGTGACGCCCCTATTCAACCGAAGAAAATCCACCAAGGTAAGGGTAGAGGATCTAGTGCTTCTTGCACCGTCACCTATAGGGAAAGGATGCCCTAATTTTGGAAACTAAGCACCGTGGTCTCGGGTGAGCGTTCGAGCCTTGGGCTTCTTGGTAGTTTAGCTACCAATACCGAGTATCATATTGGTCAGGTAGCCCCAAATGATACCACACGCACTGGGCCTAAACCTAACCCCCTCTAAATCGGGTCTCTGTTGTGCTCGAGTTTTATTTGTCGTGGGTGGATAGGTGGAATTGAAAGTTACCTAAACAGTCAAATACTATGTTTCAAGATGAAGACTAACCAAGGCGGCTTATTATATGCCTACCCCCTCGGTCCTAACTTAGACTATAAATTATTTTGTGGCCCCTATGGGGAGAATTTAGTGAATTTTGGTAAGTTAGTTTTAGGTGTCTTTACTTTACTTAGGGTGTATATGTGTGTGAAAAAAATGTGAATAAGCACATATTTTGAATGTGTGGATATGTTGTGATCCTTTTCAAAATCCCCTATTTAAACTATGTTTTGTTTTTCCTTGCTCAAAAGAAAAACATGCGCGGATATGGGCCGCTTTCAATTTTTCTAGTTAATATAAATGATCAACTATAGGGAGATGGTGAGTTATCAATACAGAGTGTTCATATGCTTGCCTAGTATCACCCTGGGGTGCAAAGGAAGGAGATATTACTTGCTCTTTTACTGACAATTCGATCCTGGTCCCGAAGTCTTCGTGAAAAAATTGAACTAAACTAATGACTTTTCCACTAGAAAAATGAAAGAGATTTAGCTAAGCATGTGTGAAATTGGGCCACTTTATTTGGATAATTAACTAGGTGTTTTGGTATCTAAATTTGCAAAACATAAATTATTTCAGAATTCAAGTTAATTTCCTCCTACTTAAACTATGTGTTAACTTTGCGAAAATCAAATTGAAATAAAACTAACACCTAAACAACTAAAAGCATCTAAAAGTGAGCTTTAACAAGTTGTGGGGCACCTCAACCAGTGCTGGAAGATGTATTATGGGCTGCCAGTCACTTTACAAGCAAGAAAAAGAATGAAATAGTAGAAACAATCCTACTTCTGGTTTCCACGCGGAAAAGGTTGAAACAGGCGCGAAGGCCGCACGCAGGTCACCCCTGAACGCGTGCACTAGGGTGCGTCTGTCTGGGAAAAATTTCCATAAGTTCCTGCAAATTATTTTTCTGGGAGCTCTTCAGCTTCAGCCTATCACTAAGGGTGAATCAAGCGGTGAAGGAGAGAAAGGGGGCAGTTCCAGCCCAACTCCTCAGCAAAGAGATAGGTCTCTGCAAAAAAGACACAACCATATAAAATTTGAAATAAAAGGTAGTGGTGATAGTGTGTTTGGCGCATGAATGTATCAAATCACACCTGCTTAAGAGGGGTGGTTTTTCCCTCTTAAGTTCTTGGTCACATGCAGTAAATAGATGGAGTCAAGAAAGTTAGTGGAACATGCTAAAACATAAACATACTAGATAGAGGAATAAGATGCATATTCAAACATAAAAACTAAACTAAAACAAATAAAACAAAAGCTCTGAGTAGATTCAACCAACTTCAATAATCCAAACGTCAGTGCTTACGTCCCCTCTTATTGAGTGCTGGTAGGAATGAAGGATGAAACTTTTACCCACTTTCCAAGGGGCCCTTAGAACTATGGAGTTCCAAGTCCCAATGCAAGGATGTATTTACTTCCGAGCTGCCTTAGCGCAAAGTCTCCCTCTCTCTACTATGGTGGACTAGAGTTGTTGGATGGAAAACAACTGAGTCCCCTCTATCTCTGATTCAGATCACACACTGCTGGTATTACTTGGGGAAATTTTGGCTAGCATAACAATGTGTTCTCATATTTTTCATCTCTTGGTGGCATTTTATAGGAGAATTCAAACTCTCCTTTCCTCTCTTGGTACATTGTGGATGGTGACCCAAGAGATGAGGGTGATGCCATTGTGTTCTCCGTTGAGGTCCTAAGGAGGCTTGGGCAGTTGTCCTTAGGTGGCCTCAAGTGTGGGATCAATTTCCTGGAGTGTGCCTTGTGGTTCCGGAAAGTGACTTCTACCACTCTCAGGTCTGCATGGATTTTTGAGGAAAAGTCGCGCAAAGGCGTGCTTATCAAAGAATTATGCGCGCACAGGTGCATTTTACTGGTTCCTTCATTGCACAATTTGATTTTCCTGTTAGACCTTAGAGATTTTTAAATACTTTAGATTCTCTAATGTCTCTCAACCCTATAAATCCTTCTGCCTGACATTAAATAATCTCATCTTTTCTTGTCCGATTTTCTAGTGATAACACTAGGCATCCCTATATATAGAAAAAAATAACAACAAATGAAATAGTGAAGAAACAAATGTGACAAGGTTTTCAAAAATATAATGAGGAATAGGCATGTTGCATCCTAAATGGAGGTTGTAAAGGCCCCTTCCCACATTACCCACTTTCACCGGTTTACTCAGGGTAAACATGAGATGAGAGTCACTATGATAAGGATCAACCTCCTATATGATCTTAAGGAAATGGATTCAACAAATTAAGATCTTATTGACTTCCCTTAGGTGCTACAGGATCTCCAGGAGAAACCCAACCCCTCCATGTGCCAAACCCCTGAGATAACTCTCTTTTTCATTGAACGAGAGCCTCAATGACTTCTCACAATAACTGTCATGGCACCTTTTCGGTCTTGCATTAATTATTTATTTAGTTACAAATAAAACATAAAGAGATCAATGACTAATATTTGTCATATAACCATGCTTATAACCAACATATAATCAGATAAATAACAATGAGAAAAAAACCATTAAAGCCACATAATAACAAGTACATTTACTCATCAAAAGAAAGAGAAACTTATCTCTTATTAAACATTGGAAAAACTCAACCAGGTCTGAGACTTCCATGTACCACCCGAACATATATTGGGTCCATGTACCACCCGAACATATATTGGGTTGAACCAAATCTTTCTTTCAACCAATCACCCCTATGCCATATTCCAAGTATGAATGTGGGATATAATGGGATAAACCAATACAAAAACAACCAAGGGAATCCAGAGGTTAAACCACCTCCACCCTCACCATCCCATGATCTCACCTAAACCGATGCTAATATCACAAAAACAAAATGAGCTTGGATGCCTCATAATTCCTTCACCATCCTTTGAGAAATTTTCCTGTCTCCACCCACATGTTGAGGGCTTCCCAAAGAAAACCATCTCCACCCCCAACCGTTGGGATTTTCCTGAGACTACATCATCAAATACCAACATGCACATACCATGCATGTCAAAACCAACTAGGAAATCATACACACAACCTGTTACCTGCAAGTATTCTTGCTGAAGCTGCTTGATCCAACTTTTCCTTGTTTGATCCTTGCATTCCTTATCCTTCCTTTGCTTGCTTACTTTCCTTCTCCTCTTGGTGCTCTTGTCCTTTCTTAAACAAATTCCAAAACGGAAATGACAAAAAGCTACCAACTGATTCTCTGAGGTATTTTTATTAACTAAGACTCTATTTTCTTCATTTTCCATTATTTTCCTTAAATTTCCTCCTTACATGAAACTTGTGACCTTTCACCTTCCTTTTCTTTTAATTTCCATTATTTTCATAAATAAAATTCCAATGAATGCCACTTTTCCTTTCCGAAGCCTTTTCCATTTCCTTTGCAAATTTCCCCTTATCCATAAAAATAACAAGTGATGCCCACTAGGATATTTTTCCCAAAATTCAACTTGGAATAGGTGTCCCTTGTCCTTGGTCTTACTTTTCCTTTATTAAATTTTATTACATGAAAATTTAACCCAGGGCTGTTATAGACCCATCTCCCTTAAGGGAACACTATCCTTGTTGTTCTGTGATACTTAAAACTAGCAAATTCACTGAAAACCAAAAACATACTGTTCCAGAGATTTATAACCCAACTCGTTGCAGTATCTAAAATAACATCCCGCTCAAAAGAAAAACCATCATGAAAATCATGACAACATGACAACCATACTGCTTATTGGAGCTTTATAACACAACTCATTGTGATATTTATAATAAAAACCATACATAAATTTTTAAAAAATACCAAAAATCATTTTCCTCCACTGAAAAAAAATGAAGGATACAGAGCCCACATATGTTCAACCATCTCCCATGTAGATTCATCGAGACCAAAGTTTTTTCCACTACATATATTTTAAGAAATTAATCATGGAAAACATCATGGGTTTTCACTATTGGAGGTAGTGCAAGTCTATAGGCCACTGTTCCAATCCTCTCAAGTATAACAAAAGGCCCATAATACTATGGTGCCAAATTGGAACATGATCCAATCCTCAAGGAGCTCTTATTAGGATTGATCCACAAATACACATGCTCCCAACCTGAAACTCCTTAAATGGCCTATCCTGGACTATATAAATCTTCTTCCTGTCATGTAATTCTTTTAGATTCTTCTTGATAACCTGCATTTCCTGTTCCATGTTTTCCAACATGTCCTGTCCAATAAGTACCATGTTCACTAGATCACTCCAACTGATGGGAGTGTTACAACTCCACCTATAGAGTGCCTCAAATAGGATCATCCTCAATGAATCCTGATAACCATTGTCATAAGAAAACTCAACCAGTGGAATATAATCCTTCCACCTCCTCTGCTGATGTATGCCATACATCCTCAGCATATCCTCTAGAATCCTGTTGACCCTCTCTGTCTGTCCACCTGTCCACGGATGATAGGTTGTGCTAAAGGCTAACTTTGTTCCCAAACCTACAAAAAAATCCTTCCAAAAATTGGAAGTGAACTTAACATCCATGTTAGAAACAATATTCTTTAGAACACCATGAAATCTCATAGTATCCTTGATGAATAAATGTGCTAGCTTACTAGCTGAATAAGTAGTATAACTGGAATGAAGTAAGATAACTTGCTTAGTCTATCTACCACAACCATGATAGAATCATGTTGCCTTGATTTCCTCAGAATAACTATAAATTAGTCCATGGAAATGACCTCCCATTTCCACTATGGAATCAAAATAGATTGAAGCAACCCACCTGGATGTTTACATTATGCATTGACCTGTTAACAATCCAAGCATCTAGCCACAAAATTTTCCACTTCCTTATTTATATTTTACCAATAATAGAAATTCTTTAATTCTGTAAATGTCTTCTGATATCTTGGGTGACCCGAATATGGAATTGCATGAAACTCCCTCAAGATAAGCTTCTTGAGTTCACTGTGATCTGACACAAAGATCCTGTCCCTGAATCTCACAAAGCCATCCGCTGTAAGATGATAATCCACATATTGATCACTTGTACCCTGTTGTAACCTATCCATAAGCTCCATGTATTTTTCATCCTACTGTCACGCCTGTAAGCTCTAATCCTGTAAATCTATCCGATATGATTTCACTATTGCAACATGGTTCAAATGCACTTTCCTACTGAGATCATCTCCAAACCTTTTCTCCTTTCCCTTGATGTATCTAAACTCGAAGTCAAACTCACTAAGGGTATAAAACCATCTAGCTTGCATGGAATTGAAACTTAGTTGGTCAAATAGATATCTCAACCCACTGTTATCGATCATCAATACAAATCTCTTGCCAATAATATAATGTCTCCACATCTTCAATGCGTGAATAATGGCTGCCAACTAAAGATCATGATTCACGTAGTTCTACTAGTTCTCATTCAATTTCCTGGACTCATAGCACACCACTTGCCCCTCCTGCATAAGGACTCCATCAAACCCTCTCTTTCAAGCATCTGTACACACCACAAAATTTTTATCCGGATCTCCAATCTTTAACGCTAGAGCATTTATCAACAAATACTTCAACTGCTCAAAATTGGCTGCACATTCCTCCGTCCATTCAAAATTATTACCTTTTATCTAAAATAATGTAATAAGATAAGAAATGCATGAGAATTTCCTGATGGACCTCCTATAGTAACCTTCTAATCTCATGAATGATTTGAATTCATTCACATTTCTAGGAGCTACCCATTCCATGAGAGTTTTTATATTTTCTGGATCTACTGCTATGCCTTCATTGGAAACAACATGTCCCAATCAATCTACCTCTATATGAAATAAAATTCACTTACTCAGCTTAGCATACAACTGATACTCTCTCAACAATCTCAATACTGCTTCTAAATGCTCGACATGCTCTTCCTCATTCTTAGAATATATCAGGATGTCATCAATGAATACAATAATAAACTTGTGAAAGTAAGGATGCAACACACTATTCACCAAGCACATAAAATTAGCTGGGGCATTAGTCAAACCAAAAGTAACTACAAAAAATTCATAGTGCCCATACTTGGTCATGAAAGCAGTTTTGTAAATATCCTCTTCTTTGATGCGTACCTAATGGTATCCTGTTCTCCAGTCAATCTTTGCGAACACTGCTGCTCATCTGATAAAAAAAGTCATAAATACTTGGAAATGGGTACCTATATTTGAATGTCATCTTATTCAAATGCTTGTAATAAATGCACAATATAAGTGTACCATCCTTCTTCTTCATGATAAATACTAGTGCACCCCAACGTGATACACTTGGATTAATGTATCCCTTATCAAGAATTTCCTTCAACTGCAACTTCAACTCTACTAAATCTGGAGTGCTCATCCTGCAAGGTGTCTTTGATGCTAGTTCTTCCCCTGGTACCAACTCAATAGAAATGTCTACTTCTCTGTGAGGAGGAAACTTTGAAATATCTCTGGAAGATACATCCTGAAACTGTTGCAAGACTGGACATGTCTTCAATATTTATGCATCCTCAAAATCCCTACCATTGTCACTAAAAATATGAAATGCAAACTTCCCACACCCCTTCCTAAAAATGCACTTAGCCTACATAGTTGTGACCAGCCTCATTGATGTAGGCTTCTTCTTTCCCTGCAATATTCTTTGTTTCCCATTATCATCCAAGCACTCAATAGCCTTGTTGTAGCAATCTACTTTGGTCCTGTGAAGATACAACCAATCCATACCCAAAAGAATACTATATGTTCCCAATAGAAGTGCATTCATATGCGCTGATGTAGTCATACCATTCAACTCAAATGCACAGTCTTACCCAATGATGAAATTTCTTCTTAATACCTATAACCAATTGCACCAACCAAGACTCTGCATGCACTTATTTTCTCAAGCCACACTTATCCACTAGGTTAGGATTAACATAACTATAATTAGATCCATAATCAATCAAAATAGAAACAACTCGATCACATAGCATACCTTCCATCTAAATAATGAATGCCTGATAATATGATTACTTGTTTTCCACAACTACATAAATCCGAGGAATGCTATGACCAACATCCCAACTATCCATGCCTCCTGAGAAATATAGATTTGAGGCCTACCTCCTTGGTACAATGAACAATCCTTCTTGCAATGATATTTTCCACATATTTGTTACAGGACAAATGACCTCCTCATCAGCTCAGAGGAGAAGGTAACATGGAAGGAAGAAAATGACCCAGACAAGACCCATTGTTGCCAAGGTAACACACCCAGAAATAGCTAGAAAGAGTTATAATGCACCTGAGCCATGCAAAGGGAGTGTTAATGCCTAGGGTAATGCTCTGTCTTTCCCAAGGAGTAGCGTTATCTATGTTTGAATGTGAAAAGGGAAATATCTTATGGAAAATAGACTGGAATTTCCAGCTTTTTCTCAAAAGGAGTCAGTTCAAAATGGAAACTAAATGGCACAAAAATTTTATTAGGCATTTCCAAACACAACTGAACCCCTATCGAAGGGAAAATAAAGGAAAAGTGAGGACACATATAGATCTTTCCTGATTTGAACATGTTGAAAGAGTTGGTAGGGTTTGTCCTCTCCACCTCCTATAAATTGGAGTTGTGGGCTCTTGCTCTAAGGTCGAAGGTTTGATTATATGTGAAGCAGAATTTCATTGTTGTAGTGTGAGGCTTGAAGATCAGTGAAGTTCATTGAGAGCTTTCTACCTTGAGTATCACAACATGGAGATGGAGAAAGAGTGGGAGGAATTGGAAGATTGAGGAGGGCTTGGTGCAACTTACGGTTGTAATCCCCCTTTTCATAAATATATAGAACTGTATCTATTTTGTCCATTTGATGCATCAATGTCACAATTGTTGTTCAATCATCTATGTAGCATGATATGAGTGGCTTAGATATGCATTGTTTTGTGTTTCTTTCATGCTAGTTTATATGATAGAAATCTATACTATTGTAGAGATTACACGGGTGCTTTGATTGGTTGCAGGATTTGGACTTGGAGCCAGTGAAGAAGGAATTCTACTTCGTTGCTTGGTATTCTCCATAGGATCTGTTGTCCACAAAGAGGTAATATTTTCAATCTCGCTTTTTCAATTATATATATTAACATGAACATGTATGCAGTACCTTTGGAACTTTACAACTAATCTTACAGTCTGCCTCGGGCATCGGAAAGCCCTGAGAGGGATACCCAATAACCACCACCCAAGCATATTACCCTATAGAAGAAATGGTGACTCCACTGGGGAGAAAACCCTAAGTTTCCGGGTTATTCCTATGACTATACCTCTTTTCCTTTGTTCACATATCCTTCCGACCAGTTTATATGCTCAATAATCATCTCAAAAGCTCACAAAGCCCAGATTAGACCCTGCTTAGCCATATGTGCAACTTTACCCTAAGTAAAACTCCCCCTGAGAGTGTTTTAGTGCATTATAATGCTTCTTATGCTCAGATTCAGTGCGTTAGTCTCACTATTAACGCTCTATAGCCTTTGCTTGCCATCGTTACCCAACCAAAATATGTTGTTTACACCTTTGTTGTGTTTCTCTTTGGCTATGGAGTTATTGGCCACTAGATTAGATTATTTTGCTGGATCCCTGTGCTTGATTACCAGTTAGCATTTTTGTCTTTAGTTCTTGTTTAAAAATTTAATGTTAGTAGCATCTACTTTTTGAAGAAGATTTTTTTTTTTTTTTTTAGTTTTTTGAACTTAGCTGAGTTAATTGTCAAAAATTTTGGTTAAAAATATGTTAATAGAAGATAGATAGATGTCTGAATCTTTAAATTTGAACTTTGTTATTTGAATGTTTGGTGCATGGATATTGAAAAAAATCTCTCCTTGTAGAATAAACTCTTCATTGAATTGAATATTTAGAGCATGTTTCTGCATGGTTTTTGAGTCAGAGTCTCATCACATTTTCATACGTCCACTCCCTCCTCCACAAGAATAATAATCAAGTACACTAAGAATTAAGAAATAATAAAATTAATCATATAAATTTTTCTGAGCCCACACCGATAGTAGTTCAGGCTAAGATCTTGGGGTAGGAGAAGTGAGAAAATCACCCAAGATCTTAAAACTTGAAACTAGAGTCATTAAAAAGTGAAATCATATTGCACTCATATTATCGGGACCACTCCACTACCATCAGAGTTAAGCGTGAGACAACACCAGGGTGCATGAGAAGGTAGACCACCTTCAAGTACATTCAGTGGGCATGCTATATATTGGGGTTCCCTTCAGGGATGTCGAAACTAGATCGGGGATCTAGGTGTTCTGCCCATATAACATGCTGTCTACGACCGTGACCCCCTGATGATGTCTATGATTTGAGGTATCTTTAGTTGCCAAAATTTTTAGGGACTTACACGAGGTGACTGGGATGGGTTGTCCTGGTACCTAAAACAGATGGACCTACTCTGTCTTCGGTCTTTGGGAGGGTACTTGTCTTCACGAGAGTGAATACACCTATTGTATGAGGTTCGGGCAAAGCTCTATAGTAATTTTAAATATGTTTACGACCAACTCTCTCTGTATGCTATTGTGATACTAGGTTTCATGTCCAGCAAACGATAGTACTCAGACAGGGCCACCCTGTTTTGGCTGCTTGTTGATTGATTTTAGAAAGTCATTTTTTCTTTTTTCCTTTTTAGGTGTGTGTGGCTACTATCACTGAGACTTTATAATACATCCCAAATAATTAAAATTTGTAAAAAATAAACAGGTCACCGTGGCATGCTTCGATCCTTGCCATCTATCTCGATGACAGTGAGGTCTCCCTTCATTGACACTAGAGGAGTCGTCAAGTCTCGGTGAGCCCGTGCCTTCTTCGGAAGAGTAGTCTCCAGTGACAACCCCTGACTTTCACATAGCCCCGTATCATACATATTTTCCAAAGGATCCTTTTACGGAAGAATTCATACCTCCTTGTAATCCCCCTTTCACTGACCCATCGACCCTAGTGTTAGTTTAGGTTACACCAAGCCAAGATATGTCTTCGGCTGCACCAACATCCATTTAAAAACTGACACCCATGGGGTCAATGCTGATGGTAACCAACTATGGTCCGCCACCATATTCCTTGCCAATTTTTAGTTCTATGCCAATGATTGAAAACCATAGTAGCCAGGCTATACCCAGTCCCAACAATCTGGTCACCACAACTGTCAGTGGACCTCCAAATCCTTCTGGATCTACTTGTAATGTTCCAAAATTTTCCGACAATAATTTGGAAAATTAATTTTTGTTGATTTCACTTAGGAGGAGAATAAGTGGGTAAGGAGGCCCATACATAATATTATTCTCAATAAAATCCCTCATAATATGAAAGGGGATTATCTTTGGAGCTGGTTTGCACACCCTCATGTGTGAACAAGGTTATTTGCAAGGAGGCTTGGTTAAGGTTTACCAAGTCAACAATGCTGCCATAGGAGGAGTGGCTTACTTAGGAAGCCAGTGCAGTGTGAATGAGGAAAGGGATATTTGGTGGAGGAACCCTAATGGATGGGTCCCATGGAGAAAGAGATTTAATTTGTTAAAAGGAGGACAAGGAAACCATTGTTTCTCATGCTTGTATTATTCATCTCATTGTCTAGTTAGACAATTGGAGCATTCTTTGCTGCTTAGCAAGAATTGCTGAAGGAATTCCTGTTTAGGATTCCTTCTCCTTCTTGAGAGATCTCTTGAGGGATTTTTCTTCATTTTCCTCACATCTAGGCTTAAGGCCAAGCATCCTCCATCAAGACAACGTTATTTCTGCAGCAAGATAATACTGTGTTGCTGGGTGTTGCAGTGAGGGTTCACTACACCATCTCCTTCAGCTATTTTTCAGAGGAGGAGTCTCTCTTCCCTTTGGGATATCAGTTTGGAGGAATCCCAGAGCTTATTTGTAGACTTTGGCATCAAGGCCAACTCATTCCATTTCCCTATAGCGTAGTTTCATCCAGTGACTGCATTATTCTCGAGGATCATTTGCAGTAGGGCTTTGCACATACTTTTGGAGGGGAAGATCTTTAGTGAAGGGATCAGCCTTTCACTTGAAAGATCCATTGGAGGAGGCATATTCAGTTCAAGCATCAGATTCAGCCATCCTCATCCAGTTCTATTTCTGAGTTGCTGCAGCTACCTAACAACTCTAACATTTTTGTGGAATTTCCATTTTGGATGTTTTGCAGCCAATCCCTTTAGGGATTGTGTATTATTGTTTCCAAGGGTTGAGATCTTGCTCCCCCTATTGTATTTGAGCCACATATTAACACTATTATGCGGCAATTTCCCTTCATGAACTGTGCAGTCATAGCTTGAGTTCTCTTGTATAACAGTGTTTTCATCATGATTTATGTATTTTCTCTTTGAGGCTGAGCATTTCTCATCTTGAGTATCATTTTCCTCAAGATCCTATATTCATTTGTAGCTGATATTATCTAATGAAATGGCTATGGATTTCTCTCATGTTTTTATGATTTGAGTGATGTTGTTGCACCATTATTGTGCTTGCTTATTGCTGGAGCTCCAACTTTAGAATATCTTGAGATATTCTCATTGTTGTAGAAATTTCATGAAAAAGGAACATTACAGTGGTAACATAGCATGATCTTTGGCTCAGCCTATGGCTTCAAGCCAAATTGCTGAATCAATGAAGGGGAAGATTTCAAACTCTATAGACAGAGTCTGCAGATGGCTAGGTAGCCTCTAGATCTCATCCTTTTTCAAAGGTGACATGTCCAGTAAATGCCCCTGCAGTCAAACTCTGGAATAGAACTTTGATATTCCTGTGGATCTCAGCCATCATATCAGAGAGAGAGAAGATGAATACTCCATTATATGGAGAGAAAAGGGGAGATAAGCTCACCAAGCTTCTTCCAAGATCCTTACTGAGTATTCATGAAGAATTTGAGAAGATAAGGAGGGAGATTTGCACAGAATCTCCAAGAGGGTTTGAAATTGAGTCAAACTCTAGATTTTCTTGTAGGGAATGTGAGCATGCAGCTACACCCTATGATATACAACACATTCACATGGCCAGTCTTGCCATGAGAGAAAAAGAAGAAGAAGAAATGCCGAAGAAAGGAACTCTTAGAGGTTTTTTGCATGAGTATGAATCTCAAACCCAGAGGTTTAGAGATCATATTAATTTTCTAGAGTTTTGCAAGATCATGGTGAGGAGGAGCAAGCAGCATGATGAGGATATATTTATTCTATCTATCTTTGATGGTTCCCCTACTTTTTCAGCCAGGACTTGGATAGAAGAGCTAGACACCTTTCTGCAACAAAATTAGATTTCCGAAGATGAAGCTATCAGAGTAGCAGCGTTGCACTTGGGAGGTAAGGTCTATGCGTGGTGGTTATTTGAGTCTTTTAGTTTGAAGAATGCAAATACCTCTGCCTATGCAATTTTCATTCGAACGTTGATAAGGAGATTTGGTAGGAGAAACTCTGAAACACATGTGGAGGAAACAAACACATTCAAACAAAAAAACCCTTGCATGTGATGAAGAAAATCATAGACTCAGAATCACCGCAGAAAGCTATGAAAGAGGCTGATGTCTTGTATGATGATTTAATAGAGTAAATATCTTCATTCTTGGCACAAATAGGCAAGGGGATCCCTTTTCCAAAAGAGGATCCAACCATTGAAGGGTTTCCCACTCATGTTGAGGAAGCTGAGGGAAACAACGCTGTCATTTCTAGAGTTGATCTAGTACCTCATGCAGAGGAAGAAGGAGATTTTGATCCAACTAGAGGGATTATTTCATATTTGCAAGGAGGTCCCCAGGATCTTATTCATGGAGGTCCCAGCACAATCCATGAGCAACATGATTATGAAACACTGCAGCTGGAAGAAGGAGGGAGAAAGGGAGAGCAACATCATATGATGAGGAGTCCACACCCTTCTCTATTTCAAGAAGCTAGTGCAAAGAGGAGGTAGATTGTATTGTGCCATGAGAGCAAGGGAAAGATTTCCCAAACATATGTGCAGTCCACTCTTGACATAGATGTCTTACTGCATAGAGGCATTCCACCAGGGAGGCCACCTGATCTATCATTGGTGAGAGAAATTGTGTCTTTGGGTTCACCACTCTTGGACTGTGGAGAGGTGAAGAGTTTGGAGGAGAAATTTGGCATGAGGGATGTAAAAGTAGTAGACAACAGTAAGGGGAGAGCTACACATGACAGATCACCAGCGCTGTCTCTGAGAAGGATTGATCCTTACTGGAGATCTCAGCTCTTAGTTGAGTACTCTAAGGGTCTTGATGCATGCATGATTCTAGATGACCCGGATAGAGATGGTGAGTATATGATGGATGATATGGTCATCTATTCCCATGATAGAGTCTTCTTGACTAGAGATTCTGGTCTCAAGGAGAAGCTATTGCATGCAACACAGGAGGACTTCTTTTCCATGCATTTCCATGCATATCTTGCATTGGAAAAGGAGTTCATTTGGGAGGGAATCCAGCAGGACATACATCAGCATATGGAGAGATGTAGAGCCCAGATGATTATGGAGAGGATGTCATAGCCACCTTCCTACTAATTGAGAGTAAGGGAGCATTTTCAGTTGAGCCATTTCATCTCAAGTCTTCTAGTGCATGATGAAGAATGTACAATTTCACCTTATGTTTTGTACTTCTTGTCTTTTTATGAGAAACATATTATACCAAGGAGGATTATCCCTTCTTTCATATTGTATCATGATGTACTTGAAGCCATTTGTAGCATTGAGATTGGCTATCTCATTGGTGGTTTGTGGGGAGAGCCACATGATCTTTGGTGTGCACCATTGACACCCTTTTGTACTTTCATGTTCACATATTGTAGGATGATTGTGGAAGCAAACAAGTGGCTGGGACAACACTTGTTTTTGTTTGATTTGATGCAGGCAGGGCATGAAATGCACTGGTTCCTTGGATGGGGCCTTGATCCACTTTCCGGTTGTCATTTGGAAACTTGTTCTTATTGTACTTTGCTTCCATGTATTGATGATATGTTTATATTCATGGGGAGCTTTCTTTGGAGAGTGGGCTTGAGATTGAGGATGCCCATTGGGAGCATGATTCTCCCTACTATACATGTTGTACATTTCAGGAGAAGCCATGGGCTGACCATGAATTCCACATTATATTTATGTACTTCTTGTGGGTAGAACCACTTGAAGAACTTGAGGAGGCATTCCATAGATCATGAGGAGATGGAGGAGTTAGCATAGTCAACTCTTTTCCCTTTGAGGATGAGGGAAGACTCATCTATGAGCCACTCCATTTATATGAGCAAAACATATGGTGAGAGTGTTGTTGATTTGCATGATGATTTGTCTTTATATATGCATCTCTTAACCGTATATGTGCAGGGATTTGCTCAAAGACGGATTATTATTCCTTCTAGATTTGATGGTCTAAATGAGGCCATTATGGATGTTCACTCCCTAAGAGGATATGGGGAGGTAATTTCTCATGGAGAACATACATACATTGCACAGTACATCATTCATTTTCTCCAAGAGAATGGGGAAACAAGAAAATGGTGGGGAGGCCACCCATCATTTTATTTTCTATGGCAGTGGAGAGTCAAAATACGTTGGCTACATTTGAGGGACCATTGTCCTTCTCATTTACTTCACATGGCAGCCAACATGATTCTCCTTATGGTTCCCTTGGTTGATATTGCTAAATATTTCCTTGGGAGCATGATTGGAGGAGAGACACATTGGGTGAATGTGTCCTTGGAGGGAGAAAACTCCCACATACTCTGCACTACATGTTCTAAGGGGAACATAAGACATGATGTGGTCACCTAGATAGCACATTTATCTCTTTATGAGGTGAGCCATATGATGGAGGAGATTCCATATGATGATGACTTCCAACTCATCATGTATGGAGATACTTGGGTTAGCTTTATTTGTAGCGTTGGGGAGGAGATCCTTGGAGGTCTAAACCTCATTTTGCCACTTGAGGGGAAGTATTTTGCAGCCCAGGATCAACATTCTCTCTATACTTATCATGAGTGGAGAGATGGACAGCGTGGGGTAGGCTATATTGCCTACCATGAGCAGATTTTCATCCCACCTACTTTGCTGGAGCCAAAGGTGGAGGACAGTTTCCAGGAGTTGCCTAGTTGGGAGGTGACCTATTTTGCATGGCTCATAGCTTGGAGATGGAATATCCACATGAGGAAGATACTCCTCAAACACTTTATAGACTCCATGCCTTGAGAGAAGGATTTCCAGTTCTACCTTGTAGTTTTTTGAGGACAAGCAACATTTGGGAGGGGAGGACTGTAATGTTCCAAAATTTTCCGACAATAATTTGGAACATTAATTTTTGTTGATTTCACGTAGGAGGAGAATAATTGGGTAAGGAGGCCCATACATAATATTATTTTCAATAAAATCCCTCATAATATGAAAGGGGATCATATTTGGAGCTGGTTTTCACACCCTCATGTGTGAACAAGGTTATTTGTAAGGAGGATTGGTTAAGGTTGACCAATTCAATAGCGCTGCCATAGGAGGAGTGGCTTACTTAGGAAGCCATCGTAGTGTGAATGAGGAAAGGGATATTTGGTGGAGGAAACCCTAATGGATGGGGCCCATGGAGAATGAGATTTCATTTGTTTAAAAGGAGGACAAGGCAAGCATTGTTTCTCATGCTTGTATTATTCATCTCATTGTCTAGTTAGACAATTGGAGCATTCTTTGCTGCTTAGCAAGAATTGCCAAAGGAATTCCTATTTAGGATTCCTTCTCCTTCTTGAGAGATCTCTTGAGGGATTGTTATTCATTTTCCTCACATCTAGGATTAAGGCCAAGCATCCTCCATCAATACAACGTTATTTCTGCAGCAGGATAATACTGTGTTGCTGGGTGTTGTAGTGAGGGTTCACTACACCATCTCCTTCAGCTATTTTTCAGAGGAGGAGTCTCTCTTCCCTTTGGGATATCAGTTTGGAGGCATCCCAAAGATTATTTGTAGACTTTGGTATCAAGGCCAACTCATTCCATTGCCCTACATCGTAGTTTCATCCAGTGACTGTGTTATTCTAGAGGAGCATTTGCAGTAGGGCTTTGCAGATACTTTTGGAGGGGAAGATATTTAGTGAAGGGATCATCCTTTCACTTGAAAGATCCATTGGAGGAGGCATATTCAGTTCAAGCATCAGATTCATCCATCCTCATTTAGTTCTATTTCTGAGTTGCTGCAGCTACCCAAAAACTCCGAAATTTCTGTGGAATTTCCATTTTGGATGTTTTGTAGCCAATCCCTTTAGGGATTGTGTATTATTGTTTCCAGGGGTTGAGATATTGCTCCCCCTATTGTATTTGAGCCACATATTGATATATTTGTATATTGACACTATTATGCAGCAATTTCCCTTCATGAACTGCATAGTCATAGCTTGAGTTCTCTTGTATAGCAGTGTTTTCATCATGATTTATGTACTTGCTCTTTGAGGCTAAGCATTGCTCATATTGAGTATCATTTTCCTAAAGATCCTGTATTCATTTGTAGCTACTATTATCTAATGAAATGGCTATGGATTTCTCTCATGTTTTTATGAGTTGAGTGACGTTGCTACACCATTATTGTGCTTGATTATTGCTGGAGCTCCAACTTTAGAATATCTTGAGATATTATCATTGTTGTAGAAATTGCCTGAAAAAGGAACATTACACTCCTCCTACTGTGACTGCTCCAGGAACCACGGTTTCCACTCCCGCTAGTGGGGCTACTTCAGTTCCTTTTAGCAACCCTTTCAGTTGGAACCCTTTGCTAAGTTCAAAACCCTTGGCAATCATGCCAGGGGGCAGTGTCACCAACACATATCTGCCCGGGGGCACTTCAGTACCCCTACAGTCATTGGGACAAACAGGACAACCTATTGTTAACAATTTTCCTTTGAGTGGTCAAACTTCAGGTGTATGGCCTATGTCATTGCTTAACTATGCGAATAGCAGCATGCCTTTGGCTAAATCTATCGCATCCATATGGGTGAACCAACCCCAAAGTCAATTTGGTCAAGGGGGTAAATTTTACAATGGGGGCAACCAATAGTTCACCCCGCAGTACAACATACCCTACGGACAACAACCATACACCCCTACACCCCCGCTCACAGGGAAATTTTATCAACAAAGTCCTACTTATCCCATTGGTCACACATTGATGGGTGGACCCTACGGTACGAACGGTTAGCCAATACTTCCTTGGCTAGATCCAGGGGAAAACATGCAATTTCCATTTTTGGAAGCTCTAGACATCCCCGACATCTACAAACTAACCAATGATCCCATCAACCACAGCCCACTCTAGCCTCCAGTACCACACAAGATTCCGTCTGACATCCCTAAATTCAATGGGAAAAAAGGGGATGATCCGGCTACGCACATCACCACCTTTCATCTATGGTCTATTTCTAACTCCATGGTGGATGATAGTATCTGGCTTCAACTTTTCCCCCACACTCTCACAGGAAACGCTACCAAATGGTACATTGAGTTACCACGTGGGGCCGTGAACACTTTTGGCACCTTAGCTATGAAATTTCTTAAGAACTTCCAATTACCTATTAGATATGAAACTAGCATGAAACTCTCAACCTCGCTGAGCCAAGACACCACAACCCACATCTCCGGTCACATTCATGAGTGGAGATGTAGGTGGAGGCTCGTCAAAGCGCCAATTCTGGATCATCTCTTATCCAATTGGTTTTGTATGTCACTATTAACCCCTAGCTAAGGACATTTGTTTGTCCAGTGCGGTCACAGAAGACCAATCCATTTGTTGTGCACAACATTTAGATATGATCTATTCGCAATCTGGCATGCTATATGATTTACTCCCCCATGCCCCTGGAAATCTGAACCCTCTCGCTACTCAAAAACCCAGAGCGCACGTCGACAGCCTCGTTGGTGCAATCTCTGGCGCAGCCATAAAAAATCCTAGTGGGAAAACCTGATAGCCATATTTGGCTGCCACTACTCCTAACCAATCGACTACTCTTCCTACCGCTGAGGTAAATTCTATGTAATTTTCATAAAAACCTAGTGGCAAGAACAAGAAGAATAAGAAAAAGACCTCTTTTTCTGAAGAGCAGTTAGATACTCAGAATAATCCTAATCAGAAAAACACTGCTAAGAACGAAAAAGGAAAGGAGAAACCCATGAAATTTCCTTGCAGAATCTGTGCGGAGGACCACTTGACATAAAAATGTCCTCGACTGCAGGAATGCATAGATTTTATCACAAACAAGGACTTAGGGAGGACACCTGCCATTCTTTATAATCCCTACCCTAATCCACAGTAGAAATAGCAACACATGGTTGGAAACCCACCACAACCCCTGCAAAGGGGCAACGATGGTACCCATCCTTCCGGTGAAGGATCATCTGCCATTTATGGCGTTGAAAGTGTTGAACTCCAAACATGAGCCAAACTCTATGGAAATCTTATCATTGCTGCTCAAGAACCTGGTACCAGTTTGAATCCACCGCCACCCAATGATTTGCATATCGAAAGGCTTTTTGCTGACCCCGCGATTAGTCCACCCAAAGGGACACTTCAATGCACGACTCATAACACCTATGCACGTGCTACCTAAAACTACAATATTGTAGAAGATTTGGCACAAGCACCGTCAGCCATGTCTGCACTCGAAGTATTGCAAACTTTCCCAACGCAAAGGAGAGCTCTGCTTTCGGTCATTGGTGGAATCGACCCCTACGATTCTACGCTAGGCATCTTTGACATGGAAAAATATAAACCTCGCCTCTCACACCAACTTGTGTTCGAGGTGCAAGTTGTGTCAAAAGGGAGACCAATCCATCACATTGTCATTGACGAAGGTGCTTCGACCTGTGTTATGTCAACTGCTTGTTGGCTCAGTTTGGGTTCTCTTACTTTTTCTCCGTCATCGAATTCCCTTAAATCTTTTGATGGCCACACGTTCCTCCCAAAAGGCTACCTTGCTAGCTTTCCCATTTCGCTTAGTGGGAAAATGATAACAGTGGACATAGAAGTCGTAGATTGTCATCTCGACTATAATATGTTACTGGGTCGCAGTTGGTCTTACACAATGACTGCCATTGTATCTTCGATATTCTGACTCATACTTTTTCCATTGGATGGGAAAATAGTCACAATGGATCAGTTATCCTTTTGCACCCCCAATTATTCCACGTTACCAAGTAGCACTGTACCCCTAGTAGGAGGCATTCTTGAATCATGCGTCAGCATTGGTACCGGTCTTCTGAAGGCATATTCCTTGATGGGTTGCTTTCCTCTCTTGCCGCCTGAGGTTTCACATATGATTGCAATGATATCCACCATTTCGGATGGCTCTATTGATCCATGGATCCTACTGGCACCTTCATACATTGATTCCTACGGAGATCAGATGTCGCTATCACCGGTAGAGTTGGCTTATCAAGCCATTCAAATTGCATCTGAACCCTCCACTGCTTTTGTTTCAACCAATGGTGCCACCCTCCCGCCCATCACAGTTCTTTCTAAATATCTCCTCGATGAAGTCCTGCCTACAGAAAAAGCTATTAGAGAGATCATGTTGCTAGAAGAATGACCTTGGGAAGAGTTCCATCATCAGGCTTCAATGTTCGATTTGGAGTTGATCACTACTCAAATCCCATCTTTTGACCCACCTGAGATCTTTCCCTCCACTTACACGACTTTTCAAACTATTGATTTGGAAGGGAACATGGGCAATATTTCCAAGACTATGCTCATAGATATCTCGATCAAAACGGGTATCGTGGAAAACATTCAGATTGGAGCCGATTGCAATCCAGAGCAAATTTCACATTTCACATCCCTTTTTAAGGAATTCCATGATGTTTTTTCTTGGTCTTACAAGAAAATTCCCGGCATAGATCCTTCTATTGATGAGAAAGAGATCAAGAAATTCTGAGCATTATTTTTATGGTATTTTTCTCGCTCGTTAAACCAAAAGACCTTGAGTTCTCTTCTTCGGGCTCATTAAACTTACAAGAAGAAGCTTCGAGCATTCTTTTTATGGTATTTTTCTCGCTCGTTAAACCGAAAAAACTCGAGTTCTCTTCTTCAGGCTCATTAAAATTACACAAAGAAGCTCCTAGCCTTCTTTTTAGGGACTTTTTCTAGCTTGTAAAACTAAAAAAACCCCCAAGCATTCTTTTTATGGTATTTTTCTCGCTCGTTAAACTGAAAAACCTCGATTTCTCTTCTTCGGGATCGTTAAACTTACGTGAAGAAGCTCCGAGCATTCTTTTTATGGTATTTTTCTCACTCGTTAAACCAAAAAACCTCGAGTTATCTTCTTCGGGCTCATTAAACTTACACGAAGAAGCTCCGAGCATTCTTTTTATGGTATTTTTCTCTCTCATTAAACCGAAAAACCTCGAGTTCTCTTCTTCAGGCTTATTAAAATTACAAAAAGAAGCTCTGAGCCTTATTTTTAGGAACTTTTTCTAGCTCGTAAAACTGAAAAAACCCCCGAGCATTATTTTTATGGTATTTTTCTCGCTCGTTAATCTGAAAAACCTCCGATCCTCTTCTTCGGGCTCGTTAAACTTACATGAAGAAGCAACGAGATTTATTTTTAGGGACTTTTTTCTAGCTTGTAAAATTGAAAAAACCCCGATTTTCCTTCATCAGGCTCGTTAAACTACTATGATGAAGAAATATGAGCCAATATTTTCCATGTTTTTCAAAGCTCATTAAACATAAAAAGTAACTGATTTTTTCTCCGTGGGACTCGTTAAAAATTCATGGAGAGCACCGAGTTTTTCTCCGTGGGACTCGCTAAAAATTCACGGAGAGCATCGAGTTTTTCTTCGTTGGACTCGTTAAAATTTCACAAAGAACATTGAGTTTACTCTGTCTGCTCGTACTCATAACAAAATGAGGTAGATGTCCATTGAACATAGGTTTCTCACTTTTTCAGATTCAATGGACTCACTCACAGAAAATGAATTGTTTAGGGCTTACTATTCTCCCTTTGTCGTGCTTGATTATCAAACATGACAAAGGTACCCCGTGGAGTTGTCTTTTACGATGTTTTTGAGACTCACTAAATATGAAAAAATCACCGAGTTTACCCATCTGGACTCGTTAAACTTAATTAAACGAGGAAAAAAATTTGGACAAAGTGGATACTTATTCTGTTACATTTTAAAGGTGGATTTGGCAGCACAAAATCTTGAACATGGAACTTCCCAGAAAACTCTCTTGCATTTAGCCGAACCCTATCATCTATGAGTTTAGCCTTCGTATGCCAATGTTCCTGCATTGGTGTAATGTTCCCAAATTTTAGCCTCAAGCTAAAAGGAACATTATAGTTGGCATTAGATGAATAAAATGGGTAGGGAGGCCCATTAACCTCTTTAGAAGAGAAAATAACATTCCTCATGTAAAAAGGGGAAGAATAAGTAGCTGGATTGAGAACCTACAGGTGTAAACATGATTGGATCAAGTTGATTCAGTCATATTTGACCAAGTCCACATGCACTTTCTAGATACATTGTATCTCCATGATGGACTGCGCAGTTCTAATGGAGGAAAGCTTGCATGGGCTAGGTGGCAGATATGGATGGGACCCATTGTGGAGAGGAGCACTTTCTATATATGGAGAGGAGGAGAACCATTGTATTCTTGCTTGGATTATTATTTTCTTTGGTCTGTTTAGACTTCGCTTCCTCTTGCTGTTTAGCAGGGTTGCAGTGTTGTTTAGCACCAAGTGTTCCCGAGCGGGAATCCCACCTCTTCCCTTGAGCTGCCTCTTGGGAGAGTTTGCATTCATTTTCCACATCAGGTTTCCAGGCTAAGCTTCAACCTACTTCATCAGCATAGTTTCTGTTTAGAGCTGGGTTGTGTTGCATGTTGCAGCAAAGGAGGATCTCTTAGAGTCATTTCTGGGCTTTTTTTTCAGTGGGGAGCTTGTCTATCCATTAGAGGATCAGTAAGGAGGAATCCCAGGCATATTTTCAGATATTTGGCATCATTCCAACCATATACCATCCCTCACAGCACAGTTTTAGTCTAGATCTACGTTATTTTCAGAGGCAGTTGCTGGGAGAGTTCATTGAGCTCATTAGGAGGGTCTATTTCTGAGTAGAGGGATCAACCTTATAATTAGAAATACCATTTGAGGAGGACATCAATATTTCAGATCTATAATAGCCTCATTTTATATCAGATCTAGTTTGTAGTGGCACATTAACCCCAGGTTTATTTGTCACATTGTATGTTTTCCAGTATTTCTAGCAATCCTTTCCAGGTTGGCTAGAAATCTTGTATTGGAGCCGATATCTTCATTATTGGTCATTTCTTTTGTTTCCTTCAGCCATATTTTGTGTATGTAAATTTGTAGCAGTAGCTACACTGATATAGACTGTGCAGTCACTACTCTCCGGCATTCTATATAGTTGCAGCATCTCATGTATCTATTTCTTTGATCATTGGAGACTTGTTCTTATGGCTTGAGTGGCATGTCCCTCATGATATTTTGTACATTGTTTCTGATCCATTAATAGAATGATGGCTGAATTTTTCTCTCTCTCATGACATGATCATGTATGTTGTGTTTACAATATTGTGTTCAGGTATTACTGTAGCTCTACTTTTGGAATATCTTAAGATATTCCCAATAGTGTAGATTTTTCCTATTTTGGAATATTACAACTGGTGAATCATGATACTCTTTGGTGTTCATGAAGCCTAAGCTACCTGGTACCCTATTAGAGTGCCTTCTATTTTTCAAGAGGATACCGCTATGTACTGCTCCTTGTATCAACCAAGCCATTATATACCAAAACTTATTTATCATCAGTTATTCCCATTTTCTCTTGACTATTTACATAAAAAAAATCATCTATTCCCGTTTCGTGTTGACTGATGTAGGACGCCTCAGTGCCTACCTTTTTACATATCTCTTCCCATCGAATTCAACATCTTATCTAGGAAGTTGATCCAGAAACACATCAGTACCGGGGTACTTGAAGACATCCATGGCATGTCACCTTGTGTTTGGTTGGGGGTTCTCAGTATTGGATCCCGATCGAATGATTCTACGAGTGTTCGACATAAACTCCTTTTATTCACACTCGCTAGATTGGACTGTGCATCTTGGGGACCATTATCCTTATCAGTGGCCACCCTCGCATCTATTAACAATTTTCGTTATTTATTGGTAATCAGACGATTTATCGCATGTTCCATTGCAACTCATTTATTCACATGTATGGAAATATGCAGTTTAGTGAAGCGAGGACCAAAACCTTGGGTTGAGGCTTACACCATTACAGCTGTATTTCCTCTCCCAAGTTGCAATATTGTTTTTTGGAGACATCTTATCAGTTTGATCCTGTTATGACAGATGCTTCCAAGTTATGCTTATCGATGGACACACTATTCATATCTCTACTATAGAGAAATAATTTTGATTAGCTACTGAGCATGGGAATGCTTGACTCAGGACAGATACTATATTTTCTGACATATGTTGTTGTTTCAAGTTTTCCTTAGTCCTCCAATTCCTCTCATTCTACTACATTTGTTATAAAGTATTTCGACCATCGTTTTCATCTTTGACATCACACTTTAGGGGGCATCTATTACAGGAAAAATGACCTCCTCATCATCTCAGAGAAGAATTTAACATGGAAGGAGGAAAATTACCCAGAAAAGACCTATTTTGGCCAAGGTAACGCACCCCATAAACAACTAGGCAAAGTTATAACGCACCTGAGCCATGCAAAGGGAGTGTTAATGCCTAGGGTAACACTCTGTCTTACCCAAGGGGAAACATTATCTGTGTTTGAATGTGAAAAAGGAAATATCTTGCGGAAAATAGATTAGAATTTCCATCTTTTTCTCAAAAGGAGTCAGTTCAAAATGGAAACTAAATGGCATAAACATTTTATTAGGCATTGCCAAAAACAAATGAACTCTTATGGAAGGAAAAAGGAAGGAAAAGTGAGGACACATCTAGATCTTTCCCGATTTGAATAGGTTGAAAGAGTTGGTAGGCTTTGTCCTCTCCACCTCCTATAAATTGGAGTTGTTGGCTCTTGGTCTAAGGTCGAAGGTTTGATTATATGTGGAGCATAATTTCATTGTTGCAGTGTGAGGCTTGAAGATCAGCGAAGTTGATTGAGAGCTTTCTGCCTTGAGTATCATCACACTCGAAGATAGAGAAAGAGAGAGAGGAATTGGAAGATTGAGGAGGGCTTGGTGCAACTGACGGTTGTAATACTCATTTTCATAAATCAATAAAACTATATCTGTTTTGTCCATTCGATGCATCAGTGTCACAATTTTTGTTCAGTTGTCTATGTACCATGATATGAGTGGCTTAGATATGCATCATTTTGTGTTTCTTACATGCTAATTTAATTGATAGAAAGCTACACTATTGTAGAGATTACACAGGTTCTTTGTTTGGTTGCAGGATTTGGACTTGGAGCCAGTGAAAAAGGACTTCTACTTCACTGCTTGTTGTTCTCCATAGGATGTGTTGTTTTCAAAGAGGTAATATTTTCAATCTCGCTTTGTCAATTATATATATTAACATGAACATGTATGTAGTACCTTCGGAACTTTACGGCTAATCTTACAGTTTGCCTCGGGCACTGGAAAGCCTTGAGAGGGATACCCAATAACCACCACCCAAGCATATTACCCTATAGAAATATCCAACACTGAAACGATCCTCTACCATCACCTCTAGTTTTCTTCTCTACCAGCTGTGACCCATGTCCCTTCTGAACTGCATTAATCCTCTTGTAAGGAACCCCATTTTGTAATATTCCCAAATGGGGAATGCAGCAATATATGAACACAAAACTAGAAATAACAGTGTAAATCAACTCATGAACATTGGAGAACAATATGGAGACATAAAATCATGTATTAGAGCAGAAAATCAACACAGATAGTGAGGCATAAACCATATACAATGAAGGAAAAATCCTCCCATAAACAATCATTCCCACAAACTGAGTTGATGTCACAATACAAAATGCCGAAGAATTTCTACAACGTAGTTCTAAACACAATGCTACAAAAAAATATTGTAAAAAGGATGTAGGTCTGTTATATGCCTCAAAATATATTCCCAATATAGATCTAGGCTTAATAAAAACTCCTACAAAGAACCCCAAAAGGGTTTCTAGAAATACACCCTATACAAGATGGGATCTAAGGCCCTAAGGCTGAACATTCACTACAAAATGAAGCCCATGAGTGTAGAAGGCTGAAATATAGCAGATATGATGTAGATCCCCTCAAAATCCTTCTCTAATGAAGGGCTGAACCCTTCAATCACCGAAAAACACTCCAAAGGAGCCACAAGATCCCTCACTGAATCTGTCCTCCAAAATAACGCAATTCCTAGTTGGAACAATGCTGGAAATGATGGGAAATAGTTGGCCTAGTGCCAAAGATCTGAAATATTACCAATATCTCTCCAAATTGATCTCCCAAGTGAAGGAATCCTTCCTCTAATGAGAAACTAGCTCAGAAAGTGGGTTTCTCAACCCTCCATTGCAACACCTTGCAACACAACACAATAACCTGCAAAAACTGCGCTGATGAAGAAATTTGTAGCTTGGCCTGAAAAACAGAATGTGGAAATGAATGCAATTCTCTCCCAAGAGGCCTCTTAAGGAAAGAGATGGAATTCCCGCTCGGGAACACCTGGTGCTAAACACCACATCAATCTCAACTAAATAGCTGAAGAATGCAAGTTGTCTAAATAGACCATATAAACAATAATATTCCAAAACGTAACCTCATATGGATTCCATCCTCTTCCTTATATAGATTGTGAGCTTCCTTGCCCTTGGCCCCACTCAATTAGGTCATTTCCTTCATGAAATCAATATCCCTCCAAAACTGCATTATTCCTCAATTAATCTCCACTCCTCCATAACAGCGTTGTTGACTTGGTCAAATTTGACTGAATCAACATGATCCAACCCTTGTTCAAACTTGGAGGTGCTTTTTTTAGCTGTTGAAAAGGTATCATTTCACACTTGAAGTGTTTTTATTGCTTCTTAGGATACTTATGGGCCTCCCCACCCACTTATTCACCTACCTAGTGATAAAACAAACTATAATATTCCATATAGCTGAAGGCTAAATTTTTGGAATATTACACCTTTTGTTTCTCTCGTGCATATTGAGGTATTTTCTGATTTGGTGGCAATTTCCCTTTAAATTTCTCATTTCCTTTCAAATCATGATTAGCCTCAACTTTGTGCTTTGACTGGTCATAACAATGTTTCAACTTCTAGATGGCCTCTTACAACAATATAGGCTCATCAAACTCAATCCAGTCTCTATATGCTGCTGGTAATCCACTGATGAATCTCTAAATCTTAGCTTTCTCATCCTTGAGATAAGTTACATACCGCAATATATCCAAGAATCTACTAGTATACTCATCATTTGTCATATAACCCATCTAAACCTGATAAAACTCCTTAGCTCTGTCATCATAATATCTCTCAGATAAGTAATTATTCTTGAAAAGTATCTTGAAATCATCCCAAATCAAGTCTTCCTCTTGAACTACCTTTAATTATTTACATATTACCACCATATATCTACTTTCCCTTGAATACTGAAGGTGGATATCTTGGATTTTATGTTCTCTAAGTAGTTATGCAATTTGAAGAATTTCTTGATTCCAAGTAACCATGCCTTTGCATATTATGACTTTTAATCTCTCCATCAAATGTAGGAGGCTTAACTTTCTTGAAATCCTAAGGAAAATACTCCCTCCTCCCATAAGGATGATGACGGTGATGACTGTGATGATGTCTCCTAGACGAGGAACTAGAATGTTGCCCCTACATACCAGTCCTCTTGTTAGGTGTATCCTGTAATATTCCAAAATGGGAAAAGCAGGAATATAGCTCATAATAATGGGAATAGTAGCAAGTATTAACACATTACATGTGAGACAAATGATAGATCCATGATATTGAGTATAATAACAATAAATAAGTACAAGATCTTGGGTATCAAGCCCCTCAATATAGGCAAAAGAAGCCTCCAATGCCAAAATGCACCAAAAAAATGTAATACATTGCTACACAAAACACTGAAGAAATCACAACGGATTTTTAGAGACTAATACTATAGCCAGAACATATAAATAAATAGATCTAAAGAGATCATGCTCCTACAAGGCCAAAAATGGAGATCTATGCTCACATGCACTTTTCTTGGACAACCCAGGAAGGGTTTCTGGAAATACACCAAATATGAATGGTGGATCTAAAGCCCTAGGGATGAAGATGCACTGCAACTAAAGCACATAAAAGGAGGTGGATGATTCTAATGTAGATCTGAAATAACTCCTCCAAAATAACTCTCTCAAGGAAGGGCTGATCCCTTCAATGGAAAGAAAACACTCCAAATGGAGCACTGAACTTTCCCCTGCAACAACTCACTAAAATAACGTAGATCTAGACTGGAACTATGTTGTAGGGGATAAAATCAACCTGTCATGATGCAAAATATGTCAAATAAGCCCAAGGGGTTCCTTTAGTTGTCTCCCAATGGAAGGGAACCTTCCTCCACTACAAAACTAGCTCAGAAAACACTGCTTAGAAAACACCCAACAAGATCTTCCACTGCTGCACCCTGCAACTCAGCACATCTCTCAATAGAAACTGCGCTGTACCACAATAATGAAGCTTGGTATTAAACCTAAATGTGGAAATGTAGTGCAAATCTCTTTCAAGAGGCCTCTCAAGGATAGAGGTGGGATTCCTGATCAGGAACACCCAGTGCTAAACAACATTGCAATCTTAGCTAAACTGTTGAAGAAAGCTTATATATCTAAACAGACCATATAATAAAAAATATAATAACATCAAAATAAAATCATATGGCTGCCATCCTCTTCCTTTTATAAGAAATGAGCTTCCAAACCCTAAGCCCCATCCATTAATGACACTACTTCCATGCAATGTGTCTCCATCTAAAACTGCGTTGTCCCTCATTGAATGCCACTCCTCCATGACAACGATGTTGATTTGGTCAAAGTTGAACCAGTCCACATGCTCTAGCCCTTGTTCATACCTTAGGGTGCTTTATTAAGCTGGAAAAATGATCCCCTTTCACATAAGAAGTGGTTTTATTCCTAATAAAGATATTTATGGGTCTACCTACCCACTTATTCATCAAACAAGAAAGCAAAATTATATTTTAATATTCCAATTAGCTGCATGTAAATTTAGGAATATTACAATCCTCCCCTCCCAAATTTTGCTTGTCCTCAAGCAAATGCAAGGATAGATTTGCAAAATATAGGGAACCTTCATCCTCATGTGAATCTCCATCCTCCAAGCTATCATCCATATAAAATGAATCACCCTCTGGAATGATAATTCATAGAAAAAATCCTCCCATATACTCATCAGAGGCACCTCCTAAGTGCTCAAGTTACTCAAATGGCTCATCCCATAAGGAAACAAGAGACCCAATGTAACAATCATGGATGGTCCAATGCTATCCCAGAAATATGAAACATAAGAACCATGGAGAATCTCTCTCCCAAAGGGAACATCCAATCCTTCCATCCTCCCTCCAATCATTCCCATAAAAATAATAAGTACATCGTCAATATATGGGATAAAAACTAGTGATACATAAAGAACCAAATGCAATAATAGAGGTGGATCATAGTCCCTCATGTGGAACCAACGTAGTACATCTCCTAACTGTCTTAGATCATGATAAGGTAAGTGGTTTCCCCACCACTTACTTGCTGCCATAGTTTTCTCACAAGTTTTGAAGAGGTGAGAAATGTTTGGTGCCTTTGGTGCACACCCGGAATGATATATCATCTCCCTATATCCTCCTAGTGGGTGGCCATGGTTAGCAATGTTTATGGCCCAAAGTTGGCCATGAAGTTTGGAAGGAAGAATTCTCCTACTTGGAGAAATGGCTTTCATATACATGGTAAAGGAGTGCAATAATCATGAAGTAAAACATAATGCACATAAATATGTTCCTTACCCTAATATTTTCTCATAAAAATGGAGTGGTCCATAAATAGATCCCCTCTCATTCCAAAAGAGAAAAGAGGTGGCTGTGATAACTCTTCCATAGAGCTATGTATCTCCCCCATCTCCACATGATCCATGCATCTTCTAAAATGCTGATATACCTCCTCTTCAAAGCCTTCCCAAGTGTAGCTCTCCATGATGGTGTTGTAGGCTCTCATGGAATAAGTGTGGCTGAAGAGAAATTCTTCATAAGCTCTTTGTAGTAGCTTCTCCTTGAACTTGGAAGCTCTAGACAAGAAGATCCTACCATGATAATAGATGACCTCATCTCTGACTGAATATCCCTCCTCTTGTAGTTGGTCATCAAGTATCATACAGGTGAAAATATCCTTGGAATAATCCACCAATAGCTGGGATTTCCAATATAGATCTATCCTCCAAAGTTACAACACTAATGATTTTTCATGTATTTGTCCTCCTCTTTGACATCTCCCATGCCAAGGTGACATATTGGAAGGCTACTATCCTCCCCTTTCCGGTCCTTTCTCAGCGTGAAATCTTAAATGAGAGTGGGTAATGATGATGTTGGGAGAATGTCTCCCTTCTCCTTGAGTCCACCCAAGACTCTCAACATTGTACAATGACCTCCCAATGCTCCCACTTCTCCTAGATCGATGAATGGTGCAACATGCTAAAATAATGCTTTGATTCTCCTCTAATCAGGGGGTCTCCCTGGTGGAATGCCTCCATGTAATGAAACATCAAGGCCCAGAGAAGGCTATATATGTGAGTGGACTGATTGGTCCCTACCCTCACTGCATAAATCATCCTCCTACTTCTGTGCATAAACCTCCTGAAAAGGATGGGTGTATATGTTTCCAGTCATTGGATGTTGGCCATCCTTCTCATCTTCTCCTACCTCCTGCAAGATCTCACAGTCTTATGTGTTTTCTTCAAATGTAATCAACCCATGTACACCCAACATCTCCTTGGTGTCAAGAGTCTTGATCACAAAGGAATGAAATATCATAATATGTGTCCCCAAGATTGTATTCAATGTTGGAAAACACTTTCTCCATTGTTTTTTCTCATTGCCTATCAACATAGACACATGCTGCTCCTGATCTTCATATGTAAGATCCCTTGCAACTTCTTGCAAAGATACAAGAGCTCCTCTAGTTGAAGAAATTGCTTCATCTCCATCTCCATATACAAGTAGATCTCCTCCTACTGTCACAGCACCGAAAGATCTTTCCATCTCTTCCTCTTCCTTCTCCTCATCAATGGAGAATACTTCATCATTAAGAGATCCTTTGTCTTGATCTCCTCTTGAAGGATGAATCCTCAAGTCTTCTTCTTGAGAAGAAAGTTCCTACTAAAGTGGGGATTTTTCCTTAGGAAAAGCATGTTGAAAATATTTAAACCCCTCAAAAATGTTCTGAAATAGAGTTGGTTTCATGAATCCTTCCAAATCATGCAAAGGTTCTAATTTCTTGGGTTTGGTTTGCTCTCCCAAGGAAGTTTCAGATTGTTTCAAATCAAAATTTTTCACTAACCTCCTAGTGAACTTTGCATAAGTAGATATATTTGCATTATTCAATGAAGAAGGTTCAAATAACCACCAGGCATAAGCCTTACCTTCAAGATGTAGCGCTGCTACTCTAATGGATTCCTCTTCTAAAACTTGATGCAGCTGGAAATATGTGTCTAGCTTCCTTACCCAAGCCTTGGCTACGATCTTAGGTGACCCATCAAAAGTAGGTAGAAAGAATCTACCCAAAGTGTGCTGCATGCACACTCTTTTTTTATTGTAGTTACTGGGTCTTCTATCTTCTTTGATTTGAAAAAACCATTGGAAGCTTAGATGCTCCTTGAATCTTCTAGACTGAGATTCATATTCTTGTAGATAGTCACCAAGAGTCTCCTCCTTTGGTGTTTCTCATTCCTCTTCTTCCCTTTCCAAGAATGTAGGCATGGTACGACATTGTAGATCTAATTGTGTGGCTGAATGTTCACACCCATAATATGAAGAACTGGATCTTTCTTCATGTGCAAATATTCTTGAAAAACCTTCATGTCTTCCCCTTGTCATTCCCTTGATTTATCTTTTAAGCTCATGCATAGTTTGGAGAAGGAGTGCTGAAAAATTATTTCCCTCCATTTCTACAAATAATGGAGACTTGTATTTTTCTATTTTGTGAGTCTTATCCTTTTTGTGAGAAGCTTATTCTTCTTTTGATAACATAGATGCTATGTCTTCACAGGTTGAGCCAAGATTATGCTCTGATACCACTGTAATATGCCAAAATGGGAAAAGCAAGAATATAGCTCATAATAATGGGAATCATAGCACGTATTAACACATTACATGTGAGCCAAATGATAGATCCATGATATTAAGTATAATAGCAATAAATAAGTACAAGATCTTCGGTATCAAGCCCCTCAAGATAGGCAAAAGAAGTCTCCAATGCCAAAATGCACCCAAAACATGTAATACACTACTATACAAAATACGAAAGCAATAAAAATGAATTTTTAGTGAATATTACTGCTACTAGAACATATAAATAAATGGATATGAAGAGATCATGTTCCTACAAGGCCAAAAATGGAGATCTATGCTCCCATACACTTTTCCTAGACAACCCAGGAAGGGTTTCAGGAAATACACCAAATATGAATGGTGGATCTAAAGCCCTAGGGTTGAAGATGCACTGCAACTAAAGAACATAAAAGGAGGTGGTTGAATATGATGTAGATCTGAAAGAACTCCTATAAAATAACTCTCTCAAGTAAGGGTTGATCCCATCAATGGAAAGAAAACACTCCAAATGGAGCACTGAACTTGCCCCTGCAACAACTCACTAAAATAACACAGATTTGGACTAGAATTGTGCTGTAGGGGATAAAATCAACTTGGCCTGATGCCAAATATCTCAAATAAGCCCAACGGGATCCTTTACTAGTCTCCCAATGGAAGGGAACCTTCCTCCACTACAAAACTAGCTCAACAAACACCTAACAAGGTCTTCCACTGCTGCACCCTACAACTCAGCACATCTCTCAATAGAAACTGCACTGTACCAAAAGACTGAAGCTTGGTCTGAAACCTGAATGTGGAAATGTAGTGCAAAGCTCTTTCAAGAAACCTCTCAAGGATAGAGGCAGGATTCCTGATTTGGAACACCCAGTGCTAAACATCACTGCAATCTTATCTAAACTTCCGAAGAAAGCTTATATGTCTAAATAGACCATATAATTGAAAATATAATAACATCAACATCAATTCATATGGCTACCATCATCTTCCTTTTATAGGAAATGAGCTTCCAAACCCTAAGCCCCATCCATTAATGACACTACTTCCATGCAATGTGTCTCCATCTAAAACTGTGTTGTCCCTCATTGAATGCCACTCCTCCATGACAACGATGTTGATTTGGTTAAAGTTGACCCAGTCCACATGGTCTAGCCCCTGTTCATACCTTAGGGTTCTTTATTAAGCTGGAAATATGATCCCCTTTCACATGAGAAGTGGTTTCATTCCTAATAAAGAGATTTATGGGTCTCCCTACCCACTTATTCATCAAACAAGAAAGCAAAATTAGATTTTAATATTCCAATTAGCTGCATGCTAATTTAGGAATATTACAATCCTCCCCTCCAAAATGTTTCTTTTCCTCAAGGAACTGCAAGGATAGATATTCAAAATATAGAGAACCTTCATCCCCATGTGAAGCTCCATCCTCCAAGATATCATCCATATAAAATTAATCACCCTCCATAATGGTAATTCATAGAAAAAATCCTCCCATCTACTCATGAGAGGCACTTCCCAAGTGCTCAAGTTACTCAAATGGCTCATCCTATAAAGAAAGAAGAGACCTAATGTAACAATCATGGATGGTCCAATGCTCTCCCAAAAATATGAAACATAAGAACCATGGAGAATCTCTCTTCCAAAGGGCACATCCAATCCTTCCATCCTCCCTCCAATCATTCACCTAAAAATAATAAGTACATCATCAATATATGGGATAAAAAACAGTGATACATAAAGAACCAAATTCAATAATGGAGGTTGATCATAGTCCCACATGTGGAACCAGCGTGTGACATCTCCCGAATGTCTTAGTTCATGATATTTTGGGTGGTTTCCCCTGCCATGTCATTTACTTGTTGCCATAGTTTTCTCACACCATGAAAGTCAGAGAAATGCTCGGTGCCTTTATAACTGAACCATCGGGTATATCATTCTGTCCTCCTAGGGAGTGGCCATGTTCAACAATGTTTATGGCCCAAAGTTGGCCATGAATTTTGTAAGGAAGAATGCTCCTACTTGGAGAAATAGCTTGAATATACATGGTAAAGGAGTACAAATAATCATGAAGTAAAACATCATGCACAAAAATATGTTCCTTACCATAATCTCTACTCATAAAAATGGAGTGGTCCATAGATATATCCCCTCTCATTCCAAAAGAGGAAAGAGGTGGCTGTGATAAATCTTCCATAGAGCTATGTATCTTCCCCATCTCCACATGATCCATTCATGTTCTAAAATGCTGATATACCTCCTCTTCAAAGCCTTCCCAAGTGTAGCTCTCCATGATGGTGTTGTAGGCTCTCATGGAATAAGTGTGGCTGAAGAAAATTTTTTCATAAGCTCTTTGTAGTAGCTTCTCCTTGAGCTTGGAAGCTCTAAACAAGAAGATCATACCATGATAGTAGATGGCCTCATCTCTGATTGAATATCCCTCCTCTTGTAGTTGGTCATCAGGTATCATGTAGATGAAAAGATCCTTGGAATAATCCACCAATAGCTGGGATTTACAATATGGATCTATCCTCCAAAGTGACAACGCTGATGATCTGTCATAGAAAGAATATGTCATGTATTTTTACTCCTCTTTGACATCTCCCATGCCAAGGTGACATATTGGAAGGCTACCATTCTCCCCTTGATGATCCTTTCTCAACACAAAATCTGAAATGAGAGTGGGTAATGATGATGTTGGGAGAATTTATCCCTTCTCCTTGAGTCCACCCAAGACTCTCAACATTGTACAATGACCTCCAAATGCTCCCACTTCTCCTGCTATGGGTGGTGAAACATGTTGAGAGAAATCTTTGCTTCTCCTCCAATCAGGGGGTATCCTTGGTGGAATGCCTCCATGTAATGAAACATCAAGGCCCATAGCGGGCTATATATGTGAGTGGACTGGTTGGTATGTACTGTCACTACACAAATCATCCTCCTGCTTCTATGCATAATCCTCCTGAAAAGGATGGGTGTGTATGTATCCAATCATTGGATGTTGGCCCTCCTTCACAAGTGACTATAGACCTCTAGTTGCTTCCATAGGCATACCTGCTAGTGACCATGGAATTTTCCAGTCAATTTTTTGTTAGCGACCCCAAATTCTGGGCTACTTTTGAGGGCTATGACTTAGGCCTCTATGCAGAACTCAGTGAAACTTCTAGAAATGATGAATGCCATATAAACAAGCTTTGTAAACCAAAAATTGAACCAAGAGTTGACTTGACCTCTCCCAACCGAGATTGATATTTTGTCAAAACATGCAACCTATAGACCATGAATGCATATATAAACATAAGGATCTGGAAACTCATTTTAGGTCTAACAAGAAGTATCAATGCCTTCTCACAATAGTTATCACGACATCAATTAGGTGTTGCATTCATTATTCATTCAGTTACAAGTAATACATGAAGAGAGACATGACTAATATTTTTCATATAACCATGCTTATAACAACCATATAACCAGATAAATAATAATGAGAGAAAAATGATTAAAACCACATAATAACACATACATTTACTCATAAAAAACAAGAGAAAATTAGCTCTTATTAAATGTAGGAAAAATCCAAACAAGTCCGGGAATTCCATGTACCACCCGACCATATATGGAGAGGTTTGATAGAAGAGATCATGAAGCACCATTCATGGGGCTTGCAAAACTCAAACAATCAGGTAATCCAGAAACTTATATTTCTGAGTTTTTGAAACTCTCTGTTATGGTTCCTGATTTATCTGCAGCAAGAAGGATCTATATGTTCATTGATGGGTTAGATTAACCTCTTCATGGGTTGGTTAATTCTAACAAGCCCACTACCCTTGAATATGCCATTGAAAGGGCTAGAGATCTTCAAGATGCCTTGCCAAAAGCAAACACAACATTTCAACATAAGCCCTCTTTTCCATCAAAGGGAAAAAATGAGAAGGCTCCTCTTTCAAAGGAGAGCCAATACAAAAAGCCTCTTGATGATGATGTCTAGAGGGATTTGAGGAGGAGGAAGCTTTGCTTCACATAACAAGAATCTTGGGCACCTGGACATAAATGTGTAGCAGGAAAGGAAAACTACATAGAGGTCTTCTTCGATGATGAGGAGGAAGATGAAGAAGAAAAAGGAAGAGGTCACAGCGCTAGAATAGTAGGAGATGATCCACCACCACCAGGAGGTGAGGGTGGAACAATTTCTCCAATTAGAGGGACTCTTGCATCATTAAGAGTGGTACCCAAATATCATAAAACTTCCACACAAGAAACATAGTTGAATTGGCACAGTGGAAGCAAGGACCTACTAGTCCCATATGTTATGCATATGAGATTGGTTCATGAGACATCACTATCTTGTGGAAAACCACTTGGGAGGCCACCTAATCTAGATTTGGTGAGACATGTCTCACATCATGATCCACCATTCGTAGATCCTGAAGGAATTGGAGCATTAGAAGGCCAAGATACAGCGCTGAGAGTCTTGTGTAGACTCAAGTGGGAGGGATACATTCTCCCAACATCATCATTACCCACTCTAATTTTAGATTATGTGTTGTGGGAGGAGAAGCATGGGAAGTATAGCAGCCTTCCAACATATACCTTTGGCATGAGATATTTCAAGGAGAAGGGCAGCCATATAACAAATGTTCTTTGTGATAGATCATCAGCGCTGTCACTATGGAAGATTGATCCATATTGGAAATCCCAACTGTTGGTGGATTATTCCAAGGATCTTTTTACATGCATGATACTTGATGACCAGCTTCAAGATGAGGGATATTCAGTCCAAGATGAATTAATCTATTATCATGGTATGATATTCTTATCTAGAGCCTCTAAGATCAAGGAGAAGTTTATACAAAGAGCTCATGAAGATTTCCTTTTCAGCCATACTTATTCCATGAGGGCCTACAACACTATCATGGAGATATACACTTGGGAAGGCTTTGAAGAGGAACCATATCAGCATTTTCAAAGATGCATGAACCATGTCGAGTTGGAAGAGAGAAATAACTGAATGAAGGAGTTATCACATCCACCTCTTTCCTCTTTTGGAATGAGAGGGGATCTATCTATGGACCACTCCATTTGTATGAGCAGAAATTTTGGTGAGGAACATGCTTATGTAAATAATGTTTTATTTGATGAGTATTTGCATTCCTTTACCATGTATATGCAGGCCATAGCTCCAAGGAGGAGCATTCTTCCATATAAAATTCATGGCCAACTTTGGGCCATAAACATTTCTAAACATGGCCACACCCTTGGAGGATATAGGGAGATGTTGTATCACTGTGGGTGCACTCAAAAGGCACCAAACATATCTCACATCTTCAACCATTGTGAGAAGACTTGGGCAGAAATTAAGTGGTGGGGAAACCACTTACCATATCACTATATGATGCAGTCAGGAGACATGTGGGACTATGAATCGGCTCCATTTTTACATATTTTTGTTTGTATGTACTTAGTTTTTATCCCATACATTGATGATGTGATTATTATTTTTATGGGAATTATTGGAGGGAGGATGGGAGGATTGTATGTGCCCTATGGGAGAGAAATTCTCCATGTTCATTATGCTACATGTTTGAAGGAGAACATTGGGAAAACCATGATTGTTTCATTGGAACTATTGCTTCCTTGTGGGATGAATCATTTGCATCACATGAGAAATTTGGAGGAGCATTTCATGGAGAGATGGATTGGGAGACACTTAGCTTATGAGGGAAGCTTATCACATGATAGTATCACCAATGGTGGAGGAGATGAATTTTAGCACTCACCTTGTCAGTTTCTTGAGGACAAGCAACATTTAGGAAAGGAGGACTGTAATATTCCCAATTAGCCATGAGCTAGTTGGAATAATAATTTTTGTCTTGCTTCTTTGTTTTATGAATAAGAGGAAAATGGAGGTCCATAAGTCTCCTTAATAATGAATAAATCGATACCAATGTAAAAGAAAACATCTTGGCAGCTTAATTGAGCACCCTTAGGTATGAAAAGGGGCTAGAACATCTTGACTGGGTCAACTTTGACCAAATCAACAACGTTGTCATGGAGGAGTGGCAATCAATGAGGGATAGTGTAGTTTTAGATGGATACACCTTGCATGGAATTAGGGTCATAAATGAATGGGGCTTAGGGTTTGGAAGCTAAATTATTATAAACGGAAGAGGATGGCAGCCATATTCATTAGGTATTGGTATATGATATTTCTGAATATATGGTCTGTTTAGACATATAGCTTTCTCTAGTTGTTTAGCTGAGATTTTTGTGTTGCTTAGAATTGGGTGTTCCTGATTGAGAATCCCACCTCTTCCATTGAGAAGCTCTTGGAGAAGTCTTGTACTTCACTTCCACTATCAGGCATTTGGCCAAAGCTTCATCTTACATCTACAGTGCAGATCCTGTTGAGGGTTGAGTTGTTTTGCAGGTTGCAGTAGTGGAGACCATCTTTGGGTCACTTCATTATTTATTTTCAGTGGATAAGGGTTCCTTTCCATTGGGAGGACAGTAAGGAAGTCCCTTGTGCATATTTTTGGATCTTGGCATCAGGTGTAATATCCCAAAATGGGACTGCGCAGTAATGCATGCTAAAATAATGCAGTTTTTAGAAATATGTGTAATGAAATGTAAATGCAGCTCATGGATCCCTTATATATTATAGTACAGCAACTAGATTTGAAAGGAATTCAGAAACAAATCACTATTTCATAGTTAAACATGCCTCCCATGCCATAAATAGCTGAAAATCATGTAAAAATAGAGACTGCAACCATGTATGAAAGATGGAATACAATGACAGCATTATTTTATTACCTCTGCAATAGAAGTAGGTTGTAAATCATATCTAGAGTAAGTATGTGGACAAAAGGTTAGATCTATAGCAAATCCATGCACTATAGAAGCTCTTTTATCAATCCCCCTTGGGGTTTTCAGCAACACACCATCTAAAAAGTGTAGATCTGAGTTTTAAGACTACAGATCTATGGGAATATTCAAACTTGGAAAGTGGACCTGATATGATATAAAAAGATAAAGGATCTCCTCCAAAAGATCTCCCAAGTGAAGGGTAGATTCCCAACACTCAGCAAATCATCTCTCCAAATGGTGCACTGAATCACCCTGCAACAACTCCCTCAGAAATAACGTAGATCTGGACTCTCTCTGCGCTGTAGGGGATAAAATGATGTTGGAATGCATCCAAGATATGGAAATATCACTCACAACCTTCAATACGGTCCTCCCAATGGATTAGAAGACTCCATTGAAAAAAATGATTGAGATGGCCTAGATATGATGATCTGGCCTCCACTTGCTGCAGATTTCTGAAACAGTCAAACCCTCAACAGGATCTATGCTATCAAATGAAGTTGAAGCTTGGCCTCAAGCCAGATAGTGGACAATATGGTGTAAGGCTCCTCCAAGAGCTACTCCATGGAAGAGAAGGAATTCAGACTCAGCAAATCAAACACTCTATCTCACTTAAACAACTAGAGAAAGAATTATGTCTGCTGCACTACACTATCGTAAATAATAATCATAATCTAACTCCTCATACGGCTACCATCCTCCTCCTGGCTACCATCCTCCTCCTTATAAACAATGCGAGCCTTCTCACCTTTGATCTCCCTCATTAGGGTTTCCATATTCATGTAATGAATCTCCCTCCAAAACTGCGTTGTCCCTTCATCAATACCACTCCTCCCTAACAACATTGATGGAATTGGTCAATCTTGACTAGATCTCCATGCAATGTATCCTTCCACACATAAGGTGGCTTTATTCCAACTGTCTAATTAGATCTATATTCCCACTGGGTTATCTTCATTAGTGTTTCACATCCTCCACATTAGCTTAGTTGAATTGGTCAAACTTTGACTTTGTCCACATGCATTAGGCTCTTTTTCACACATGAATGTGTTTTATCCAGCTTGAATATGATCCCTTTCCCATTTAAGAAGGATTTTATTGCTACTAAAGAGATTTATGGGGCTCTCTATCCATTTTATTCCTCTATCCAAGAGAAAAACAAAATTTTAATATTCCCTTAGATATATGCTAAGTTAGGAATATTACAGTCCTCCGCTCCCAAATGTTGCATGTCCTCAAGCAACTGTAAGGATAGAACTGAAGAGCCTCCCCTCTTCTTCCTGTAGCATCCTCAAGTGATATTCTCTTCCAAAGAACAAGATGTCCTTTCAACAATATGCCCTCAAGTTGTTCCTCCCATGTGTAAAAGATTGCCTTTTGTAAAAATTCCAAATGGCTCTCATCATGAAAAAGTAGGACATACATGGAAACAAAAATATGTGATCTAGAGGCCTTATTGAGGCATGGAATCAGAGATATATTGGGAATCATCATCGCCATTTGAAGCCTCCATCCCCAAGCTATCATCCACAAGAAGTGAGTCACCTCCCAACATGGTAACTCATGAAACATCTCCTCCACCTTAAGCTCCTGCAAAGGAGGTGGGCTGCATGACTGAATTTGTGGGACTAGAATGTCCATCCCATGCTACTTCTATCTCCACTTATGATATGTATGTGGTTGTTGCTGATCTTGGGCTGAAATATCACGGTCCTCAATAATGACCCAAGTTACCCCACCAAAAAAAACATCCATGTAGTGCCTCCCCAAAGAACTCAAGCTCTCCAAATGGTTCCTCCCACATGAAGACAAGAGCTGTAGTATGGAAATCATGGTTTTCCCATTGTTTCTCTTGAAACATGCATCATATGTAGTATGGAGAATCATACTCCCAATGGGCACCTTCAACTCTCATGCCACTCCCCCAATACAACTTCCCATCAACATAGGAACATCATCAGTATATGGATGCATAAACAAATGAAAGTAAGTTGCCATGTGACAACCATGAGGTGGAACATAGTTCCATATATGGAACCAATGTAGTGCATCCCTTGCCTGCCTTAAAACAAAATGTAATAAGTTTCTTTTCAGCCACTTGTTTGCTGCCACAATCACCCTAGAAGATGGAATCATGAAAGTACAACTTGGTGCCAATGATGCACACCAAAATTCATGTGTCATTCCCCCACAAATAAAATGGCCAACATCAATGCTACAAATGGCCTTAAGTACAACAATATACAATATTCAAGGAGGAAATACACTCCTTGGTACAATATTCTGCTCAAAAAAATAAACGGGTACAAATCATGAAGCAAAATTATACATCCTCTATCATGTACTTTGGTCATTGAGTTGAAATGGCTCAATTGATAGTTCTCCCTCTCTTCAAGTGAGTAGGGAAGTGGTTGTGCCAACCTCTCCATCATCTTCTGGGCTATGCATCTCCCCATATGCTGATATACATAATGTTGGATGCCCTCCCAAGTGAGCTCCTCCCTCAAGGAATGATACGCATCAAAGTGCATGGAAATAAAGCCCACAAGTGCTACATGTAGATATTTCTTCTTATGCTTGAAAATCCAAGTCAAGAAGATCATATCATGGTAATAGATGTCTCCATCCACTACTCCATCACTCTCATCTCCTACATGCCCATCAAGTGCATAATATATGAAGTGATCCTGGGAACACTCCACCAAACAACCAAAGCTCCCAAATGACAGCGTTGTTGGCCTATGTAAATAGGCTCCTGCCAACTCATAGCTTCCTCCTTTGACAACCCTCATGTAAAAGTCATCATCAAACATAATGTTGAGATATGTGAGAGATCCCCTCCCAAGTGGAAGCACCTCCTCATTCTCCAAGGTTAAAGAGTATCCCCCTTGCACCATGATAGTGCCATCTCCTACTCTTGCAACATTATGTAAAGTGTTACACCATTTTTTGGTCATCTAACCTATTATCATTAGATGGACCCAAGTACACCATGTAAGACCAATTTTACCCTAAGTAAAATTTCTTTCACTATGAAAAAAAACTTAGTAAACCACCTTTATTAAGTTGTTTATGGTCTAAACAGGAAACCCCGTGAGGAAATATTAAATAAATATACATTTTCTTGATTTCCCTCAAGGAATAATTAGTTAAACAACAGTTTAATTAATATTCCTGGTTATATTTAATCCAAAACAAGGAATTTAATTAGATAAATCATTATTTATCTTATTATTTCCTAATAATAATTATTTAAACCTTATTTAAATAATATTATTTGTTAAGTATGACTAAATAACCCTTAAATAATTAAATAAATCATTATTTATTTGATTATTACTCAACCACATCCTTAAAATGATAAATAAATCATTTATTTATTTATTATTTACAAATAAAGGGATATGACCCAAGTCAGATTCCTTTTCCCTCCAACAAATATAATAAAATATTCCATAAAAGTTGGATCTTGATTTGGTTAATAATATTTTAACTATGCACCAATATCTAGACTAACTCAATGTTTTGTTATAAATAGAAGGGTTTTCCCATTCATTTATCACCTTTTGTTGCCTAAATATCACTCTAGATCTATACTTTTGGTCTGACTATTGATCCACCATCATAGTCATATTTTGCTACCATTTCTGTCTGGGTTTTCTACACCATCAAGAGAGAGTAATTTTATATTTGAAGTGTTGAGGACTTACAAGAATCCATCCCATTGAGGAGAATAGGGAACACCCTCTTGTGTTTTCCTCCCAGGTGCCATTAATAAAAAATTCATTCAACATATTCTTGTCTTGTCTATTGGATGCGTGGAGTAAATCTAGTTTTTTTCTACTTCTTAATGTCTTCTAATGCATATATCTAGATTTTTACAGCATTTATCTTGATCATCTCACTACATATCTGAGGATATTGGTAGCCATATTTGCTATTAGGGTTGTTTGTTATGCGCAGCGAAAATGGTATTTTTTCATACGATTGGAATTAAGATTCATACTAACAATTGGCGACTCCACACGGGTTTACGATTACGACCGCTGTCGTTTTTCTAATCCTTGCATATCCAGCTACTTCAAACCATAGGATTTCTCTTCAACCACTTGTTTGTGCTTTAATTGATGTTGTTTTTAACCTATAAAACCCTAAATCGATAAAAGTTCTGACTTCCGTGTGTTTTCAGGACTATTGCGCAGGTGACAGACATCAGCTGCAACTGAGATGGAATTTTTTTCTGAAATCTGCCACCGAGAGTGGCGAAAGTGTATGTCATACTTTTTGGCCCAAAAAATGCGACCTGGACCCTTAGGACACACCTTTTAGCCCAAAAACTGCGACCTCTGCTAAAAAAAGGTCAGAAACTGTGACCTAGACTTTTTGCAGGGATTTTTCTGAAATTTTTCTAGCTTTGTCTGAGCCTCTGTTCAGGGTTGTCTGACCTCCGTCTCTGCCCGTTTTGGACCTGCAATTGTTTTGTTTTGCTCAAATAAGTGGGAACCTAGCCCCCTAGGGCTTCAGTACCCTCCACTTTTTGTGGAAGAGTTTTTGCTATTGCAGGTTGTCTAAAATTTCAGAGTCTTCAACCATTTTTCATATCTGATACCTCACCTTCAGATCTGCTTTAGATCAGTTTGTTAACATCCAAATCACCTCATTTAGATTTTTTGGGTTGTCCTTTAGGGTTCACTCTGTTTCCCTCTAGGAGATAGCCTTTCGCGACCTCTTTTACAACAAATTTTCCTCTGATTTGTTGTTGTTTTCTACACCACTTTCCAGCAGGTTTTGTCCTTTAGATCCCTGTCCCTCTTGACCTTAGATCTATTGGCTTTTTTAGTGTGTTTTCATTATTTTTTACTCACCTATAGACTAGTTGTTGACAAACCCACCTCCTTGGGTTTATATTATTGCATTATTAGCTATTTATTTTTCTGTTTTTGTAGGCCTATATACTATCATTTGCAGGTTTATTTACAGCTATATAGCACAATTTTTCTTTTTCTCTACAAATGTCTGGGTTTAAAAATTAAAATTTACACACTTTTACACACACACCCTAAGCGAAAAAGGGCTTGTTTAACACTGCCAAGAAAATACTCTAAAAACATTGAAATCAATTGATCTTGCACCCCCTGCCCTTGTTTCGACATTGTTATTAGTTGATCCTGCACCTCCCTGCCCTTGTCGGCCTCTTTTTCCTTTGTGCCGTGTTTTTGTTGTCATCATTGCTCAACCTCCCATGGGCTTTGGTTTTCCTCAGGGGGGGCCCAGCACCTCCTGCACTGTCCCCCCTTCTGGTAGCACATATCCAGGATATGGCATGCCTCCTATTTTTTCCCAACCTCTTGTTTACCACACTGTTACCAAACCTCCTCATTATTCGTATCCACAACCTGGTGCTCCAGCTCTTCCATCATTAGCACCTCCTCCTCCCTTGCCTTCTCAACCCCCGCAATAGCAACCACCGCCCCCTCGGGGGCAGGTGCATGCACAGCAAGGCATGACTTATCCTCTTCCCTCAAAAAAGAAGAGGAAAGGTACTCAAAATCAAGTTGTCCTTGGTAATCCTGGACCTAATCAATGTAATGCTCCTAACACTATGAACCAGCAACAGGGCACTCAGCCCAAGCAGGATAGGCCTGTTCACACGAACAAGCCTTATTCTTGTTTTAGTGTTCATGGCCATTACATGCATGATTTTTCTCTTTTTCCACAGATGCGATAGCTATGGGAGTCTCAAGAAACATTGTGAGGACAACAAGCCTCCCCTTCTGTCCCTCCAAGTGCTGCGCCTAGCCAGCCAGCTGTGCTTACTAATCCTTTCCCTCAGCAAGGATTTTTGGCTACCAAACCACTTGAAGTTCAGGTGGCCACTCAACCTCTTCCGTCTAGCACCCCCGATTACCAGATTATCACGATGAACTCTGATCAACCTTTAACCGTAGACATCAATCTTCAGACTCAGTTCCATCAGTAAAACAAGCCTCTTGCTATGTCTGTCCCTGAGCCGCCTCCTTCGGTCTCTACAGAGCCTCTTTCGACACTAAGGGTCCCTTGCAGATCCGTCAGCCTAGGGTGGAGGTTCATACTAAGATCCATAAGGGACCACTACGCCGAAATGCTACTTCTGGCAAATTTGCACATTCATATAGCATAGTCGATGATTTGGCACAATCCCCTGCTGCCATTTCAACGTTGGAACTCCTCCAGTTGTGCCCTTCACAAAAAAAATATCTTCTATCTGTCATGGGTGCTGTAGATCCTTCTAACGATCGATTGATTGTATTTGATGTTGACCGTTCATAACATCCTCCTCTCCCTGCATTCGTCGCCTTCCAAATCCTAGTCAAGATCTGTAACGCTAACGTTTCCCAGTGCATTATTGATGAGGGGGCATGCACTTGCATGATGTCCGCTTCGGTTTGGAAGCAAATCAGATCACCTGAGTTGTATCCTTCCATGATCACCCTCCGAGCGTGGGATGGCCACGCCTCCAAGCCCATTGGCTTATTCTGCAATTTTCCTATTACTCTTGCGGGCAAGATTTTTTGTGTTGACATAGAAGTCATAGATGTCCCCTTAGATTACAACATTCTATTGGGTCATAGTTACACTTATTCGATGTATACTGTCCCTTTCGTGGTCCATCGCAAGATGTCCTTCCCTCATAATGGAAAGATAGTCACCATTGACCAGTTGACATATTACGAACCGAAGTCTCAGACCTCCCCTAAGTCCACTATCTCTTCGGTGGCCGACAAGCAAACCGTCGATCCTTTGACCAGTGTTTCACCCGAAGTCTAAAAATATTCCTCACTACTTGGTACATTCATTGGTCTGCCTCCTCCTGTCTCTGATCCTATCTCATCGAATGTTTTCATGATGCAATCATCTCGGACTGCCCTCAAGCGGTCCGCCTCGGCTAGTAAGCAGCCTCCTCACCCTCCGCGACCTTCTCCTAGCCCTTTGATTCAGCCTTCTGTACCTCCTCCTATTGGCCCTTTAGCTGGTACTCATGAGCCTCTTTATCCTCCTAGAATGGTTCCTCCAGGATTTAACCATTTAGGAGTCATCCCGCTTGGCCATTACCCCTCCCGTCAGATATCGTTCCTAGCTCCCCCACCAGGAGTCTATACGAAACCTGTCATGGACACCCTCTCTCTTACTAACTTGACCCTTGGGATTCCCATCTATTACCTTGATCCTCCAGTTGCTACCACGCCAGGTCAACCCAAACCTTACCTTACTTTGACCCCAGTTCAACCAGTCCCCATGACTTCTCCCATTACAGTAGTGCCTCTACCACCTCAACAGGAACCACCTCCTGTTGTGACCGCTTTGGATAAGAAGGGAAAAGCTCACAAGAGGTCCTCCAAGGACAAGGCTACCCCAACCGAACCTACACCTCCCCCACCCGCAAAGCCCTGCGCTTTGTGTGATGTCGTCGGGCATGCCACTCATAACTGTCCTGAACTGCCTTGTATCAGGCCCATGGTTAAAGTTTCATTCCCTGAGTCTATGGTCCCTGAAGCCTCTATTTCTTCCTCGAATATAGCTAAGAATCATAAAAATATTCACACTAACCAACCTTGTGTGTTGTGTGATCTCCATGGCCATTATTCTCACCATTGTCCCCGCCTTACGCATTACCGCGCCTCGTTAGAGGTAGTTCGATAGTATGAGATTGAACAAAATCAATCCACCTCTCCCGTACTTGCGCAGTATGCTATAGGCCAGACTGAGGATTTACCTGCTCCCATTGACATTCCCTCTCTTGATGTCGAGATGAAGGAGCCTGCGGCCACCATCCTCTACCTTTCATCATCCATGAGACCTTGGGTGGAAGCTCCCTCCGAATCTTCCCCTGTTGTTTCGCTTGACCTCCCTTCAGTGATCACCCTGGGCTCAACATCAGTATATCCTTTATCTGCTTGTTCTTCCATCATCCCCTGTGGTGATGCGCATCTGAACCTTTCTTCTCATGATGATAAGTCAGGTAGCTTCGCCGCGTCATGTGGTCTCCCTTCCTCCAGTCACTCCATATTCTATTGCAATGATGACATCATGGAAGCCATGTCCACCCCTGACTTTATCTTTCCTGCCCATAAACGGGATAGCACGACTTGTGCCTATGGTGAATTTCATGATCTCAGCACAAGTTACACCTCCGGTAGCTCCCGCACTTCACCTCACCGTCGGCGTGTGAGTAGTGGACATCTTACCTAGATCACTCCATCCCGCAGAGTGCGTTCGATTTCTACTTTGCGCTCAGGTTGCCAGCGTTGTTCATCATCCTTCCAGTTATTGTCTTGGGGCACCTTTCATATGAACCTCTCATCCACACCTTATATCAGTTTTGCTGATGGTGCAAGTTGCTACTCCAAGAATCTAGCCTCGACAGGTTGGGCCATTTTTACCCCCTTGCACTCCCTTGTTCTCTCAAACAGGGTATGCATTAGTATTGCTACTAATAACCAGGCCGAATATGATGCAGTACGAGGTTTATTAGCTGATGCCCTTTCACATCGCATCCTCCACCTTCATGTTCATTTAGATTCCCTTCTTCTTGTCATGTAATTGAATGGTGTCTATCGTGTGCATAATCCTATCCTTTTTAGAAGATGTTTAGGAGTGAAGCTTTTGATGCGTGAATTTGAAATCATTACATTGAGTCATGTACCTAGAGCACAAAATCACTATGTAGATATCATTGCAAACAATATTCTAGATTGGCATTTAGCACACAGATTTAACACAAGACAATAATATAAAAATATCAAAATGACGCATATCCATAATGTGTGTCATATAAAATGTTTTAGAGTCCATCCACTCTGATACATATGACATGCCCATAGCATGTTACAAAAATCAACACTGGGGGCGCCACCTACCCCTACACACTAATCACTATCTGGAGGATCCTGAGCCAATGGGTCTACTCCCGTAGCTTGTAGATCACGCATACCCTGTCTGACCATCGCCATGCGCTGCATGACCCCTCGCCACTCAGAGGGTAGACCAATACATGGCTCTATGTACTAGTCATCCAAGTCCTGCCAGCCATGCTTTGAAACACCAGTCAAAATCCTCTCACATCTATGACGGATATCCTCTAGGAGGGCTGTTGCATCCTCATTTTGTTGTGCCCTCACTCCACTAGTCCTGCGGTCCCCGATACTGCAGTCGTCCAATATATCCAGCCGGTTTTACTGGTGATGTATATGCATACCAAAAGTGAAAGAATCAGTACCACATATAATATTATAGACCTTTACATGCACATAAAGGATTATCAATTTGTGACTTACCATCAGGCCCCCATATTTGACCAGGCAGCAGTGGCAAATCCAAGTCCACACAATAACTCATCCCACTATAGGGATAGTCATTTATATACAGTGGCATCTAATCCAAATGAGAAAAGAACTCAGATCGGAACACCCATCCAACCGCCCCACCTCCTCCTCTGCATATTGGTCGCCCCCACTGGCGCAGCCTAAGCTCTCTCGAGCCCCCATCTTGGAGCTGTATGCGAGGTCGAAGTGCCGGGATCTTCTCAAAGAAGAACGAGCACCTAACTATATCATATGCAGAGTCATGGTTCACTTGCTGCTTGCATAGCAACAACTGTAATTTCAATGATGATAGCATCATCTGGGCCCACCCATAGTAGGTCCCATTCAAAACACTCTCCACAAGCATCATCTGCCCTCCAGTGATGTGATGGAGTGCCTCATTTCGCAGGATCCGTAGCACTACTACGACCACAGCACGGGTCTCTAACCTCTCCAAATCCCTGATGGGTATCTGAGTCCCCTTGACTTAGAGACCTAGTTGAAAATGGTGCTCTAAAAACTCTATGATATTCCTCCTCTATTGTAATACTAGCTAAGTATTCCCTACCATCCGAAGTGGTGGGAGACCAGTCAGGAAATAGATATCTTGGACCGTCAACTTGATCTGGTGCCCCTGCACTATAAATACCTCATGGTCTGGGTCCCAATAGCTGAAAATTTGGGCCAATAAGGGCTCTCCAGCTCTCATCAAAGGGTTCTCCACAAACTTTAGAACCCAAAACCTGGCCAGTGCACTGCAAACACCCTGATCCTCCTGGATCTCTGACCGTAATGTGCCCATGTCTCTTTCTCTCCAGTTGATCCATAATTCTACCATATCTACACAAAACCATCATATTTTTCAGAATACAGATAGGAAAGACTGTATCTCGTCATAAAAACCCAGTGCTAAGCCAAAAAACAACACCAGAAAACCCCTCCCTGATAGGTCGCACTTTTTAGGCCTAAACCTGAGACAGGTCGTAGTTTTTTGCTCAAAACTTGCTACCCAGGTCGCACTTTTTGCCCCAAAAAGTGTGACCCATCCATGAGGAGGAGTAGGGGTATTGTTCCTGAGCCTTGGGGACCTAATCTGAACTTTTAATCCACTGAAAAGAAAGAGTAGGGTTAGGCCTCTTACCTGCAACTGACAGATCTTGATTCCAATGGTTGGTTTGTCTGCTACGATCACCGCAAGATTTAGGGCCTTCTCTCCTCTCTACATTCACCACAGCTCCACATGCAAATGAGTGAATTTGGAGGGAAAACACCTTATTAAAATAGAAACCCCCGTTTTTTCTTTCGCTTGCTGTGACCAAATCGTAGCTTCATTTACCAAACCGTCTGTACCATTGGAAAGCTCTCACCGAGACCAAGAAGAATTCTCAACTCCTATAGTTGAAGATCATTTTATGAATTATCCTTGGTATGTTGATATTATTTATATTTTTCTTAATTTGAATACACCCCCTGGTTTGACAAAAACAAAGGCAAGGTTCCTAAAGTTAAAAGTTGTAAACTATTGCATTATTGATAGATGTCTTTACTGGAAAAATGCAAGTGGTGTATTGCTTAAATTTTTGCCTGAGTTTGATGCAGAGAAGGTTATATACTAGTTCCATGAAGGAGAATGTGGAGGGAATTTGTACTGGAAGACAATAGCCAACAAAATTTTGAGGGCTGGTTTCTATTGGCCTACTCTTTTTCATGATGTACACAAGATGATCCTAGCCTATCATAAATGTCAACTTTTTGAAGGCAAAAGAAAACTGCTACCCCTTCCTCTACATATGATCACTGTTGAAGCCCTGTTTCAACAGTGGGGACTTGATTTCATAGGAGCAATCCATCCACCTTATTTTGCCTAGCATAGATGGATTCTCACTGCCACAAACCATTTCACTAAGTGGATAGAAGCCATACCTTGTAGGCAAGCCAATGATTCAGTTATAATAAAATTTATGGAGACTAACATTCTCTCCAGGTTTGGCTGTCCTTCCAAGATTATCACTGATAATGCAGCAGCATTTGGATCAAACAAGATGGTTGATTTCTGTCACACATATCAGATAACATTGGGGCATTCCACAGCCTATTACCCTCAAGGTAATGGAATTGTTGAATCCTCAAATAAAAGTTTAGTGAACATAATCAAGAAAATGTTGGAGGACAACAAAAAGTCTTGGCACACAAAGCTAGTTCATGCACTATGGGCTGACAGATTGACCTTGAAGAAATCTATTGGTATGTCACCTTTCCAGCTTGTGTATGGTACTGATGCAATTTTTCCAAACAGCCTAGCTGTACCAGTAATGAAGTTGATTCAAGAGTTACAAACTGAAGATAATGACATGATCAGAAGGATAAACTAGACCATTCATCTTCAACAAACCAGAGAGGAAGTTTATAACAAAGCATTGCAGAAATAGATCAGCATTAAAAGTTTTTTGACAGAAGAACAAAGGACACCAATTTCAAAATTGGGGACAAAGTTTTAAAGTGGGACTTAAGAAGGGAAGAGAAGGGAAAGCATGGAAAATTTGACAACTTATGGCTTGGTCCTTTCTCTATTCATTCAGCTGCTGGTAACAATGCATTTTTCTTGTAGGAGTTGAATGGAGCAGAACTATTTGGGGGTCCTGTAAATGGCAGGATGCTTAAGCATTACTTCTCTTGATCCATGTTATGTTCCAAAATACTTTTTATCTTTTTTCCACTATAAATATTTCATCCACTATTGCATTCAAAGTTGTAAAAATAAAAAATACAAAAACAATGAAAAGAAAGAAAAGAGGGCAGATTGTGAAAACAAGAAAGGTATAGCCCCATACCAAAAAAAGAGAAACAAATCTAAAAGTGTGCAAGCTTAAATGCCACTCTTACAAAACACACTTCTAGTTAGTCAAACAGCCTAATCTTGACTAATTAGTTTTAAATTTTCTGTTGATAGGATAGTGAATTTGATTTGTCAAACTGTTTAATCTTGGCTTATCAGTAGATAGATTAGGATAGAAATTAAAGGTTCAAACAAGATCAAAATCTGAACCTCAGTTTCCAAAGAGAAAATGACTCAAAACTGTTTTATTTTCTGAGTCAAAAAAGATGTAAATCTGGTTCTAATTAGATCAAAACCTAAACCAGAGAACAAAGAAGGAACAACTCAAAGAAAAATTTAAGACAAAGTTGTAAAAAAGATGAAGGAAGTGTTTGACTTTCAGATCTTAAGCCTTCCATTTTGATTTAATTTTCTGCAAAATAAATGTCTATGTGCAGCTTGTTTTTATGCCATAGACCACATCAAGTCAAAGATTTTAATCTTGACTCGACTGTTTTTAAATTTATGTTTTAGAATTTAGGGAATAAAAATATGTTGGACAGTTTAATCCCAAAAAATAGTAGAATAGGTAGAGAAGCATCTAAACTCAACTGTTTAATCTGAGTTCAGGGAGAAATAAGGAGTAGAATTAGATTATTTTTATGCTTTCAAAATAATAAAATGTTGTAAAAGAGTTTTCCAATCCAAGTGCACTCTAAATGAAGAAAAAATGTTAGATCTGTAGGATTGGGTAGGTAGAAGTTTGTATTGATGAAGATTCATTATTTTTATGGTTGCTAATATGTTTTCAGAGAAAGTCATCTCAGCAAAGGAAGGGCAGCCCAATGGATCAGGCACAGGTTAGCCTCCCAGAGAACATAATGGATCAGGCACAGGTCAACCTCCCAGAGAAAGCAGGTCTGAAGTTCTTGGTGCCTTCAAGAAGGCACCATCCCCAAGTGGAGCCACTATTAGCCACCTATAAAATTTGTTATATCAAAAGGTGGCTAGGAATTTTTGAGTCTTCAAGGAACAAATTTTACTACCAAAAATTGTTGGCTCTTGAAGACTCTTGAAGGCCTCATGCCTATCCTCTGTCCAAACTTCACTGCTGTTCCCATTTTACACTTAGAAATCCTGCTGATTTCCAAGCCAGAATACTGCTGCAAGTACCTTTTCCCCCCCTTCCCTTCTTCCAAAAATAACCTCATTTTAACCCTTTTATCTCCCATGAAAAATCCCTCATTTTCATGATTTTTCCCTTTCCCCTTCATCAAAACCCCTTGACAAGGTTGAAAACTCCTTTTTTGCCTTATCGGAACCCCTCTAACCCTTTGAAAATCATTGAAAAACTATAAAAACCCACATTTTGGGCATATATGGGTCCTAGCCCTTTTTCCCATTAACCCTCGGTCACATCATTTCCCATGCGCCCACGGCCCCGCAATCGGGCGCCTATCTGCTTCAAATAAAATAATTCCCGGCCAAAGTTAAAACCTTGGTTATATATTAAAAATCGTCGGTTTTATTATTTTATTAATTTTCCGCCGGTTCAAATTTTAAACCATTCCGCACCGTCGATCTGATCTAAAGATCGGACAGTGTGGAGTCCGTCTCTCGGTGGTCCCCACATTCCACTTACCTTTCCAAAAAACCGCGTGGTATTCATCGCACCGTATTTGGGCGACGACAATTTTTTCCCGATCACCAGCGATTCCACTCATCGGTTGACACGCGTCCTGGGAACTGTTCATAAAACTGCCATCCATCGCGCGTTAACGTTCGGACATGGATGCTGCGCGATATTGGCATCCACCATCCGATCTGGGGCTGCCCATCTGACGGCTATCGGTCACCGAAGATGCCCGACAATTAACCAGGCTATGACGCGGCTTTCAACTAATCTCTGCCATTGATCTAATCTGCAAATCGATGGTCCATATTCCATCGCCTTGATTTGATTTCCCAGTCAACATTTTCTGCTTTGACTTCCCGTTTTCACTCCCGACCGTCGATCTCTGCACGATCTACGGCTCCGATTTAAACGTTTCTTCCACCTTCCCTTTGATTCCTCTGATCAATCTCGATCTTTGGATGATGCCATCCAACAACCATGCTTCCTCCATGTGCCTTCTGAAGCAGTAAACCTATATATGCAGGATTTTATAATAGTTTTTTGTATTTTGCAGGATTTCAAGTGATTTTTCCACCATAACTGAAGAAATTTCAAAGGCAAAGGGTGACGATCCTCCTGCCTTCGATTCATTTAAGAAAATCATCGTAGGGTGTTAGAAACACATTTTCATCAATCATTCATGAGGCATTGATGCCATTCGACCCCTACGTAGCCCTGCACACCAGAAGAAAAACATGAATCAAGCACAGTGAAAGAGTATCAGTGCAGAAAATCAGAAATATGCCAGAACAGAAGATTGAAGACATCTATTGCGGGGATTATGTCTAAGATGTTTATCAAAAGCCTAATCCCCGATTTAAAAAATAGTTTAAAGAAAATTTGAAGTGTTTTATCAACAGGAAACCCTCCACCACCACAAAATTGAGGCAAATTGATCCCTCCAGCTACCACAATGCCACTTGTGCCTCAAAGCATTCAATCAGAGGCCGAATTTATTGATCACGATCAGATATTTGCCTCAGCGCAGCTAGAAAGTTACTTCTGCAAGGAAATTAATGACAAACATCTACAGAGTTACTTCTACGCCATACAGAGCCTCAAAGGTCAACAAAAGCTCCCACCGAGCTTAAATATTTACGTAAACCATTTAATACAGAGGATATGTATGTAAGTTTCTTCATTGATCCCCTCAAAGGCCAAGATGCCATTAAGTCTGTATTAATTGTAATTTGAGATCTTTTATCAGATCTCACCTCCTCATCCTTCTATATATACTACTGCAGAAGATGAGAGAGGGGTTGGTTGCAGAACTTTGATATACACTTGAGCTTAAATTTCTGATTGTAAATAGTGTTCACTAGCCCTTGGAGCTCTGCTTGTAATAGATTAGTTAGGCTGGATAGTGAAGATGATTGCTGAACTGAAAAATTGGACCTGAGTACTGTAACTGGTTTGACATCAATAAACAAGTTGTTTCTTGGGATCCTAGTCTATATCACTGGTGAAGTGCTTCTTTCTTTGTTATTGTTTTCCTTTTATGTATGTCATATTGTTCAATATTCTCTGATAAAGAACAACATTTATAGAGTTAGGACCTGTTGTATATCAGTAACCTTCTCTGACTGAAAAGCTTTATCTCAATGTTTTCCTCCAATTTGTTTATTTAAGAATGATTTAATACAGTTTAAGCACTTAGGAATGCTGGAGTTCCCTCGTCCTACTATTTTCTTTAAACATTGTTCTTGAAAGTTATTTTCCTTATTTTTCTTATTAAAGATGACTATGGAAGATATGGTGTGCCCTGGTCCTAGTTTTTCTCCAAAATCAGATTCTGAAAGTTTCCCTTGCTGTTGACTGAAAGCAGACTAGGTTTAAAAGTACTTTATCTGATCTTAAGTTTACACTCTATCTTCTCTTATATGTTTTCATACTTTCTGAAGGTAATTATGTGGATTACTGGATTGTTTGTCAATTAAGCTACTTTAATACAAACTTGTGAAAGTCAATAGTTATTACACTTGGTTGTTTTAGCGATTTATAGAAGAGCTTTCATGTTTGGACTGACTATAAATCCTTTGTGAAATTATTATCAGTTTCCACCTCTCCAACACTTTATTGTTTCCATTCCATCATTATAAATCTCAATAATCTTGTGATGTAGATGACTTGCCCCTGGGATCATTCTTGATGTTGCTGTTAAATTAAAGCCTTGTTATGACTCCATAGCCCAATGGACTAAAAACTAGCGTTATATTTATCTTTTTAGTCTAATTATTCCATTTACTTGCAACTTCTCACCTTTGAAAATTTTTGCATTTAGGACTTTCCACCTCAAACAATATTCATGCTCAACCATCCAAAAAACAAAAAAAACCCTTGGCCTTCATAACTAGCCTAATATCATAACCCCAAACTTCAAAGAAAAATCCATCTTTGCACTTATTGGAGAGATCCCTCTCCGGATTCAGGAGGGCTAGATCCTAGAATCCCAAAGTTGGTTGTCAATATTTACTTCTATGATTTTAGTCTCATAATCTTTTGTAAAATTCTGATCCTAATATTTCACCAGGCCCTTTTTTTCGAAAGCGTCACTTTACCCCTCCTCAAAATTGAATTTATTCTGCAACCACTCATACCCAGGGCCCCCACTTTCCCCATACTTTTCGCATGTGTCAACTTTCATCCGTGAGTTACCGTCTGTCTCATGTTGTTATGGTCCCGATTGGACTTTGCATTATTAGCGGCACCATCGAGTCACCTTTGTTTAGAGCATCAAATTTGAGTCATCATTGCATTCATGGAGTCCTGTCTTGGGTCCTTTGAATCGTTATAGTCATCCATCCTTCGGTGCTTGCCCTCTCTTGTCGCCACTTCCTTCTGTTCTACTATCTATTAGCTCATGATATTGTCGATTCTTCGGGTCATCCATGCCCTTTATGCTCTATGAGAAGTCATTTGTTTACTACTACGTACCCTCATTCCATCATCATTGGTATTAGTCTGTCCGTCGCTCTACTATTTTGTCTCGTGCCTTAGTTGAGGATCTCTCATTGCCTCACCTATGGCGGACCTCCTTCTGTCGACATCAGCTCCTTCATTCCAGAAGACAGGTCTAGAGGGCGGTGTACCTTGGTTCCAGCTTCCACTCTTGTTCGGTGCCTCGAATCAGGCAAAGGGATCTCTCATTTCCCTTTGACTTGATTGTTTCTCCACTCCAGCTCCTTTCAACATGATCGAGATCCGTATGCTTGATGGTTCAGTGATGCAGCAGTCGCTTTTGGTGATTCCCGGGTGTGTGTGAGATGTCTCAGCCCTCATGAGGGGGTGGCCCTGCAGGTAGCCCCCCACATGCCCGGATGACCTCTTCATTGCAGCCTTCGATGCAGCTCCATATATTTGATGATGTCGGCCTTAGCCACTTGCAGCGCCTCTTTGATTTGCATGTATCAGTAAGATTTTGTGAGCCCTTCCCCGCTTATAGGGGGCATTTGGGTTGTATTTGTATCTCATGTACTCAGATATTATTGTATAAGTCCTGGCTGTTATCCCAGGCACAGCATGTATGTGGGATCCCTCATTGTATTTTTATTTGGCTCATGTTTATGCCGGCTGTACTTTATGGTTCGGTCCCTTGTTTACTGGACACACTATTCTTTTGTACTTTGTCTCGGCGGGCATAGGTATGCCTCCCCCGCCGCCTTTAGCACAGGTACCCTCTCATAAAAAGAGACTTGTTGCACCTGCAAGTCTCGTCTCCTTAGGGTCTAGTTCTTCAGCACATTAGTCTACCTTACATTTCTCTCTCTGACTTCCCTTTTTGATGTCTGGTGATTGAGTTCTTACAACATACTTTGGTCATACGATTTTCTCCTAACACTCGCACGCTGGGGGGCAATCTGTTACACCATTTTTTGGTCATCTAACCTATTATCGTTAGATGGACCCAAGTACACCATGTAAGACCAATTTTACTCCAAGTAAAATTGCTTTCACTATGAAGATAACTTAGTAAATCACCTTTATTAAGTTTTTTATGGTCTAAACAGGAAACACCATAAGAAAATATTAAATAAATATACATTTGTTTGATTTTCCTCAAGAAATAATTAGTTAAACAAAAGTTTAATTAATATTTATGGTTATATTTAACCCAAAACAAGGAAATTAATTAGACAAATCATTATTTATCTTATTATTTTCTAAGAATAATTATTTAAACCTTATTTAAATAATATTCTTTGTTAAATATGACTAAATCACCCTTAAATAATTAAATAAATCATTATTTATTTGATTATCACTCAACCACATCCTTAAAATGATAAATAAATAATTTATTTATTTATTATTTACAAATAAAGGGATTTGACCCAAGTCAAATTCCTTTTCCCTCTAACAAATATAATAAAATATTCCATAAAAGTTGGATCTTGATTTGGTTAATAATATTTTAATTATGCACCAATATCTAGACTAACTCAATGTTTTGTTATAAATACAAGAGTTTTTCCATTCATTTATCACCTTTTGTTGCCTAAATATCACTCTGGATCTATACTTTTGGTCTGACTATTGATCCACCATCATAGTCATATTTTGCTACCATTTTTATCTAGGTTTTCTACACCATCAAGAGAGAGGAATTTTAGATTTGAAGTGCTGAGGAATTACAAGAACCCATCCCATTGAGGAGAACACGGAACACCCTCTTGTGTTTTCCTCCCAGGTGCCATTAATACAAAATTCATTCAACATATTCTTGTCTTGTCTATTGGATGCATGGAGTAAATCTAGTTTTTTCTATTGCTTAATGTCTTCTAATGCATAGATATAGATTTTTGCAACATTTATCTTGATCACCTAACTTCAGATCTGAGGATATTGGCAGCCATCTTTGCTGTTAGGGTTGTTTGTTATGCACAGCTAAAGTGGTATTTTTTCATACACTTGGAATTAAGATTCATACTAACATAAAGTATGGGATAAGATCAGCCCATGCTCTCTCAATAACAAACAAAGCAACAATAGCTCTAGTTACCTCCCCACACCATGACCATATAGATCATGGAGCAACAACATGATAATTGGGCTGAAAGAGATCACATCACTCCAATATGCCCAAACACCTTGTTGCCATATAATGTAAGTGCCATGCCAAGTTCCATCCATCGTCCTACCCTTTGAAATAGAATGTGTCATATGATGACCAAACTCTTTCAAGAGTAAGCAGCAAAATCTTGCATCCTGCTGTCTAGTATCATAGATCTGTAAGTGGTTTCCCAACCTCTTTCTTATTAGCATCACCCATCCAACCCATGGTGAGTTTTTATCATTATCTCCCAAAGTGGCACTCCTCTAATGGAGAATACCAATCTCCCATATCAAATTTATGTCTTTGCAATTCATGGGGTTTTGAAATGCAATCTTCTAAATATCTATAAATGAAGACCACTCATCAATGACCAAGTTGATCCCATAAGGATCCAAATAGGTGGTAGCAAAAAACCTCCCATCATGATGTGTAGGGCTCATCAAGAAGTATCCAACACAAACATGAGAGATGTTATCCATCCTAAGATGTCCTCCATCATATATATGTCCCCTCTTCGTTATACATATGGGAAGGTCATCGGAATATTCCAACAATGGTTGGGCCCCCAAATCATCACTGCTGCTAAATGACAGTGTTGTTGATCTCCATGATGCTGTAGATGCTGCCTCCAAATCATATCCAATGCTGAACACATGGTTTAACTGCTTTTCAAGACAATACTCATATCATCCTCCATGAATTACATAATTTCCAACCTCAAGGGTTGTGTGCAAATTTCATCAATGACACATTAAGACACCGCTGGTCTCTTCCTTGAATGAATCTGATGATGCTCGTGTTGAAATGCAGGTTTGATGTTCCAAATCATACAATACATTTTTACCCTTGGTCATGCAATGGCATTCCCATAATCCTCATATGTTACATTGAAATAACAAGAAAATAAACACAAATATATTCTTTTTTCAACTTGGGAAACACCTCATGTTTGTACAAGGGGTCCTCCTCCTGCAGGAGGGATCCCCCAACTACTCGATGATGATGGTTTCTTTCCCATGGCTGCATCAACATCGGTACAAGTCTCCTAAGTCTTTCTTCACACTGCACGGTGCATGGGACTTGATATCAAGATCTTAAGATCGTTGACCTCAAAATTTGAAGTGGTCTTCCCAAGAAGTGCTCCTGCAGTAAATGGTGGTGAAGTCTTCTTCCCTTATAATCTCTTCTTGTTAAGCCTCTTGATCAACCTTTGAGTAAATTCTGCATATGCAGTCACTCTCACATGACTCAAATGGCTAGACCACCAATTTTGTGGTTCACCTTGAAGGTGCAGTGCTGCAATTTCAACAGCTTCCTTTTCTACTACTAGATGTAGTAGAAAAAATGCATCCAACTTCTTTCCCCAAGCCTTTTCTATGCCTGAGGATGACCCATCAAAGGTAGATAATAGAAATCTATTTCCCTTCATTCTTTTATTTTTGCAAGGTCTCCTTTCTTCTTTGAGCTGAATAAACTCTGGGAGAGTCGGATTCTTCTTGATAGCTCTAGGTTGAAACTTATATTCTGCAATATATTCACTTAGAATCTCATGATCTAAGTATTCTTCACTTCTATGCCTCTTATCTTCAAAAGAAAATGCCATAGAATTTTTTTTTGGAGCTAAGTGCCACACCGGATCTTCCTTTTGCTGATAGGAAGTACTTGGACCTTCCTCATCTTGAAACCCTAACTTGGCTTCGCTTCTTCTTTTCTTGACCTCCTTGGTGAGGTCCTTCTTAGATTTGAAAAGAGATGAGAGTAAACTCATTCTTTCCATCATTTTGATCTTTTTCTTGAAGTCAACAGGTTGAGCCAAAGATCTTGCTTCGATACCACTGTAATATCCCAAAATGGGATTGCTCAGCAATGCATGCTAAAATAGCGCAGTTTTCAGAAATATATGCAATTAAATGTCAATGAAGCTCATGTATCCTTTAAATATGATATTATAGCAACTATATCTGAAAGGAATTCAGAAACAAATCACTATTGCATAGTTATACAGGCCTCCCATGCCATAAATAATTTAAAATCATGCAAAAATAGAGACTACAACCATGTATCAAAGCTGGAATACCATGACAACGTTATTTTATTACCTATACAACAGCAGTAGGTTTTGCATAATATCTAGAGCAAGTATGTGGACAAAAATTTAGATCTACAACAAATCCATGCACTATACAAGCTCTTTTATCAATCCCCCTTGGGGTTTTCAGCAATACACCATGTACAAAATGTAGATCTGATTTTTAAGACTGCAGATCTATGGAAATATTCAGATCTGGAAAGTGGATATGATATGATATAACAAGATAAATGATCTCCTCCAACAGATCTCCATAAGGCATCTCAAAACTCAAAGAACTATCTCTCCAAAGGAACGAATCACCTCGCAATAGCTCTCGTAATAACAAGGCGTATCTATACTTCTATTTACACCTAGGGGCAGGAAAATGATGTCGTCAACCAATATATGGAAATACTGACCACAATCCTTTCAACACATCCTCCTAATGGAATATAAGACTCTCCATCATCCCACGGGAATAGGGATTCCAGGTCCGGTGATATCCGCTCCACTGTTGCAGGCGCTTTCTTAAACAACCAAAACTCCCTCAACAGAATTTCATCACATATGGCGAAGCTGGCCTCGCTTTACAGGGCAATATGCAAGGCCTCCAGCTACTCCACAAGAGGGAAGAAATTTAAACATTAGAAAGACTCAGTTAAACAACACTTCCAACACTTCATTCACAACACACAGAGATAAGTATGTATAAGGTACGCACAATCGTAAAATCATAATTATAAGCTGTCTTACATGGTTGCCATCCTCCTCCTTATAAACAATGTGAGCATTCTCACCTTTGATCCCCCTCATTAGGGTTTCCATCTTCATGCAATGAATCTCCCTCCAAAACTGCGTTGTCCCTTCATCAATACCACTCCTTCCTAACAGCGCTGATGGAATTAGTCAATCTTGACTAGATCTCCATGCAATGTCTCCTTCCACACATAAGGTGGCTTTATTCCAACCATCTAATTAGATCTATATTCCCACTAGGTTATCTTCATTAGTGTTTCACATCCTCCACATTAGCTCAGTTGACTTGGTCAAATCTTACCATTGCAGATTAGCTCTGCTCACAAAGGTGTTTTTTATCCAAATTTTAACATAAGCCTCTCATCAAGAGGACTAATACATGGCAAAGAGATTTATGGGTATCCCTACCCATTTTGTTCCTCTATCTAAGAGAAAAACAAAATTTTAATATTCCCTTAGCTGCATGCTAAGTTAGTAATATTACATTAGGAAAAAATATTTATTTTTCCCCTACAACACAGCTTTTTCGATCTCGCATTATTTTGAGGGAGGAGTTGCAGGTGGTTTTGGTACACCATTTGGAGATAGATCACAGAAGGGATCAACTTTCTACTCAGGAGATCCATTAGAGGGGGCCTATTTATTTCTTATACCATATCGTCATATTTTCGCGCATCTATATGTTGCAAACAACTCTTCATAATTTGCAGTTTCTGATTTAGATCTCAGACATGGTGTTTCTGCTTCTAAAAACTTGTTTCAGGTTTCTCAGCCAGAGGTTGTATAGTGCCCAGATCTGTATTAGATTCATCTTTTGAGGTGCACATATTAGCTTATGTTACTGTAATTCTGGTTTCTTCTCGATTTATTTCCCAAACGCTATAGTAGTCTTCTGACATTTTGATATATAGTAGCAGCACCTCATTTGAGGGTTTTGTCCATTGGAGGCTTGTTCTATCTTATTGTACATCTTATGGCCTATTTATTATGTATATTTTGTTGCTATTATAATGAATGAAAGGTCTCCATATTGGACTCTTTCTTTAACATGAGTTTTTACATAGCTATTCCATTATTATACACTATATATTCTTTCTTTTCCCATTTGGGAATATTTCTGCACGACTATCGAAGGAATATGTGTGCTACACACAAAACTATTTTGTTGTTGGTGCGCATTCCTCCAATTTCTTACTGAACCTCAGGAAATTTTTAAATTTTTGTGCTTCATAATGTATTTATGCTAGAAAATATTTATTTGTACCTATTGCTTCACATTTTCTAATATATTTTTCTTGTACGATTTTCTGGTGTTAACGGTTGCCCCCTGATGTATGAGATTTAGGAGGAAACGTAGCCAAAATACATCAAATTTTATTTTATGTGTAACCCTTTTGAGAGAGAGAGATAAAGAGTAACTTGCCATGGAGATAAGTAGGGTAAACCCTTGTCTGAAGTAAAAAATTAACCATGCTCTGTTAGGAAACCTGTAAGTGATAAAATAAAAAATGTTTCTATGAGAAAAGTATGTCCCATGCTCATGATGGTGACTAGCTAATATAATTTGATAGATATTTGTTCTGTCAAGTCACATTGTGGTAGCTAACCTGCTACTGGATGACGATGACAATTGTTGAAACCCTCAAGGGAATTTTTTATTTGAAAAAATACGCTTAATGTGGCACCCACATGCATTATCTGGGCATAACAATTTTGGATGAAGTTCTCAATATATGCATGGGTCTTTGACTTATGGGAACCTTCCCATGTATAATGATTTAGGAATTGCTAAAAGATATCCTTACTGATACACAAGTCTTCAATTAATTTTGATAGAGTGCAGTGGTTATGAAGTACGATATCACCTTGACATGAAAGCTAGTGTTGATGTCAAATGTCAGGGGGATCAATGACATAAATGGGCAATGTGAATTCCCATTGTGCCATATGAGGATGTTCCCATAGTGGTGGGGATACATCTGAGGTACTACGTCCATCCTGGAAAATGTTTGTTGAAGTCGACAAGAATGAAGCATCAAATGTTGAAAACAAGTACTTATACAAGGGACCAAGGTTTCTGGTGAATCCGAGCATAATATGGTCAGTTGGCAAGACATGATAATGAGAATTGGCTAAAACTGGTGGTGATTGTCAACTAGCCCAAGGTCAGAGTTGTTAATGTGAGTGGCATAAATCACAACAAATTCTGATAAGGGTATCCCTGGGTCAGTAGGACATCTAGGGTGGGTGTACGTATGTTATGATTGACGTGATTGGGCATGGTAAAGAATATGAAACTCTGACCAAGGGTGACTAGGGACTGCCACCGGGTATGAATCGTAAAAATATGGGTGGAAGGATTTCTCCTAAAAAATATTTGTACACTTTCCAAAAGAATTTGAAAGTGGTTTGGATGTACAAGGATGTAGATAGGTGCCCCATTAACATGTTTGATCCTACATGATGATGAGAGGAGGGTGTTTTTCTAAGGAGGGGGAGTGGGGGGGCATTGGTTGGTATCAGTGCGAGGGTGATGAGGCTGATGAAATGACACAGATGGGATATGTTTGTGAGGGTGTGATAGGCCAAATGTGAAACATGGTAATGCATTTTTTGTTGATTTGCTGTAAAACATCGTGGCCTAGGAATGGGGTTTTGATATGCGATGAGTAAAATAGAATGATGTTGATAATAAATGCATAGAAATTACATGGTTCTCAAGCTAGATATGGTGGCCATGGCTCCTGATAGTGAGTGATGGTATATGAATATGATGAATGCAATGGGAGGTAAGGCTCTACCGACTTGCAAGGGTGTTTATCATGTGCAAGGTGAAGTAATGATAAACACGGTCGAGTGAATGAAGCCTATGGTTTATTTTTTGGATAAATGATGTTAGGATATGAAAATATTTGGAGGAAATCCTATCATGTTGAGAATGGGAGGATACCTGCTCTTTTACCTTTACTTCCTTGGAGCTTGATTGAAAGTACGGTGACTTAGATGCACCTACAATATCCTATGGCCAATACCCCAAGTAAAAGTATTTTTTTCATATTATATTCTTGAAATAACATGAATTTTAACAAAAAATAGAGGGCGTACCTGAGATGTAGTATGGAGGTGGGAAATGGGCCCGAAAATGAGTTTTTCTGAAAACTAGAATGAGGAGGTCCAAATTGAATATGATGATGTACTGATAATTGTGTCTTTCACGGTTTTATATTGGATGTCCTGAGCTCCAATTATGGTCTCCCAAAAATGGTGAAAGAGGGCAATATATAGGCTGACATGGCCCAATTTGAGTTCATTTATGTCTTTTGAGCTTGAGAGGTGACTATGTGATCAAAGAATTTCTGCGATTACGATTAGATAGAGCACTAGAGATACACACTGAGAGTGTCAGGTATGAGTTAATACTTCACACTTTTTATTTTTATTTTTCTTCATGGTAGATGCGTCATACAGGGGTGCCTTGTACGACCATTTTAGCTTGTCTTTAGGGGGACCATGAAGATGAATTTGGGAGATTTTCTCCATCGACGCCTGAAGATTTTATTTTTGTGCTTCGACTCCATGCAAACGGTGTTTTCAGATGCGTCAAACTTTTCATCTGTGTGAGACACAGACATGGAGGCGACACACCTATTTAGAAAATAGGCACATTGATCGAACATGGTGGTCGACGCGTCTTTGAGATGCACATGCATGTACAACGTGTGTAACAACATCTCATAGACGTGCTATACACGCTCTTGTGTATCTAAACAGTGCATGATCCTGCTAAAATTTTTAACTTATGATTTTTGAGCTTCTTGGGGATCAAAAAATGATATTTTTTGGTGTTTTTTGATGGCAAGATGCTGTGGAGGGAGAGGGATTGACCCGTTCTCTATACCTAGGTGGCTCAAGATCCGTGTGTTTTCCAGAATTTGCCACGATGGGGTTTGCTCAAGCTTCTTGAGAACCCTGTTTTAAGGTCACATGACAATTTTTTGTGATTCTTGGTTCGCTGTTGCGATCGAAAAAGGTGGATCATGTTGGTGCATCAAGCTGATCTTAAGTTGTTGGCTCAGACAGACGTATATTTTCTGTTTGGGAGTTTACCTCGCAGGGAGGTGCTACCCCTTCCACTGCCAGGTAGGGCAATGAACATTAGGCATTGGGCATAGGAGGCTGATCACTGTGGGCCCAATGTTATTTCCGAGGGGCTTGTTGTTTTATCTCGTGTTATGGATTTTATAGAGTGTGCAGATCTATTTATGATAGTATGTCTGGTGGGGTCATCTTCACCTCATAGGATATTAGGTTTGCATATAGCGGTCTTGTGGTAGCTTTAGGCTGAGCACGTATTTGATTTGGCTTGCCTAATATATCATGGCATGGTCAATCAGCTGTCCAGGGTGCAACGAGGTCGAGCTGAGACATTTTTCTATGCCAACATCTTATGTTTATATCATGTATGAGTGGGTCATTATGTTGTGAACTTTTATTGCGGTGCCGATTGAACATATGAGGGATCCTTAAATTTGTAGATGGGTGCCTATCATGCCCCATCATGGCTGGGGTGAAATTTGCAGGTAGTGGGATGAAACTATAGAGGATTGGTTTGAGTCAAACCATCAAATGATTCTAGAGTTCTCATACTCTGGATTTGATTTCTAGGGCGATTTAGATATGGGACTCCCTCGAGATTATGCTTGGGGGCATGCAGGTATGACTTTTATGGTTTCTATTATTATTTTCATGTATTTGTGGATGTGCATTTTATGATGAAAATGATACCATGTTTGTTTACTTTTCAGATGTGGGATGGACGATTCGACCCTTGACCTTCTTAGCCAACCATGCTCCAAGGAGGATGGGTGGGCCAAAGGTGGAACAGGCTCTGTAGGGGCCTAGAGATGGTAGTGCCCCTTGCCATATTGAACCACCAGTGATAAAATATATTGATATGGGTGGCCCTTCAATGGAGGGCACTAGCACTACAGTAATTGGGTGGGATACAATGCTACTTGCGCATTTTGATGCTATTGAGGTCCGTGTAGTGGCTGCTAAGGCTCATGCAGTGGATTCTGAGACTCGTGTATAGGCTCTGGAGACTCAGATACACGACTTTGGTGATTTCTTGAGAAGGATGTAGTGCCTTACTTGGGGGCTACCCATGAGGGGCTTTGATGATTTAGCAGATATATGGCTAGAGACAATGATGGCCCATGAGAGGGCTCATTGCTTGTCGTTGCACCGAGCAACACTTGTTGTGGCTGCTGATACTCATATTATTGCTCTAGGTGTGGATGTGGGTCCACAAGACCTACCTGGAGGGGTTCAAACCTAGATGTTTTCCATGTATGTACCAGGGAAAGCACCCATTAAGAGGATGCTTCCTTGCCTTTTGAACGACATATATATTTTTTGTCTACGGTGGGCAGTGGACTCATTTTTTGTATATTGGGACACATATATTTTTTGATATATATGTGAGTTGTATTTTTATGGATCTTATGATGTGTCTATGGTTATTTTTATGATTTTTTGTATGTTTATAATGGATGTTATGCTCATGACGGATTCCTTATTTACGGTGGTTTCCTATGTTGCTCATGGTCGATGGTACATATGTGATGCATTCCAGCCTACGATATGGTTAGCTATGCAATCAACTACATGATTTTGATCTCTTGGTATATGTGTAACTGCGTGCTAATATTTGTGCATGTACGTATTTCCTAAAGAGGCATGAATCTCGTACTTGAAAGGCTTGGTTTAACATCGATACCACCAACTAGGAATCAAGGAAGACATGTAAATGGTAGATTCCTTGGAGGGGCGCATCGCTTAACATTCCTATGAAAGTGTCATATTCTACTTGATTGTTTGTGGATGACACGATACACACTCCATTAGCGAGGTATGGTGACCGGTCAGGAGAATATATGGACAAGGCGGCAACAGTTAAATTTTGCGACCATCGAGAGGCTCCATCAACAAATCCAAAATAGTAGATGGGTGAACAATCCATTTGCGACACAAGAGAACAATTTTTAGAATAAGCCCATGATGATGAGATCAATCTACAAAATTATGTTGCATATATATTCATTTTAGGGTAATGAGGCAATTCTTTTATGGGTGATTTTTTTTTTTAGATAGATCCCATTGGCGGGGTTTTTTAAGCATGTCCCGTCAGGCTTCGAAAAAATGTATGCTCATTTTAGGAGACAATGTTTAATGATGTATGGACCCTTCCATAATGTTTTGAACTTCCCAAGTCTTAAATATTCTTGTGCGACATCATAACAAAGGAATAGTTATCCCTCGGTGAATGAGCGAGGGTGATGTTGTGATCAGATGACGCATTGACCCTCTTTTTGTGGGCTTCATTATGTTGGAAAGACTCTCGTCAAGTTTCATTGATGAGTTCTAACTTTACCAACCATTTCTCTAAGGGATTAATATTGGTGGGAATTTCAATGACAAAATGGAGGGTGATTTCTCGTTCAATGGGAAGCATGACCTCTACCCCGTATACTAACTGGAAGGGTGTGAAGCCAGTTGAGGCTTTGACCACTGTGTGGTATGCCCATAAGGATGAAAAACAAATATGGTACCAATTGGTTTTGTGTTTTTTCACCATATGCTGCAGCATTGTTTTGAGAAATTTATTTACAACTTCTACCTGACCATTAGATTGGGGGTAGTATGATGGCGTAACTCATGCGTGAAACCAATGTGTTGGGATAGTTCTTGAAATATTTCATTTTCAAAATGATTCCCATGGTATGATACCAGCTGATCCAGGTGGACTTTGGTGGCCACCCACCTATTCCACCTAGACCTCTAGTTGATTCCATTAGTTTCCTTATTTATAACATAATTTACAATTTTAATAGTTTTTTCAGGTCTTGAACTTCTGGAGCAATTTTGACCTCCTAAATGACATTTTTTTGAGGTATGTAGTGGGCCCATAGCCATAGGAAGGGGCCTACGATGAAATTTGTAGTAATTGGAGAGATATTTCCAACGATATATCGTATGTGCAAAACAAATATAATATGAACAAGTTACGACCCTAGGAAGTTGGATTCCCAACTAACCCCAATGGGGCCCATAAACTCTTGGAGTTTGGTTGTTTGTAGTTTTCCCATGTTGTTCAATAATAAAAAGTCCCTTGATCCTCATTGTAACATAATTCATAGGCATGTAGCCACCACATATCCTCTCATAGATAAGCTACCATCGCTTGAGCTAGTTTTTTTCCCATTATGTCTGTAAACATTTTTCAGTATTTGATATTAATGAAATGAAATGTTATTCCTTATGCATCTCTTAATTTATGTTTATTTCTTTATTTTATTTCATTCCTACATAATTCCGGATCAATGGTATCAGAGTGATCTACTCATTCTTGATTTTTATTTGCATGTCCCCAACCAGGTGGAGATATGAGTTAGGGCTCGATCTGGTTGAACCTTTGCAAGATCAGCCTCACAAACCCCGATGACTTCCCATGGAGGAAGAAAATAAAGAAGACGGAGAAGGATATCTTATCAAAATATTTCTCAAGGAGGCCCTCGAGAAACAAAGGAATGCGATGATGGATAAATTTTCCCATATCCTTCAATGACTACGCATTGGTGGCGCACCTTAAATAGATGGTTGAGTCTATTAGAAGGATATTTCTCGGTTCATGAATTTTATAGCTAGGAAAATATTACTTTTGTACTCAAATTCCCCCCCCCATGTCAAGGACTGGTGGGAAACCTACTGTGAGAAAAATGATGAGAGGGAAACCTCCTTGTTCTCGTCTCCACCCAATTGGAATTCTTTCCGAGATGCCATCAAAGAATAATATTGTCCTTTGGGGAGAGAAGACGAGAAGTACATACAATGGACTACGTTGCAGTAGCAAAGGGATCAAGATGTTCATGAGATGACGATTTTGTTCTATACCCCGTGCACAAAATTGGGTATCAAAGATTCAAAGAAATTTTTGGTGTTGAAATACCACAATTGTCTGCATAGACACTTTCAAGAGGAAATGGAGTTCCTTGAAATCTTCTCTCTTGGTGTAGAATACCAGTATGCTACCAATATTGAGCAGAAATTCAAACAGAAGAAGTGAGACTTTGAATATGCAAATCAGAAGCAAGGGAAAGGTGCCCCCAAAGTATAGAACAAAGGAAAAATCTAAGGAGGGGCATCCCAGGATAATTTTCCAAAGCCGAAAGTGAAGAAAAACACTACAAATCCAAAGAAGGACATGAGAAATTGGTGTGAGTTCCATAAGAGCTCCACTCATAACACACATAAGTTTCAGGCCAAGCAGTCACTAGTGGTCGAGCTCAAAGCTTATGAATCAGAGTCAGAACTCAACAAGGGGAATGACAAAGGGAAGTAGATTATTGATGCAGAGCCCAATGCCACTGTTTCCACAACCAATATCTAGAAGGAGGAACTCAAATATTTATAGGAGTGTAGGAATTACACAAAAATATGTATATCAATGGATTCAATCCGATCAAGCAATGTACTAAAGCTAGATATTTAATCCTTCTACAAATCAATTGCAGAAAATAAAAATGATCGCTAATCACAAAAAGAAAAGAAAGAAAAAAATCAAACCAAAACACAGATATTTTCCTGGGGAAAGCTTACTACTCAAAACCCCTCTATCATATATTTTATATTCCACAAGGAATCATGAAATAATTACAATGCACTCTTCTCACAAGAGTCTCCTGCAATCTACCTAGCATATCAGACTGATCTAGACAAAATCGGGCCAACACTTAGCCAATTCTCAACCTGTCTTCAACCTTCCTTGGTCATGCAATTCATGAGGAATGTAATCCCTATTCCTTAGGAATTTCAGCCTTCTCCAACTGTGAAATTATCATGGGAAATCCTATGGTGTTTTAACTGCATCTGGGCAATTTTCTAATAACACAACTGATAGTCAAGTTCCCTTTAACCTTTGTCTCAACTTGGTCTCCACTGGAACTGACATGCATGCAAATATTAATAGTAAATCATGAGTTGCATGGTAGATCACTGATTTTAAATTAAATATGATTTAATTCGCTTGATCTCTCACTAGTGCAACAAACAGTTACAACTAGTCCAACTGACTTTAACTCGCCTAACTAAGTTAACTGATTACTCATGCATTAAAATCATGTACGTAATTGCAACTTGAACTCTAAAACACATACAATCACTCTACATGCCTCACTAGCTACCCTCAACTCGAAACTCATGAGCTAACTGATTTTATCACACTCAGTTAATTATTACAAGTGATCATGAGATACGATTACAATTTATTGTCCAATTTAATTAAAGGATAATTAAATTTGACACATTTCAATTTAATAAATAAATTTAATTTCACACTAATGTATCGCTAGGACCCATCACTACACGACCTATGGTCCCACACTAGTGTAGGTGTTTTCATGTTGTTTCTGGATGCCAATTTCACTATTTCTTGTTGCAAACTTCAACAGAGATGGAGCGCTTATTCCACTCCCAAATGTGGGTGAAGGGTTCCCTGTTGCAGTTCATTATTGATAGCAGGAGCCAAAATAACCTCATTTCAGCAGAGGTCATGAAGAAGCTAGGCCTATCAACCACAAAAAACCCACAACTGTACACCATCAGGTGGCTTCACCAAGGACGGGATCTCTGCGTCAGCCAACAGTGTTGCCTTCCCTACAACATCAAGCCCTTCACGGATGAGTTATTATGTGATATTTCTCCTCTTGATGTTTGTGATATATTATTAGGCCAACCATAATTATGGAAGTGACATGATGTGTATGATTCTAGGCCTCACACTATTATTTTTACTTTTGTCTATAAGTTGTCCAGGATACCGAAGGTAGAATCGCTTACCGCCATTTATTTGATCACTATAAAACAATCCAGTAAGCTCATTTCCAAAAATGGGAATTTTTTTCCCTGATGATCCGCCCTTAGGGAAAGAAGAATAATATAGCCACGACCTCTAGATAGAGCTCCTCTCCACAAGAACAACAGATGGAAAAGGTCGTGGAAGAGTACGTGGACATATTCGCCTCGCCCATAGGGGCACCTCTGCATTGTTAGGTAAAACACTCCATCTATCTAACCCTAGGTATGATGCTACCCAATGGACTGATCTATTAATGCTATGTTCTAGAGAATGAAAAAATCAGGAGGCAGACCCAGGAGCTGTTGTAAAATGGTCACATTCGGCTGAGTTCATCATCCTTTGGGAGCCTGATCATGTTGGTACAGAATAAGGATGGGACTTGGAGAGTTTGTATTGACTATCAGGCGCTAAAAAATATCACTGTCCACAATAGGTATGATCCCGTATGTTGATGAACTTTTGGACCAACTCAAGGGAGCCAAATTTTTCAGCAATATTGAATTCAAGTTTGAGTATCAACAGGTACCAATTGAACCCTTCGATGTGTGGAATACTACCTTCAAAGACAAGGAGGGAATTTTTGAATGGTTTTTCATGCATTTCAGGTTGAAAAATTCACTGGCAACGTTCATGAGGCTGATGCATGACATATTGCGACCATTCACCAACTCATTTGTGCTGGTGTATTTTGATTACATCTTGATATTCAACCAGAGATGGGAAGAGCACCTACACCACATTTGACAAGTCCTCCAAACACTGCAGCAACACAAGTTGTGTGCAAATTTGGAGAAATGCACTTTTTGCATGACCCAAGTTCAATATCTAGGATACATTATTGATGAGCGGGGGGTGCATGTGGACCCAACCAAGATCCAGGTCATTTCGGATTGGCTAGCCCCAACCACTTTACCATGGTTTTTTGGGTCTTGCCAATTTCTACCGCAGGTTCATGTTGGGGTTCTCTCATATCACTTGACCTTTGAGTAGAGTCACCAAGGGAGGAGTTGAAGAATATCTTATACTCTACACCAGTGCTCACGTTACCATACTTGAAACAACCATTTGAGATAGAGACAAATTCCTTTCACTATGCTATTAGTTTAGTAATCACACAGCAGGGGAATCCAGTGGCATACCATAGTGATACACCTCCAGACATAGTCTGAAAGTATCCCACCTATGACAAAGAAATGTATTCATTGTACAGGTTTTCCGAAAAAGGAAGCATTACAGTTTTGGGAAGGAAATGTTCATCCAAACAGATCACTGACCCCTGCATTTCATATTGACACAAGGGAAGCTGCAAAACAATGGCCATAAAAAATGGTCCACATACCTACAATAGTTCCATTTGAACATCAAGTACAAGAAAGGAAGCACCAATAGCATTGTAGATTTCCTTAGCCAACCATCGATCATGGAACGAACCAATGTGCTCAACTCTTGTGGGAGGGATACTTCAGGTTGGCCACATCTCTACAAAAGTGATCCAAAATTCAACAACACATATCAGGTGCTCCTAGAGGGTAAGAAAGTTTCAAATTTTCACCTCCAGGGCATAGTGTTGTTCTGCCTGGGACACCTCTGTGTTCCTTCAAGTGAGCATTCCAAGTTGATTTGGGAAGTGCAGTACAATTGGGTTGCTGGAAATTTCAAGGTCGAGAAAACAATGGTAGTATTGCAGAAGTATTTTTATTGGCCAAACCTTCGACATGATGTTGGGAAGTACATCAGATCCTGCACTTCGTGCGCCATTTACAAACCAACCATCAAGAATAAAAGCCTATATACTACGCTTCCTACCCCTAGTTGACCTTGGGAATCCATCTCCATGGATTACATGTCGGGCCTTCCTTCTACCAGGAATGACACTCACTGTATTTTTGTGGTCGTCGACAAATTATCTAAAATGACCATTATGGGAGTCTGCAAGAAGAATATCACAACATAAGCCACTGCTAAACTTTTCTTTGAACAAGTGTGGGTACACTTTTGGATTCCATAGTCCATATCAGATTGGGATAGTAGGTTCCTCATTAAATTTTGGTCAAATATCTGGTCAATGCTAGACACCATGCTCTCTAGACACCATGCTCTCTAAGTCCACAACTTTCCACCCTCAAACTGATGGCCAAACTGGTGAGCTCTGGTTTGCACCAAGAGTGTTGCAACTCCTAGAGGCTAATCTAATTTACTTTATCAACCCTAAAAACTTGGAGTTGATAGTGCTATATACACAAAATATGCATTATACTCATGCCATCCTCTTCTGAGTCTTACGAAAGGGTGCTATTACTAGGGTTTCTGATTGAAATATGTCACACTTTTGAATTAGACCTAGAACTACAAATGTCTCAAAACCAAAAATTGGTGAGCCTTGGTATTGCACCAAGAGTGTTGAAACTCCCGGAGGCTACTCTAGTTTTCTTTATCAAACCATGGTTTGCACAAACTTGGAAGTGACTATGCTATCTATAGAGCAGATGCATTCTAATCATGTCATCCTCTTCTGAGTCCTATGAAAGGGTTCTATTGCTAGGGTTTCTGAGTGAAGTCTATCACACTTCTGAATTAGACCTAGAACTACAAATGACTCAAAACCATTACTCTATCAACAATCAAAGGAATATTCTAAAGCAATATTATACATCTAGCTATTTTGCAAGGAAGGAAATCTACAATTTAGGCTATTGAAAGAAATAGAAGTAAATTAGGCCACATTCATGAAGTAAATTGCCAAATTGAAATTGCAGAAAGGAAGACTAATCTAATCACATTGTTGGGCCAAATGGATAAGTAAACTCAAACTATTTTATACTTAACTACTATGCTTTAACAATGCATCTAGTCATGGGCTAACTATGCTTGTGAATACTCTATTTTGTAGCAAAAAAAGGAGCTGCTAAGGTGGCTTAAGAAGGTATAGGACTCCTAGATTCAGAGGTGAAGGTGTCTTAGAGGTTTTGGCAGGGTTAGGTGAGGTGGACTATGGTTTTTTCATTGAAGGAGAGGCTAACTAGCGTCGCTACAGGATCTGCTACAAGTTTCTTGTAGTGCTACAGGATGCCTTATAATGCTACAGGAAATAGACGAAGGGTGTTTTGAGGCCAAAATTGATGAGGAAAGGGTTAGGGAAGGTGAAATGAAGGTGTATTTAGGTGGATGGAAGGTGTAAAACCCTTTTTCCAAGCTCAAAAATTCTTTCAAATCTCGTCTTGCACTTCGCTCTTGGTGTGGTGGCGAAAATATCAAAAATAGGGTTGAGGGCGATTTTATTGAAAGGAGGTTGGTGAAGGATGATAAATGGATCTAGGGATGCTGGTGGAGTCCTCCTATTCTACTCTACTCAAAACTACAAGAAAACTACCTATTCATGCAATAAAAATCAACAAATATATGATGAAGAAGATGAAAAATATGAGTTAAATTTGATAGGAAAACCTACTTATGCATTGAAACGGAAATCTAACTCAATATTCTTAACATGTTCATGACAACTACAACAACATGTCTATTCTTTCCAAGAAATCATAAACTAAAGAGAAATTTTGGGCCTATGGTGAATATATGCCCTCCTCAAGCTCCAATGAAAGAGGTGAGAGAGGGAGGCTTTGACACACAAATTTTTGAGTTTATATGCTAATGTACCATGATATACAAGAGCCTAACTACAAAAAATGTGAAATGGAAGCAAACCAAAAACAATAAAATGAAATGTAAGAAAACTTGTTAAAACTCATGAAGTAAACTAGCTACAATGGCATTAAAATAAACTTAAATACACAATGTTAGACTCCGTCTTGTCAGACTGCTGCAATCAAATTCAACAAGGTTCAGTTCTCCTTATTTGCAGACATTAAAGAGTAATTCTGCGGTTCAGGGTTTAGTTTTCAGAGGTAGGCCAGAGGAAGATTCAGTAGGTGTTTGTTTCAGGAATGTTATCAATGTGAAATTGATTCTTCTTCAAAACCATGTTTTGAAGAAGAATTCATTAAATGTGTTTTTTAGAATATGTAATGCTGCAAATTCTCCAGCTCTTCAAATGGAAGCAGCTCAGCTCCGATCCCTGCAAAAGAGTGACAAAATACATCATCAGCAATCAGAGAAGGAAATTGTAAAACAGAGTTTCAATGTCAAAAGTGCCAAAAGGCTGCCAAAATCTCAGATACTACACAGGATACTGGGCCCTCTCGAGTTATTAAATTCCAGTCTAGTTAGTGCAACTTCTTCATGAAGGTTATCCTGTTGTAGTAGCCTTCACATCAAAATATCCTTACACCATGATAAAATTCTAGAGTCAGCTGCAGCTGTTGTATTGGAGATCTGGGTTGTGGGCAATGACATGGCAAACATACAAAGGTCAGTTCACTGAGAAGCAAAGTAAAACTCAAGATAAAATTATCAAGCGGAATGGAAAGGTTGCTAATTTGAAAAAAGAGATTGATGCTATCCAAACAAAAGAAATAGCACAGGGTGGATTGACATAGGGTCAACAGGCTCAAATTGCTCAACATGGGAAATTAAAGGAAGATGATGTCAGAAAATATTTTCAGCAACTTATAAATGCAGTTGATTATTGTCATAGCAGAGGAGTTTACCATAGAGATCTTAAGTCGGAGAACCTTCTTTTGGATTCAAAAGGAAATATGAAGATCTCTGATTTTGGTCTAAGTGCACTTTCACAGCAAATGAAGGAAGATGGACTGTTGCATACTACTTGTGGAACCCCCAACTATGTTGCCCCAGAGGTCATTGTGGACAAGGGATATGATGGTGCTAAAGCTGATCTGTGGTCTTGTGGAGTCATTCTGTTTGTCCTCATGGCCGGCTATTTACCATTTGATGAACCCAACATCATAGCCCTTTATAAGAAGATATACAGAGCAGATTTCACTTGCCCGAAATAGTTTTCTCCAGGAGCTTGGAAACTGATTCTGAGAATACTTGAGCCGAATCCTAAATATCGGATTACAATTCCTCAGATATTAGAAAGTTCTTGGTTTAAGAAAGGCTACAATCCAGTCAAATTTGAAGAAGAAAGAGATACCAGTCTTGATGATATCGATGCTGTATTTAGTGACTCTGTTGAACACCTTGTAATGGAACAGAAGGAATTGAAGGGGGTCAGACCTTCTCTTGTGATTGCATTTGATATCATTTCATTGTCCAAGGGGCTAAATCTATCTGGTCTGTTTGAGAAAAAAAAGAGTGCTACTAGGGAAGCAAGGTTTACATCTAAGCACCCAGCTACAGAAATCATCACAAAGATGGAGGAGAGCGTGAAGCCACTTGGGTTCAATGTTAAAAGACGTGATTACAAGATGAGATTCCAGGGGTCTGAAACAGGTAGAAAGCGGCATCTTTCTGTAGCTATAGCAAACTTAAACACGAGGCCCTACGCTCTGTCAAACCATACAACTGCCCCTATGCAGGATCGGAATGTTCTGTCATTGGTGATATTCAGTTTCTTGTGGCACATCTAAGGGATGATCACAAAGTTGACATGCACACAGGTTGTACTTTTAATCACCGCTATGTAAAATCCAATCCACGTGAAGTTGAAAATGCCACCTGGATGTTGACAGTCTTCCACTGTTTTGGACAGTATTTTTGTCTTCATTTTGAAGCCTTTCAATTAGGTATGGCGCCGGTATATATGGCTTTTCTGTGTTTTATGGGAGATGACAATGAAGCAAAGAATTTCAGCTATAGCCTTGAAGTTGGGGCCAATGGAAGAAAAATGATCTGGCAAGGAATTCCAAGAAGCATCCGAGACAGTCATCGAAAGTGCGTGAGAGCCATGATGGGTTAATTATTCAGAGAAACATGGCATTGTTCTTTTCAGGTGGAGATAGGAAGGAGTTGAAGCTAAGAGTCACTGGGCGAATCTGGAAAGAACAGTGAAGCATAAGCTTTCTCGCTTTTAGCTCAGAGTTTTGGGGCTCGAGCAACCCACCTGGGCCGAGCGACCCACGCAGAAGGTGAGCGACCCACTTGGAGGTCGAGCGACCCACAGAACAACAGCACCCAGAAATTTCATTTGAGCGCCCAGTTTCGTTTTAATTCATCTTCAGCTGCCTGCAAACATGTTTTAACCTTTGCTCAGAAGATTTTTGTCATGGTTGTATTGATATTGGGAAATAAGCATTGCGTGAGGAAATTATTGATATGTTTTCTGTTGTGGCATAAAAAAAAAAAACATGTGTTCGATTTGTGGAACGAATTTGTTCAGAAGGTCTCATGGATTGTGGGCATTGGCGCAATTCTAATCGCCTTCACTCCTCTTCGCCCATTCGCTTCATTCCTCAGGCTTTATCTGTGTGGATTCTTTTTCTACCTGGCAGAACCCTTATCAATGTGCAGTTTGGGCGTCCCAGAGGTGTACTTATACTATCACCCAAGCAGTTCATTCTGTTTTAAGACAAAGAGCTCGTATAACTGACATAGAGTTGAAATTTTTTAGAGTATGGAAATTCTCCTTTAAAACCGGGAAAGAGGCCAACGCATTTCCAGAACATTCGGGAGCAGTGCAAAGTGGCATTCCAAGATGCAATTGCTTATGCTTAGTAATGGGATTGACACCTGTAATGCCACCTCTTCATCAGATTCAACAGATTCGAGTAGAAGGAGCGCTATTCCATCTTCTGAGCGCTAATTGTTTCTTTTTAGGTTTATTTATTAATAATAATAAAACAAATCCCTGGTCTTGGGGTCGATTTGTTTTTTCCCTTAGCAGCATTTATTTAATGTATTGAAAATCATTTTGTAAGGGGGAGAGATTTCTGAGAGCTAGTGTAGGAGAAAATTAGAGTTTATTTGTACAGTCTTAGACAGAGATTTTAGTGAAAATATCCAGCGCTGGCTTCTGAGATTCCTGTGGCTTGAAATTTAACATTTGTGTCTTCTTTTGTTTCATATGTAGCCTGTTATGTGTTCATGTCATTTCATGATCATTTCCAATTGAACAAATGAAGTGTTAAGGTAGAATTCATATTTGGTATGCTCTGCCTTTAAGTTTGTTCATATTTAATGTTTTCTTCTGTTCGACAAGGATTCATCCTCTATGCCCTTGTCGGCTCCTCAGCAGTCTTGCCATTCCATTTAATCTCAATTTGATGTTAAAATTTTCCTGCCTACCTTGCCTCAGGAGACAATCTGTGTTTTTGATTACATTTCTCTGTTCAAGCTGTTCTTTGCCTCACACAGCCCAGAAACCCAACATTTATCAAAAAACCCTTTTCTATCAGTTTACTAGCCTAAGATCAGTTTTTCTTATCGGTCATCTCAGATCCCATTGGACACCTTTCACCGAGTTGACCCGGAGAGAGCCCTCTCCTGTCCTCATAGGGCTAGCTACGAGGCTAAGGTTGGTTTGATGTTGCCTCGAGTTTTGCCTCTTTCAGCCTGTGGCAGAATCGAGCTAACACACAAGAGAGAGACAGAAAGAGACTGAGGCCAATTGATTGGGCCCAACCCACAAGATTGGCTCTCTGAAACTAAATCAATGAAGGAAAAATTGAATACTCATTTTATTGCAGAAATAGTCTCATTACATAACAATGAAATTCTCAAAAGTCTAACACAAGAGCTAAGAGTCTACTAGCTTCCTCCAAAATTTGAATCCTAATGAGCTCTTTCTCTACCCTATTTAACCTAAAGGGTATCTACCAACATCTCCCTAAAAAGTAGGTGATGTGTCCACTTTGACTTCAAGAGAAGTGGAGCTTTGGTGCACTTGATCTTCCACTTGCCTTGGTTGCCTTTGATTTCAAGTTGTTGGAGGGAATCTCAGGGATCCCTTGGCTACCTTTAGGAGTTAAGGAGGTGGGAAAGGGATCTAAAATGCTCTCCTTTCTATCTACTCCTAGCTTTTGATTTAAAATCTTCAACAAAAATGGAATATCTTCATGATTATCCTACATTTAAACTATATTAGGAATTCAAAGTATGATAAACCTTAATCACCATCTACATTAAGAAACATATGACCAAAAATGTAATTAAATGTGAGAAAGAGAGATTAATAAGGCTAAAACGTTAATTAACCCCTCCAATTATACCCAATGATGGTGCACATCACAAACAGGAGGTTATCCATGAGTTATTGTACACGTTATGTGCATGTAGAAATCATAACATCTACACATGGGATGCAAGCCTGCCCTTGTCCAAAAAATATAATCGGGCTATCCACAATAAATTGGTCACAACCCCTTTCATATGGGCTTGGGATTTGGAAACACTATATCCCATTGATGTGGACACTTCATTTGTAGCTACTCGGGATGATTCGGCTCATGTCCGGTCGTTTCAAATTTGACAAGGCGAACAAATTCATTGAGCATATTCAACAGATCCACCAATAGGTCCATGAAATACTGGACAGAGCCAATGATAAGACCAAGCAACAACGTGATCATCATCGGGTTCCTCACAAGTTCCATTTGGGCAGAAAATTTTGGCTACATTTACGAAAGGAGCGCCTCACTGGGCCCCACCGCAAGCTTCACCTACTCTGATATGGGCCATACATCATCAACAAGGAGGTAGGGTAGAATTATTTTGAGCTCAGAATTCCACCATTCCTTCATCTGCACCCAGTGTTCAAAATCGACCTCCTTCGGCCCTACTTTCCACCATTTCTAGACACATCTCACATTGGAGAACAACTCACACCAATAGAGTTAAATCAAGATTTCACAGAAAAAGACACAACTAATAAAATCATGGACATACAAATCAAGAACACTCGCCAAAAAAGGATCCAACTATATCAAGTTTTCAAGTCAGGCCAACTCCTTCACTAGGGTGAGTGGTTCACCAGCGACCAGATTCAATAGAAATTTTCTCACCTCATGGAGGCTCTGCACATAATTCCTATGTGTCGGTTATTTTTGGCCCACCATTGTGTGGTGAATGTGATTTTGTACTGACCCGTGTGTCGAATTTGAATTTGATTATACCCTGAGAGCCCATCCATAAAGGACAAGGCCTCGTGACTAGTGGAAGCATCAATGACTTGGTCAGTGAATAGAGTGGGGTAATTATCCTTGGGATAGGCTTTTTTTAGCTCATGGAAATCAGTACAAATGCGAATTGAGCCCTGTTTTTTCATGACGGGTATAGGTTTGGAAACCCAGGACATGTAATAAATTGGGTAGATAAACCCAGTTTTGTCAAGTTTACCTATCTCCTGCTTGATTACTTCAGCCTTGGATGGGTGTAATTGACGTTGTTTTTGGCAGACCGGGATGGCATTAGGACATGTGTAAATATGATGTTCCACAATCATGGGTCATAGGCCTAACATCTCCGATTAATACCACAAAAATATATCTCTGTATTCTTGTAATAGGGAGGTTTACGAGGCTACTTCTTCTGGGGAGCATGCTGCCCTAAGGGAGATCTCTTTGACCTTGCCTGGTGATGGGCCTCTAAATTGGACATAAAATAAGGCCCGTCTAACCTTTCTTAAGCCCATACACCTTCCTTATGCACATGAAAAGATATATTAAATCTCTCCTTCTACACTTAGTAATGTTTTCTTATGCTTTAATATTTTCTTAGGAAGGTTTAAAGGTAATTGCATATTTGTGCCTAATATTGGTTATTTTTGTAGAATATTGTGAGAATATTTGCCAGATTATGCAGATTTGGAGAAGAAGATAATTTAGGGAATTTCTCCCTACCACTGGAAGATCAAGAGTGAATAATATTAGGAAATTAGGGAGAAATATGTAATATCCCAAAATTGGGATTGCACAACAAGCCTGCTAAAATAATGCACTTCTGAGAATTTAGTGCATTAAAATGAGTTTGTAGCTCCTGGATCCCTTAGATCAGCTCATCTAAGATCTAAACCCAAAGGGACAGAAAAAACAAATCAAAATATGTGGGTTAAGCATATCTCCCACAACCTAGTCTAGTTGAAAATCACCAAAAGAGAAGGGTTGTAGCTATGTGCAAAGATAGCTACAGAAAATAACATAGATCCAATGAACCAAAGAAATAGGATGATATGGAGGTTCAAAGATCAGATGAATAACATAAAATCATATTTACATTACATCCCATACATTGTACAAGAGAAAGAATGAGACTATACAGGGAAAATCCTCAGAAATGAGGTGCTACAGCCATAAAAAAAGTCTGCATAAACTCAACAACGTTATTTTATTATGGCTAAAGAAGTAGTATAATATAAATTAGATCTAGAGCATATTTGTACATAAAAGATAGATCAAATACAGATCTGTGTACAAGAAGAGCTCATCTATACATTCCCCTTTGGGTTTTGTGCAAATCATGAAGCACAGAGAGTAGATCTGAGATCTAGAGTTGAAAATCTGCAAAAATATTCAGGAATTACAGAATCACATAACATAACAGCAGATCATATCTGAAACATACATGGATTGTATGGCTAATCCATGGATCACCACAGTGAGAGGAAGAATCCTAACACCAGAGATCTCTCCTCTAAAATGCAGACAAAACACCTTGCAAATTATCCTTTGCAAATAACGCAGTCCAGGGAGAGAAACTGCATTATAGGATTTGGTAATTATTTGGCCTGATGCCAAGGTTTGGATTTATATCTCAATCAGCTAATGCACTCTTCCAGGAGGTTAAAAAACACACTCACTAAGAAGAGGCACTAATATCATCTAGATTTGAGAAGATCTAGTAATTCCACTAGCTGCAACTCACAAGGACAACCCAACCCTCAACAGGATTAGTGTTGTAGGTGTAAGGTGAATCTTGGCCCAAGCCTAATAGTGGACAAGACAAACGATGCTCCTCCAAGAGCTGCTCAAGGAAGGAGGTGGGATTCCTAAACAGGAAAACCCCCAATGACGGATGTCTCAGCAGAAAATATCTTCAACAACCCCTTCATGCTGCTCTCCTCTTCCTTTTATAAGATTTGAGTCTTGTCAAAACCTAAACCACTTCATTAGTTTAGCCCCTTTCACATGTAGAACCTCCATCTAGAACTGCGATATGCCTCAGGAGGTTCAATGCATCTAGAATTCACTGTGGATATGGTCATGGTTGACTTGGTCAAGTGATCAACCTCTTTCACACTCAAGTGTGTTTTATAAAATGGCCTAGATTTAACCATGTTCACATTGGGCATTGATTTATTTTTTTATTTTCAGGAGTTTTACTTGTCCTCCTTTACATTTTATTCATCAACATGAAATGCAAAACAAAACAAGGAAAAATAGAATATTCCCATTAGCTTGGCTAATTGGGAATATTACAGTCCTCCCCTCCAAGATGTTGCTTGTCCCCAAGCAACTGATAAGGTGAGTGCTGCAAAATCTCCCCTCCTTCTCTTGTGGCCTCCTCATCCAATAGTCTCCACCATTGCTTTATAATTTCTGCAATAATTTCATCTCTCAATGGTTCCTCCCAAGTGTGCAAGTGGGCCCTTGGTGAATAAACCCAATGGACTCCCTCATGAAAGAATGGAAGGATTATGTGGAAACCTTCTTGCTGATCTGGGGCCTCCTCAAGGTAGAAGTGATGAAAATCATGGGGGATTTCATCATCCATGAAAGACTCCCACCTCCATGCTATCATCAAAATGAAGTGGATCACATCCCAGCTTGGCAACCCATAGAAAAACTCCTCCCCAATACATAGGAGAGGCATGTCCCGAAAAAACATATGACTCACCTTAAAAAGAAACAAGTGGTCTACCATAGTGGTCATATAATATCTCATGCTACCTTTGAAGCATGTAGTGCAAAAAGAGTGGGAGACTCCTCTCCCCAAGGACACATCCCACCAATGTGCCACTCCTCCAACCACGTTCCCAAGAGTAAGAACATTTCACACATATGGAATCATGATTAGAATCATGGTAGCTGCCATGTATGATAAATGAGAAGGAAGATGTTTCCTCATGTGCAACCAGCGTTGTTTTACCCTTAACTGCCATAGATTAGGAGATGAAAAGTGCCTCCCCCAACACTTTTTTGTTGCCCCATCCTTCTTGAATGCTTGGAGAAGGTGTGTCATAGTTGGTGTAAGAGAATCACACCATGAAGGATATAATAACTTCCCAAGAGCCTCCAAGGGATGACCTGCATCAACATAGTCCATGGCCTTGAGTGGCCCATGAAATCCATCATAAATAATGCACCCTCTTGGAGTAATGTCCTGCAAATGAGTGTTAGAAAAATATAAGCATATAGGAGATACATCATAATATTCAGAAAGACAAGTTCCTCCATATACTTGTTTTACATTAGTGAGATGACTCATGGATGAGTCCCTTCTCACACTCAATGAGTAAAGAGGTGTGAATGATGGCTCTTCCCAAGAGCTATGTTCCTCCTTATCCAACAAATAATCCATGCACTCCTTCATATGAGAGTGCACCTCTTCCTTGAAACCTTCCCACATGAATCCACCTAAGATAGTGTGATATGCTCTAATGAAACCAGTGGGTTTGGAAGCAAGATATCATAGGTTTCATTTAGCAGTTTCTCCTTGAGCTTGGATTCTCTAGGAAAATAGATATGTTCATGGAAATAAATGACTCCCTCAACTACCTTATACGTCCCATCCATTACCTTCCCATCAAGAACTTCACATGTGAAAAGGTCCTTGGAGTATTCCATCATGAATTGGGAATCCAAATAAGGATCTAGGCTCCCCAAAAATGAAAATGTTGTAGAGGTCTGAAATGATGCCCCTGTCATATCATGGCTCTCCTCTTTGACATGCTTGATGTCAAAATCACATGTTGGAGCATCATAATCTTCCCTTTTTTGCCACATTTGCAGCTGATCTTGCTCAAGATAAGATTGAAGCAGATGGAAATCAACTTCCCCTTGGAAAGTCCTTGTTTTCCAATACTTACTTAATTTGGCCCATGCATGCAAGAGTGTTAACAGCCTCTTGCCATGTTTAGGTATCTCCTTTGTGAATGAAGATACCATGGGCTGCCCCAAAGATATGGAGTTGCCATGTGTCCTCATGCTCATGCCATCATATACTTCTGATTTCTCCTTCCTCAATGCAGATAACTGAGTGGGAGATAACAATGCCCCTTTCAAGAAATTTCTTTCCTCTCTTCTGATTTCATGAGAGATTCTCTGCGTTGTGCTAGCTTCTCCCAAGGCTCATTCCTTAGCCAAGTATGAAAATGCTGCCCATAGTTGAGAGAAAACTTTAGTTTCCCTCCAATCAAGAGGTGCTTGAGGTGCTCTTGCTGTGACTATGTTATCATCTCCTGCCTTCCCTTCCTCCTCTTCAATAGTTGCAGTTGCCTCATCATCAATAAGAGACTTCAGATCTTAGTCTTCTATTGAAGGAGGAATCTTCATTCCTTCCTCTTGAGAAGAAAGCCCTTCATCAAATGGATATCTTGCCCTTGGCAAGGTATCAAACAAGCTTACCCCCTCTTCCATGGATTTTAGAAATGGAGTTGGATCTATGGATCCTTCCAACTCATGCAAAATATTTGTTTGATATGGTTTGATAGTCTCAATAGAAGATGTTACAAATGAAGTTTCATCAAAAATTTCTACTAATCTTTCAATAAAATTTTCATAAGTAGGTGTATTTGCATTCCTTAAGGAAAAAGACTCAATATGCCTTACCTTCAAAATGCAGCGCTGCTACTTTGATGGCTTTAGTTTATGAAACTTGATGTTGTTGCACAAAGTTGCCTAGCTCCTCCACCCAAACCCTAACTGGACATTTAGGTGATCCATCAAAAATAGATAGAGAGAATCTACCTACACCATGCTTCTCCCCTTTTGTGCTTATGTCTTCCTTAATCTTGTAGAACCCTTGGAAGTTCAAGTTATCTTTGAACTCCTTATATTGGGCTTCATATTCCCGCAAATACTCTCCAAGAGTCCCCTTCTTGGGCACACCTCCTTTCTTCCTCTTTATGAAGAAATCACTAACAAAACGTTGAATATTTGGTGATATGGCTGAGTGCACATATCCATGAGATGAGGATTTATAATTTTCCTCATGTATAGATCTTGTAGATCTTGTTGAGGGATCTTCCTGCTCTTCCCTCCTCATTTCTTTGATGTCTTTTCTGATACCTTGCAGAGCTTGAGTTAAAAGTTGTGTGAACCTCTTTTCTCTTGAAAACAAGGGTTTGTTCTGGTTTTTCTTGCATATATCCTCCTCCCCATGAGAGGACTCCATAATTCTTGAAGCTCATAGGCTGAGCCAAATATTTTTCTTTGATACCACTGTAATATCCCAAAATTGGGATTGCACAGCAAGCCTGCTAAAATAACGCACTCTTGAGAATTCAGTGCATCGAAATGAGTTTAAAGCTCCTGGATCCCTTAGATAATCTCATCTAAGATCTTAATCCAAAAGGAGAGAAAAAAAAAATCGAACTAGGTGGGTTAAACAGATCTCCCACAACCTAGTCTAGCTGAAAATCACCCAAAGAGAAGGGTTGAAGCTATGTGCAAATACTGCTACAGAAAATAATGCAGATCCACTGAAGCAAAGAAATAGGTTGATATGGAGGTTCAAATATTAGATGTGTAATAGCAACTCAGATTTACATTATAGCCCATACATTGTACAAGAGAAAGAATGACACTATACAGGGAAAATCCTCATAAATAAGGTGCTATAGCCATAGAAAAATTCTGCATAAACTCAACAGTGTTATTTTATTGGGGCTGAAGTAGAAATATAATATAACTTAGATCTAGAACAGATATGCACATAAAATATAGACCTAATATAGATCTGTGTACAAGAAGATCTCATCTATACATTCCCCTTGGGGTTTTGTGCAAATCATGAAGCACAGAGAGTAGATCTGAGATCTGCAAAAATATTCAGGAATTACTGAATCATATAACAGAAAAATATATCAGATCTTAAAAATACATGGATTGGATATCCAATCCATGGATCACCACAGTGAGAGGAAGAATCCTAACACTGGAGATCTCTCCTTCAAAATGTAGACAAAACACCCTGCAACTTCTTCTTTGCAAATAATGTAGTCCAGAGAGAGAAAATATGTTGTAGGCTCTAAGAATGATTTGGCCTGATGCCAAGGTCTGGATCTCAAGCTCAATCATCTAATGCACTCTTCCAGGAGGTTAAAAGATACACTCACTGAGAAGACACACTAATATCATCTAGATCTGAGCAGATCTAGTAATTCCACTTGCTGAAACTCACAAGAACAACCGAACCCTCAACAGGATCAGTGTTGTAGGTGTAAGGTGAAGCTTGGCCCAAGCCTGATAGTGGACAAGACAAACGATGCTCCTCCAAGAGCTGCTCAAGGAAGGAGGTGGGATTCCTAAACAGGAAAACCCCCAATGAGGGATGTCTCAACAGACAATACCTTTAGAAAATAATATCTTCAACAACCCCTTCATGCTGCTCTCCTCTTCCTTTTATAATATTGGAGTCTTGTAAAACCATAAACCACTTCATTAGTTTAGCCCCTTTCACATGTAGAACCTCCATCTAGAACTGCGTTGTTCCTCAAGGAGGTTCAATGCATCTAGACTGCGTTGTGGATATGGTCATGGTTGACTTGGTCAAGTGATCAGGCTCTTTCACACTCAAGTGTGTTTTATAAAATGGCCCAGATTTAACCATGTTCACATTGGGCATTGATTTATTTTCTTATTTTCAGGAGTTTTACATGTCCTCCTTTACATTTTATTCATCAACATGAAATGAAAAACAAAACAAGGAAAAATATAATATTCCAATTAGCTTGGCTAATTGGGAATATTACAAAAGCTTGGAGAGATCAAATGGGGTTTAACACCCTCAAAGGAAGCCAAATGATTCTCATGAGATCCCCTCCAACTATTCGAATTCCAGAGGTAGGCAAGCAACTCAAGACCAAGTGCACTCAAGCCATACTTCACTTGCAGTCAAGTGGACTCACTACCTATTTTTAGGGAGATGTTGGTAGCTTCCCTCTAGAATAAATAGAGCAGAGCTAGAGCTAGGAAGAGTTAGTCAATGTTAGTCAATTCCAAGGGATTCGATTCCATTCAGAACTTTTTCTGCAAGATATTAGGCTTTTGTTGTTTAAGACTTTTGGGATGTAATAAGATTTCATTTTTAATGCAATGAGTAGAAAAAATCCATTTTACTGATTTAATTCTAGAGAGTTGGGCTTGTGGGTTATGGCCCAACCCATGTGCCTCAGCTTCTTTGTTGTTTTCATTCTTTCCTTTCTGTCATTTAGCTAGTTTTGTTTATGATATTTTCAATGTTGTTCTAGTTTGTTGTTGTATATTTAACCTGCTTATCTGTGATGTAGAATAGTTGATGAACTCCATAAAACTGTGAGGCAACCTTCCCCTCTCATCTCTGATAGAGCTCGAGGAGGGTATACCTTCCTGTAGACCAAAAATACTTTATGTTTATGATTCATTGCTTTTGAGATTAGATTAGAGTGAAATAATAGTTTCAGTCTTTCTTCCATTATTTTTATCAGGCATTTCATATGTATTTCATGCATAAATTGACAGGGTTGATTGTAGGACGTATTGTTAAAACCCAAGAGAATTTTAGTGGCGCCTTCCCACTTCATTTTCCATCTCTGATTTCAATATTCCTGAGCATTTTTTTTACGCCCTCATTTCCCTCCTTCCTTTCTAACAAAAATATTTGAAAAACATTGGACTCGATCCCTTTTCTTTTAAAAATACTTACTGTACTTCGCTGACCAAAAATCACAGTGATTAGTCTTCCTTTACAACTTAGCGCAACTCTGCTACATCGCAATCGTACGCCAAAACCTTTTTCCCTTTTAGTTAACATTTAGCGCTCCTAAACCTCTATTGAGAAATATCACAATCACATTGCGCATCACCTTCCCAAAATCATATTTCGCATTTTTCATATCACAATTCGCTCATTCCATTTTCTTTGCGTTAATACTTTCTTCCTCTGAACCCTGATTGTGATATTACCATACTCCTTTGCAACATCACCCATCGCAATCTCTTGTCGTACCTTTTTACTTTTACCTTAAGCCTTACCGCTCCTTTTTTTTCCGATTGTTGTATTGCAACATCACATATCGCAGATCATAGTTCCTACCACCCTGTAATCACTCTTCAGAACCTTTTCCCCTTGTAATATGCCAAATGGGGAATGCATCAATTCATGAACATAAAATTGAAAATAGTAGTGTAAATCAACTCATAAACATGGGAGACCAAAATGGAGACATTCATCCCTGTATTATATCAAAAAATCCATACATAACAATGAGGCATTGGTCATATACAATGAAGGAACAAGCGTCCCATAAGAAATCACTCTACAAATGAACTGATGTCACAATACAAGAATGACGGAGACTGCTACAGCACAGTTAAAAGAACACTGCTACAGAAAAATGATGTACAAAATATGTATGGTTGTTATAAGCCTCAAAATATATGCTCAATACAGATTTAAGCTCAATACAAACTTCTACAAGAACGCGGAAAAGGGGTTTCAGAAATACACTCTATACAAGATGGGATCTAAAGCCCAATGGCTAAAGATACACTACAAACAGAAGAAAAAGAGTGTGGAAGTCTGAAATGTAGTATATCTGAAATAGATCCCCTCAAATATCTCCTCCCATGAAGGGATGAACCCCTCAATCACAAGGAAACACTGCAAAGGAACTACTAGAACTTCTGTTGAAGCTACCTTAAAAAATAACGCATTCCCTAGTTGAAATAGCACCGGGAATGATGGGAAATGTATGGCCCGATGCCAAGGATCTGAAATATTCACAAGAACTCTCCAAACAGATCTCCCAAGAGAAGGAAAACTTCCTCCTATGAGAAAATAGCTTAGAAAGTGGGGTTCTAACCTCTCCAATGCTGCACCCTACAACACAGCACAGTAACCTATAGAAACTGCACTGATGAAGAAGCTGTAGCTTGGCTTGAAAACCTAAATGTGGAAATTATTACAATACTCTTCCAAGAGGCCCCTCAAGGAAAGAGGTGGGATTCCTGCTCAGGAACACTCGATGCTAAACAACATAGCTACCCTGCTAAACAACAAGAGGAAGAAACAGTCTAAGTAGACCAATATCAAAATAATAATCTAAAACATGATATAAAATGGCTACCATCCTCTTTCTTAAATATAATGTGAGGTTGCTTGCCCTTGGCCCCACTCAATTAGGTCATTTCCTCCATGAGATCCATCTCCCTCCAAAACTGCATTATTCTCTAATTAATCTCCACTCCTCCTTATCAGCATTGTTCACTTGGTCAAATTTGACTGAATCAACATGATCCAAACCCTGTTCACACTTGGAGGAGATTTATTTAGCTGCTAAAAAGGTCCCCTTTCACCCTTGAAGTGTATTTATTTATTCTAAAGAGACTTATGGGCCTCCACAACCATTTATTTACCAACCTAGTGATAAAACAACTATAATATTCCATTTACCTTGAAGGCTAAATTTTTGGAATATTACAGTCCCCCCCTCCAAAATGTTGCTTGTCCTCAAGCAACTGTATAAGGAGAGAAAAACTCCTCCCCTCCTCCTCTTTTGGCCTCCTCATCAATAGTCCCCACCATTTCTCAAAATAATCTGCAATAAATCTGCCCTCCAATGTTCCCTCCCAAGTATGCAAAACCACATGGTTCACATCATAAAAAGGTGGAAGGTGTAAGTGGAAACATTCTTTCTTTCCAATGGCATCCTCAACGTAGGAGTGATAAAAAACATGGGGAATCTCATTCTCAAAGAGTGACTCCCACACCCATGCTATCATCCAAATTAAATGATCCATTCTAGGTAGCTCATCAAAGAAATCATCAACCCCGGGTTTATGCGATGTATTGCATGGAGAGATCAGATTTTTCCATCCAAGTTGTTTCTCTCTCCATTTATGGTAAGTATGGAGTTGTTGCTAATCTTGGGCTGAAATTTCATGGCCTCCAAGAATGGCCCAAGTTACCCCACAATATAAATCAGCCATGAAGTGCCTTCTCCAAGAACACAAGTACTTCAAATGGCTCCTCCCATATGAAGACAAGAGGTGTGATGTGGAAATCATGGTTTTCTCGTTGTTTCTCCTCAAACATACAACGTGTAAAGTAGAGAGAATCATACTCCTAATGGGCATCTCCAACTCATCTAACACTCTCCAAAAAAATCTCCCCATGAACATAAGAATATCAGCAAAATATGGAAGCAAAAACCAATGAAAACAAGCTTCCATATGATAACCGGAGAGTGGATCATAGTTCCTCACATGGAATTAGCGTAGTTCATCCCTTGCCTACATCAAAACAAGTAATAAAAATTTCTCTCCCAGCCACTTGTTTTCTGCCACAATAATTCTATAAGATAGGAACATGAAAGTACAATGTGGTGTCAAAGGTGCACACCAAAAATCATGTGGATTTCCCCACAAAGCACTAATAAAATAGCCAATCTCAATGCTGCAAGTGGATTCAAGTACATCATCATATAATATGCAAGAAGGGATAATCCTCCTTGGTACAACATGTTGCTCGTATAAAGTAAAGAAGTACAAAACATAATGTTAAATTATACCTTCTCCACCCTGTACTTGGGACCTTGAGCTGGAATGGCTCAATTGGAAATTATCCCTCACCTCCAAAGAGTAGGGAAGTGACAGTGACATCATCTCTATCACCATCCGCGCTATGCATATATCCATATGCTAGAATACGTCATGCTATATTCCCTCCCAAATTAACTCCTCTGCTAAAGAAAGATATGCATCAAAGTGCATAGAAAGCAAGTCCTCATGTTCTGCATGTAGCAGCTTCTCCTTGAGCTCAGAAGCTCTAGTCAAGAAGACTCTACCATAAGAATAGATGACCACATCATCTACCATATATCTATCATCTCCATCTGGGTCATCAAGAATCATGCAAGCACCAAGATCCTTGGAGTACTCTACCAAGAATTGAGACCTCCAATATGGATCAATCCTCCCAAGAGACAGCATTGATGATCTGCAATGTGAAGCCCCCTGCATGCTATTGTCTTTTCCTTTTACATCCCTCATGCCAAATCCATCCTCCAAATTGCTGCCATGCCCATCATGTAGCTTCTCATGCTAAAAAAGAAGTAGTGATCTTTGGAAGTTGGCTTCCCATGAGAAGCTCCCATCCAAAAAGAATCTCCCAATCTCGGCCAATGTAAGCATGAGTGGCCTCCATCTACTCCAATGTATGGAGGATTCCTTCCTCAAAGGAAGTACCCTTTGTTTCTCCAAATCCATAGAGCAACTCCCTTGCACCATGAAGGTGCCATCCTCTATCATTGCAGCAACTTTTGTCAGCGCAGTACATATAGTGAGAGTGGGTGGTGCTAAAAATGGGAGAGTGTCTCCCTCCTCCTTGAGTCTATCCCAAAATTTATGTGTTGTACTAGACTCCTCCAAATTATTCACCTCTCTGGAATATAAGAGGGGTGAACCAAATGGAAAAATGTCTCTTACCAACTCCAGATCTGGTGGCCTTCCGGGTGGAATGCCTCCATGTAGTGAGACATTAATGTCAAGAGTAGACTATACATATGGTTGGGAAATATTTCCCTTTCCCTCACAACACTAACCATTCTACCTCTTCTTTGCACCAACTCTATGAAATAGATAGGGGTGTGTGCTCCTCATTAAATAATGATGACCTTCCTCCCTACCTTCTCCTTTCATCAGTAAAATCTCACAATCATGCTGCTCATTGATTGTTCTTTTTCTCCCATATGTGAGATCCTAGGGAATATCTTGCAATGACACAAGAATTCCTGCTGTTGGAGCATGTGCTCCTCCTTCCTCTACATGAGGGACTAGATATGCTCTAGATGTGACAGCGCTGTTTCCCCCATCCTTCTCTTCCTCTTCAATATGAATGGGAGTCACCTGCTCAATAAGAGGATCCTCTTTTGAAAAACGAACCTTCATGCCCTCTTGTCCAATGAAATGAAATAGAGACCTTGCCTCCAACAAAGTGTTATGAAAGATGTGAGTTTCTCCAACAGTTTTCTGAAGTGGATTTGAGTTTATAGGTTTTTCCAACCCATGCACAAGTTTTGGTTGTTTTGGTTTGTTTGGCTCTACAAAGAGTGTTTTAGAATGTCTTCCATCAAACCTCTCTACTAATATCTTAGTGAACTTTGCATAAGAAGAAATATTGGCATTTTTCAATGAAAATGACTCAAAAAACCAACAAGCATAGGCCTTACCTTCAAATTTCAGTGCTGCAACTTTGATGCCTTCATCTTCAGAAACTTGGTGTTGCTGCAAATAGGTGTGTAGCTCCTCCACCCAAGCTCTGGCTGAACATGTTGGTGATCCATCAAAAGTAGATAGAGAAAATCTATCCATGTCATGCTGCCTACTCCTCTCCATCTTGATCTTGCTAAACTCTTGGAAAGTGATATGATCTCTAAACTTCTCAGTTTGAGACTCATACTCTTGCAGAAAATTGCTAAGAGCTTCCCTCTTAGGCATTCATATTTATTTCATCTCTCTCATGATAGATCTGGAAATTTGATTGCGTTGTGCATAATAAGGTGTAGCAGCATGCTCATACCTATCATGTGAGAATCTAGATTTGGCTCTAGATCCAAACTCTTCTGGAGATTCCATCTCCCTTCTCATTTTCTTGAGATCTTCTTTAATGCTTTGCATAGATTTAGGAAGAATATTTGAGAGAATCTCCTCCTTCTTTCCTCCACATAATTGAGTCTTCTCTTTTCTGTACATCTTCTCTTGATAGCATAATGGCTGAGATCCATAGGTTGAGCCAAGATTATGCTCTGATACCACTAGAATATCCCAAATGGGGAATGCAGCAATTCATGAACATAAAATTGAAAGTAGCAATGTAAATCAACTCATAAACATGGGATACCAAAATGGAGACATTGATCCTTGTATTATATCAGCAAATCCATACATAACAATGAGGCATTGGTCATATACAATGAAGGAACAAGCCCCCCATAAGAAATCACTCTACAAATAAACTTATGTCACAATACAAGAATGTCGGAGATGGCTACAGTGCAGATAAAAACACACTACTACAACTAAATGATGTACAAAATATGTAGTGTTGTTATAAGCCTCAAAATATATGCTAAATACAGATTTAAGCTCAATACAAACTCCTACAAGAACCCAGAAAAGGGGTTTTAGAAATACACTCTATACAAGATGGGATCTAAAGCCCAATGGCTGAAGATACACTACAAAATGAAGAACAAGAGTGTGGAAGGCTGAAATGTGATAGATCTGAAATAGATCCCCTCGAAGATATCCTCCCATGAAGGGATAAACCCCTCAATCACAAGGAAACACTGCAAAGGAACTACCAGAACTTCTGCTAAAGCTGCCTTCAAAAATAATGCATTCCCTAGCTGGAACAGCACTGGGAAAGATGGGAAATGTATGGCCTAATGTCAAATACCTGAAATATGACCAAGAACTCTCCAAAAAAAATCTCCCAAGAGAAGGAAACCTTCCTCCTATGAGAAAATAGCTCAGAAAGTGGGGTTCTAACCCCTCCATTGCTGCACCCTGCAACACAGCACAATAACCTACAGAAACTGCGCTGATGAAGAAGTTGTAGCTTGGCCTAAAAACCTAAATGTGGAAATTAATAAAATACTCTTCCAAGAGGCCCCTCAAGGAAAGAGGTGGCATTCCCGCTTGAGAACACCTGGTGCTAAACAACACAGCTACCCTACTAAACAGCAAGAGGAAGCAACAATATAAGTAGGCCAATATCAAAATAATAATCTAAAACATGATCTCAAATGGCTGCCATCCTCTTTCTTAAATAGAATGTGAGATTTTTTGCCCTTGGCCCCACTCAATTAGGTCATTTCTTCCATGAGATCCATCTCCCTCCAAAACTGCATTATTCTCTAATTAATCTCCACTCCTCCTTATCAGCGCTGTTGACTTGGTCAAAGTTGACTGAATCAACATGATCCAAACCTTGTTCACACTTGGAGGAGATTTATTTAGCTGCTACAAAGGTCCCCTTTCACACTTGAAGTGTTTTTATTTCTACTCAAGAGACTTATGGGCCTCCCCACCCATTTATTTACCGACCTAGTGATAAAACAACTATAATATTCCATTTAGCTTGGAGGCTAAATTTTTGGAATATTACACCCTTTTTCATTAACACTTACTGCTTTCTTTTTCCGATTGCAATATTTTTATCTCGATTTTCTGCTCTTCCTCGCTACACTTCGCACATCATATTATTTATCCTATTCTCCTTAACGCTTACCACTCCAAATTCACGATATCGCGATTGCGATATTGTTCCCACCTCCACATCGCATCTCTGCCATTGCATATTTCAAGTTATTCTGCTCCAAAACCTTTTGCACTATAATAAAGTATTAATCCTTTTCAAACCCCTGCTTTCCAAAGCCTCCCACTCCAAATAATTTTGGTGATATTATGCACTTTAATAAAGTCCAAACACCTTTTTCACTCCTCTAAGCCTTGTTTCATGCGTTTAAGCCTTCCATGAGCACCTTTAGCCCTTTTTCCTCTGAACTACAATCAACACTTCTTCAGTTAGAATTAGATCATGAATGGTTGCATGGTTAGAAGCATGATAGATAGATCATTGTTTAGATTCAACAAGATGATGATCCTAGTGAAAATTAAGCACCTTCACTAGGTGGGGCCCGCAAGCTATTTTTAGGTTTATGTCTATTTTTAGAATGATGATCATATTCTAAAATTAGTAGGATGTTGATTCTAGATGGTTGAAAAAAATATATCTTTAGATGAGTTTCTATTTTTAGATCATGGGCGAAGTCTATTTATAGATCAAATATCTAAAAATAGAATGCATGTCGATTATTATTAGCCTTTAATGATAATCAGACAATAAATAATAGCTTATTCTCTTGAAGCACTTGATTTCAGTTAACTGATGTGGAAAACCAGTTAGCTGGAGGAATTATGCATTCCAAGGTGGTTGGTGACTCATGCATGATGGACTTCATTATAATTAATTTTGGCAGAGTTGTAACAGAGTTGGAAGAGTGGTTATGGGAGTTGTTATTTATTTTAACTCAGTTAAGTGAGTTAAACTCAATTGTGCTAGTTGTAACTAAATATACACTAGTGAAAGATGAGTGAATTAATTATTTAATTAATTCACAAGTTGTGTCTTACTTTCAACTCAATAAATACAACAGTTAACTACTTGCATGTCAGATGCAGTGGAGACCCAGTGGAGAGATAGGTGAAAGGGTGTGTTTGACTATTAGTTGTGACTATAGTTATGCATTCAATGCATATACAGACACATTGGAGTTTCCAATGAGGATTGCACAGTCAAGGCAAGGTAAGATCGAATTCATTTAGGGGAGTTTCCACTGCAGGGATTACGCAGTGGAGGCAGACTGTCAGGAGGCAGTAAATTGGTGCATGTGTGAACCAATTTTTGTATGACAACGTGAGACGACTGTATATTGTAGTGAGAGCTCTATGAGCTGAATTTTGTATGAGATTGTTTCATGATTCCATGATATACATAATATATGATATTTGGGGTTTTTAGCATTAATATTTTTCGGTAAAACATCTTGTTATGTGTGTTTGATCTTTCTTCATATGTTTGCAATTGGCGTTTTAATTTCCACAAAGAATTGAGTAGAAGGATTTTGTATTTAACAGTGGATTTATTTATTAGATTAGGGGAGTTTGGAAATACATTATTGTGTTTATAAATTTCTACATGGTATCATAGTAGTGTTAATCACTAGAGATTGCAATATTAAAGCAGTGTTGAGTTGTGTTGGTGGAAGAATTCAAATTTGCTACAAGAATTTCTTGGTGCGACAGTTGAGTAAACGTTGAAATGGGTTTCAGTGGGTTGCAGTTGGAGTATGCACTCTAGGGCAGCTTTAAATGCATAGCTTGGAAGGATAGGATGGAGGCAGTGCTTGAAGATAATGGCTTGAAGTAGTTCATCGATATCGATGTTCTTAAGCCCACTTCGACGGATGTTGCATTACTTGATGCCTGGCAAAAGAAAGTAGCGAAGACGAGAAGGATTCTATTGGAAGGTGTGAAAGACCATATTGTATCAAGCCTTCTTGGGAAAGTCACTCTATTTTCCAATGTGGAAGTCTTTGACAGATCTTTTCCAAAGCAGCAGCGACCATAAGAAGTTGTTGTTGAAAGATAAACTCAGAAAAATCAAAATGGAGAAGGGCGATATTATTCCAAAGTATCTCACGAAGTTTGTCCAATGTAGGGATGAGTTGGGGAGTGTGGGAATTACAATTGCTGATGATGACTTGGTGAGCTTGGCTCTCCTTGGACTTCCAAAGAGTTGGCACAGTTATCAAGAATTTTTCAATGAAAACTGTTGGATTGGCAGAGACTTTGGTCGGATCTAGTGCAGGAGGAGATAAGGCAGAATACCAGGGATGGCTCTTCATCAAAGCATGATGATGAAGAGTATTTTGCTTTGGCTTCCAAATCGAGGAAAGGGAAGGGGAAGAAATCCTATTCAAAATCTGAGGCTAAAGGCAAGAAGCTGGATTTGTCCAAGGTGAAGTGTTTTTACTGTTACGAACATGGGCATCTCACCACTAATTGCCCACAGAAAAAAGAAGAACAAGAAGGCTGCTAGAGTTGTAGCTGGTGAGGCCCTTGCCTCACAATTTGAACTTGATTTCTCATTGATCACATGATTTTTTTCAAGCAAAATGGAATCGGTGTGGTATCTTGATATTGGTGCTTCCTTCCACATGACAGGAGATAAGGAGCTTTTCAACGACTTGGAGGAGAAAGATCTCCAAATGCATATAGAGATGGGAAATGATGGAAGATAGAGTGCAACTAGCATTGGTACCATTACCTTTGAGAGGGAGTCAGGTAAACCATTCATGTTGAAAGATGTTATGCATGTTGCAGGTCTAAAGAAGAACTTGGTCTCAGTCGTGATGTTGGAGGACAGAGGTTACGACATTGTTTTCAGCAATGGAAAAGCTTTCCTGTGACATAAAACAATGGTTCAAAACAAGAGGATAGGGATTTGAGTTAAGAATCTCTAAAATCTAGAGGTAGATGGCTGTGTTGTAATGGTGGGAAAAGTTGAAGAAGTGGTGAGCCGAGATGAGGGCGAATTATGGCACAGGAGATTGGGCCATCTTCACCATGGCACCCTGAAGATTTGCAGCAGATTTCTACTGGAATTCCCAAGGGTACACTTGCGTAGATAGATCAGTGGAAGGGTTGTACTATGGGTAAGTTTGTGAATACCACCTTTCATGAAAAGGAGAACCGTGCTTCGGTGATCCTAGAGAGAGTTCACACAGACGTGTGTGGGACATTCTTGGTTGCTTCAACAGAAAAACACAAGTATTATGTTATTTTTTTTTATGATTACTCTCTTAGATGTTGGATCTTCTTCATGTAGAAGAAGGATAAAAAATTCTCAAAGTTCTGTGAGTTTAAAGCATTGGTGGAGAAGGAGTCTGGGAAGCAAGTGAAGGCTTTATGGAGTGATAATTGTGGTGAATATATCTCTAATGAATTCAAATAATTCTGTAGCAAAGAATGAATTTGAAGAGAACTCATAATGCCTCATAACCCATAGTAGAATGGGTTCATGGAGAGGAAGAATAGAACGATCATGGGTGTTGCATGAGCTATGCTACATGATCAGGACCTACCAATGCACTTGTGGGCAGAAGCATGCAACACTGCGGTTTATGTGAAAAACCATTGTCCTCATAGAGTACTTGGCATGAGTACACCTGAAGAAGCTTTTACTGGTAAGAAACCAAATGTTTCTCACTTTAAGATTTTTTTCTCATCCATTTATGTTCATGCAACCAAGAATGCCAGGAAGAAAATGGAGCTGACTGGAAAAGTTGGGATATTTGTGGGGTAGAAAAAAACACCCCATAATTATCATGTGTATTTTCCAAACAATCGAATGACTGTGGTGCGATGGGATATAAAATTCAATGAGGAGAAATCCATGAATTTTTCACTTGAGAGGGAGATACAATTACATGCAGAGGAGGAACTTCTTGTTCCCAAAGATGAGCCTCAAGATGTGGATCAGCCATAGGAGGAGGATCATGGAGTGGAGGAGTCCACTCACACAGAGCCAAACATCAGAATTGAAAGAAGGCATACCACAGAATCTGAGAGGCTGAATCTTGATGCGACACAGAATGTAGGAGTCCCTACTTCACATTGCAGACGGAGACAGTCTCCTAACCGATTCACTGGATACATGGCTCTCATGAGAAAATGTATTGTGACAGAGCCATATTATTTTTAGGAAGTAGTGTAGGAGCCCACATGTGTACATGCAATGGTCGAGGAGTATGACTCCATTGTCAGAAATAGTGCTTGGGAAATTGTTCCAAGGCCAGTTGATAAATCAGTGGTAGTTTCAAGATGGATCTACAAGGTAAAGCAAGCTGCCGATGGAAGTTTTGAGAAGTATAAGGAAAAAAAAATTTCCCCGGGCTTCTCACAGATCAAAGGGATTGATCATGGAGAATCATTTGCACCTGTCACACAGTATTATTCCATAAGGACCATCCTTTCTCTCTCAGCGTAGATGGGTTGGCACATTCATCGGATGGATGTGAAAAAATTTTTCCTTAATGGGTTCATTGAGGAAGAAGTGTACATTGAGCAGCCTGAAGGATTTGAGATATTCAACAGCAAGTCACATGTGTGCAGACTCAAAAGAGTGTTATATGGGCTAAAGCAAGCACCCCGTGCTTTGTACACTCAGATCAACAGCTATTTCACTGGACTTGGCTTCACCAAGAGTGAGGCGGATGCAAACCTATAATAGATTTTGGTGGAGGGTAAACTTTTAATCATTGTTCTTTATGTTGATGATTTAATAATGACTGGTGATGAGCAGCTGATACACTCATGCAAGGAGGACCTTGAAAATGAGTTCGAGATGAAGGATATGGGCCTCCTTCATTATTTCCTTGGATTGGAAATATGGCAGCGAGAAGGTGAATTGTTTGTGTCTCAAGGCAAGTATGCTCAAGAGATACTCGGTAAGTTTCACATGGAGGACTGCAAACCCATGGATACTCCTCTTCTAGGAAAATGGAGGAAAGAGGATGGTACATCGACAGAGGTAGTGGATGCTACTGTCTATCGCCAGTTGGTGGGTTTTCTCATGTATTTAGTTAATACAAGATCGGACATATGCTATGTGGTGAACCAACTTAGTCAAGTGATAGTTAAGCCTACCAAGCTCTTTTGGAAGGCGGGAAAGCATGTCTTGAGATATCTCAGGGGCACATCTGAGTATGGCTTATGGTATAGATAGATGGATGAGGTGAAGTTGCATGGCTTCATGGATGCAGATTGGGAAGGCAGCCCAACGGACAGAAAGAGCACATCAGGAGGGGTTTTCAGCATCAAATCTATAGTTGTTTCTTGGTATATCAGGAAATGGAGATCTGTGGCACTCAGTTCAACGAAAGTGGAATACATGGAAACAAAGCAATCTACATGTGAGTCTATCTAGATGAGGAAGATCCTGTTCGGTTTGTTTGGTTCTCATTTAGATCCTACAGTGATTCATTGTGATAATCAGAGTTGTATTAAACTCTTGATTAATCCTGTGTTTCATGATATATCTAAGCATATAGATATTCAATATCATCATATCAGAGATTGTGTGCAACAGAAGATCATGTTGCTTCAGTAAATTCCTACAGAAGATCAGGATGTAGATATTCTGATGAAGTTGCTCACTAGGATCAAATTTGAATACCATAGAGATAGGATTAGGGTGAAGGATAATCCCTTTCTTATTGAGAGGGAGTGTTGAGATTCAACAAGATTATGATCCTAGTGAAAATTAAGCACCTTCACTAGGTGAGGCCCTTAGGCTATTTTTAGGTGTATGTCTATTTTTAGAATGGTGAGCATATTCTAAAATTAGCAGGACGCTGATTCTAGATGGTTGAGAAAATTATATATTTAAATAAGTTTCTATTTTTAGATCATGGGCGAAGTCTATTTATAGATCGCATATGTCGATTATTTTTAGCCCTTAATGATAATCAGACAATAAATAATAACTTATTGTCTTGCAGCACTTGATTTTAGTTAAATTATGTGGAAATCCAGTTAGCTGAAGGAATTACGCATTCCAAGGTTGGTTGGTGACTCATGCATGATGGAATTCGTTATAAATGATTGTGACAGAGTTGCAACAGAGTTGGAAGAGTAGTTATGGGAGTTGTTATTTTGTTTAACTCAGTTAATTGAGTTAAAATTAGTTGTGCTAGTTGTAACTAAAGATACACTAGTGAAATATGATTGAATTAATTATTTAATTAATTCACAAGCAGTGTCTTACTTGCAACTGAAGAAATACAACAGTTAACTACTTGCATGTCAGATCCAATGGAGACCCAGTGGAGAGATAGGTGAAAGGGTGTGCTTGACTATCAGTTGTGATTATAGTGATGAATTCAATGCATCTACACACACATTGGAGTTTCCAATGAGGATTGCACATTCAAGGCAAGGAAAGGTCGAATTTATTCAGGGATCATCTTCAGCAGGGATTGCACAGTGGAGGCAGGTTGTCAGGAGGCAGTAAATTGGTGCATGTGTGAACCAATTTGTGTATGACAGTGTGAGACGATTTTATATTGTACTGAGAGCTCTATGAGTTGAGCTTTGTATGATATTTTTCATGATTCCATGATATAGATAATATAGGATAGTTTGGGTTCTTAGCTTTAAGCTTTCCTGGTAAAACATCTTGTTATGTGCAATTTATTTTTCTTCATATGTTTGTAATTGGAGATTTAATTTCTGCAAAGAATTGAGTATAAGGATTTTGTATTTAACAGTGGGTTTAATTTTTAGATCAAGGGAGTCCGGAAATACATTATTGTGTTTATAAATTTCTACAATCATAGGATAAGTAGAATGTGTTTAGCCATTTGGCTAGCTCAATGCAATTTAGTTTAGTTTCTTTTCTGTCATTTCCTTTCTGAAATTTAGCTTAGTTTCCTTCCTGTCATTTATTTTTACTGATTTAATTTAGTTTCCTTTCTGTCATTTCATTTCTGTAACTTATTTTAGTTTCATTGAAGTGTGACAAACTTCACTAAGAACCCTTAGAAATAGAATCCTTTCATAAAACAAAAGAGGATGACATGAACATAATGCATCTACTATGTATATAACACTGTCACCTCCAAGTTTGTATGAAACTTTGGTTGATAAATTAAATTAGGGCAGCCCCTGGGAGTTGCAACACTCTTGGTGCAATACCAAGGCTCACCACTTTTTGGCACTGTTGTCAGGGAGGTGTCTATTATATTCTTTGATTTTGTCCTAACATTCTTTTCTGCTTTCCTTTTTCATGTTGTTTTCAAAATATTTAAAAATACAAAAAAAAATTGATTTTCATGCCTCATAAGAGTAGGGATACTCAAAATTGTTTTAAAAAATACTACTTCAATATCAACCCCCTCACTTGACCACCTAGTGCAGTAAGAACCACATCACCGTACACTTTTGAAGGTAGAAGAGATGGATGGATATGATGACAATTAAGAAGATATTATTGGGTTTCCCATTCAAGATATGAACGTCAGTGTACATATGAAGAACATCCCTCCATCTTTCCTTCCCAAATTCCATGGTATGAGGACAGAGGATCTAGAAACATTTCTCTTTGAATTTGAGATACTTTGCAGGTATTATGGCTACTTATCACACACTCAAAAAACGAGATTGTTTCCTGCAACATTGAAGGATAGATATCTTAAATGGTTCATGAGTCTAGGTATTAATTCAATAAGATCATGGAATTACATGCAAAAGATCTTTCTAGAAAAATACAAAGATCGTGATCTTAGAGAACAAATTTTTAGAATGAACCAAGAAGAAGATGAGAGCCTTGAGGATCTAATAGAGAGTTTCATGTATAATTTTAAGAGGAAAAAATTACATCATTTAGAATTTGACACACTAAAAACCCTCTTACTTAGAACAATTAGGGATGAGTGGATTGATCTCCTTAATCTCATGAGTAAAGGAGATGTATATCAATTGTCATTTGAAGAAATTTGTGAAACATGCAAGCACATATCAAGAGGAAGGGAAAGATTAATTAAGTCAGCATCAACATTGGTAACGCAAGATGAACTTGGAAATTTTCTGGATAAATTTAAAACATAAATTCTTAGCAATCTAAGTGAACAAGTAGAAATGTTAAGAATGCAAAATGAGTAAAAAGAAGATGTTGATATTTTTGTTATCCATGCAGAATCATATGCTACTAAATGTTGTTCATCATTCCACATGTTTAAGGAATTTTACCAAGAAGATAATGGAGCAAGGAAATCACCAAAGAAGCTATGTTATGTAGCTCCAAGGATACCCTGGAAACCTAGTCAACATGATGTGATGCAAGGACCCACTTCACAATTTAAATCTTATCCACATCCATCTGAAACTAATTTGGACACACTCCCTCCTTGGCAACCTTGGCTATCTCAACCCCAAAACCAATCTTGGAAACATGGTTGGAAAGGTCCTTATTGGGGAAATACTCAACATCCTCAATATTTCCCTCCATATCCTCCATACCCAACTCCATCCACTATCCCTGCCATCCACCTCCACCACAACCACAACCTCAACCACATCCATCTCATATATCCACCCCCACTCAATTACCTGTACCATCATTTCCAAACCCACACCATGAAGTATCTTAGCCCACTTACAATGCTGAGGTACAACACTACTAAACATATCCTCTTGATATAAATGGTCTGCATGTTAGTTCAAGAAAGGTATTGCAAAGAAGATATTTTCTTAATTTCATTGAAGGACAACATCAAGAAGAAGAAGATCCAAATGAGGAGATCAAAATATCAAGGGTTTCACTTAATGAAGAGCCGAAATTAGAATGAAATTTTGAGAAAGTTTCCACATGTTTACCAACATTTCCTCCATGTGTTCAAGAGAAAAAATAGCAAAAAGAGGAAGATTTGAATGTCAGAATAGAAGAGGAAATCCAAGGTGATCCAACTCAGCAAGTGGACTAGGGACATCACAACTATATTGACATATGGTTCCAAACATTCATTAAGTTGCAGCCACACACTCTTCTCCAACAGTACTTAGAAAATCCTAGTCAAAGAAATTCATCTCTCATATTCAGGTACATGTCAAAGCATGTATTCCAAGTGTGCACCTGATTTCATCTGTCATATTTATGTGTACATGGATCCATTGGAAGTATTCCTATAGTTTAAAAACGTTTTGTTTTCTTCAAGTAGAGTAGGAAAGTGAAAAAAGAAAAAAAGAAAAAGTAAAAAAGGTAAAAAGAATAAAATCTCAAGTGAAAACCTCTCTTGAGGAGTCTAAGATTGGCTCATTGATTGAAAGCCTACATGAGGCAGTCATTAGGTTAAAGAAAAAAGATAAAACATAAAATATCGTAGGTGAAAACCTCCTTTGAGGTGCCTAGGCAGACCTACTAGTTGAAAACCTCATTGGGACATCTAGTAGGCCTTACAAAAAAAAAATGCATTTTTCCATGTATCTCTCTCTAATGAATGTAGGTGCTCTCCAACCTTTGCAAGAAGAAAAATTTAAAGTTGGCACAAAAAGAAAATTTTGTCAACACTTTATTCAAATGTAGTCACACTTGGACTTCCTCCTCCTATGCTCAGAAACTCCAAAAGGACCTCAAGCATATTGCCACATCAAGCTTCAGCAGTAGCTTCAATATCACCTGCAAAAAAAATCAATGATAAGGCTTAATTATGCAATCATCTAACCCTTTCTTCAAATCTATTTTAGCTTAAGAAAACATTAAAGGTGTGAGAAGGAAACTTTTTTATATAGCAAAAATTAGTAGCAGAGCAACCTCAGCCTTATCTAGCAACTAGCCTCACTTTTTCTGCCATAAAGAGGAACAAGGCAAAAGTAAAAAGGACTTGACAAAAGTGGGTAGTAAGAAATTCATTGTAATGGAAGGCAAGGAGTACCAAGGGGTGACCAAGGGTGAACTCTGTTCACAGAAAAAGGAACCATGAGTTTATTCTACATGCAATTAAAAAGGAAAAAATAAATAAATAATAAACTGAAATAAAGGTGGATCCACCACCTCTTGGCATGCAAAATAGATTTTCTTAAGGCATCTGAGGACCTCCATGAAGCACCTATGAGAAGAAATGCAAGAAGATTAATATGAGGAGCAGTGCATGGGCCAATAAATATAAAATGAAATAAGCTAGCATGCAGGAAGAACCAGAAGGCAGGGAGGATGAATAGGTTGCTTAGAGGATGAGCAACAGTTTCAATAGGAGGTGATGATGGGCCTCTAAATTGGACATAAAATAAGGCCCATCTAACCTTTCTTAAGCCCATATACCTTCCTTATGGACATGAAAAGATATATTAAATCTCTCCTTCTGCACTTAATAATGTTTTCTTATGCTTTAATATTTTCTTAGGAAGGTTTAAAGGTAATTTCATATTTGTGCCTAATATTGGTTATTTTTGTAGAATATGGTGAGAATGTTTGGCAGATTATGTTGATTTGGAGAAGGATATAATTTAGGGACTTTCTCCTTACCACTGGAAGATCAAGAGTGAAGAATATAAGTAAATTAGGGAGAAATCTTGGAGAGATCAAAAGGGGTTGTCCACCCTAAAAGGCATCCAAATGATCCCCATGAGATCCCCTCCAACAATTCGAATTCCAGAAGTAGGACAACAACTTAAGACTAGTGCACTCAAGCCATACTTCACTTGGAGTCAAGTGGAATCATTACCTATCTTTAGGGAGCTGTTGGTAGCTGCCCTATAGAATTAATAGAGCAGAGCTAGAACTAGGAAGAGTTAGTCAATGTTAGTCAATTCTAGGGGATTCGATTCCATTTAGAACTTTTGTTGCAAGCTATTAGGATTTTTTCTGTTTAAGACCTTCAGGATGTAATAAGATTCCATTTTTAATGCAATGAGTAGATAGGCTCCATTTTACTGATTTAATTCTAGAGAGCTGGGCTCGTGCGTTAGGGCCCAACCCATGTGGCTCACCTTCTTTGTTGTTTTCATTCTTTCCTTTCTGTCATTTAGCTAGTTTTATTTATGATATTTTCAATGTTGTTATAGTTTTATTTTGTATATTTAACCTGCTTATCTGCGTTGTAGAATAGTTGATGAACTCCATAAAACTGTGAGGCAGCCTTCCCCTCTCATCTCTGGTAGAGCTTGAGGAGGGTAGACCTTCTCGCAAACCAAAAATACTTTCTATTTATGATTCGTTGCTTCTGAGATTAGAGTAGAGTGCAATAATATTTTCATTCTTTCTTCCATTTATTTTATCATGCATTTCATATGTATTTCATGCATAAATTAGCAAGGTTGATCGCAAGACGTATTGTTAAAACACTAGAGCAGTTTAGTGGCGCCTTCTCGCTTCATTTTCCATCTCTGATTTCATGCCTCACCATTGTTGTTACGCCCTCATATCCCTCCTTTTTTTCAAATGAAAATATTCAAAAAATATTGGGCTCGATCCCTTTTCTTTTAAAAAGAATTACCATACTTCATTGACCGCAAATCACAATGTTTAGTTCTTCCTTTACATCTTACCGCAACTCCACCGCATTGCAATTGCATGCCGAAACCTTTTTACCTTTTCATTAACATTTAGCGCTCCTAAACCCCAATTGCGAAATATCGCAAACACATTTCGCATCACCTTCCCGAATCATATTTCAAATTTTTCACATCGCAATTCACTCGTTCCATTCGATTTTCGTTAATACTTTCTACCTCTGAACCCCGATTGCGATATTACCATACTCCTTTGCAACGTCACCCATCGCAATCTCTTGTCGCACCTTTTTCCTTTTCCCTTAAGCCATACCGCTCATTTTTTTTACCGATTGCGATATTACAACATCGCATATCGTAGATCGCAGCTTTTACCACCCCGTAAATCGTTGTCTACAACCTTTTCCCTTTTTTATTAACACTTACTACTTTCTTTTTCTGATTGCAATATTGTTATCGCACTTTGCCGCTATTCCCGGCCGCACTTTGCACATCGCATTATTTAGCATGTTCCCTTTAATGCTTACCACTCCAACTTCGTGATATCACGATTGCGATATCAGTCCAACCTCCACATCGCATCTCTGCCATCGCATATTTCAAGTTATTCTGCTCCAAATCCTTTTGCACTATAATAAAGTCTTAATCTAGTTTAAACCCCCACTTTCCGAAACCTCCCACTCCAAAGAATTTTTGTGATAGTATGCACTTTAATAAATTCCAAATACCTTTTTCACTCCTCTAAGCCTTGTTTCATTCTTTTAAGCCATCCATGAGCACCTTTAGCCTTTTTTCCTCTGAACTGCAATCAACACTTTTTTAGTTAGAATTAGATCATGAATAGCTACATGGTTAGATGCATGGTAGATATATCATAGGACAAGTAGAGTGTGTTTAGCCATTTGGCCAACTCAATGCAATTTAGTTTAGTTTCTTTTCTGTAATTTCCTTTTTTCAATTTATCTTAGTTTCCTTCTTTTCATTTCTTTTCAACAATTTAATTTAGTTTCCTTTCTGTCATTTCCTTTCTGCAACTTAGTTTCTTTTCATTGAAGTGTGAAAGAATTCACTGAGAACCCTTAGAAATAGCACCCTTTCATAAAATAGAAGAGGATGACATGAACATAATCCATATGTTGTGTATATAGCATTTTCACCTCCAAGTTTGTACAAACCCGGTTTGATAAAGTAATGTAGGATAGCTCCTGGGAGTTGCAACACTCTTGGTGCAATACCAGGGCTCACCACCTGGTTTTACAGTAGGTGAAATATTCACCATGTTACCTTCCTAAAACACATCAGGCGCGGGGATAGGATTTTTGAACCAAACAAATTTTCCTGATAGTAGGAAATATTTGGTTTCAATGGCGTAGATGTTGTGGGTTGGTGTGTTGCTAGGAACAAATGTGTTTTATGGTAGAAAAAATGAACAATGGTTCATGGCATCCCATGGAAATTTAGTTCCCATCATGGCCTCCAAAATATATTCATTCGAGTGAAAAAGGATATCAAAGGGGGAATTGGTTTAAGCAAGGCTATGAGGAGGGCATTTGGGCCTAGTAGTGCTGGTCGAAAAATAAGAATATGAATTTTTTGTTGATGTGGTAGAACCATATGAGGTTGAAAATGTTTAGATGGGGTGGTATGCACCTTTGATGGTACTACTACCGATATGGTAGTTGCAGCGGTCTCGATACAAAAAAATGATGAGAAGAAAACATGAATCATGGTTCCCACGGATGATGAGATGAATCATATATGATGTTGTATGTTGTTAGCATTAGGTGGCAAAAATATTTCCACGGTGATAGGTTCATATTGGGTGAGAGGGGGTTCGTGTGTCCTTTTTGGTGTACAAGGGGAAAAGGAATCCTCCTCTATAGGAAACTGTAATTGAATCCTCATGACTTCCCATTGCGACGGATCTCCTTCAAGCGATCAAGCTTCCATAAAAGGACCTCCTCTGATACCAATTGTTGGGAAAAATACTGAGAGGGGGGGGGGGGGGGTGAATCAGTATTTAGGGCATACTAAAAACTTTTACTTTTTCATGCTCTAAAACCCATATGCTACTTTACTGAACCAGACTCGCGTATATACGCGGATACCCTACACAAAAATCGCGTATATGCAGAGATCTTTATTATGCCATTAATTCTTAACTTAGATCTTTGGAACATTCATTCATCTGATGTTTAGTTAACAGTAAGCAGTGTAGTAATAACAGAATAAACCATCACACACATGAACACCAGGATTTTAGGTGGAAACCCAAGTCGGAAGAAAACCACCGCTGTCGTTGTCTCAGCCTTCAATATTTTATTATAAAGAAAAAATATTACAACTTTGTGCTGGTGCAGACTCATACCAGTACACAGGCACCCACCTGCGCTCGTTTACCAGCCTCTCCTGGAAGGGAGCTACGACCCCCTGCACTCGTTTACCAGCCTCTCCTGGAAGGGAGCTACGACCCCCTGCTCTCGTTTACCATCCTCTCCTGGAAGGGAGCTACGACCCCCTGCTCTCATTTACCAGCCTCACCTGGAAGGGAGATACAACCCCCTGACTGAAGGCTACAACCCTCAGCACCACCATGGACCATGTTTCATCAATTTTCACACTGGATCCAAAAGCTTTCTTTATAGCACTACTTGCCAGCCACTTTTCATCATATTTTCAGACTAGACCCACTCCATACATTTAAGCTCAAAAACGAATACTTATCAATTCAGACAACCCAGATCAGATAGCAGTAACACAATAGAACAGATCAGACATTTCATACTTCATCTTTCAGCAAACCCTATTTTTCATATGCACTTTCCTTTCACTGATCCAGCGTATATACGCGCCTTCATGCATATAAACCCGTGTATACCTCTGCACATACTCCAGAACTGATTTCACTACTCATATGCGCTTTCACTTTATAAAACCCGCGTATATACGCGCTTCCGCTGTAATAAACTAGCGTATAGATCTTCAATCATTAGAGAGCAACATACTTCTTCAAAGCAGATATTCAGTTCAGATTTAACCCTTCACTTTAGACAGATGTTCGCCTCATCTCAGATCTAAACATTTCATAAACAGATCTAGAAGATACAAATACATTTCAGATCTAGATAACCTTCTTCATCATTTTCTTCATAAGTGCATCACAGATTCAGATCTATCATCAAATTGTTACCCTTTCCATTCATACATACTTCAGAGTGAAGTATTCATTCAAAACCAGACTCATGCTCTCTCCTTGCACAATGATTTTCTTCTCCTTATATAGGTTTACCCTTTATCAATACCATGAGCCAAAACCACATTACTTCCAATGGTATTCCTGGATGGGATCACATAGACGAATCATTTCTCAATACAATGGGTCAATACCATGGTAGTTACCCCTGGTTTTACATATTTAGAGCGCTTTTGCCCATACGCGACTTGGAACGTTATTTCCCGCGTGCATATGCTACTTCGGCTAGACAAACACGCATATGCCTTGAGACATACTCTTTTCATCATTGTTCTGGCACAGACTGAATTCCTTTCATCATTACCTTCTATACAGATCAGATTCACATCAATAACAAGTTCATCAAGACATATTCCATCAATGACAACTTCATCAAGTAGGTTTCCATCATCTTCATCAAGTGGGTTGCCATCAAGGACAACACTCTGCATCATATTGCCAACATCATATTAGATATAAACTTTTCTTTGCTTATTTTTACTTATCCATCATAGGTTTTTTTATGAGCATGTGATTGTCAAATCAGTGTACTTAGTGAAATTATGAGTTTGTCATAAGCTTAGAAATCATAGTTTAAACGACAGAACAGAAGTAGTATAAAACACAACAAACACACATAACAGATATTAACACACAGAATTTTGATAACGGAGTTCACCCCTCCTGGGCTACATCTCGTTGGTCCAACTTCATAGTGTGTGAATTTGTATTAGCTTCAAGTGTGCTAAAATTTTTGTTACAAGCTTCAAAAACTCTTGGAACCCATTCCAATGAATTTAAAACATCATAATCGCCCAAAAATAACTATTTTTTTGCTGAATTTGGACTCTGGATGCTCTGGCAATGACCCCAACACCTAGTGGCCCTAGCCTTAAAAACAAAAATGCACTGAAACACCTATAGATGACATTTTATACCTCTGTAACCTGCTTCATTGAGTTCCCAGCATGCCAATTAACTTAGAATGCATTTTAATGAGCTCTGTTTGGGTGAAAATTGGATGAGTTATGATCAAAACTGCTTTTTCCCCAATTTCTCAACTAAAATTGGTGGAACTGTCAGTTAAATTTCCAAAATTAGAAACTCTGCCATAAATGGCGCGCTCCTCTAAACCTCTTCCAGCATAAATTATGGTTAATTAGCATTAATCTAGATTAGTTCAACAGATAATCACAGTTTACAGTGATATGCATGTTCTTAGCGTTAATTACAGTTTAATGTAATTAAACCACGTTTAAACATTAATTAAGCATGCTTAATAAAATTCCGCCAATTTATTTTTCTTGGCACTTGGTTTTTCAACTTTGGCCATATGGGGAGGGGGTCGGCCCCTTCCAACTCGCATCTGTCGGACTTGCAAACTTTATCTTTATGCAGAGCCATTAGTGGTTAAGATCCACTGAGTAGGAGAGTTGGTAAGGAGTTTGGCTAGCTGGCAGAAGGTCATGGGTTCGACCCCCACTTCGCCATATAATTTTGCATAAAGTTATAACAGAACTCTCCCGCCATACTTAGAGCTTTCCTTTGAAACCTCTGCCAAGTTTGTTAGTGGCATCCTCCAGACTTGGTTAACTCCGCCGAAAATTGGGTTAAGAATATATATATATATATATATATGGGGAGGGGGTTGGCCCCCTCCAACCCCCATCTATCAGACTTGCAAACTTTATCATTATGTGGAGCTGTTAATGGTTAAGATCCACCGAGTAGGAGAGTTGGTAAGGAGTTTGGATGGATGGCAGAAGGTCATGGGTTCAACCCCCACTCCGCCATATAATTTTGCATAAAGTTATAATAGAACTCTCCCGCCATACTTAGAGCTTGCCTCCAATTTGAAACCTCTGCCAAGTTTGTTAGTGGCATCCTCCAGACTTGGTTAACTCCGTCGAAAAGTGGGTTTAAGAATTTATAAGATATATATATATATATATAATTCCACCATGTAACTCTAATGTCCAAACCTATAATGTGCAATGATAATTTGACCCAAAGGTTGGAGATGGCCCACTAGAGAAGACACGTGGTGCCCTCTGGTTGGGTTATAATTCAAGCTTAGGAAGAATATTGGAGGTCATTGGACAATTTCTCTCTTCACAAACCCATCTGACGAATATGAATATGACACTTGTCACAGTGCCACTAGCTGCAATCTAGATAATATTCCCTGCAATGCTGACTGTACTTGCCACATCATCACTATACATGTTCTGTTCCTTTTTTGCCTGTTTTGGAAAATGAACAGCAAATGATAACTCAATCATACAAACTCGGATTTTGATGAAATGAGTTGCGCCGAAATCCTAGTGATGAGCTCTATCCAATCGTTTGGGTTTGAAGCAATTTCGAGCACTTTCAATTTTTAGCTAAAACTTGAGCCTTAGATCATTCCTCCCCACTAGAAGCATTTTGGATCCAAAAGGATGTTATCAATTGTTTAGAAAGTGAGGGTACAACCCCCTCACTTTTCCAATCTCCAACCATTTGGCCTTTGAAGGATTTTGACCTTTGAGTCCAACTCTAAGGTATTCAACTTTCCATTTTCTTGAAGTTCTGATTCTTCTGTCAAGTATGAGATGTTGCTTAATTTCATGAAGATATTCTGGTGAGAAATAATCTACTGATGGTAGCTAAACATTCTCTCCTTGATTATCAATCAAATGAGGCTCAAATAATATCAAATTCCCAACGTTAACGACATAATAAATTTTCATATAAGGAGGCAAATCTAGCTTGAATGCATTTGTACCAATCTTTTTCAGAATTTTAAATGCACCATAACGGATTGGTTTGAGCTTTTTACCTTCCCCTTGCAGCCTTTCCTTGATTATGTACAACCAAACTTCATCACCAACTTGGAATTTGTGATCAACTCGGTGTTTGTCATGCCTTGCCTTGTAGCTTCTTTGACTCTTTTCAAGTTGCTATTGCAATGTATGATGTACCAATTGAGTTTTCTCAATGAACTTTCTTGCCTTATCTATATCACTATGTCCGTCTATAGCAACATATTTCTCAAATATAAAGTCCAATAGAGATCTTGGCAAGTAACCAAAACATTCCTCAAATGGTGATGTATTTATGGAAGAATGTTTTACCCGGTTGTATGCATGTTGTATCTAGCATAACTGTTCGTCCCACAACTTGGGATTCTTGCTACAATAGCCTCTTAGAAGATGAATAACAGTTCTATTTACCACCTTTGTTTGACCATCTATTTTTGGATGAAATGATGTACTTTTCTTCAACTTTGTATCCATCATGTCCCACAATTTTGACCAAAAATTCCCAAAAAATCGAGGATCTCAATCACTTACAATAGAAGTAGGAAGACCAAAATGGATTCATACATTTTGAAAGAAAAGATTATCAATTTTTTCAGTTGTAATAGTTTTCTTACATGCCATCAAAATACACATTTTGCTAAACCTTTCTACCATAACATACAAATAATCATGACCTTTCCTTGACATAGGGAGGCCTCCTACAAAATCCATTGAGATGCTCTCCCAAGGATGAGAAGGAACTGGAAGTGGTGTGTACAAACCAAGCTTCCTATTGCTAGGCTTACTTGTTGCACATAAAGAACATCCTCTAATAAAACAAGAAACACTTTCATTCATGCGTGGCCAATAAAAATACCTTTGGAGATGTGCTACTATCTTTCCTACACCGAAATGTCCTGCAATTATCAAGAGTTCATAAATTTTTCTCAAAATTGAAATTTCTCGAAACTCTACTGAACCTGAGCAACCGCGTAGATCTCACCGTTCTAACTCTGGCATCATGAATGGTTCGAAAAACCGATGTCGTATGAGGGATATATCGCGTTCTGATCGATTTCCCAAACAACTAAAATTGCGACAGGTTTGACTGGGATGCCTAGTCAGCATGTAGAGGTACAGTCAGCAAAAATGGGAATATTCCTGAGAATATTTTGTTTTCTAAACCAATGATATTTCACCAAGTGCCGCTTTTTGACTCGTTGATGTGGAGTTGTATGTTTTATTTTCAGAGCTATGGATGGGTGACACATGGCCAACCCTAACACTGCGATGTGTCCCCTGTATGGTTCAGTAAAAAAATTTTGAGGTCTGGGGGGTTCGACCCCGTGACCTCCGATGTGCCTGCAACGTCTTCCACCAACTTTTCTCTCACATGAATCTTACCGTATTAGGGTGACGGACATATTTAAGTCGTAAAAAAATGAAATTGCGGGGGGGGGGCGGGGGGGGGGGAGCCGCCAGCGGACCCATCCTGCTGGCGACCCCGTTTGAATGGTCACATGGTATATATGTTTCAACCATAACATGTAGTTACAATTAATGGTTTATAACCGTTAACTCTGGTGGGGACTCGTCAGATGACTCCAGCATCTGCGGTTAGTCCGACAAACATGCCAACGGATTTGCAGAACTCCACCTCTATCACAGTTCCACACAAATAGTTCATGTGGAGGTTTAAACCACGGGGTTTGGGGGGTTGGCATGTGGCCACCCCCACCCCTATCCATAAAAATTAAATGTTGTGGCTTGTTTTTTAGCGGGAATTTTAGCACTCCTCTAGATTCGGCGCTTTTACTATTTTTAACTACAGTTAAACTGCAGTCCTCGAGTTTTAGTGCAGGTTTTGTAGGGGACATTGGGAAAAAGCCTAGCTAGGTCAATTTTCGACCAAGTTTTGTGAAACAAGAGTCCACCTAGACTAATTTGAGCATTCTGGAGCCATTGTTGCAGAGAAAACAACCATTGGAAGCTTTTAAACACATGTATTTGCAAAATTTTGAGCATAATGAAAGATGTACATGCCATTGGGAGCTGGACCAGAAAATGTAGCCCAGGAGGGGTGAAGTGCTTCAACATTGCTATGTAAATATTATGTGTGATTTTATTTCTCTATTATACACTATTGTTCAATGTTATTTAGGCTTATTTACATGCCTAAAATTCACAATTTCATCTATGTTTCATGGTTAAATTCCTCATTCTTTAAGCAAACAAATGGAGACAAATATGTACATGTTTTATAATTGAAAGGACACTTAGCACAACAAACTAATACAATCATTTTAGATCAGGTTGTTATCAGAGCTAGAGTTTATTCTCTAGTGTTTTTGTGTGCAAATATGTGTTTAACTACTTGCAAGTTTTCACATGCTTACTAGGTTCAAGCTTAAGAGAGGAGAAGGAAAATTGGTGGAAGCAAGAGGGTCTCAAAGTGAGCCACAGCAAAGGAGGGCAAGATTTCCAAATTCTCCACCACCTAGTTCACCTCCAAAAGAAGCAGAAGTAGCAATAAGAATACCTCTAGGAGAAGGAGAAATCCATGAAGAGGTGGATCCCAAAGAAGAAGAAGGAGTTTTTAGGAAATCATTCCTTGACATGATTGAGATGGTGAGAATCCTTTATCAAGAAAGGAATGAGAGACTAGAAGGAGAAGGATCCAAACTTCACAAGGAAGGACAGGGATCATCAAAAGGTCAAAATGATGAAGATAAATAAAATAAGGGAAATGGAGGAAATGGAGGCAGTGGAAAGTCACCATCCTCACCCTCATAATCATCATCCTCTACTTCATCTTCAGTACATCAGCCACACAAGTCAAAGAACACTGGTAAAATTCCTTTTCTAAAACTTGATGTTAAGTTTGAATTGAAAATGTTTAATGGTGAATTCAATGCAAAAAATCTTGATAATTGGATTAGTTAATTGGAGGTTTATTTCAGAATTCAGAACCTTCATGATGATGATACTAAAATCCAATTAGCTTCATTGAGAATGGAAGATGCATCACTTGTTTGGTGGGAAACCAAGACAAATGAGGAGATCAAGAAACATGGTAATATTATCCTATCATGGATTGATTTCATTACTGTAATAAAACAATATTTTTATCCATTAGCTCACATGCAGAAATCCATAATGAACTGGAAAAACTTTAGACAATTGAAAGGACAAAATGTGCAAGAATACACCCAGGAATTTAGGGGAAGAGCTCTCTTATTAGGGGTAGAGTTGCAGAGCCAAGATACTTTTCTCAAGTACATAGGAGGCTTACATATCTACCTAAAACATACTATCCTCATTTTCAACCCTATAAGTCTAGATGAAGTTTGTGTTCAGGCCACACATCTAGAATCTAGAGGGAAAAAAATTATTGATGAGGGTAGGAAGAAACCTTCTAAGGGGAAAAAAAAGAGAAGAACTCAAAATATAAAGTCAAAAAGAATGCATCTGTCAAGAAAGAGGGAGAAAAATTGGTCTGTAAACATGTTTCAAGAGAAGGCCATGATGAAAATCATCATTGGAAATTACATCCTGAAAAGAGGCCCAAATATCAGAACAACAAAGGGAAACAGAAAACTACAGCTACAACTCAACACGATTAAGGAGAGGATTCAAGTGATGAATCTAAAATTACAGCCATGGGATTGCAGAACATGAAGGGGAAAGAAGTTGAAACTAAACCCAGTACTATTACATCAAACTGTCACATACAAGCTCCAAATGAAGAAGAGAGAATTGAACTGTTTCATGTGAGGGTCATATCAAAACATACCAAGATTGACACATTGTTTGATAGTGGGTCATAATAAAACTTAATCTTTGAAGACTTGGTATAGAAACTTAATCTTGAGACCATTCCACGTCCAAAACCATATCCACTTGGGTGGATTTGTAAGGATGCAAATTTACAGGTTTCAAAGAAGTGTATATTGTGGTTTGCAATAACTGCACATTTTGTTGACACAGTTGAATTAGATGTGGTTCCAATTGATATTTTAGGTATTGAGTTGGGCACATATTACTTGTATGACAGGAAAGCGATATTCCATCACCATGAGAAAAAATACCATTTATTCAAGGATGGAAAGGAGTACATTGTTAGAGCACATCGCAAGAAGACATATATTGCTATGGTAAATGCTGGACAAGTAAAATGGCTGGTAAATTCAAGTAAGAATTTTTTTCTTCTAATGATTAAGCCTAAAACTGATGTTAATCATGAATCATTTGAGGATTGTGATTCTAAGTTGAGATCAGATTTATATGATGTAGTTGATGCACATCATGAGATGTTTCAGGAGCCAACAGGATTGCCTCCAAAAAGGGAGATTCAACATGAGATTCAATTACAGCAAGATTGTCCTCTTCCAAACATCGGCATGCATCGCATGTAGATAATGGAGAATTCTGAAATAAATAGGAAAATCAAGGACATGTTGGATAATGGACTCATAAGGCCAAGCACCTCACCATGCAGTTCACCCATAGTCTTGATTCCGAAGAAAGATGGGTCTTGGCGCATTTTTGTAGAATTCAAAGCTTTGAAAAAGATAATGATAAAGAATCGATACTCACTCCCAAGGATAGATGATTTTCTTGATCAGCTGAAAGAAGCAAAGTTTTTTACTAAGTTAGATTTATGAAGTGGATATCATCAAGTAAGAATTGAAAAAAGTGATATATGGAAGATAGCATTCAAAACCAAACAAGGACTCTTTGAGTGGTTGATTATGCCATTTGGTTTGTGTAATGCACTGACAACTTTCATGCGTGTTATGGATAATGTTTTGTGTCCATTTCTTGATGAATTAGTGATTATGTATTTAGATGATATACTGATTTTCAGTAAAACAAGAGAAGAACATGTCTTGCATGTGAATAGGGTGCTTGATGTTTTGAAGAAAGAGAAATTATTTCTTAAGAGGTCAAAGTGGGAGTTCGGAAAAACTTCTTTGGTTTATTTGGGAAACATTGTAGGAGGAGTTGAGTTGGGAATTTATCCTTCTAAAGTGGAAGCCATTGTGAATTGGCCCACTCCCAAAAAAGTAACCTAGGTAAGAAGTTTCTTAGGCACATCTTAGTATTGGAGAAATTTTACTGCTAACTTTTCTGCCATAGCAGCTCCTATGAATGTAGTGACAAGTGTGAAGAAAGGCTTCCAATGGGGAGGTAAACAGCGGAAAGCTTTTGAAGCTTTAAAATACAAGATCAGTTCATCTTCAGTACTTGCATTACCGAATCTGAGATAGCCATTCGAGATATAAACTGATGCTAGTGATTATGCCATGGGCGCAATTCTTTTGCAAAATGGTAAGCCTATCGCTTTTCATTATGAAACATTCAATGGTGTTGTAAATAATTATCCTACATATGATAAATAGCTTTATGTGTTGGTACAAATCATTAAGAAGTGGAAACACTACTTGATGGGTAAAGAGACGATTATACATACCAATCACCAACCATTACAGTACTTGTAGTTGCAAACAAAATTGCAGCAATAATAACATTTTAGGGGGATGGGATTTCTTCAACAGTTTCACTTGGCTATAAGTTACAAGAAAGGTATTTTCAATAAAGTTTCTGATATGCTTTCAAGGCGAATCATAAGTGATTATACTTTGCTTAAAAATGATTCTATTGTACATGAGAGTTACATAGAACAATATGCAGATGATGTTGATTTTCAAGATGTGTATGCTAGTTTGAGTGAAGGGAATCAAGTTGAGGAAAATGATTATCACATGCATAACAATTTGCTGTTTCATTTGGGAAAATTTTGTATACCAAAAGGAGAGAGGATTATTTTCATGAGAGAGGCTCATTCATCTTTTATTGTTGGACATTCTGTGATAAGAAAAACAGTGGCACATCTACAAAGGTATTGATATTGGCCTCGCATGATAGATAGTGCCTCACGTTTTATAAGAGGTTGTTCTATGTGTGCAACAAGAAAGCCTAGAAATAGGAAGCTTGGGTTGTACACACCACTGCCGGTACCATAAAGGCCATGGGAGAGTGTCTCCATGGACTTTTTTGGAGGTCTACCTATTTCAAGAAAACAACATGATTATCTTTATGTAGTTGTGGATAGATTTCGTAAAATGTGTATACTTATGCCATGTAAGAAAACCATAACTACTGAACAAATTGCTGAACTTTATTTTCAATATGTATGGGTTCATTATGGATTGCCTACTTCTATTGTTAGTGACAGTGATTCCAGGTTCATTGGGAATTTTTGGTCCAATATTTGGAAGATGATGGACACAAAGTTGAAAAAGAGTACTCTTTTCATCCACAAACTGATGGCCAAACCAAGGTGATGAACATAACTATTGTTCATCTATTGAGAGGATATTGTAGCAAACATCCCAAGTTGTGGGATGAACAACAGGGCAAAGGACTCTTCTACAAATATTTCACCTTCTAAAGCATGCTTTGGGTATTTTCGAAAATCACCATTAGAATTCATCTTTGAGAATGATGTTCCAATTGATGGGCATAGTGATATTGACAAGGATCGAAAGTTCAATGAGAAAATTCATATTATTCATCAACAATTTCAAGAAAAACTTGAGAAGAGTCAAAGAAAATACAAGGAGAGGCATGAAAGCCATAGATTTGATCACAAGTTTTAAGAAGGAGATGAGGTATGGTTGCACATAAGCAATGAAAGGATGCAATGAAAAGGTAAAAAACTCAAGCCCATTTGCTAAGGTCCATTTCAGATCATAAAGAAAGTTGGTAACAATGCATTTCAACTTGAATTTCCTTCATATATGCAAATGTATTCAGTTGTTAATTTTGAAAACTTATGTTTGTATGAGCCAACTTTGATCAATGATCAAGGAAGTGATATTCAGCTACCTTCTATTGAATATTTCTCGCCATAATTTCTGGATGAGCTCAAAGAGGATACAGTTCTTGACAGGAGGACAAGAGCGTCCAAGAGGGGAAGTGTTGACTACCTTCGAGTTGGGCTCAAAGGAAATAAGCCAAGCAAGGCAAAGTGGATGGAAGTTGGAAAGGTGAGGGAGTTATACCCTCACCTACTGAATAGGTAAATCAAGTCTTTTGGGATCCAAAAGCTTCCCAATGGGGAGGTGTGATCAGGAGTTCATGAATTTTGATCAAAATTGAAACTACTCAAAACTGTATCTAACTTGAGTGACTGGGTAGATCTATTCATTCAAATTCCAGTGCCGGGAATTGTTAAAAAAACCGATGTCATATGAGGGAGATATCATGTTCTGATCGATTTCCCAAACAACTAAAATTATGACAGGTATGACTGGGATGCCCAGTCAGCATTCTGAGGTACAGTCAGCAAAAATGGTAATATTCATGAGAATATTATCTTTTCTAAACCAATGATATTTTTCCAAGTGTCACATTTTGATTCATTGATGTGGAGTTGTAAGTTTGATTTTTGGACCTATGGATGGGTGACACATGGCCAACCCTAAGGTTTCCACGTGTCCCCTGTACGGTTCAGTAAAATTTTATTGAGGTTTGGGGGTTTCGATCCCATGACCTCCGGTGCGCCCGCAACATATTCCACCAACTCTGCTCTCACATGAATCTTACCCTATTAGGGTGCCAGACATATTTAAGTTGTAAATAAATGCAATTTCCGTGGGGGGCACTAGTGGTCCTGACCCACCGGCAGCCCCGTTTGAATGGTCACATGGTATATATATTTAAATCGTGACATGTTGTTACAAATAATGGTTTATAATTGTTAACTCCAGCGGGGACTCATCACATGACTCTGGCATCTACGGTCAGTCCGACGAACATGCCAACAGATTTGCGGAACTCTGCCTCCATCACAGCTCCGCTCCAATAGTTCATGCTGAGGTTTAAACCATAGGGTTTGTGGGGTCGACATGTGGCCACCCCCAACCCTAACCATAAAATTAAATGATGCGGCTTGTTTTTCGGTGGGATGTTTAGTGCTCCTCCATATTTAGCACTTTTACTATTTCTAATTACAGTTAAACTGCAGTCCTCCAGTTTTAATGGAGGTTTTATAGGGGACATTGGGAAAAATACTAGCCAGGCCAATTTTTGACCAATTTGGGTGAAACAAGAGTCTACCTAGACTAATTTGAGCATTCTGGAGCCATTGGTGCAGAGAAAACAACCATTGGATGCTTGCAAGCACATGTATTTGAAAAATTTTGAGCATAATGAAAGATTGACATGCCATTGGGAGTTGGACCAGCAGATGTAGCCCAGGAGGGGTGAACTGCTTCATCATGCCTGTTGTGTAAATATTATATGTGATTTTATTTCTCTGTTCAATGTTATTTAGGCTTATTTACATGCTTAAAATTCATAATTTCATCTATGTTTCATGGTTAAATTTCTAATTCTTTAAGCAAACAAATGGAGACAAATATGTACATGTTTTATAACTGAAAGGAAAATTATCACAACAAACTAATACAATCCTTTCAGATCATGCAATCAATGATGTGTGTGTCTCCCTTATGATACTATTTCTTTCTCCCGGTGGAATACATAACTTTCCCAAGTGATACAATAAACTATTATGCACATGATAATATAACTCTTCACTTTGGTTTCCCTTACTCAAGTTCTCATACACATCTTGAAAATCACTGTCATTCACATAGTGTTCAATATAACTTTCATGCATAATAGAATTGTGCTTGAGAATAATAGCTAAATTTACAATAGGCCTAGAGAGCATATCAACTACCTTATTGTAGATTCCTTTTTTGTACCTGATAACCAAGTGAAATGGTTGTAGAAAACCCATCCACCTAAAATGTCTTGATTGCTACAACTTTGAATGTGATTGTAATTACTACAATGGCTGATGGTAGGTATGGATAATGGTCTCTTTCCCCATCAAGTAAATCTTCCATTTCTTTACACTTTGTACCAATGCATATAACTCTTTCTAATATGTGGGATATTTAGTCACAACTCCATTAAAAGTTTCAGAATGAAATGAGATAGGCTTACCATGTTGCATGAGCACTGCTCCCGTAGCATAATCACTTGCATCTGTATGGATCTCAAATGGATGTCTAAGAGATGGAAATGCTAGAATTAGTGTTGAACTTATCTTTTGCTTTAAAGCATAAAATTATTTCTACTGCAAATCTCCCCAATGGAAGACTTTATTTATGCTTGTCAATTCATGTAACGGAGCTGCAATGGAAGAAAAATTAGCAATAAATTTCCTCCAATATTGTGCTACCCCTAAAAAGCTTCTTACCTCGGTAACTGTATTGGGCTTGGGCTAATTAAAAATGACCTCAACTTTGGAAGGATCAATCTTCAATTCACCTCCTCCAACAATGTGTCCCAAATATACCAATGAAGTCTTACAAAATTCGCACTTTGACATCTTAAGAAACAATTTCTCTTTTCTCAAAACATCAAGTACCTTGTTCACATGCATGACATGTTCTTCTCTTGATCTACTGAATATGAGTATGCCATCTAAGTAAACAATGACAAAGTCATCTAGAAATGGTATAATTACATAATTCATTACTCTCATGAAATTAGTTGGTGCATTTGTTAAGCCAAATGGCATAGCTAACCACTCATAGAGTCCTTGTCTAGTTTTGAAAGTAGTTTTCCACATGTCTTCTTCGACTATCCTAACTTGATGATAACCACTTCTCAAATCCAAATTAGTGAAATACTTTGTATGCTTTAACTGATCAAGAAAATCATCAATGCATGGGAGTGGGTAGCGTTTATTTACCATGATTTTTTTCAGTGCATAGAAATCGATACACATGCGCCAAGTCCTATCCTTCTTTGGAACCAAAACTATTGGAGAACCACATGGCGAAGTAGATGGGCATATGATACCTTTATTTATGAACTCTTGGACTTGCTTCTTGATTTCCAAACTTCCATAATTGACATGTGATACATACCCTTTGGTTCTTGAAACATTTAATATTCCTAATTAGTCCTAAGCTAATAGGAATATTCATTTTGTTTTTCTTTCTTTTCTTAAAGAATAAATATGTAAAGGAGGTTCATAAAACTCCTAATAAAAGTTTAAATCAATGCCCAATGTGAACAAGGCTAAATCTGGGCCACTTGTAAAAACACATTTGAGCATGAAAGAGACTGAATCTATTGACCAAGTCAACTAGGACCAAATCAACCATGTTGTCCAGATACAATGAATCTTCTAGAAGGACAACGCAATCAAGTTGGAGGCTACACATGTGAATGGGGCTAAATCATTGAAAGTGGTTTAGGGTTTTACAATCTCTTTATCTTATAAAAGGAAGAGGAGGGTAGCATATTGAGGTTCTTCATGATATTATATTTTCCAAGTATATTGTCTGTTTAGACATATCTCATTCTCTTGGTTGTTTAGCAGAGAATTGTGAGGATTTCATGTTTAGGAATTATTTATCCTTCCATTGAGTAGCTCTTGGAGGGAATTTTATTTCTCTTCCACTATCAGGCATATGACCAAGCTCCATCTCCCTTAGACAGTGTAAATCCTGTGTGATTTACTTGTTTTAGTGAGTTGTAGCAAGTGGAAACACTAGATCTTCTCATATCTAGATTGTATTAGTGCCTCTTCTCAGTGAGTGTGTCTTTTAACCTCCTGGAAGAGTGCATTAGCAATGTGGGCTTCAATTTTTGATCTTGGCATCAGGCCAAACTATTCATCAAGGGTACAACGCAGTTTCTCTCCCAGAACTGCATTATTTTGTAGAGCAGAGTTGTAAGGGGTTTTGATATTCTCCTAGAGGAGAGATCTCTGGTGAAAAGGGTCCTTCCTTTCATAGTGGTGATCAATGGATTGGCCAACCAATCCATGTTCCCTTCAGATCTTATTTATGTATGATTTTAATTACTGTAGAATTTCTGAACACTGCTGCAAATCTATGATTTAGATCTTAGATCTATTCATTGATATTCATATTTTGCTGAGATCCCCAAGGGGAGTGTAAATAAGAGCCTCTTTGGCATAAAGATCTGAAATAGATCTATTATTTTGCATATATATATGCTCTAGATCTAAGATATAATAAAACACTACTTCAGCCCTCTGTAAATTATGCTATCAAGCTCTTCAATCTTAATACATTGTGCAACACCTCTATTTTGAGGGTTTATTCATGTTAAACCTTTTTTTTTCTCATGTACATTGGATGATCCATATCATAGACCTGATTTAATGATTATTATAACCTATTTCATCTAATAGATTCAGAAAATCATGCTGCTTAAGCTTTAGTAAATTCTGCATTAGCCAAGCCATGAGGGTTGAGCCTTTTCTAGCCATGTCGGGAGTGGGAGACCTGTTTAACTTAGCTAGAATGATTTTTTTTAGCTGAAATTTGATATGTGAGTCACCTATAACCTATTATAAGGGATTCAACCATAATTTTCCTCTTTTTTTATGCAAATCTTTGAAATTCACCTTTTTAGGGCTCAATTTGTTTCTTTTCCCTACTTTTTGGATCTTAAAATGAAGAAGAAGTTGTTGCTGTAACATAAAATGATGATAATGTGTTTCTTGACACATTTTCATGAGTGAATATAGTGCTGCTACTCCAGCATTTTGTTCACATATTGCTGCAGTCCATTATTAGGCATTTTCCAGCTATTCTAGGTGTGAGAGGCTTGTTTATCTCACCTAGTTTGCTTGGTTTCTTATTTCCTCTTGGATTTGGATCTTATATTATCAGATCTAAGAGATACAAGGGATAATATTGGTTTCTGTAGCATACATTCCTGAAAAATGCATTTTTCAGGCATGCCTTGCTAGCTGTTCCAATTTTGGAATATTACAGTGGTATCGAAGTAAGATCTTTGGCTCAGACTGTGGGCTTCAAGCCAAAGTACTATAAAGAAAAGAGCAAGGTCAGAATGATGGAGAGGATGAGATTAATCTCATCAGTTTTTAGATCTAAGAAGAGCCTCTCCAAAGAGTTTGGATAGAAGAAAAAAGAAAGCTGAAGTGAGACCTCTAGAAGGTTTCAAGAAGAAGAAGAAGAAGGACCAGGAACTTCCTATTCTCATAGAAGGAGTGAAGAGAAATAAGAGCACTTGGAATATGATATTATAATTAGGTACTTGAAAAATTACAAGTGTCACTCTAGAGCCTTCAAGGAGACTTTAACTTTTCTTCAATTCATCTAGATGAAGGAAGAGAAGAGACCTTGCAGTAAAAGGGTGATCAAGAGATTTGAGGAAGAGAAGTCCCAACTATCTCTTGAGGAGATTTTCATCAGCAACTTCTTCAGGAGGAGGAAGAGAGGATATGTTCCAAAGGGAGGATCTACAAATCCAACTCCACCTATGGAGACCACTGAGGAGGTTGTGAACTTGTTTGATACCTTGCCAAGGGCAAGATCATCATGGATGAAGAGTCTTCTCAAAAATAAGACATGAATATTCCTCTTTCAAAGGTAGACCAAGATCTAAGGTCTCCTATTGATGATGAGGCACTTTCCACCTTTGAAGAAGAGGCTAGGGGTGACAGTGCATTCATAACAAGGGCATCTCTAGCATTTCATGAAGAAGAAGAGAGGGCAATTGTTCCAAGAAGAGGAGCTCATGCATTCTTGCAAGGAGTTTCAAAGAGTCTCACATATAGAAATTATGGCACCATCCATGACCAGCATGTGCCATCAATATGAGATGGTGAGATCCTGAATAATGCAGAATTTAAAGGGGAGGGAAAGCTTCATAGGGTAAGAAACATATACCCCTCTTTATTTCAGAGAAGTGATGCACTAAGAAGGCATGATGATCTATACAAGAAAAGCAAGGACACATCAGTCCATACATATTTCTATCTTGATCTATGCCTTGATGTCTCCTTACTTGGGAGAATCCCAACAGGGCAACCCCCTGATGGAAGGAGCAAAGTGTTCTCTAAACCTTGCACATTGATGATACATTTGGCCAAGAGAGGAACTTTCACAACGCTGGAGACTTTGGGTAAGAGACATGCTTATGTCCATCACATTTTACTCCATGATTGCATGCATTCTTTTAATTTACATGTGTAGGCCATGACTCCTAAAAGGAGTGTCCTCCCTTATAAACTCCATGGCCAAGTATGGGCCAGAACTATTTTCACATGTGGCCACTCCCTTGATGGGCTAAGGGAAGTCTTGCAACATGATGGATGCATTTCACCCTCAGCCATGGTGGGATGGTGAGGGCAAAAAGTAGGTGGCATGTAAACCACTTACCACATCCAGATCTGAAGCAGGGAGGAGATGATCTACGCTGATTTCTATTGGGTGAGTGTGGATACCACCCAACTGTTTTGATTTTCTTGTCTCATGCCTTGAGTCTCATTGATAGGATGCATAAGATGAAGGCATGGTTGTTTTGGATGTTAAGAACATAGTTTGGACATCATATGTAAAATCTTATGTCCATATATTTTCCTTTGTTTAAGATATATCTCATGACCTCACATGTATGTATGCTTGAGATGTATTTCATGTATGTGCAATGTTTTTGGAGGGAGGATAACTTCCCCATGATGTATAAGGGAGATGGTTTGTGCTTGGTTGATGGGACAACTTACATGTCCATCACTGTGTTATTGCTCCATGATCTGCATTTTGATAATGCAAGGAGGTAGAAAGATTCATTGTTGTTATAGCTATTATTGAGGAAGTATGGACACCCCATGATGAATTCCATCTCCATACATTTTCTTATACCTATAATGGATGTACATGTATTTCTGTTTAGAATGAATATCATAATTATGTATGTATCTTGGGTTGGGGGAGAATGTAACCTTCTCATGAGTTGGTATGAGGGAGCTTGTTTATATCATGATAATGATGATGATCTAATCTTTGTTGGGAACATGAGAGGAGGGATGACACATTGGTTGAGTGTGTCCTTTGGGAATGAAATCTCCCATATTCATTCATGCTTCAAGAAAAGGATAGAACATTGTGTGGCTGCTATGTTATATCATTTGCTTACTTATGCTAGAAGCCATATGTTGGGCTTATTTCATTGGAAGAGGTCTCTCACTTGGGAGAATTTGCAGTAAGACATGTGTTGGTTGAATCATATTCAGCCAACACCTATTACCCTCTACTATTTCCAAGCTTTGAAGAAGCTTTTTGCAGCAAGAAGGTGGTGGGATGGCCACTTATTGTACTAGGATTTGAGGCAGCAAGGTGAAGGACAACGCTGGTCTCAAAGGAGGGGCTATTTTCACCATCCAATACATCATATGACACTTATTCCATATTTATTTTGGAGCACATATGGTGAAGATACTCTATTCACTATATGCTTGGAAGATTGGGCAAAAAGGCTCACTAGAATCCATGAAGGGAATCATGAAGTTCCAAGTCTCTTTTGGCTTCATGAGGACTATATTACTACAACCCAGGATCATCAGCTCCATATTTATCATAAATGGAGGGAGAGATAGCGTGAATTGAGAATTATTATCTCTCATTTCCAGCCATGGAGCCCCTACACATTCCATATGATGGGGATTGGAGACTATTTCTTTGGGCTATCAAGGATGGCTCACTTTTTTTGGTTGATAGCATGGAGATTGAAGTTTCTCATGGGGGTTGAAGTACCCAATATTTACCATCTCTCATTCCTTGAGAAGGCCAATGGACAGCATATGATTATTTTCATGTATCTCCCACTACTTCATGATGACAGTTATTTGGTTCATCCACCAAAGGAAAACTTTTATTCTTGGGAGGAGACAATTCCATTAGAGATTCTGCAAAGTCCTTGTGAGTTGCTTGAGGACAAGAAAAATTTTGGAGGGGAGGATTGTAATATTCCTAATTAGTCCTAAGCTAATAGGAATATTCATTTTGTTTTTCTTTCTTTGTTTAAAGAATAAATATGTAAAGGAGGTTCATAAAACTCCTAATAAAAGAATAAATCAATTCCCAATGTGAACAAGGCTAAATCTGGGCCACTTGTAAAAACACACTTGAGTGTGAAAGAGACTGAATCTATTGACCAAGTCAACCAGGACCAAATCAACCACGCTGTCCAGATACAATGAATCTCCTAAAAGGACAGCGCAGTCAAGTTGGAGGCTACACATGTGAATGGGGCTAAATCATTGAAAGTGGTTTAGGGTTTTACAATCTCTTGATCTTATAAAAGGAAGAGGAGGGCAGCATATTGAGGTTTTTCATGATTTATATTTTCAAAGTATATTGTCTATTTAGACATATGTCATTCTCTTGGCTGTTTAGCAAAGAATTGTGAGGATTTCTTATTTAGGAATTCTCTCTCCTTCCATTGAGTAGATCTTGGAGGGCATTGTATTTCTCTTCCACTATCAGGCATATGGCCAAGCTCCATCTCCATTAGAAAACATAAATCCTATGTGATTTACCTATTTCAGTGAGCTGCAGCAAGTGGAAACACTAGATCTTCTTAGATCTAGATTGTACTAGTGCCTCTTCTCAGTGAGTGTGTCTTTTAACCTCCTGGAAGAGTGTATTAGCAGTGTGGGCTTCAGTTTGTGATCTTGGCAGCAGGCCAAAATATTCATCAAGGGAACAGCATAGTTTCTCTCCCAGAATTACGTTATTTTGCAGAGCAGAGTTGTAAGGGGTTTTGATATTCTCCTAGAGGAGAGATCTCTGGTGAAAACGGTCCTTCCTTTCACTGTGGTGATCCATGGATTGGCCAACCAATCCATGTTCCCTTCAGATATTATTTATGTATGATTTTAATTAATACATAATTTCTGAACACTGCTACAAATCTGTGATTTAGATCTCAGATCTATTCATTGATATTCATCTTTTTCTGAGATCCCCAAGAGGAGTGTAAATATGAGCCTCTTTGGCATCAAGATCTGAAATAGATATATTATTTTAAAGATATATATATGCTATAGATCTAAGATATAATAAAACACTACTTCATCCCTCTGAAAATTTCGCTGTCAAGCTCTTCAATCTTAATACATTGTGCAACACCTCTATTTTGAGGGTTTATTCATGTTAAACCTTTGTTTTTCTCATGTACATTGGATGATCCATATCATAGACCTGATTTGATGATGATTATAACCTATTTCATCTAATAGCTTTAGAAAATCATGTTGCTTAAGCTTCAGTAAATTCTGCATTAGCTAAGCCATGGGGATTGAGCCTTTTCTAGCCATGTCGGGTGTGGGAGACCTGTTTAACTTAGCTAGAATGACTTTTTTTAGCTGAAATTTGATATGTGAGTCACCTATAACCTATTATAAGGGATAAAACTGTCATTTTCCTCTGTTTTTATGCAGATATTTGAAATTCACCTTTTTAGGGCTCAATTTGCTGCTTTTCCCTACTTTTTGGATCCTAAAATGAAGAATAATTTGTTGTTGTAACATCAACTGATGATAATGTGTTTCTTGCAACATTTTCATGAGTGAATAGAGTGATAATACTCCAGAATTGTGTTCACATATTGCTGCAGTCCATTATTGGGCATTTTCCAGCTATTCTAGGTGTGAGAGGCTTGTTTATCTCACCTAGTTTGCTTGGTTTCTGATTTCGTCTTGGATTTGGATCTTAGATTATCATATCTAAGATATCCAAGGGCTAATATTGGTTTATTTAGCATACATTTATGAAAAATGCATTTTTTAGGCATGCCTTGCTAGCTGTTCCAATTTTGGAATATTACAAAACATCTCGCCATGTTGACTTACCACATCAAACAAATAAAATTTCAGTTTTTCATCACATCCATCAAAAGATTCATAGTCAACATATTCCTTTTTCTTGATCATGAGAAGCACAAAATTTTTACTTGTATTTACTAGCCTCTTCATTTTCCCTGCATTAACTAAAGAGATATTCAGTTTCTTGCAATGAGCTCTCACAATATACTCCACTCCATCTCTAATCAAATGATATTTTTTCTCATTACTGTAAAATACCACTTTCCTATCATACAAATATGAACTACCCAAGATAATCCCTGAAATGTCAAGTGGAACCACATCTAACTCAACCTCATCGATAAAGTTTGTAGTGATAGCAAACCTGAAAATAAATTTCCATGTCACCTATAAATTGGAATTATTAACTATCCAACCCAAAGGGTATGGCTTATGATCAGGTACAGTTTCAATTATTAGTTTTTTGACTAAGTCTTCTAAAATCAAGTTTTCTTGTGACCTTGTATCAAATAATGCATCAATATTTGTATGATTAGAAATTACTCTAACATGGAATAATTCTATCCTTGTATCTTCATTTGGAGTGTTGTTGTGACTATTTGAGGAACTAGAACTTGCCATAGCTTCCTTTCCTTTGTTAACCATGGAAACTATCTTGGTTTCATCTCCTAAATCAGATCCAAGATCTTTTTGTGTGGTAGCGGTCATCTTTTGTTTCCCTTTTTTATTTGGTTTCTTTGGCCTTAATTTGGGATGTAGTTTCCAACAATGGGCTTCATCATGCCCCTCTTTGGAATAATGTTTGCATGTAATTTTCTCCCCTTCTTTCTTAACAATTTCATTCTTCTTTCCCTTCCATTTTCCTTCTTTCTCTTTTCCCTACCCTTGAATGGCTTCTTCTTACTACCCTATTCATAAAAATTTTTACCCCTTGCTTCAAGATAAGTGGCTTGCACACATGCTTCATCTAGGTTATTTGGGTTAAACATACAGATAATATGTTTTAAGTAGGAATGTAGAACTCCTATATATTTCAAGAGTGTATCTTGTGAATTTAAGTTTTCTCCAAGTTATAAAGCCCTCTTCCTAAAGCCTTGTGTCTACTCTTGGAAACTTTGACCTTTGAGTTGTCTAAGGTTTTCTCAACTCATTATTTCTTTCTTCATATAGGCTAATGGATAAAACTATCTTTTAATGGAAGAAATTAATTTGACCCAAGAACTGGAAATCTTACCATGGATTCACATTTCCTCTTGTGTATTTGCCTCCCACCAAACTAGTGATGCTCCTTTTAGCCTTAATGAAGCCAATTGGATTTTGATATCGTCTTCTTGGAAATTCTAAATTCTACAGTCAACTTCCAATTGATGAATCCAATTGTCTAGTCTTTCAGCATTAACTTCTCCATTGTATGTAGCAAGTTCAAATTTGATGTCCAACTTGAGTAACAGAGTCTTTCCTTTCGGGATCTTGGAATGAGTATGGGTATGAGTTTTTGTAGTGGATGTGGAAGATGAATATGAGGATGAGGATGATGAATATGACACTAGTACATTTGGTCCAAATTTCGACACTTTATTTCTAACACTTTTGACGTATTGTCGGAAATTTCCCCATTTTTTATCAAATTTTCAAATCTCGCCAACAACCATCGCTATCCCAATGTTTAGGGACATTATCGCTTTGCAACATTTATGAACGTCGTTGGAAATGTGACATTTCTAAAATATGAGTCAGTATTGCGACGGTTTTGGGACACAACGTCGGAAATGGGAAGTTTCTAAAATATGAGTCGGTATTGCAATGGTTTGGGGCAAATGTCGTTACTGCGGCGTTTAGAGATGCTTTGAGGACAATCGTTGGTATGGAGATGATTTGAGGAAAACCGCCGGTACTACAATAGGTGGAGGGTAACCGTCAGTGTTGTGATGTGTTCACCAAACGTCGGTATTGCGATGGTTTAAGGACAACCATCGGTATTGCACCGGTTGGAGGGTAGCCGTCGGTGTTGTGACATGTTCACCAAACGTCGTAACAACTCTATATAATATTAACATATAAATACCACACTATTTACCAAATAAAAAATATCAAATCATTATAATACCCATTAAAATGTTCTTTGTGCCATTTCTAAGCCATAGTAAGGCTTTCCCTAAGATTTGTATATTTTGCGGTCAAATTTAACTCTTGGTTAATTTTGGAAGGATCACTAAGTAATATAATATTAATTCACGTTGTAACTTTTCAATCATAATCTAATATTAAATTTCGTTATTAATTTTCAAACACTACTTAACCTCTTGTCCACATCAAAATGGCATAGGTAAGAAAAAGGTCTAAAATAAATTAGACTCGACATAATAAAAAAAATATGCAAAATCTATAGTTATAGCTTACATACCCTTTCTTGGGCCAACATTATATAACTCTACTTCACTCGGATGAACATTAACTAAGGCTTCACGTATGCATCCACCAAATCTGTCACATCAATGTAGTCCCTAATACATGTACCTTCAAGAGTATTGTAATATGCTCCTTTAACCCACATTGATATGTTCCTTTCACCCACTTTGGTAAAAGGAAAAAAGCAACACTACAAAGTTTATAATAACCTATATGTTCACAATTGAGTTGATCTATTAAAGTTAAGAATTTTAATCACCCTCCAACATTAATTCTAACAATTTTAATGTCTAATTTAATCCAAACTAAGGAAAAATTAACTTTGGGGGTAGATATGTTTATTCTTTAATAAATTGAATTTTAAAATATAAATGTAGAGGAATACCTCATTTCAAGGGGGTTTGATGCCGTAAATAGAGCAACTAAACTCATATATTTCCGGTTTAATAGGTTTTTAGTAATACATGTAAAGGAAACCCCGCATCTAGAAATCAATATTACTAAAGGATTAAATGTTAGCAATGATATAATATACAAGATGATTTAAAGAGTGTTGATGGAAGCGTGAGTACAAAGTTAGCTTTACTACTCTCGTTATAATATAGATTCTGGTCTCAGAGGTCCATTTTTCAATTATTTTACTTTGTTATTAATTTTTATGTTTTCAAAGTAAGAAAAAATAGAGGAATCAGCTCTCAAGTTTATTTTTAACAGCAAGTCCTAGTTTGGAGGATTAAAGTCTAAAAATTTTTAGGGTCATTTTGAAGCATTAAATGCTGTTTTTTGAGATCAAAGTTTTTTTTGCTTAATTGCAACGCCTTGTGGCATTGTTCTACACTCAAATATCTGTATAATAATGCAAGAATAAAGTTAATCAAAGTTTACATTGATCTTGGGTGAATTAATATTCTCTACCTTCAATAGCTCTCCCTCTCTAGCCTTCTGCTCGAAATTTCTACTACCCTCTCCTATGTTCATGCATGTCATCCCTTTAGAATTTTTACAAGCTTCACATCCCAATTTCCTTTGTCTGGGTGGGTCGGCCAGTCAGGTCGGCTGGGTTCATGTTAGGTCACAGTGTCAGGTTGGGTCGTGTGAGGTCGCGAGGTCGGGTCGTGTTGGGTCATGTCGAGTTGTGTGAGGTCAGGTCGAGTTGGGTCGATTCAGGTCGTGTGAGGTCGGGTCGGGTCGGGTCGGGTCGGATCGGGTTGGGTCGGGTCGTGTGAGGTCAGGTCGGGTGATCGTGTCGTGTGAGGGTGCCCACGGAACGTGTTCGAGTTCGGTTGTGTTGGGTCGTGTGAGGGTGCCCAAGGAAACACATTCAAGTAGCTCGGGTAGGGTTCGATCGGGTCGTGTCATGTGAGGCTGCACAAGGAAACCCATTCAAGCGGGTCAGGTGGGGTCGTGTCGTGTGAGAGCACCCAAGGAAATGCGTTTGAGCGGGTCAGGTTGGGTCTGGTCGAGTAGTGTGAAGGCACTTAGGAAAACGCATTTAGACAGGTTTAATCAGGTCCTATCATGTGAGGGTGCCCGAGGAAATGCATTTGGGAGGGTCGGGTCGGGTCAAGTCATGTGAGGGCGCCCAAGGAAATGCGTTCGATCGGGTCGGGTCGGTTCAGGTCGGGTCGTGTAAGGGCAGACAAGGAAACACGTTTGTCGCGGGTCAGGGAGGGTCAGGTCGGGTTTTGTGAGGGCTCCCAAGGAAATGCGTTTGAGCGGGTCGCATTGCATCGAGTCATTTGAGGGCACCTAAGGAAACGCGTTCGAGTGGGTCGGGTTGTGTGAGGGTGGTCATATCGAAAATTCTAAGTTGTGATCACCTGTGTGCCTTGTACTACACGTTTGTGCGATTTGTTTTCCGTTTTGATCTCCATCGTGCCTTCGTTCAAGTGGGTCGGGTCTTTCCAAGTGAGGGCGCGATAGGAAACACATTGGGTTCGGATTGTGTGAGGGAGGCCGTATCAAAGATGACAATTTATTACAACAAAAATCGGAATATGACAGACTCAAGTTTTTCCTTGGGCGCCTTCACACGACACGACCCGACCCACCCGAACTTGTTTCCCTTGATGCCCTCACACGACCTAATCCACCCGAACGCATTTCCTAGGGCGCCCTGACACATTCACAAAGACAGTTCACAAAACGTCGGAATAATGACATGGATAAAAAACATTAGAAGTGTGACATAGGCTATTGAGATCGTTGGAATAGCCACAACATGAAAGGACCATTTACAAAAAAGCCGGTATTTGGTGACAACATACAGGTTTGTTACGCATTTAATACCTAGTCATATTATGTATTTTATTAATATATATATATCTATATATATATATATATATATATATATATATATATATATATATATATATTATCACAATTAATTAAATAAATAAATAAAACTAGCTGTTATTATTCGATTTTAATTTTCAAAATAAAACTAGCCGTTATCCTAACGACTAGTTTAGCCATTTCTAAAAAAAAATTTAAAATATATATATATATATATATATCTTAGAAGAAAAATAAACTAAATAAGAATACATATATATATATTATCACAATTAATTAATTAATTAATTAATTACTTAATTAAATAAAACTAGCCGTTATTATTCGATTTTAATTTTCAATGTCAAACTAGCTGTTATCCTAACGGCTAGTTTAGCCATAAAATTTTCCAAGCTATTAGATCTAGATCTTGGTTAATAATATTTTATTATGCACCATTATCAAGGATAACTCAATATTTTGTTATAAATAAGATCAAGGTTTTCCATTCATTATTTACCTTCCATCCTTTTATCATGGTCGAACTTTGATCATTTTTATTTTCTTTTTGCTTATTGAGCTCCCATTGAGTTCAACACGTCTTGGGTTTTCTACATCATTGAGAGAGATAATTGCTAAATGTAATTATTTTTTTCTTTATAGGATAATTTGCATCAATGGAATAAAACATTAGAGGTGGAAAAAAATTGAAAAGGGTGAAAGGGGTGATGGTAGAGTTTATTGCCCTTGCAAAAAATGTTGTATGAGAAATAATGTTAGAGTTTTAATAACAACATCAAAATTGCATTGTAGGAAATATGGGCACATTGATGGTGGATCGAATGACTATCATCCCATGGTAATTAATTATCTATCTTCATTTTTATTATATTGTAAAATTTTACATTATTTTAATATTTATTATATACACACTAATGTTTAATGATTGTTTGTAATTTTCATAAAGGCACAGTTGCCGCCCAAATTTTTGCAAAACTAGCTTCCACAGCTAAATAGTAGTAGATTAGATGATGTTGCACCAGTAAAAGAGAATATTGCAAGAAATATTAGTATTGGAAATGATGTTGTACAAGGTGAAGAACATGAAGTGAATGATGAAAATGATTTTAATGATCCCATGGAGGTAGATCATGATGACAATAATTAGACAGTTCACATTAATGACGGGACAAATCAAATGCTCCAAGACTTGTATGGTGACTCAGATGATGACGGTGGAGACAATGACAGTATTTATGATGTACCTCTGATTGAAACGTCAAATGAATGAATTTTTCAACACTCAAATGCAACTCTTCTCTCTGCTACATTGTTGCTGGTGAACTTAAAGGTTATGAATAATTTGTCGAATATATGTATGACACAAATCCTAAGGTATGAAATATGTATATATGATCACATATATGTAAATGACGTTGATTATTTTCCCTTTTTTTAGTTGTAATAAATGTGTAAACTAATAATTCAATACTTATTTATATATGATTAATAATCTTTACATTCACTAGTTTTTGTTTATGTTGTAGATTGTTGGGTGAATTGTTGTTACCATCACCAAATACCTTACCTCGAACATATCGAGATCTACGTGCTATTATGAAAGACTTTGGAATGGAATATAACACTATAGATGCATGTCCTAAAGATGATATTATATATTAGGGTGAACATGTGTCAAAAACAGAATGTCTGAAATGTCATACTAGTAGATATCGAACAGATCAACTAACAAAAAAGGTGCCTCAAAATGTTCTTCGTCATATTCCCATAATTCCATGTTTGCAGTGAATGTTTAGGTGTGAGAGCATAGCACAGTTTATGGATTACCATTCAAAGAATATAAGTGGATATGGTGTTCTTCGAATGCCTGCAGATGGTTCTGCATTTAGGGAAATCGAGGAAAAATATGTAGATTTTAAAAATGAACCTCGTAATGTTAGGCTTTCACTGGCAACTGATGGTGTTAATCCATTCGAAGAGCTTAGATCTACTTACTCAGTGTGGCCTATTTTTGTTATCAATAATAACATTCCTCATTGGATGTCAATAAAGAGGGAGCACATAATGTTGACTATGATTATTCCATGTATTTGATACATTATTTTTTCGAATGTAACATTTTCATTTCTCTCGTTGTTTGCATAATATATTTTATCTATTTACTTACTTATATATACATATATCATGGTAGTAATTATGTACTGTAATTTTGAACAATTAGGTAAGTACCAAGTCAAGGATATGAATGTATATATTGAGCCACTTATCGATGAGATAATAAAGTTATGGCATGGCATCACTATGTATGACATCACAAAACCAATCAAGCAGAAGAGATTTCAATGTCGTGGAATGCTTGTATGGAAAATTCATGATGCCCCAGGACTAACAAATTTTTGTGGTATGTAATATTTCGTTGTACTTTAATATAATATATAATTATATAAATTATATATACCATATTGCATGTTCTAAAAATTATCTCATAGTATAATTGTTATTAATCCATCTATTGTAGGTCTTAAAACAAAAGGTAGATTTGCATGTCCAGTTTGTGGCCCTAAGACTTAGGAAATATGGTGTTTGCTGAGTTTAGGCACGTCCTCTCTATGAACCATAAGTATCGTACTACTGAAAAACATTTTTTCAATGAGAAAGAAGAAACTGGATTAAAACCACGAAGAATGACACCTCAGTTGTGGAAGTTGGAATATAACATAATTAATAATTGTCAGGCAGCTGGTACGTAATTTGTTTATAGATATATATATATATATATATATATATATATATATATATAATGGTTATGTAATGTTTGGAATTTTTTTTTTAACTAATGAATTTATTTTATTGTATTTGATAATTATTGTTCTGATTTATTTTATTCTTTGATATCAAGGTCGTCGTCACGGTGAAGGTACTAATATTGTACTTCCACCTGGAATGAAATGTTATCCTTCTCAATTCGTGAGGTTTCCCTACTATGAGGACCTAAAAATAGCTCATTTGTTTAATACAATGCATATCAGGAAGAATGTGACAAAAACATTGGCGAATCATAGATGATGCACACGATAGAGATAAAATTGACAAAATTTGTGCTAACATTGAGAAATCGAATCATGCAATGAAAACTATGATCGACAGATCAAATAAAAAAGGAGGTCGAAATTATAATAATATTGCATGGTTATTAATAGAACAACAAAGCAATGATGTAAAAGAGGTCGTTAGAAGAATTAAATTTCCAATAGGTTTTTCTTCAAACATAAATAATATCTTAACGAAGAAAGGTGACTTCATTGGGGTGAAAACACATGATTGGCATACCTCTGTTAAGGTAATTGTTTTGGTATACATTTCTGTATGTTATTGCTTGAATACATCTTTTAAATTTTCCTTCTTTTTGTTTAATTTGGAAACCAATAACGATTCATTTTTTATTGTTATAGTATGTTCTACCTGTATCTCTCCCAAACGACTTCGACAACAATGTCAAACAAGTTATATATGGTCTTAGTAAATACATGAGGTAAGTAGTTTTGATTTATACACAAAATCTTGCTACAATTTCTTTTTGTACTTAATGACATGATGTGTTAATTTACTTGTAATGAAATATATATTATGTTTCATTGAAAAAACCTTGCATAATGATTTGCAGATGGTTGTAATTGAAAGAAATCCATCAAGATGAAATAAAGTATTGGAAGAGAGAGATTCCTCGGCTCATGTGTGAAATGCAAAAGTATCTACCACCAACATTTTTCAATGCACAAGAACACTACTTGATACACCAAGTTGAGGAGATTGAAATGTGTGGACCAATACACACAAGGTCAATGTGGATGGTGGAGAGGCACTTGAAATCCTTGAAGGCTTTGGTTAGACAAAGAGCATGACCTGAAGGTTCTATGGTGGAGGGATATGTGGTATACGAATCCATGGTGTATATTAGTCATTATCTTCCTATATTAGCTATGCCAGCTATGAATGCAGTGGATTGAATTTGGGATGTGAACTCCATCAAAAAATTTGAAGTGGAGCACCTGTTGGGAAAAGGTAGAATGAATAAAGTGAGAGGTAAAAGATTTATTATGTATAATACATATAATGTTTCATTTTTTTACATCATTTTTATGATCATATTCATTTAAGTCATATTCCTTCATCGTTTATTAATTAATATAATTTACCATGTTTATAAGTTATACTTAATATTGGTGAATTATTGTTTTTTTTTATTCAGGTGCTCAAAATTACGAGGCACTACTTTTATACATTCAAAACAATCTTGAGTGGATAAGTGAATGGATTGAAAGATGTAAATCACGTAACAACGATAGGTTATCATGGAAACTACTGTCTGAATTGGTTAGAGAAGCGTATCCTAGTGGAGATGGAAACGTTACAAACAGAGAAAGTGATTTAGCATATGGTTTGAAAGATAGAAATGTAAGAAATTAATTCACCTATTTTATTCATTACTTATTTTATATTATATTTATAATGTGACAACAATTTTGATTTTTCAGATAATTTTCAAGCTGTGTAAATTATATGATTAATTATTAATTTAGAATGCATCTTTTTCATGTTTGGCATATTGCAGTTGAAACACCACAAGGCTATGTGGTGCAATGGTTGTAAATTTCGCATTAAACAATTGGATGATAATAGGAAAACTTCTAATAGTGGGATAAATGCAGTATTCTAGGTCACTAATGTTTCCTCCAGGAGTGACAGACATCCTTGTGAATCTGAAAATAGATATTATGGGTTTTTAGATGATATAGTTGAGTGTTACTTTAATTCCTTCAAACTAGTTTTGATCGACATCAAATTGTATAGGATACGAATGAATGTACGTGATGATGCTGGACCTCTTATTCAACATGACAATGATTTCCAATGGTTAAAACATCGTAGTTTGAAGCAGGAAAAGATCACTATGTTTTTCCAAGCCAATGTAAACAAGTTTTTTACTCAGAGGTTTCAGGTGAGAATAGATGGTCATTTTATATTAGATATGATCCAAGGAGAAGGCCAGTAGAGTATAATATAGAGGAAGAAGATGATGTTGATCAAGAAGAAGATGATGCAGTGGCAGATGAGCAGGAAGATGCATTGACAGATGAAGAAGATATAGAAGATGAACCAGGCGTAGGAGACGAGGCAACAATTATTGATGATGATGTCTATGAGGATATTATTGAAAATGACGTAATTTATGATGATGATGACATGGTCGATCATTTCAACACCATTTCTGAATTAGATGTTGGTATAGATGTCGATCAGTTGGATGAAGATCAAGAAGATATAGAAGAAGAATATTGATACAAATGTTTTGTTCAAGTATGAGCTGGTATGTTATAACTTTATATTTTAATATTTAGGAATTATTGTCTTTCAATAATTTACTAATTATGTGGGTTTATTGCATGTTGTTTATTATTTCAAACCAACAAATAATGGCCATACTATTTTACAGGCTAAACTAAAATTATGTATTTATACAAACATGTGAAATTTTTTTTTACGACCTTAATTAATTTTTGGTTTGTTCATATTCTATTTCAAAGATTGGGTATTGGGAAAATGAGAGCGATGTGAGGGGGATGGGAGGGGCCATATGAGCTTCCACCTTCACGTGGTTGGCCCTGTTCAGTAGAGAATAAATTATTCTTGAAACTAAGAGAAGCTCATTCATCTTTATTTGCATTATCATACATGTCATCATTGTTGTCAAATTATTGGAGCGCCAAAATTGCTGAAATTGTTAGACAACATTAAAAGTGCATTTCTTTTAGGAATTGTCCAACGAGGCCATAATTTTGTCCAGATGACCATTTTATTGCTAGAATATGACAATAAATTCTTCAAAAAATCCCACTATATTAATGTTTAAATTGTTATTTTGATGACGAAAATGGATTCAACACCATCAAGGACCCTTGGGGCACCCAAAATCTTGAAGATTGACAACTATAACCTAGATTATCAATAAATTCCACCAGATTTTTCGCAAAATCATGCTAGAATTTTTATTGTTTTATGGATGAAATTCTCACTTCATTAGACTACGTGTTTATTTTATATGAGGTTTAAGAATCTTCCCTATATCTTGTGTTGTTAGAATGACATGATCATAACGTTTAGCCATAATGTAAACACATGATTTCATGGTTTTATTCCCAGTTGTCCTCCTACTTCTTTTCATTTTATGTTTATAATTTAGTGGAGATTATATGAGCTTGAGGTTGTGGCCTTTCACACTTATCACAAGGACGCATGGGTTCAATTAAATGACCATACATTCACATGTATCTATCATTCTAGAAGTTACACAAGGAGAGATTGACAAAGGAGTTTAAAAAATAGTTCCTCCCATGGGTGCCTTGTGCACGTTTGTGCAACTCGTTTGTCATTTGCTCCCTTGTGCCTTCATTTGGTTGGGCGCGTCATGTGAGGGTGCCCACCCAAACACGTTCGGGTTAGGTCGGGTCGTTTCGTTTGAGGGAAACTGTATCAAATTTTCTAAGTTGTTACCACACGGGTGCCTTTTGCACATTCGTGTGGCCTGTTTTTTGTTTGTTCCCTTGTGCCTTCATTCGGTCATGTGCGCCATGTCACGCCATGTGAGGGCGCCCGCCCAAATGCGTTTGGGTCAGGTCATTTCGTTTGAGGGTGGCCGTATCAAATTTTCTAAGTTTTGACCGCACAGGTTCCTTGTGCATGTTCATGTGGCCCATTTTTCATTTTCTCCCTTGTGCCTTCATTCGATCGGGTGCACCGTGTCATTTCATTTGAGGGCACCCGCCCAAACCCGTTCGGGTCAGGTCGTTTTGGTTGAGGACGCCCACCCAAATGCATTAGGGTCGGATCGTTTCAGTTGAGGGAACTTGCCCAAATGCGTTTAGGTCGGGTTGTTTTGGTTGAGGGCACCCGTATCAAATTTGCTAAGTTGTGACCGCATGGGTGCCCTGTGCATGTTCGTGCGGCCCATTTTCCGATTGATCCCTTGTGCCTTCATTTGGTTGGGTGCCCTGTGTCATGCCATGTGAGGGCGCCCACCCAAACTCGTTTGAGTCTGGTCGTATCAGTTGACGGCACCTGTATCAAATTTACTAAGTTGTGACCGCACGAGTGCCCTGTGCACGTTCGTGTGGCCCGTTTGTTGGTTTCTCCCTTGTTACTTCATTTATTCGGGCACGCTGTGTCATGCCATGTGAGGGCACTCGCCCAAACGCATTCGGGTCGGGTCGTTTCAGTTGAGGGCACCCATATCAAATTTGCTAAGTTGTGAGCACATGGGTGCCTTGTGCATGACGTTCGTGTGGCCCGTTTGCCGGTTTCTCCCTTGTGCCTTCGTTTGGTCGAGCACACCATATGAGGGCACATGCCCAAATGCGTTAGGTTCGGGGTGAAGCCGCAACAAGGAAATGGAGTTTGGGTCGAGTCATGTAAAAGCACATTCAGCGTTCACCTGCAGGTGGAGTCAGGTTCCTTTCGCAAGGTGCGTGCAGAACAGTGTTCAGGGAAGGGTCGAGTCAGGTTCTTTTCGCAGGACGCGTGCAGAACAGTGTTCAGGGTGGGTGCGTTCAAGTCACAGGGACTTCACTGCGGGAGCAATATTATAGCATGTGGGTTCATATTATGAGATATATAATGAGGAAAAAATGACATAATATATTGTGGATATATATGGGGTAAAGGGTTTTTATATTGGAAGGTATAAGAAATGGAGCTCAAATTTAATGAAAAAATATAAAGGGGTATAAAAAATGTTAATGAAAAAATGGATACCTACAATATATAGTGAAAGTAGGGTATTTTTAAATTGGGAAGGTGTATTGGGTTTATAATGGTAAGGGGTTAAACAATGTTATTTTTAGAGGAATTTTCCAATATGTACCCAAATTAAGGGTATTGTTTAATATGCTATGATCACACGTGATATGTTAGAGGTTCATCGAGTGAAGCCCCTGTGGCTCAAGTCAAGTCAGGTTCGTGCAGCGCGTCCGTGTTCAAGGCATCATGCGCAACAATGTTTGAAGGTGCGAAAGTCGTTCATCAGGGTCGAGCTGGGTCAAACGTGAACCGAACACGTTTAGGAGACATGTGCAGGTTGTGACCCCGGTGACCCGTGTGCAAACCATGACCCCGGTGACCCACGTGCAGAAACGCGTTCAGGGTGCCGAGGGTATCTGTGACCCGAGTGACCCACTTGAACCAGAATTCGTTCAGACTTTAGAAACATGTTCTAAAAGGGAATTTTGGAGTTCCTTTGGATTGTTTGCACTGTTGGGGAGCTGTTAAGGCTAGACCAAGGTACAAGCACATTTGGAAAGAATAATAAATGGTTTATGCAGGCTTGGTTGTATAATTATTGCAGATTGAACATATTTATTGAAACCTGTGACCCTTATAATAGTCCTTAAAACTAGTTGGGATTGGCCATTCAAAACTAGAGCAGGTCTAGTTGGGACCTACGATCAGGTGTTTAGCTCCCCCTTGTTGGCAAGGTGGGATTTTTTCCCTGTCAACAACTATATATTCCTTAATAGATTTAACATATACTTATAAAATGCTCTTTTTTTGTAAATGTGACCCTTGACTATGCCATGAAAACCCTCCAAAAAATTCTTAAATGATGGGAATTCCTATTCATGCGTGAAGCTAGTGGAATGTGACAAGTAATCCAAGATACATCCAAATATTTTATTTGTGCCTTGGGGAATGTGAAATAACGGGTCAGGTGGACACAAGGGTTTCATGGATGGGTATAATTAGAGGTACAAGTGTTGGAACGGAATCTCCTAACAAGCTACGAAACTGGTCCATTTGGTTATTTTTGTTATATTTAGTATAGCGCAGGGGTTTTGGGGTGGATCAAAGCCCTGAAAATCATTTTAAAGGGGTTAAAGGGTAAACTAGGGGTCTGAAAACCATGGGTTGCGGACCATAGGAATGTTAAAGCAAGATTGTTATAAATAGAGAGGCATTTCGGATTGTAAGGGTAAGGATTTGATGAGCTATTGATGCAATCTGTTCTATAAGATATCTGTTTGGGTTCTTGGGGAACAGACTCCTGCTGGCTGTGTGCACGGAGATCTTAGTCCAGCTGTGTGCAGACCTTGCTACTGTGTGCGCAGGTTGGGAAGGGAATTGTAAGGGTAATGAATGAATGAATATGAAAGATTATTGGATCTGAATCTGTGAGTAATATTTAATGGATTGCTGATAATTACTGTGTTATGCATTTCTCTGTCTTTACGCTACGAAGGTTTGTATATCAAATGATTGGATATATTATGCTCTGATTATATCATGCTACAAAAGTCTGTGTATTGAAGTAAATCTAGATCTGTTCTTTTCGGGTTATGTAATGTTGTGTTGATGTTATGAAAAGCATATAATTTTAGATCTAGTGCACGTGGATGCAATTGGATACTTATTTAACCCTGTGCAGAGACATAGTGATCTAAATAAAACACAGCCCTGCTGCCTTACCCTTCCTTTCTCAGGGTGCGGAAACCTAGTTCCAGCACCCACCCATACTACTTCGGGTGAGACTGTGACCTCCGTAAGCAGGTCACTGCCAAAAGGGCCAATAGTATAGGGGTTTGTTGGAAAACCTTGCACATCGAACTTGGGTCAGGACCCCTCAAGCCAACAAATGGTTCCGTTGTCAGGACCTGAAGGGAGCTACAAAAGGAATTGGGTATTGGTAGACAGAAATGAACTCCTAAGGAACCATGATGGTGTGCTTGGAACTGCCTACCTTCAAGGGGGTAGGAGATTGAGGACATGGACTGATTTTGGTTTGTCGCAGACTCTGTCTGGACTGTGCAGAACATGGCAAGTGATACAATCAAAAGGGCACAGCTATCTTTAGCATTCGAAGACAGAGCTCTGGATTGGTATATGTGATATGTTGCCCAGAATGGAACCGCCTACATTCAGGATATTAATAATGCTCTGAAGCAATAGTTTTGAAAACTAAAGTCCTATTCCCAGTTAGTGGCAGACGTAAAAGGCTTCAAACAAGGTGCATCTAAATCAGTATGGGAGGTAGATCAACGGTTGAAGAAGGAAATTATGGAAATAGGGTTCGAGTATGATGATAGAAAACATACGAAATGGTTCATCGCCATGTTGTTACCTCACCTACGCACACCAATGAATCAACAGACCTTTGAATCATAGGAGAAAGTTGTAGAACTCACTATGAAGTTAGAAGCTGCTCCCCAAGAGGATGCCTCAGTAGGAGTCCAAAAAATCCAGGAACAAGTTGAAGCTATGCACCTAAATATACATAACCTACGAAAATAGCGAGGAAAAGACATCTGCGCAGATCTCTGGTGTAAACGTTGCCGAGTTTCTAGTCACACAAAGGATCAGTGCCCTCTACTCACTGATTATATCTAAGCTGGAGGACCTAGCCCACTATGCCCAGGGGTAAGTAGGGAACCTGCTCTATTGCGACCATGATCAAGTGGATCCGCGCTATGGTGTGATGATTTTCGGGTAGCAGGCCTCCACGATATGAACCATTTACCTCAACTGGGTGCATATGTCCCAGAGCTAAAATGACAATGGTGCCAATTTTGTCAGTCCATAGGACATGAAGAGCAGAATTGTTGAACGTATGACTTGATGATAGATCGTAGGAACTTATATTGGGTGTAATCAGACCCTACGTCTCCTAGAATGACTGCGCACTTTGTAGGATCACTAACCCGAGGCAGAGGAGGCCGGGGAGGAAGCACAAGCCGAGGATGAGGTTAGATGATCTATTATAATTGTGGATAAATAGGGCACTTTTCTAGAGAATTCCCTAATCCCACCCAACCGTCATGTAAATACTACAAACAGCTGGACCATGAGGTAGAAGACTGCCTGAACTTGATAGCCAGAATGCAGGGAAAGCATCCTACCCCTACGCAGAACGTACAGAGGGTTAAAACTGAGCTAAGAGAAGCAGATCCAAATGTAAAGGTCATAACACATAGTGGGCTGGACACCAAGGGAAGCAAAGAGGTACCCTGTGAAGAACAGGCTCTACCAGCAGCCCCTACGTAGTCTCAAAGCGAGGAAGAAATTGAGACCTTTTTTAAGGCATGTCTGAAATTACTCAGGAATCTGCAGGCCATAAGAAACCTCCTAGCTTTAATGAACACCTGCACAGCTCAGCCCACCTTGATCCATGAGACCAAGGATGTGCACAAACTGTACATCTCTAAGAAACGCATAGGGAAAGAAATGCGGCTAACTGCACAAATCGGGGACTATGAAATGGATCATGTTATCTTGGATCTTAGATTTGATGCCAATGTTTTACCCAAGAAAACCTAGCAATGATTGGGGAAGCCCAAACTGGAATGGTCCACTATCCAGCTATGCATGGCGAACCAACAAAAAATAATTCGCTTGGGCAAGTTACCAAAGGTTATGGTTGATATTGCAGGGGCAAGGGTCCTAGCTGACTTTGAAGTAATTGAGATAGTTGAAGATGTGGACCCCTACCCTGCGCTCCCCAGGCTAGATTGGGCAATGGACATGGGAGGCATTTTTAACCTAAAGAAATGAAGCATGGTGTTTGAAAGAGGAAGCATGTGTGTCATAGTACCCCTGGATCTCACGGAAGGTGCCCGGTATACCAAGCCTGTCCATACGAAGGCAGAATTAGATCATATCTATAAGATCACTGCACAAGATGAAGATCGGGTTAACCCCACGGATGAAGGAGTGCTCTGTTTGGAAAAAGACAGTGAATGTTTTTCTAACTCTAATGAGGAGCTGGAGAATTGGTAGAGCCGGGTGCATGAGGTTTTGGCACTTCGCAGCCTTCAGACCGTCAGAAGCTTCCATCGCATCTCTACCATGGAAAGAACCTTCCTTTGCCAAGAGGCCACAGATGACACTCTGAAGCCTGCAAAGCCTCAGGGGTCCATGGAATGTAGGTCCGAGGCACTACCACTAACCCGATATGAAGCACCTACGCAGCGACCTGTCTCCCCTACCCAGAGAAATTATTGGAGCAGGGTGATCCTGCGTATAGAAACCCCCTTAGCCAGATGGACCCCAAGATCGATCGACCCACATGGTGACCTGCTTGCGCACAACACTCAAGGGTGTGCTCATCCCTTTCCCAATTAGATTACGGATCTGTCTACAATCATGAGTATCTAGGGAAATTTGTGTACGACTGAAGAAATAAATCACCTACGGACGTATAACGTAGCTGTCCTGCACAAAAATGCTCCTTCCACGATCGACATAAATGCCTCAAAAAGACTCCCGATCGACTTGAAGGTTCACCATGTGTCAACTATCCGTCGAAATAAGAAAGGACCTCCAACGTGTTAGCCACGCCCTGACATCACAGGGACGCGACCTTGGATACAAAGGAAGAATATCAGCACATCCCAAGTTAATGTGAAAATACATTTACAAACACAGGAAAAGGATGGTAGACTATCACTTTCACCATTTACGATAAGCATTATCGAGGGTACGTGCCACATTTGATCTACCTTTCCATTAAGTAGCTTCGATTGGGGCACAGATGGCTGGAAGATGATGGCTCGGGCTATTTATTCAACTGTCAAGAGGTATTGGCTACCTACATTATGGTTTTTTCTACTTATTTCTACAATTCATATCGCTCATCTCTCCGTTATGGATCCCAACGCACAGGAGGAACTAATAAGAGGGTCGAGAGACGCTGAGTGCAGTAATAGGAGTGCACATAGGCCACCTAAAAGGATTAGCTATGAACCAAGTTCAGCAGGAAATCTGCGGTACCAGAACCTGCTACGAAATCTTCGCCACTTCCGAGCCCCGCCCGCTAGAAGTAACATATGTTTACTCCCCCGCACTGTCATTTCTGAACTGAGTTCTAGGGACATATAAGTCGACTTAGCACAGCTCTCTAATATAGAACTATGAAGACTATCTACTAGCGTATTGCAAGAAGTACACCATCGTGGCCAAGAAAGGTGCGAGCAGTATGACCTGAACCAAAAAGAATGCTCCCAGCAAATTGTCGTGGTCACTAACGACACATGCATTATTCAAGAACAACTGGCACAGGGAGCCCAATCTTTTGAAGAGGCTACGCAACTATGGATGAAAGCACTGGACCACCCCCCACTTCAGCATGCCGAAAGAGATTTGACACAGGCAGAAGATGCTCTAGATCGACTTTGGGCCTCCACACCCCCCCCCTGGGCCATGCGTAGTGCCTGGCTGCTATGCACCAGATTGAGGACCTTCGTCACTCCAAGAATATTGCATACAAAAATTTGAAACCATGGAATGATGTTGCACTCCGGCTTGCACATGATGCACAGTTGCAAGCCTCCACCGGTTGTTGGAACGCGTTGGTCCAGATCTCGATGGGCCTACTTCTATGACAATGATCAACTTTGTGCAACACGCTGCGACCTAGAGCAAGGAAGTGCTTCCACCACTCCTTCGCACCCTGGCTACCTTGCGTGCACAGATTTAAGGTGTGCCACCAAAGTGACTTGGGACGAGTCACAAGATTGTGTTGGGGGACTGTTGGAACGGGGTCTCCTAACAAGCTACGAAACCGGTCCATTTTGGTTATTTTTTTTATATTTAGTATAGCGCAAGGGTTTTGGGGTGGGTCAAAGCCCCGAAAAGCATTGTAAAGGAGTTAAAGGTTAAACTAGGGGTCCAAAAACCATGGGTTGCGGACCATAGGAATATTAAAGCTAGATTGTTATAAATAGAGAGGCATTTCGGATTGTAAGGGTAAGGATTTGATGAGCTATTGATGCGATCTGTTGTGTAAGTGATCTATTTGGGTTTTTGGGGAATGGACTCCTGTTGGCTATGTGCACAGAGATCCTAGTCCATCTGTGTGCAGACCCTGCTGCTATGTGTGCAGGTTGGGAAGGGAATTGTAAGCGTAATGAATGAATGAATATGAAATATTATTTGATCTAAATCTATGAGTACTATTGAATGGATTGCTGATAATTACTGTGTTATGCATTTCTATGTCTTTGAGCTGTGAAGGTTTATATATCGAATGATTGGATCTATTCTGCTCTGATTATATCATGCTGCAAAAGTCTGTGTATTGAAGTAAATCTAGATCTGTTTTGTTAGGGTTACGTAATGTTGTGTTGATGTTATGAAAATCATATAATTGTAGATCTGGTGCACGTGGATGCAATTGGATACTTATTTAACCCTGCACAGAGACACAGTGATCTGAACAGAATGCAGCCCTGTTGCCTTACCCTTCCTTTCTCAGGGTGCGGAAACCTGGTTCCAGCACCCACCCATACTACTTCGGGTGAGACTGTGACCTGAGCAAGAAGGTCACTGTCGAAAGGGCCAAGAGTATAGAGGTTTGTTGGCAAACCTGGCACACCAAACTTGGGTCAGGACCCCTCAAGCCAACAACAAGCATGGTTTACTATGATCTATAATCCTAGCTTTAGATAATGAGAAGGGGGCTTAGGACCTAATTTCATATAAGGGGCTAGGGGACCTAGAGGGAAGGTCGCGAGAGCAATCAATAGGGGAACCCCCAATAGTGGTGATAACCACTAAATCCTCTAACCCTAACCACTAAATCCTATGACCCTAAATTCCTTGGAACTTAACCCTTTACCATTGAAGCCCTTAACCACTAAGTATCTGAGGCTGAAAATAACACCCCAAACCAACATATTGACCTCCTAGGAGAATCCTTCACCTCTAATTGAGCATATTGGAAACATTTGATTTTTAGATAACTAGGTATTGGTTATGAGGGTATCATGTGTTTGTGGGTAATTCCATTATTACCATGGATACCAAACATAGAAAAATTAGATAATTTTCCAAGCCTCGATTTGAATCACTCACAAATCCACACTTCATGTTCAGATGGATCTTGGAAATGAATAGATCACTCAAAAAGACAAGGCCTCTCTACTGATTAAACTTGAAACACAATTCATCAAGTGATTTACACCACCAATATAAATGACATCATTGTATGTTTGTGTCAAGTTGTTAGAAAGGTTATTTATAGACAATACATTCAATGTACTTGGACTTCATCTAATTTTTAGGGCCTCGACTATAATATGGATTTTTTATCAGGAAAACTTAATGCAAATGAAAGGGGGCCTTTTTTTTTAACCACATATGCACAAGAGCATCAAATACTGCCCTTCAGACCCCCCTTGGTTGATGTCGAAATTCAAATTTTCTCAATTTAATCAAGGGAAAATTAAATTAAGAATTTCTTGTTGCATTTTTTAACAGAAAAGAACAATGCTTTATCAGTAGTAGCAAGAACCATGGTTTATCAATCTAAGCAAGCACTTGTATGTTCAATCACTCATTTTTCATGCTCAAGCTTTGTTATATATGGGAAAATAAAACTAATGAAGGTGGAGCCACTCTTTGGTGTAATTCCCCTCGTGTCATGTTCTTGCATAGGTTTACTTCTTGAGAATTCTCTTCAACACCAAAAATATTGGACCCCCTGCTCTCCTCATCTCTTGTATTTAATGTTGTTTGGTGTTGCCTCCAAATGTGACTGAGAGGGCACTCTTACCCCTCCCTTTAATTTCACTATCCAAATGGTTACCCTTTTAAAGAACAAAACATAGATGACACCTCCATGCATTAATGGCTAACTTGCTCAGACTCTAACCTGTGTGCCTCTTCCTTGGGTTTTTAAGAGTCACTTAAATGTTTTATTACATGTATGTTGATAAATATAACATTAAAAAAATTAAGTAATTAATCAATTAACATTGTATTCTAATTAGTAATTTTTAATTAAATTTACTAATTCATAATTAATCAATTGACATTAATTATTTTAAATCATTATTCTTTAACTTAGAATTAATACATGATTAAACCATTGATTCACAATGAATAGTAACACATGTCCATGCCTCAATATCATTATCAGAACATGAATGAAATTTTACTAGTAATAATTTTATTATATTAACCACACCAAGTTTCCATGCAAGCAATCTAAAATTATGATGAGTTTCTCAATTACACAAAAGTGTTTATAGAGATCATATTTAATGTAAGGGTGTTACATCGACCAGGTAGATCACTCGAGGAGGGCGATTGTCTAGACCCAAAATGGAAACGAAATGCTAAGAAAATGAGACTTGTCACACACTCATCGAATCAAGAGTGTGGATAGGTATGTTCGATGTAAGCATTAAATTGAACCTTTTACTTGTGGAAGCTTTATGAAGTGAAGGATACATATGCAAATAAGTATTGATTTTAAATTTCATTTGGTGAAATGTAAGTTACCTTGTGGAATTTGAGACCCCTAGCTTAGCCTAAATACCGCCCTTTTTTTTAAATTCCAACAATGCTTAGCCTAATTACCTTACCACCTTTTTTCCAAAAATTCTTACTTGATTACCTTACTGCATTTTTTCCAATAATGCTTAGCCTAATTACACTTTTTTTCCAGCAATGCTCGATGACTACATTCACATTGCATAATCGCTGAGACAGTAGCTGAGAAGACGTTGGTTCAGGGGTTTAGTTGAGAAGACGTTGGTTCAGGGGTTTAGATGAGAAGAAGTTGGTTCATGAGTTTAGTAGGGGACATGTTGGTTCGACCACCAACCACTAAGAAAAGACAACTACTGGCCCGACCAGGAAATCAGGTGCAATAAGCCTTTGTCAACCCACAAAATGGTAAGGATACACCAATTTATCATCTTTCTATTTAAAAATACTTGTCACGTTGGTTCAATTTTCGATCCATCTTCATTCAAGTAGTCCAAGAGTACATAATCCTCTTTTCTGAACAAGAAGCGTGTTATTAGTGATAGGCATGTGAAAACAAAGGGACAAAATGAAAATTTAGAATTAGATTTTTCTTGAGGATTTACCCAGGGTAATGATGGAATGCAAGAAGTTTAATACATTTTTCTTTCCATTACACACATTTCAGGTCATGGGGTTAGATATATATGCCTTGACGGAGTTATTTTATGATAATGTAAAGGTTCCTTGAAATTTTTTGAACCCCCTTATGAATGGGAGTTGACATACTCCATATAGGATATGGTGACTTAAATGGAGATGGTAAACTCATAATGGCTTATGGATTGCCCATATACCCAACCATGTCCATATTAGGAGAGATTTATAATCTACTAACTAAAAAATGACCTTTTTCAACTACCATGTGAACTTACCTCATGCCCAGCTTAGAGAAGTTTCATGTGCAACCTTTGTTGTTGTTGTTTCTACTTTTGTTACTGCAATAGGTACAAATTTTGCAGTGACAGAGGATACAAGCCTTGCTTCATAGTCAAGACTCACTCTAGAGTCTCTTTGAGAAATTATATGGCTCAAAATGAACTGAATGTGCTTGACTGTAGTTGGTGGGAAAGAAGCAACCTCTTCAGAATATAATCTAGCATGCTCTATACAACTTATTCTTTCTTCGGTAGAACTAAATATGTGCTCTCCCCCTCTTCTTCATATGATTTTATAATAAGAAAGAGAATGTAAAAATGGCATGCTTGAACCTATGTTCAAGAATTAATTTGAAATTTCAACATCATGACTATCCCGAACAACAACCATTGACCCCTAAAAAACTACCACATGAGACGTAGGCAAAGGTATAGAACCACTAGAGGTAGCCATTTTCAACCTTCTAAAAGTCAACCTGATAGTTTCAACAATCCATTCTATTATACAAAAATTCCTCTTATTTTTTTGTCTATGCTCAATGCTCAACTTTTCTTAAATTCCCATGCCACCATTTTGGGAATCTATCTTATCATTAGTGTCAACCCAAGAAATAGTAGTTCTATTCATAGACAAAGAAACAAAAGAAGTCAAAATTCTGATCATTTTATAAGGCACAAAAAGTGCTAACAAGCTCTGACCATTAATGGTTCCATGAATAGGTTTGGACACAACAAAGGGACAAAATGACAATTTAGAATTAGATTTTTCTTGAGGATTTACCCAGGGTAATGATGGACTGCAATAATTTCAATACGTTTTTCTTTCCATTACACACATTTCAGGTCATGGGGTTAGAGATATATGCCTTGATGGAGTTATTTTAGGAGAGTGTAAAGGTTCCTTGAAACATTGGTTTGTTGAACCCCTTCATGAATGGGAGTTGACATAATCCATATAGGATATGGTGACCTAACTGGAGATGGTAAACTCATAATGGCTTATGGATTGTCCATATATCCGACCATGTCCATATTAGGAGAGATTTCTACTCTACTAACTAAAAAATGACCTTTTGCAACTGCCTTGTGAACTTACCTCACGCCCATAACTCTTGAATTAGATAAAATCATAGCATGGATGATAGTCCTCATACCATCTCCAAACATAGTGCTAGCTAAAAATGATGACATAATCAATAGTGAAGTTTTGGGAGTGTGAACCTCACAAGCATTACTAAATAATTTTCACATGATTTTTTGTTGCTGCCAAATTCCAAGATTGTTCCCACAACATCTCCCTCTGATTGGATGAAACATTACCTCTACAAGTTGTTGAAAAAACACAATGGGGACATTATCATATTTTTTGGACCACATGTATTTAGGAATTTCAAGTTCTATGAAGAGATTCTTCACAACAAATACATTTCAATAATAAAAGTAACCAGAATTAGGAATGATAACAAACATTTGAGTAGAAAAAATTAGGCCAATAATATCATCGGAATTTGTTGTCATCAAAGGTTATTCTGGTAGAGATCCCTAGTTAAGAAAATAAATTCATTATAGCATTAGCATTAATCTCTCTGAAATGATGGAAGGAATATATGGGTTGAAGGCTATAAGTGGCAGAAGACTTGGCACATGCAAGGGGAAAAATCAAAAGAATGGAAATTTTTTGTTAATGTATTAGCAGTGGGTTCCATAAATCATTTAGTTCAAGAAGACATTTATCAAGTGGTATTAAAATCATGGGTTTAGAGAGTACACAATAAAATTTAGGATATTCAACTAAGACGGAAGAAATGAAGCTCGAGAAATATTTTGTGGCGACCGGTAGTGTGGAAGTTAGACTGCCCTTTAAAAGAAAAAATTATCCTATGGTTAGCTTGAAAATAAAATTATGACATGGGAAAAATGTCATAAAAGGAACATGCAGGGTCCATAAATATCCACTCTGTGTAAGGGTAATGTGGAAATTGTGGATCGCTTGTTTGTTTCTTGTAATTTTGTAATATCCCAGAATAGGGAAATTATACAACAATAATAATATCTGAAGATATTCTTAAGTTGGAGATCCAGTAATACTTGAAAAAAATAATGTAAGTTGTGTCAATTTATCTTCTTGAATCAGATTAGGAGCATGTCAGCAAAACTATGTCTCCATATCTCATCTCCAAGTGGGGAATAGCAGTGATTTGGACCATAAAAATTATATTTACAGGAAATAATTTTTTATAGTGAGAAATGGGACTTGGATCCCTTATTTCATGCAATATACATCTCACATATAGAATGGGAGCTGAAACAAATTATTCTAGCTAAGTTAAACAGATCTCCCGGTTCTTATATGGCTGAAAAACACTAAAAACCCATGACATAATCCATAAAAAAAACTCTGAAGAAAGAAAAACGTAATTACAAGAGGGTTTAGGTAGCAAAATTTTGTATACAATAGATCTGGAGTTTATTTAGCCAAAGCATAGAGCAAAACAGAGAGCTAGCCTCTTCGATACAATGTGAAGATAACCCGGCAAGGGTTTCTTGGAAGCTCAAGTACAAAAGGAATAGATCTAAATATTCAACAGCAAAATAACGCAGTCCCCTGCAACATTACATGACCATATATGAATAAAGTAAAATAGGGATTATAATCCCTTTTCTAGCTTTCAGGGGGAAGGGTTGGCCCTTGCCCAAGGAAACTAGCCCGAAATCAAGGTATCAACCTTGTTGCAACTGCTTTCTGAAAAATGATGTAGTTCCTGCAAGGGAATGCACTGTAAAAGTGCAGAGATGCTTTGACCTAGTGCCAAGACGTGAAAATATGCCTGAGAGCCTCCCTTGCTGATCCTCCAATGGATAGACAAGCTCTCCACTAAAAAACAATCCCAGAAATGGCTCAAAGAGATCCTCCTTTGCTGCACCCTGCAACACAACCCAACTCTAAATATAAATTACGTTGTAGCTGAAGGAGGTAGCTTGGCCAAAATGCTAGAATGAGGTAATGAAGCTCAAGAATCTCTCCTTCCCTGAGGATGAGGTATGGATTCTCGACCGGGAACACCCTTGTGCTAAACAGCACTGCAACCCTGCTAAACAATAAGAGGAAGCAAAGTCTCAACAGACCAAAGAAAATAATAATCCAAGCATCCATACAATGGCTGCCCTCCTCTCCATATATAGCAAGTGCTCCTCTCCACAATGGGTCCCATCCATATGTTCCACCTAGCCCATGCAAGTTGTCCTCCATTAAAACTGCGTTGTCCAACATGGAGATATAATGTATCTAGACAGTGCATGTGGACTTGGTCAAATATGACTGAATCAACATGATCCTATCCTATTCACACCTGTGGGTTCTCAATCTAGCTGCTTATTCTTACCCTTTTTCACATGAGGAATTTCATTTTCCTTCTAAAGAGGTTAATGGGCCTCCCTACCCATTTTATTCATCAAATATTAACTATAATGTTCTTTTTAGCTTGAGGCTAAAATTTGGGAACATTACAGTCCTCCCCTCCAAAATGTTGCTTGTCCTCAAGAAACTGCATAGAGAGAGAAAAATTCCTCCCCTTCTCCTCTTGTGGCCTCCTCATCAATAGTCCCCACCACTGCTCAAGATAATCTACAACAAATATTCCCTCCAATGCCTCCTCCCAAAGATGCATGACCAAATGGCTCACATCATGAAAAGGTGGAAGGTGTAAGCGGAAAACTTCTTGCTGTCTCATGGCCTCCTCAAGGTAGGAGTGATGATACACATGGGAAATCTCATTCCCAATGAGTGACCCTCTCACTCATGCTATCATCCAAATAAAATGAGCCATTCTAGGTAGCTCATCAAAGAAATCTGCAACCCTGGGTTTGTGCAATGTGTTGGGGCTGAATGGAGAGTTTATATTTTCCCATCCAAGTAGTTTCTCTCTCCATTTATGGTAAGTATGATGGGGTTGCTAATATTGGGCTAGAATTTCATGGCCTTCAGAAATGGCCCAGGCTACCCCACAAGATAAGTCAACCATGAAGTGCCTCCTCCAAAAACACAAGTTCTCCCAATGGCTCCTCCTACATGAAGGAAAGAGGTGTGTTGTGGCAATCATGGTGTGCCCATGGTTTCTCCTGAAACATGCAACATTTGAAACAAGGGGAATCATACTCCCAGTGGGCATCTCCATCTCAAATCCTACTCTCCAAGAAAAGCTTCCCATGAGTACAAACATATCAACAATATATGGAAACAAAATACAATGAAAACAAGTTGCCAAATGACAACAGGAGAGTGAATCAAAGTTCCACAAAAGGAACCAATGCAGTGCATCCCATGCCTGCCTCAAAAAAAAAAATAACAAGTGCTTCCCCATCCACTTGTTTGTTTCCACAATCATCTCATAAGATGGAAACATGAAGATACAATGTGGTGTCAATGGTGCACACCAAGAATCATGTGGCTGCCCCCACAAACCACCAATAGAGTAGCCAAAATCAATGATACAAGTAGCTACAAGTACATCATCATACAATATGCAAGAAGGGATGATTCTTATTGATACATCATGCTACTCAAACAATGAAAAGAAGTACAATACGAAATTTGAAATTATACCACCTCCACCATGTACTTGAGATATTGAGCTGAAATGGCTCAACTGGAATCTCTCCCTCACCTCCAATGAGTAGGGAAGTGGCTGTGACCTCCTCTCTGTCATCATCTAAGCTATGCATCTCTCCATATTTTGAAATATGTCATGTTGGATGCCCTCCCAAGTGAATTCCTCAGCCAAAGAAAGATATTCATCATAATGCATGGAAAGGAAGTCCTCATGTGTTGTATGAAGCAACTTCTCCTTGAGCTTAGAAGCTCTAGTCAAGAAAAGTATTCCATAAGAATAGATGACCACATCATCCACCATATTCTCATAATCTCTATCCGGGTCATCAAGAATCATACATGCACCTAGATCCTTGGAGTACTCTACCAAGAGTTGAGATCTCCAGTATGGATCAATCCTCCTAAGAGATAGCGCTGGTGATCTGGCATGTGAAGCTCTCCTCATGATGTTGCCTACTACTTTGAAATCCCCCATGCCAAATTCTCTCTCCAAACTCTTCACCTCTCCAAAATCCAAGAGTGGTGAACCCAAAGACAAGATGTCTCTCATCAACTATAGATCTGGTGGCCTCCCTAGTGGAATGCCTCCATGTAGTGAGACATCAAAATCTGAAGTGGACTGTATATATGAGTGGACTAAGTTGTCTTTCTCTTCACTGCGTAGTGTAGTCCCCTCCTTACGTGTAGAAACCTCCCAAAAATGATAATGGTGAATGCTCATCATCCCTTGATGTTGATCCTTCTCCTCCTCTTCCATATATGAGAATGCCTCATCCTCAATGAGAGACCCTTGATCTTGGTCATCTCTTGAAGGAGGGAACTCCATGTCTTCCAAAATAGAAGAGGTCTCTTCAAAAAGTGGGTATCTTTCCCTTGGAAAACTATCATGCATGTTTTCACCCCCTTTAAAAATATGGAGTGGAGTTGGTTTAAGAGGTCTCTCCAACTCATGCAAAGTGTTTGAGTTTTTGTTTTCAACAATTGATGGTTCACAATGCTTCCTATCAAATCTCCTCACCAATTCTTTAGTGAAACCAACATAAGTTTTTACATTTTCATGACAAAATGAAGTATAATCATTAAACCACCAATCATGGGCCATACCTTTGAGGTGCAGCGCTGCTACTCTGATGGCCTCCTTCTCTGAAACTTGGTGTAGCTGAAAATAGAAATTTAGTTCTTCTACCCAAGCTTTGGTTGTGCACTTTGCTGATCTAGCAAAGTGAGATAGAAAAATTCTACCTCTCATACTTCTTTTGTGACTGCTGGATCTTGCCTCCTTGAGTTTTCAAAACCCTTGGAAGTCCAAGTGCTCCTTGAATCTCCATGATTGAGATTCATACTCCTGAAGATAGTCACTCAATGTATCCTCCCTTGGTGTATCTTCTTCCTCCATCCTTCTTGCAGTAAATGTGGGCCATAGACTACGCTGTGGGTCTACATGTGTGGCTGAATGTTCACACCCATCGTGTGAATATCTAGGGCTTGCTTCAAACCCTCTCAGAAATCTTCTAAACTCCTCCCCTTTCATCTCCTTGAGATCTTCTTTGATATTCTTCATAGTGTGGAAAAGAAGCAGGGAGACCCTCTCTTCCTTCATCCCTCCAAGTAATGGAGTCATGCTTTTGTTTCTTCTGCACAAAATCTCTTCTCTCTGAGAAGCTTCTCCTCCTAATGGCATAATGTCTTGGATGCACAGGCTGAGCCAAGATTATGCTCTGATACCACTGTAATATTCCAGAATAGGGAAGTTCTACAACAATAATAATATTTGAAGATATTCTTAAGTTCCAGATCTAGTAATACTTGAACACAATAATGTAATCTATGTCAATTTTACTTCTTGAATCATATTAGGAGCATATCAACAAAACTATGTCTCCATATGTCATCTCCAAGTGGGGAAAAGCAGTGATCTGGAACATAAAAATGATATTTCCAGGAAATAACGTTGTAAAAGTGAGAAATGGGACTTGGATCCCTTATTTCATGCAATATACATCTCACATATAGAATGGGAGCTGAAACAAATTATTCTAGCTAAGTTAAACAGATCTCTCGGTTCTTATATGGCTAAAAAACACTGAAAACCCATGACATAATCCATACAGAAAACTCTGAAGCAAGAAAAGCATAATTACCAGAGGTTTTTTGTAGCAAAATTTTGTAGACAATAGATTTGGAGTTTATTTATCCAAAGCACAGAGAAAAACAGAGATCTAGCCTCTTTGATACAATGTGAAGATAACCCGGCAAGCATTTCTTGGAAGCTCAAGTACAAAAGGAATAGATCTGAATATTCAGCAGCAAAATAATGTAGTCCCCTAAAAAATTACCTGAACATAGCTGAATAAATTAAAATAGGGATTATAATCCCTTTTCTAGCTTTCTGGGGGAAGGGTTGGCCCTTGCCCTAGGAAACTAGCTCGAAATCAAGGTATCAACCTTGTTGCAGCCGCTCTCTGAAAAATGACGTAGTTCCTGCAAGGGAATACATTGTAAATGTGCAGAGATGCTTTGGCCCAGTGCCAAGATGTGAAAATATGCCCGGGAGCCTCCCTTGTTGATCCTTCAATGGATAGACAAGCTCTCCACTGAAAAACAAGCCCAGAAATGGCTCAAAGAGATTCTCCTTTGCTGCACCCTGCAACACAACCTAGCTCTAAACAGAAATTGCACTGTATCTGAAGGAGGTAGCTTGGAAAAAATTCCGAAATGAGGTAATGATGCTCAAGAACCTCTCCTTCCCTGAGGATGAGGTAGGGATTCCTGACCAGGAACACCCTTGTGCTAAATAGCACTGCAACCCTGCTAAACAACAAGAGGAAGAAAAGTCTCAACAGACCAAAGAAAATAATAATCCAAGCATCCATACAATGGCTATCCTCCTCTCCATATATAGCAAGTGCTCCTCTCAAAAATGTGTCCCATCCATATGTGCCACCTATCCCATGCAAGTTGTCCTCCATTAAAACTGCGCTGTCAAACGTGGAGATACAATGTATCTAGACAGTGTATGTGGACTTGGTAAAATATGACTGAATCAACATGATCCAATCCTATTCACACCTGTGGGTGCTCAATCCAGCTGCTTAGTCTTCCCCTTTTTCACATGAGGAATATTATTTTCCTTCTAAAGAGGTTAATGGGCCTCCCTACCCATTTTATTCATCAAATATTAACTATAATGTTCTTTTTAGCTTGAGGCTAAAATTTGGGAACATTACAAATTTCTCTGGAGTAGTATGGGTTGAAGTGCTTCATATAAGTGAAAAAACAAGTGGGAGCAGAGGAATTTGCTAGATTGTTTTCGTTCTTGGATTGGAGACATGTATAAAAAAAAATTCAGTCCTTTAACATGTTATGTGTTTGGGGGTATTTGGACCTCAAGGAGCAAAACCATATTCCAAGGAGCATAATTAAGTCCAACACAAATAGCTCATAAAATCCAGAGTGCATGTGATAGTAGTTGGAATCCATTAATAGAATTTTTTTTCCAAAACTCAAAAATAATCTCTTATAAACTATGATAAGGTCTGGGATTTTGTGATGGAGCCTACCAGGGTTACCTAGGTTTGTGGGGCTGATGTTGTCTTGCTTCTCAATCAATCTCATTTTTCAATCTGAAACTAGCTGTTGGAAATGGTACATATAATATGGCTGAGCTATTTTCCATTTGGCTCCTCTTTAAAACAACTATAGCTAAAGGCTTAAAGAATTTGAAAGTCTTCAGAGATTTGAAAATAATGGAGAACTAGGAAAAAAATTAATACAAAATTGAAAATCTGACCTTAGAACCTATAATGACCCAAGTGCAAGAGGTTAAGAAGTTCTTTGATGAAGTTTCATTTTTCATGTTTGTTAAGAATTCAACTCCCCAGTTGATCATTTACCTAAAAAAAATATTTATTACGCATGATGGTAAAAATCCAAAGTAGGAGATCAGGGAATTTTTATAGGTCTCAGTTCCTAAGAGAGTCCTGTATTGATGCAGGGCCACTTTTCGAATTGAATTTCATTAAAAAAACTCTAGTTTTGTTTATTGTTAATGTATTGGACCATTTTTGAAAACAATAGGATGACTGAATCCTTTTACTAAAGGCTACCTTCTAGGAGCCTATGATGAATGTAATAAGTAGTAATAGGAAAAATGCATATCTTGTTACTTTTCTAATACCCAATTGCTAATTTGAACAGTGTTCTAAGATGCAAGAATTAGAAAACTGAACTGGGAAATTCACAGATCAAATTTACTGAGTATTCTAATGAATTTGTAGCAGAAAAAAAATTCATAAAGACACAAGAATACAATTAACAAAACACAATAAAACACTAGATAGAACTGCCTCCTTGTGCAAGGTATCTCAACCTCCTTAAGTGATGCGCTCTCCCTGACCTCACACGCTGATCTGGAAATATTTTCCTGACCTCAAAACACAAATTATTTCTAGTGCATAATGATGTATTTAGCAAGTCTACACTCTTCTGTTTATAGGATCAAACTTCCCTTCAACTCAAGAAAACTAGCTCCTTGATTTGAAGTCGAACTGCCTTGCCGAAATCAAGCCTAACTGAAATCTAGAAATCAAGCGAATTAGCATTTTAAACTCGAGTCAAACTGTCTCACTGAAGTGAAGTCGTAGTGAGATAAAATATCCATGCATGCTCAATTACATTTGCTAGATTTTCTTTTTTGACTATAAGAAAATTAGGGAATTTTCTTAAGTCAACACTAAGAGAAAGTGAGATTGCCCCTTTGCTTCACATGTGGGTTTTTTTTCCAAATTACTAAATTTAGCAGAACCCTTGCATATCTAACTTCAATTAACCGATATTTATATGGTTAAGCCTTAGGACTATTTATTTTTTGATCATATATGGGTGGTTCGGTGTATATGTTGATTTCACACTTGAAATATTGAGTATAAATCCTTTTTCTTGGAAAAGAAATGCCTTGTTTGGCTCTTCCAGAAGACTAGTCACTATGCTTCTTCCAATAATAACTAAAGTGAAAAAAGAGTATGCCTATAAAAGTATGTCTTTATAGTCATCCAAAGAACCATGGTCAAAGGAGCTAGGCTTGTAAATGAAAAAGAGATGTTTGAAAATGGAAAGCAATAGAAAATTTCATATCTTCTTCCACAGAATATTTTCCTCATTTCTGTGTCTTTTTTCTTCCAAGAAAACAAATGTGTTTTTGGCATCTATTATTTCAAGTAGAAACTAAAGTATACATTGATTGTGCCTACGCATAAGAGCTCCTTTCAGACAATTTCCATATTATCATCAGATTCTGCAAAACATATTTCTAATAAACTTTGAACATCAAAATAAGATTTCCACCTATAGTGATAAAATTGTGGAAAACCCAAAATAATATCTTAAAACTTCCTGTAAAATGCTTTTAAAACAATTTCTGGGAAAGCTGAAACCAAAACTCTCCCTTTGATTCTCCATGCGTAATCCATTTGCTGATTTTAATGGGATCCTTTGAAAGATGATCTGCCTAAGAATTAAATTCTCTCTGAACATTGTTTAGTCAATTTAGTGTCCTAAATTGTTAACATAAATTATCGACCAGGGCTAGTAACCTGATGAAGTGTAATGCACTGTATGTGCCTAAGTGTCAGTTTTCTTGCTTCGTCATTTTAATGTTTGTCGATGTTTTGGGAGTTTTTATATTTTGATCCTTAACATTCTATTCTAAACTAAAAAAATGAGATTAAATCTAATTAAAAAGGAAGGAAAATGAAATGTTTTCAAATGAATTAAAGCAGAGTTTTATTTATAAGTTTTTGGAGTCTATTTTCTAATTAAGAAATGATGAAAACTAGAAATCCTAATCCATGGATATTGCATCTTAATTGAGAAATAATAACTCAAACATTACAACTAAATCCAATTCGTTTAATTGAGATTTACTGGAAGAGCTTTTGAAAAAAAATAAGTGTAGTGTAATGAGGATCCCCTATGACATGAAATAAAATACTGAAACAACTAATAACTCAAACATTACCACTGAATCCAATTCATTTAATTGAGATTTATTGGAAGAGCTTTTAAAAAAGGTTAAGTGTAGTGTAATGAGGATCTCCTATGACATAAAAAACTAAATCAACTAATAACTCAAACAGTACAATTGAATCCAATTCATTCAATTGAGATTTATTGGAAGAGCTTTTGAAAAAGATTAAGTGTAGTGTTATGAGGATCTCCTATGACATGAAATAAAATGATGAAACAACTAATAACTCAAACATTACAACTGAATCCAATTCATTCAATTGAGATTTATTGGAAGATCTTTTGAAAGAGATTAATTTTAGTGTAATGAGGATTGTTACACCATTTTTTGGTCATCTAACCTATTATCATTAGATGGACCCAAGTACACCATGTAAGACCAATTTTACCCTAAGTAAAATTACTTTCACTATGTGAAATAACTTAATAAAACACATTTATTAGGTTGTTTATGGCCTAAACAGGAAACCCCAAAAGGAAATATTAAACAAATCTATATTTGCTTAATTTTCCTCATGGGATAATTAATTAAACAATAATTTAATTATTATTCTTGGTCATGTTTAACCCAAAACAAGGAAATCAATTAGATAAATTCTTATTTATCTTATTATTTTCTAGGAATAATTATTTAAATCTTATTAAAATAATATTCCTTGTTAAATATGACTAAATCATTTATAAATAATTAAATAAATCATTATTTATCTAATTATCTTTCAACCCCCCCGGCTGCGGGTGTTTAATAGATATATGGGAACGTGGCACACAGGCCACTTCCCAATGCAAATGGCCGGTGCAGCCCATATGGCTCCCGGTACCACCATTAAACGATGCATTTACTCTTCGCACTGTGTGAGGGCTCCTCTCCTCGATCGGCCCATTCGGCTCTTGGTTATGGTGGATATGGCGGTCATTCTGGGCGTGCATAGCATTTGTGCAGGGCTGAATGGTGGGATGGACAATCCAGTCTCGCCTATCCCTCTGCAAACGATCTGTTCTTCTGCTATTTCTGAAGCCAGCCTCAAGACGCATACAGGGAAACGAAGCTCGTTAGGAGCCTGCATCGAGCTGGCCCCCAATTTGCATTTTTCCCACAGTCCTTGGTGCAATCAGTCCGTTTTCAATTCTGCTTCTCCTGTGCAGTCCGGCATTGTCGCCCCCTCCTCTGTCGATTCGCCCAGAGCTCCTTTTTGTTCTGCTTCTGGTTCTCTTTCTCCTCCCAGCGCAACCCTGAACTCTCTCTGTCAGACGAGCACTGCTCAATTTGGCTCCAATTCGACCATCATGCCACGCCTCCGCGAGCGCATGAGAAGCCGACGGAGTTCTGGTCGTGGGCGGCTCAACCAACAGCGCCCGCCTCCTGTTCCTGCTCCGGCGTCTGAGATGGATACTGGGTTTGCTATTGATGTTGCTCCTCGTTCTCTTCGACCATCCATCCGTCAAACCTCTCAGCGTGCTGAGTTAAGGTTCGACTGCACCTCCTGCAACGCTATCCTCACTGCTGCCATTATGGTCACACTCCGGGAAGAAGTTCCGAATTTTGGCCCGCCCAGTTCGTTGAACAGGCCTAATCCGCCTCCTGTTGACCTTGCCTCCTCGGCTCCTCGGCACGAGACCAGCATGGCGATTGAACGTGAAGAAGGTGGTCGCGCTCTCAGGGAGGAATCGGTGGACAGAGGCGAGATGTTCACCTGCAGAATTATTGAAGAATCGCCCTCACCCACTCATGAATAGCATCTGCTTGGTTTATCAGGTTCCTCAGTTCTGTTCTAGTGGAAATCTTCTATTTTACAGTTATATTGCTTTGCTATACAGGCAATGTATGTTTTTCAGACATAGTGTTTTTTTTAATTACTACAAACTTAAAACCGGTTTCTCATTGTTGGGCGGTTCAGAAGCTTTGGTTGAAAGGACTGGTTTCCCGTCTCGGGCAGTCCAAACATTGCATGTTTTGCTTGACTATCAAGCCCAACGTTCAGGCTTCCAGAGCTGACGTTGGTGCAGTTTTGTACTATAGCCTTTATACATAATAGCAATTAGTCTCACTTAGAAAAAAAAAAAAAATTATCTTTCAACCACTTCCTTAAAATAATAAATATATCATTTATTTATTTATTATTTACAAATAAAGGGATTTGACCCAAGTCAAATGTCTTTTCCCTCCAACAAATATAATAAAATATCCCATGAAAGGTGGATCTAGATTTGGTTAATATTATTTTAATCATGCACCAAGATCTAGAATGACCCAATATTTTGTTATAAATAGGAGGGTTTTTCCTACCATTTTTCACCTTTTGTTGCCCATTAGATCACTCTGGATCTATGCCCTTGGTCTGACTTTGAGCCATTATTATTATCACATTCTCCATTATTTGCTTTGTGAGCTTCTTTTGAGTTCTATGTTTGTTTGGGTTTTCTACACCAATAAGAGAGAGAAATGCTAGATTTGAAACGCTGAGGACTTTCAAGAACCCATCCCATTGAGGAGAATTGGAAACACCTTTCTTGTTTTCCTCTCAACTTCCCTTAATATAAAAATTCTTTCAAAAATATTGTTCTTGTCTTGTCTATTGGATGCATTGAGAAAAACCTTATTTTTACTTCTTAATGTCTTTTTATGCATAGATCTAGATTTTTGCAGCATTTGTCTTGATCAACTAACCGCAGATCTGAAGATATTGGCAGCCATATTTGATGTTAGGGCTATTTTTTATGCGTAGCTAAAGTGGTATTTTTTCGTACACTTCGACAAAAGATTCATACTAACAACTGGTGACTCCACACGGTTTTTCAATTACAACCATTGTCATTTTTCATATTCCTGCATATCCAGCTGCTTTAGACCCTAGGGTTTCTTTTTATCTTTTTGTTTTTTCTATTTTTATGTTGTTTTTTACCTATGAAACCCTCAAACATTAAAATTTCTAACTTCTGTGTGTTTCTAGCCCTATTGCATAGGTAACAGACATCAACCGCAACTGAGACGACAACTTTTTTTGAAATCTGCCACCGAGACACCCAGAGCTGCAGGTCGTACCTTTCGGCCCAGAACCTATGACCTGGACTACAGGACGCACTTTTCAGCCCAGAATCTACAACCTAGATAGAAAAAAGGTCAGAACCTATGACCTGCACTTTTCTCTACTTTTTTTTAGTAGTTTTTCTGGGTTTGTCTGAAGCTTCTGTCAGGGTTTTCCAGCCTCTGTCTTAGCCCGTTTAGACCTGTTTCTGATCTATTTTACTCAACTAAGTGGAAATCTAGCCCCTTATGGCTTTAGTACCCTCCACTTTTTGTGGAAGAGTTTTAGATGTTTCAGTTGTCTGAATTTTCAGAGTTTCAGCCCTTTTCTTTTCAGATCTGATACCTCACCTTCAGATCCCTTTTAGATCAGCTCTTCTCCCTTTCAAATCACCCCCTATAGTTTTTTTTGGGCTTGCTTCTAGGGTCACCTCCTTGTCCCTTCTACCTTTAGCTGATTTCCTCCTTTTTACAGCAACCTTGCCTCTACCTCTTTGTTGTTTTCTACACCTCTTTCTAGCAGATTTCTCCTTTAGATCCCTGTCCCTCCTGACCTTAGATCTATTGGCCCCTTTTTAGTTTGTTTTGACTAGATTTTTTCCTCTTTTAGACTTGTTTTGAGAGACCCGCCTTCGTGGGTTAGATTGATGCATTGTTAGCTGTTAATTTTCTGTTATTTCAATTTTATATATTGTTATCTGCAGATTTATTTTCAGTTACGTAGCACACTTTTTTCTTTTACTCTCAAAACGTCTGGGTTTAAAAATTAAAATTAACACACGCCACACACTAACCCTAAGTGAAGAAGAGCCTAGTTAACACCGCCAGGAAAAGACTTTAAAATCAATTGACACTGCACCTTTCTGCCCTTGTTTCGACATTGTAATCACTTGATTTTGCACCTCCCTGCCTTTGTTGGTCATTCTTCTTCCCTTTGTGTCGTCATCATTTCGCCCCCAAGGCGTATATCCCAGAGACTTCTTGGCCTTCACCCTCAGTTTCGGGTTGGTCGACTTGCTCCTTCCCACCATCGTCGAGTTAGTCCTCCCCCGAGTCCACACTCTGACTCCTCTTCTGATTCTTTGGGTTCTCCCCCTACTTCTGGTTCTCCCCCTGTTACCTTCACCATGTCTGGTCCAGGGCCTAACGCTAGCAGCAACCCTGGCCCTAATGTTGGGAATGTTACTAGCGGAACCACCACGGGACCTCCCTCAACTGCCCCTTTTCTCCCCTATATGGCAGGTCTCATTCTCCCCGATTTCAATCAGTTGATCAATTATCCTATCTGCTACGATGTTGGTTAGCCTACTATTCCAACCAAGCTCCCCTTCGAAATTCCCAAGTTCGAAGGCCTTGCTGGGGAAGATCCCTCCAACCATATTCGATATTTCCACATGTGGTGTTCATCCAATTCCATTATTGATGATTCCATCCATCTTATATTGTTCAAAATCACGCTGACAGGTGAAGCTTCTAAGTGGTATGTTGATCAAACTGCCTCTTCCCATACCACCTTTGCGACCATTTCCCAAGCCTTCTTATCTTATTTCCAGATCCCTCTCCGATACGACACTGGTACCAAACTCTTCACTTCTTTCCATCAATCATCTTTAACTGGTCTTTCCGCTCATGTCCAGGAATGGTGGAGACGAAGGAGCTGATTTTGAGCTCCTACCTTTGAAGATTGGGTCTACATGGAATGGTTCTTTAGATCTCTCTTACCTGCCATAGGCAAAGATGTCGCATCCCAGTTCCGTTAAACCGAAGAAGCCTCCCTCCAAATATCCTTGAAATATGACCTCATCTATGCTCAGTCTGGCTATGTTTATACCATCCTTCCTGACCTCCCCAGACCCAGTGGTGCTAACACCCCGAGGGCATCTCATTTTGCCGACGGTATCATTGGAGCTCTTTCACATCCATATGCTCAACCTCCTATGGGCTATGGTATCCCTCCGGGAGGGTCCAACACCTCCAGCACTTTTCCCCCTCCAGGTAGCATGTATCCAGGATACGGCATGCCTCCTCCTTTTTCCCAACCTCCTGCTTATCTCAATGTTGCCCACCCTAACCATTACCCTTATCCACAGCCTGGTGCCCCAGCTCCTCCAGCATTTGGACCTCCACCTCCCTTGCCTTCTCAACCCTAGCAACAGCAACTACCACCCCCTCTGGGGCAAGTATTTTCACATCAGGGCGCGACTAATCCTCCTTCTTCTCAAAGAAATAGGAAAGGCAATCAAAATCAATCTGCCCCTAGTACTCATGGATCCAATCCTTCAAGTATTGACTCTAACACTCCTAACCAGCAACAGGGCACTCGGCCCAAGACAGACAGGCCTCTTCGTACCAATAAGCCTTGTTCGTGTTGCGATGTTTACGGTCATTACACTCACGATTGTCCCCTATTACCACAGATGTAGCAGATGTGGGAGTCTCAGGATACATTGCGAGGACAGCATGCCTCCCCTACTGTTTCCCCCAATGTGACTACATAGATCCTGTTGATGACCAATTGATTATTTTCGACACCCGTCAGTCAGACCATCCTCCCCTTCCTTCTTCCGTTGCTTTCCAAATCCCAATCAAAATCTAGAACGCTAACGTTTCTCAATGTATTATTGATGAGGGGGCATCTACCTGTGTGATGTCTACTTCGGTTTGGAAAAAACTTGGATCTCCCGAGCTGGCCCCTTCCACAATCACCCTTTGTGCATGGGATGGCCATGCCTCCCAGCCCATTGGCTTATTTTGTAATTGTCCTATCACTCTTGCGGGCAAGACTGTTTGTGTTGACGTTGAATTCATCGACACCCCTCTTGATTATAACATTATTTTGGGGCGTAGCTACACCTATGCCATGTCTGCTGTCCCATCCGTGGTCCACCGCAAGATGTTTTTCCCTCATAATGGAAAGATAGTCACCATTGACCAGTTGACATATCACGAGCCAAAATCTCAGACTTCCCCTGAGTCGATCATCTCTTCTATAGCCAATAAGAAAACCGTTGACTCTTTGACCAGTGTCTCCCCCCAATGTCTACAAAGACTCCTCCTTGCTTGGAACCTTCCCTGGTCTTCCTCCTCCTCCTGTATCTGATCCTAGCTTAGCGAATGTTTGCATGACGCAATCGTCTCGGGCTGATCTTAAGCGGTCTGCTTTGGCTAGTCAGCAACCTAAACCTCGCTTGCTGCAACTACTCCTAGCCCTTCACCGCAGCCAACCAGACCTCTTCCTTCTGGCCCTTCTCCTACAGCTGGTACCCATGAGCCTCTCTACCCTCCTGGGTCGGTTCCACCAAATCTCAACCATTTTGGAGCCGTTCCTCCTAGCCATTACCCCGCTGGTCAGATACCTTTCCTTGCTCCCCCTCCCGGAGTCTATTCAGTCCCCATCATTGCCACCCTCTCCCTCCCCAATTTGACCCTGGGCATACCCGTCTGGTACCTTGACCCTCCAGCCGCTACCCCACTAGGTCACCCAAAATCATACCTTGCTTTGACACTAGTTCAACCGGTTCCCCTAGCTTCTTCCGTCACTACAGTGCCGCCAACACCTCAACAGGACCCTTCTCCTGTTGTGACATCTATGGGAAATAAAGGCAAAGCTCACAAGGGGGCATCCAAAGACAAGGCCACCCGGACTGACCTTACCCCTCCTCCACCTGCCAAGCCTTGTGCCTTGTGTGATGTCGTCGGTCACGCCACCCATACTTGTCTGGAGTTGCCTCGTATTAAACCCATGGTTAAAGTCGCGTTCCCTGATTCTACAGTCCCTGAACCCTCTGTTTCTTCCTCGTCCGCAACCAAGAACCCAAAGACTCTTCGCACCAACAAACTCTGTGCTCTGTGTGGTGTCCATGGCCATTATTCCCACTATTGTTCTCACCTGACACATTACCGAGCCTCTTTAGAGGTCATTCGTGAGTATGAGGTTGAACAAAATCAATTCGCCTCTCCCATCCTCACGCAGTATGCGTCAGGTCAGCTTGAGGATCCCCCTGCTACCATTGACATCTGCCCCCCCCCCGATGTTGAGATGACAGAACCTACTGCCCCCATCCTCTACCTATCATCATCCATGCGACCCTCAGAGTACATTCCCTCTGAATCCCCTCCTTTTGTTTCACTTGCCCCCCCTTCAACAATATTCTTGGGCTCCACATCATTTGACCATCTTTTTACCTATTCTTCTATCATCCCCCGTGATGATCCGTATGTGAGCCTCCCTTCCCATGCTGATGATTTGGGTCACTTTACAGCATCATGTGGTTTCCCTGACCTTTTCTTTCCCACCCATAACCGGGATGATACCATCCGTATCTATGATGTTCTCTGCAGCATGAGCACCAGCTATCCCTCCCGTAGCTGTCATTTGATGTCTACTATACACTCACGCTGCCATTATTTTTCTTCCTCCTCCCATTTCTTGTCTTGTGACACTCTTTTATAGGACCTCCCGTCCACACCATATATCGGCTATGCCGATGGGGCAAGTCGCTATTTTTGGAATCTAGCCTCGGCAGCTTGGGCCATCTTTACCCCCTTGCATACCCTCATTCTCTCCAATGGGGTCTGCATTGGTACTACCATTAATAATCAGGCCGAATATGATGCAGTGCGCGGTCTCTTAGCTGATGCCCTCTCTCATCGCATCCTCCATTTGCATGTTCGTTTAGATTCCCTGCTTCTTGTCATGCAACTCAATGGTGTCTATCGTGTGCATAATCCTATCCTTTTTAGATGATATTTACGAGTGAAACTTTTGATATGTGAATTTAGCGTCATTACCTTCAGTCATGTACCTAGAGAACAAAATAACTACGTAGATAGCATTGAAAACCATGTTCTAGATTGGCATTTATCACACATATTTCCCACAAGACAATAACATTCAAAATAATCAAAATGATACATATCCATAATATGTGTCGTACAACTTGTTTTTCGAGTCCATCTACTCTGATACATGTGACATGCCCATAGAATGTTACAAAAAACAAAACTCAAAACTGGGGGCACCACTTTCCCCTTCGTACACACTAGTGGGCACCACCTGCCCCACATCTAATCACTATCTAGAGGATCCTGAGCCAATGGCTCTGCTCCCGCAGCTCGTAGATCACGGAAAATTTGACAGGCCATCGCCATGCGCCGCATGACACCTCGCCATTCCGAGGGTAGCCCAATACATAGCTCTATGTACTTGTTGTCTAAGTCTTGCCAACCCCGCTCTGAAACACCGGTCAGCAGCCCCTCACATCTACGACAGATGTCCTCTAGGAGGGCAGTCATATCCTCATTCTGTGTCATTCTCGATCCACTAGCACCTGCAGTTCCTGATACTGTGGGTCGTGCCATATATCCGGTCGGTTTTACCGGAGCTATATCTGCATACCAAAAGTATAAGAATCAGTACCATATATAATATTCACAAAAAATGCACATAAGAGATTAGTTACTTGTCACTTACCATCAGGCCCCCATACTCGACCAGCCGGAAGTGGCAAGTTCGGATCTCCACAATAACTCATCCCACTATAGGGATAGTCATCTATGTACAATGGCATCTGATCCCAATGGGCAAAGAACTCCGGTCAGAACATCCATCCAACTGCCCCTCCTCCTCCTCTACACAGTATTCACCCCCATCAGTGCATCCTGGATTCTCTCGGACCCCCATCTGGTAGGTGTATACGAGGTCACAAGGTTGGGATCTTCTCAAAAAATGAGCACAATACAGTCCCATATGAGCAATCATGGTTCAATTGATGCTTGCAAAGCGATAGCTATCGTTTCAATGACACCAACATCATCTAGGCCCACCCATAGTAGGTCCCACTCAACACTTTCTCCATGATCATCATCTACCCCCGAGTGATGTGGTGGAGCGCCTGGCTGCCCAGGATCCGCAACACCGTTGCAACTACTGCATAGGTCTCTAACCTCTCTAGTTCCCCAATCGGTATCTGAGTCCCTTTGACTTGGAACCCTGTTCGACAATGTCGCTCCACAAACTCCATGATTTTATGCCCCCGCGATAACACTAGCTGTGTATTTCCCACCATCCCTAGTGGTGGGAGACCAGTCAAGAAATATAGATCCTGGACTGTCAACTCGATCCTGTGCCCCTACACTATAAAGATCTCATGATCTGGATTCCAATAACTGAAAATCCAGGCCAACAAGGGCTCCCCAGCTCTCATAAGAGGGTTCTCCACGAATTTCAGAACCCCAAACCTGGCCAGTGCACGACGGACACCCTGATCTGCTTGGATCTTCGACCGTAATGTAACCAGGTCTCTCTCTCTCTAGTTGATCTGTATATCTGCCATCTCTGCACAACAATATCATATTTGTTAGTATACATATAGGAAAAACTGTATCCAACTACAAAAACCCAACTCTCATCCCACAACAACACTGAAATCAGCTCCATCTGTCAGGTCACACTTTTTGGCCAAATCCTGGGATAGGTCGCACTTTTTAGGCCCAAACCTACTTCCCAGGTCACATTTTTTGGCCCAAATAGTGCGACCTGGCCGTGAAGATGAGGGAGGGGCTGTTCCTGAAATTTAGGACCCTAATCTAAACTTTCAATCCATCAAAAAGAAAGAGTAGGATTAGGCCTCTTACCTGCAACTGACGGATCTCGATTCCAACAGTCGGTTTGTCCGCTATGATCACCCCAAGATTTAGGGCCTTCTCTCCTCTCTACATTCACCACAGCTACCAGGAAAATGAATTCATTTGGAGAGAAAAGGCCCTATTAGAATAGAAACCCCCAATTTTTCTTTCACCTGCTACGGCCAAACCATAGCTCTGTTTTACAAACCGTCTGCACCATTGGAAATGATCCAGGTGGAATAATCAGGTACAGGTACAAGAGGCTTGAGTACAAGGCTCAAAAATCAAAGTGTTCAAAAGATTCTTGAACCAGGTTCATGTTGTAGATCTCGTCTTTCTGAATCCAATGGCGCAGACGACACTCAATTCTGAGTCCGTATGAAGAAGTTAGGAGCAGTCAAAGTTCAGAGGTTGACTTGGTGATGTGGCAGACTAAGGAGGCAACAATTTTGCTGAAACCCGGCCACCGGATTCCGACCAACCTGGCCAGATTCCGGGAGAATTTTTGGGACCGTTAAATGCACTCCTTCGGTCAAAAATTCGAAGGTTCAAAAAACCATTGTTTGTTTTAAATAACAATAAAACAAAAAAAAAATATAATAAGGGTGGCGGGCCACCAACCCCGCCACCCCATGCAAATCCATAAGGTTTAAAAAACATAAATGTTGTTGGGGGGCGGTTGGTCAGCCCCGCCACCCCCGTGGTCCCCACAATGGTACATATGAAATGGGGCGGGGGTTGTTAACCCCATCGCCGCCATATATATACACATGGCGTCGTTTTACACGGGGCGGGCCAACCAACATGGGTCCGGCCCCGCACATCAAAATCAGCTCTTTTAAAAATATACAATGGTTCAATGTGGATTTAAAAAATAAAAAACAGTTCAAAATTTCCGCCTTTTTTCGGAGGGGTCGGGATTTGACCACCCGACCTCTGCCCTCATAATTTGGATCCTAACCGCTAGACCAACGGAGCTGCTTGGGTAAGTCCGCCCAGCATTTTTTATATAAACTCGTCTTTTTATAGTGCGCCCAGGCCATGGAGGAGCGGAAGAGTGCGCACGCAGATTGAGGTTTTAATATTTTTTAATGCAGGTCATGTGGAACCATGAGCCCAGAAAGAGGCAGGTGGAACCCTGATTGAGGCTCAATTTTCAGGAGGGCAAAATTTTGACTTTGTCCAAATGGGACAAATTTTATGCCGTTTCAGCACTACTCAGCGCCACGAGTCTGATGGCATGCTCAGTTTATGCATCTGAGTTTTCGATTTTCCAGCCACTTTTGGAAGTGGACTATGCCGGTGTCAGATTTGCACATGTGAGCAGTCGTTTTCCACTTTCTCGACGCCACAAGATTGATGGTGTTTTCAGATTCTGCCGCAGAGCTGCTCAGCCTTTAGCAAATGGCAGCATGAGGTATATGATGTGTATTCCATGTACTTCTTCATTTATTTCCAATTGAGATGCATTATGTCTTGCAGATCCCGGTTGATACATGAGTTGTGGGATCTTGCTTTGTGCTGTTTTTGATGTACTTTCAGCTATGGATTTGTGTCATGTATGAGCCCCTTTTATGCCACATTGGTGGGATGCTCTTATTTGCTATGTGTATTTTTGAGATCCCTTGTTTGCTAGGATTGGCGGGATACTCTTGTTTGCTACATGTCAGTTATGGTCATACCAATAGGAGTCTTTCTTTATGTATGAGAGTTCTGCAGTAGAACATCTCTTAAAGAATTCAAGCCACTCCTGCGTGAGGGAAATTTTTCCTTTTATGTCATAGGAAAGCACATCCATGTACATCTTTTTCAAACAACACATAATGCAGCGGCCTACACCATCTTGACACCGAGGCCCGAAGATGTAGTCCCTCCTGGACGAACTCCGTCATCAAACAACGTGTTCTTATGATTGTTGATCTTGTTCATTTATGTTCCTCTTATTTACAACTACAATTGTTCATTTCAGTTCTTTAACGTCTTAAGTAAATGCAATTCTATTTATCAGCCGAATTAAAAGGTCTTGGTTAAGGGGTATCAAGATTTTACCCCGGATCAGGAAAGCTCTCACCGAGCACTCAAATGGGTATCTGTTAGTTTTTCATGATTCTATACTTCACTATGACACATTTTGTCCACGAAGGGTCTATTCAACTCTCCTCCAAATCTAATTTACTCACTTAAAACACTTGTACTGGGGGCACCACTGTGCCTCTTTATTCGTCCGTCTATTTTTGTCAAGAGATACCCCCTTGTACTCATGTTTTTATGGTCCCCCATTTGGACCTTTACTGTATGGCAGCACCATTGAATCGTCCTTGTTTATAGCATCCGAGTTGAGTCATCGTCACATTCATGGAGTCTATCTCGAGTCCCTTTGTATCCCGATATAGTCCTCCATCCTTCATTTCTTGGTCCCTCTCTCGCGTTGCACATTATAGCCTTCAGTCCCATTGTCCCCTATACCTCATGATATTGTGTCAGTGGCTGCCAGGTCATCCATGCCCTTTATGCTTTAAAAAGGGAAGTCGTCCATTCGCTACTCAGTTCCCCCCATTTCATCATCATCATTGGTGTCAGTCTGTTAGTCGCTCTACTATTTTCTCTCGTGCCTTAGTTGAGGATTCCTTATTGCCTCACCTATGGCGGACCTCCTTTTTTCGACATCAGCTCATTCATTCCAGAAGACAAGTCTAGAGGGCGGTGTACCTTGGTTCCAGCTTCCACTCTTGTTGGGTGCCCCAGATCAGGCAAAGGGACTACTTATTTCCCTTTGACTTGGTTATTTCTCAGCCACAGCTCCTTTCAGCATGATCGCGATCCGTATACTTGATGGGTCCGTGATGCAGCAGCTGATATCGGTGATTTCCGGATCAATGTGAGATGTCCAAAACCTCATGAGGGGGTGGCCCTCCAGGTAGCCCCCACATTCCTGAATGACCTCTTCATTGCAGCCTTTGATGTAGCTCCATATATTTGATGGTGTCGACCTTAGTCGCTTGTAGCACCTCTTTGATCTGCATGTATCAGTCATATTTTGCGATCCCTTCCCCATTGATAGGGGGCATTTGGGTTGTATTTGTATCTCATGTACTCAGATATTATTGTATAAGTCCTGGCTGTTATCCCAGGCACCGCATGTATGTGGTATTTCACATTATTTCTCTTATCTGGCTCATGTTTATGCCAGCATGTACTTTACATTTCGGTCCCTTGTTTACTAGACACACTATTCTTTTGTACTTTGTCTCGACGGGCATAGGTATGCCTCCCCCGCTGCCTGTAGCACAGGTACCCTCTCATAAAAATATACTTGTTGCACCTGTAAGTCTCGTCTCCTCAGGGTCTAGTTCTCCAGCACATTAGGCTACCTTACATTTCTCTCTCTGACTTCCCTTCTGATGTTTGGTGATTGAGTTCTTACAACGTACTTCGGTCATACGATTTTCTCCTAACACTTGCACGCTGGGGGGCAATCTGTTACACCATTTTTTGGTCATATAACCTATTATCATTAGATGGACCCATGTACACCATGTAAGACCAATTTTACCCTAAGTAAAATTGCTTTCACTATGTGAAATAACTTAATAAAACACATTTATTAGGTTGTTTATGGCCTAAACAAGAAACCCCAAAAGGAAATATTAAACAAATATATATTTGCTTGATTTTCCTCATGGGATAATTAATTAAACAATAATTTAATTATTATTCTTGGTCATGTTTAACCCAAAACAAGGAAATCAATTAGATAAATCCTTATTTATCCTATTATTTTCTAGGAATAAGTATTTAAATATTATTTAAATAATATTCCTTGTTAAATATGACTAAATCATTTATAAATAATTAAATAAATCATTATTTATTTAATTATCTTTCAACCACTTCCTTAAAATGATAAATAAATAATTTATTTATTTATTATTTACAAATAAAGGGATTTGACCCAAGTCAAATGCCTTTTCCCTCCAACAAATATAATAAAATATCCCATGAAAGGTGGATCTAGATTTGGTTAATATTATTTTAATCATGCACCAAGATCTAGAATGACCCAATATTTTGTTATAAATAGGAGGGTTTTCCTACTATTCTTCACCATTTATTGCCCATTAGATCACTCTGGATCTATGCCCTTGGTCTGAATTTGAGCCATTATGATTGTCACATTTTCCATTATTTGCTTTGTGAGCTTCCTTTGAGTTCTATGTTTGTCTGGGTTTTCTACACCAACAAGAGAGAGAAATGCTAGATCTGAAGCGCTGAGGACTTTCAAGAACCCATCCCATTGAGGAGAATTGGAAACACCTTTCTTGTTTTCCTCTCAGGTGCCCTTAGTATAAAAATTATTTCAAAAATATTGTTCTTGTCTTGTCTATTGGATGCATGGAGCAAAACCTTATTTTTACTGCTTAATGTCTTTTTATGCATAGATCTGGATTTTTGAAGCATTTGTCTTGATCAACTAACCACAGATCTGAAGATATTGGCAGCTGTATAAATTTGAATAACTGATATGTTATTCGTTGAGATTCTCCTGATCACACACTATTTTAACTTCATGCACAATACAGAATCTCTTCTACCATTGATCATTAATTACGGAAATAAAAACAATCGCATGCGCACATTAAAACCATAAACAATCACACATATGAACACAGTATTTCATGGGAAAGCTTAAAGCTAAAAACCCCAACTATATTTATATTATATGTCATAGAGATCATGTAACAATCATTATACAAAGCTCCTCACAAGCTCTCAGTACAATCTCCAATTGCTACACACTAATCAAGCTAGATCTAGCAAAAGATTTTCTCTAATCTCTGCCACCTGATAGCCTGCCTCTATTGCATAATCAATGCTTAAGAATGGCTCATAAATAACTTCGAACCACCTGGCTTGTACTGCGCAATCCTCATTGGCATCTCCAATCACTGGTTTTTGCAAATCATGCAACAATATAGTCACAACTGATAGTCACACTGCTCTTTCACCTATCTCTTCACTGGTCTCCACTAAAACTGTCCATGCACTGAAGTTAACTGATGTATTCTTTAGTTGATTAATGATTTTATAATTAGTGATTTAATTAATAATTAATTCACACCACTCTCACTAGTGTATCAATCAGTTAGACTAGATACAGCTAGCTCAACTATGTTTAGATTAGTTAAACTGAACACAACTACATTAACTTCCTCAATCAACTCCACCAAACTCTCTCACAAGATTTCTAACTTAAGTATCCATGCAATAGCTCCACTTAACCCTTAGGAATAGCGTAATTCCTTCTGTCAGCTCCTGTGCCACATCTGTGCACTTAACTAAAGTGCTCCAAGAGAATAAGATAATGTTTAGAGTCCAAATATTATTAAGAGCTAATAATATTCGACATATCTATTTTTAGACTGGCAATCTAAAAATAGATTCCGCCCAATATGTCTAAAAATAGAAGTCCATCTATTTTTTCCGACTCGACCAACCATCCACAAACAGCTCTCGTGGGCCCACTTAAGAAGGCTACTTTTCCACTAAGCTCATCATCTTGTTGCAATCTCAACACTCCTCTCAACAAGACAAGGATTATCTCGCCACCTTCTATCCTCGCCTCCGTGGTATTCGATTTTGCTCCTAAGAGTTCCTTCGTCAAGATATCAAGATTCTGATCCTCCTCGTGGGAATGTATGAAAGTAACATGATCTTCCGCTCGCACAATCTCTGATATGATGATACCGAATGTCAATGTGTTTAGATCTATCATGAAATATCGATTAACCGCGAGTTTAATGCAACCTAATTATCATAATAAATCACAAGAGGATCTATGTGAACCGAACAACTCAACTGTGGATCTTCCCTCATCCAAATAACAAGGCAACGAAATTGTCACCACATACTCTACTGAATCGAGGCACACGGGGATTCTCTCGCCCAACATAACAAGAAACTGCTGTCGACCCGATACTGAAAATCCCTCCAGATGTGCTCTTTCTGTCCGTTGGGCTCCCTGCCCAATCTGCATCTATGAAGCCACATAGCCTCACCTCATCCGACTGTCTGTACCATAATCCATATCCCGATGTGCCTCTGAGACATCTCAATACATGCTTGCCTGCCTTCCAAAAGAGCTTGGTAGGCTTAACCATAGCTTGTGAAATCTGGTTAACAGCATAGCATATGTCAGGTCATGTATTGACCAGATACATAAGCGACCCCACCAACTGTCGATAAATAGTGGCATTCACTACCTCTGCCGAAATAGAATCCTCCTTCCTCCATCCACCAGGAAGAGGAGTATCAACAGGCTTGCAGCCATGCATGTTGAACTTCTCCAGTATCTCTCGGGCATACTTGCCTTGAGAAACAAACATTCCATCACTGCGCTGCCAAATTTCCAATCCTAGGAAATAATGAAGGAGGCCCAAGTCCTTCATCTCAAACTCTTTTGCAAGATCATCCTTGCATGAGAGTATCAACAACTCATCACCTGTCAAAATCAAATCATTTACATAAAGTACAATGATCAGCAACTTACCCTCCACCACAATCTGGTATAGGTTCGGATCCGCCTCACTCTTGGAGAATCCAAGTTCGACGAAATAACTGTCTATCCGTGTGTACCAAGCACTAGGTGCTTGTTTCAACCCATACAGCGCTCTCTTGAGCCTACACATATGCGACTTGCTGCTGAAGATCTCGAAACCTTCAGGCTAATCTATGTACACCTCCTCCTCAATCACCCCATTGAAAAATGCAGTCTTCACATCCATCTGATGAATGTGCCACCCCATCTGCGCTGAGAGAGCAAGAATCATCCGTATGGAAGAATACCTTGCGACAGGTGAAAAGGTTTCCTCATGATCGATCCCCTCAATCTGTGAGAAGCCTCGGGAAAAAAATATTGCCTTGTACTTCTCCACACTCCCGTCAGCTACTCGCTTCACTTTGTATATCCATCTCGAACCCACCACTGCTTTCCCTTCCGGCCTTGGGACAATCTCCCATGCATTGTTTCTGACAATTGAATCATACTCTTCCACCATGGCATCTACCCATGCGGGATCCTCCACAGCTTCCTCGAAAGAGGATGGCTCTATCACGATACACTTGCTCATAAGAGCCACGTATCTAGTATACTGATCAGGTGACTGTCTCTATCTGTGCTATGATGTAGGTGCTCCTACAACCTTCTCTGCATCTTGAGCCAGTCGCTCAGCTTCAGTAGTGCACTTTCACCCTCTGATGGTTAGCACTGCATGAGTGGTCTCTTCCACTCCATGAACCTCCTCTTGTGGCTGATCCACATCCAGAGACTCATCCTTAGGAACTAATAGCTCCTCATCTGCATGCAAGTGTGGCTCCCTCTCAAGCGAACACTTCATGGCTTTCTCCTCATGAAATTTGATATCCCATCGCATAACATTCTTGCGACTGTCTGGAAAATACACACGATAGTTGTGGGGCATATCAGTGTACCCCACAAATATCCCAACCTCTACAATCAGCTCCAGCTTCTTCCTGGCATCCTTCATCACATGAATGTAAACAGGTGAACCAAAAATCCTCAAATGGGAAATATCAGGCCTCTTACCAGAAAACGCCTCCTCGGGTGTACTCATGCCAAGTATCCTATGAGGACAATAGTTTTTCACATATACTGTAGTATTGCATGCCTCAGCCCACAAGTGTATGGGAAGGCTCTGATCATGCAACATCTCCCGTGCAGAACCCATAATCGTTCTGTTCTTTGGCTCCGCAACCCCATTCTGTTGTGGGTTATGAGGTGCTATGAGCTCTCTTCGAATTCCTTCTATGCTGCAAAAGTCCTTGAACTCGCCAGAGATGAGTTCACCACCATTGTCACTCCTAAGAGCCTTCACCTGCTTCCCCGATTCTTTCTCAATCAGTGCCTTGAACTCACATAACTTTGAGTATGTCTCGCTCTTCTTCTGCATGAAAAATATCCAACACTTACGAGAAAAATCATCAACAAATATCACATAGTACCTGTGCTTTGCTGTCGAAGCTACTGAGAAAGATCCACACACGTCTGTGTGAATTCTCTCAAGGATCATCGTGGCGCGACTATCCTTCTCGTGAAAGGTGGCTTTCACAAATTTTACAAAGATACATCCCTTTCACTGAACTGACTGCGCAAGAGTACCCTTATGAAGCCCAGTAGAAATCTACGGCAGTATCTTCAAAGCTCCATGATGAAGGTGGCCCAATCTCTGGTGCCACAACTCGCCATCATCCCAGCTCACCACTCCTTCTGCCTTGCCTGACATTACTATGCAGCCATCTACCTGCAATTTATAAAGGTTCTTAACTTGAACCCCTATCCTCCGGGTCTCACCAGTTGCCTTACTGCGTAGGAAAACCTTTCCCTCGCTAAAGACAACACAATATCCCTTTTCTTCTAACATCACCACAGAGATAAGATTCTTCTTCAATCCTGGAACATGCATCACTTCCTTCAATACGAAGGGTTTACCAGACTCCCTCTCAAAGGAAATGGTACCGATACCAGTCGCACTATATCCACCATCATCGCCCATATCGATGTGCACTCCAAGATCTTTCTCATCCAGATCAGTAAACAAATCTCGATCTCTTGTCATGTGAAAAGACGCACCACTGTCAAGAAACCACACTGAATCCATCATACTTGAGACCAATCATGCGATCAGTGAAAAATCCAGCTCAAACTGCGAGGCTAAGGCCTCTCTAGCTGCAGATCCAGCAGCCTGCTTAGTTTTCTTCTTCTGTGGACAATTAGTGGCGTAATGTCCATGTTGGTGACAATGAAAGCACTTCACCTTGGACATGTCCTGCTTCTTGCCTTTCACACCGGATTGAGAAGTATTCTTCTTGCTCTTTCCCTTCTTTGCTTTGGCAGCCAAAGCGCAATTTTCTTCATCTGATTTCTTTGATGAAGATTCGTCCCTGGTACTTTGCCTTATCTCCTCTTGCACAAGATCCGACCAAAGTCGCTCCCATCATGGCAATTTCTCCCGACAATTGACAGAGTCCTGATAAGAATGCCAAATCTTTGGAAACCCAAGGAGAGCCAAGCTCACCAATTCCTCATCATCAACAGTAACCCCCACACTTCCCAGCTCATCCCTGCATTGGATGAACTTCATGAGGTACTTGGGCATATTGTCACCTTTCTCCATTTTTATGTTTCTGAGTCTATCCTTGAGCGTCAAATTCCTCTGGTCGCTCTTGCTTTGGAATAACTCTGTCAACGCTTTCCACATCAATAATGGAGAAGCTTTACCATGAAAGCTGGACACTATGTGATCCTTCACACCTTCAAACAAAATCCTTCGACACTTTTTTGTCTTCTTTTGCCATGCGTCAAGTATGGCATCATCGCTAGAAGTAGGTTTTGGAATTTCTGCATCTATGAACTCCTTCAACCCATTGTCATCTAGCACCGCCTCCATCCTGTCCTTCCATGCAATATAATTCAAGCGTTCCTCACAGCATTCTCCAATCGTAACCGTTGAAAGACATCTCAACTTCAACACCAAGAAAACACTACTGCAAATTCGAATTCCACCAGCTCAAAACTCAACCTCTTCAATGTTTTGCAATTTCTCCAATGATCAATATCACTCCGATACCATGTATAAATTTGAATAAATGATATATTATTCACTGATATTCTCTTCATCACACACTATTTTAACTTCATGCACAATACAGAATCTCTTCTACCATTGATCATTAATTGCGGAAATAAAAACAATCGCATGTGCACATTAAAACCATAAACAATCACACATATGAACACAGTATTTTATGAGAAAGCTTAAAGCTGAAAACCCCCAACTATCTGTATATTATATGTCATAGAGATCATGTAACAATCATCATACAAAGCTCCTCACAAGCTCTCAGTACAATCTCCAATTGCTACACACTAATCAAGCTAGATCTAGCAAAACACATGCTCCAATATCTGCCACCTGATAGCCTGCCTCTACTGCGCAATCAATGCTGAAGAACGGCTCATAAATAACTTTGAACCACCTGGCTTGTACTGCGCAATCCTCATTGGCATATCCAATCACTGGTTGTTGCAAACTGCGGCGTATAGTCACAAATCGATAGTTTAATCGCTCTTTCACCTATCTCTTCACCCATTCCATCGAAATCGTCCATGGCAATTTGCTAATCGATGTATTCTTTAGTTTTTTTAATGAGTTTATAATTAGTGATTTAATTAATAATTACCTGTTAACCACTCTCACTAGTGTATCAATTAGTTAGACTAGATACAATTAGCTCAACTGTAAGTTGATTAGTTAACCAATTACAACTCCATTAATTTCCTCAATCAACTCCACCAAACTCTCTCACATGAGTTCTAACTTAAGTATCCATGCAATAGCTCCACTTAACCCGTAGGAATAGTGTAATTCCTTCTATCAGCTCCTGTGCTACATCTATGCACTTAACTGAAGTGCTCCAAGAGAATAAGATAATGTTTAGAGTCCAAATATTATTAAGAGCTAATAATATTCGACATATCTATTTTTAGACTGGCAATTTAAAAATAGATTCTGCCCAATATGTCTAAAAATAGAATTCCATATATTTTTTCAAACTTGATCAACCATCCACAAATAGCATCCTGCAACTCATAGAACATCATCCATATGTCTAAAAATAGACATAGTCTAAAAATAGACTTTGCGTCAAAAATAGCCTGCGGGCCCAGTTAGTGAAGGCGACTTCTTTCCACTAAGCTCATCATCTTGTTGCAATCTCAACAATAGCCATATTTTATGTTAGGGCTATTTTTTATGCTAGCTAAAGTGGTATTTTTTCGTACACTTCGACAAAAGATTTATACTAACAAGGATTTCCTATGATATGAAATAAAATGCTGAAACAACTAATAACTCAAACATTACAACTGAATCCAATTCATTTAATTGAGATTTATTAGAAGATATTTTTAAAAATATTAAGTGTAGTGTAATGAGGATCTCCTAGAAAATTACTCTATCTATAAGTCACTAACCATTTTAATTTAAGATTTAAATGGTATTTACTTGGTCGAGCACAGTAACTGTTTAACTATGAAAGACAAGAAATGAAAGCTAAGAAACTACTGCACCTATGAGTCACTATCCATTCATCAACAGACTTTACTCAGTTGGATACAATAATTGCAAATTATGAAAACAGTAATTGAGCAAAAAGTAGAGATGAATGCTAAACAGAAACTAGAATGAACTTAGCTAGAAAACATGAAACCTCCTTAGCAGCAGGGGCCCTCTGCTATCAATTCAGTGAACTCCTTAGCTCCTTGAAGATGTGATCAAAACAGCATCAAAGAACTTCTTTATTGATAAACTCACAAATCTACATCCCATTCCATCTCAAGCTTTGTTACAAAACACTCTATAATCTTTTCTCTTCTTCTCCTATTTTTCACATTTTTTGATAGGAGAAAGCTTCTCCTATTTATACAAAAATATGAGAAGTTATCTCATTAATGAGAGTCCATGAATCTCTCTCTCTATCTCTAGAGTTACAATCAAATAGGAAATGATAAGACACATGTATTTTTAGAGTTTCAATACACAATTGGAAATGAGACACATATCTTCTTAGAGTTTTAATACAAAAAGGAAATGAAACACATATCCTCATGATCCCATGATCTTCTCCAGTCAAATTCGAATTTGGTTTTGGTAGGCCACATAAAGGTCTTTTAGAATCTTCCTTTTGACCTACACATGGCAACAATCTCATCCCACTTGTTAGGTATAAGCATATGCACATTATTTTCTAATTTTTAACCACAAATTTGCCTAAAAATGCTAAGAATTAATAAAATTTGGAAAAACATAAATGTAACCCAATAGTGGTAATGATAAAGTAAATGTAATGAAATGGAGGTGGAGTGAAGGTGGTAATATAGAAATATAAGTGAAAATGTAATGGAAGTGAATGAAAATTTCAAGGCCCAACATACCCCCAATTGAAGCTATTGCATGTCCTCATGCAATTTATTACATTAATTATTTTTTATCCTTGAGCTTCGACTTAACTTTGCGTGATATCATTTGATAACTTCATACTTCTGCAAAGTGTTTTACTTGAATTGCAACATGGTTGGTTCTTGTGTTACAACCATATTTTGTTGTGGCATTCAATTTTGACCTTTGATCTTTGCATAATGATAATTTGATTTTTATTGCAAAGTATATCTTTATTGTATTGCATCATGGTTGGTTCTTATGTGACAACCATGATTGTGGTTGTATCCAATCATATTTTGAGTACTTTTGAAAATCCATTGTATGCTCATAATAATAATGTAATAGTTGATATCTTTTGGAATTATGTGGGTTTCTAAATGCGATATGAACGTGGAAAAGTATGAATATGAATGTATTCCCCCTCCCCTCCCCCCACCCCAACTGATGGTATTAGCAATGAGGAAGAGATATTTTTTTCCAAAAATTATCATTCTAGCTTTTTAAGGAATTCTATGGTAAAAAGTTAGAAAATGACGTACGTTAATTTATCCTTTGGAAATGGATGAGTTGCGTGTGTGTACTGAAGAGTGTGGCTGTTGATGTTGTTGGACTATATAAACAAATGAATATGATCTGCTTCTTTGTTCTCTTTGTGTTGATGACAAGATTGGGATCTTTATTGCTGCTGATACAAATTGATTCCTGCTGCAAACTGCTGAAATGATGTAGTCTTCAATCGTTACAAAATCCGATGGTACAATTCTAGTCATGTGAATAAATTTTTTGATGTCGAGCATGAAGAGAAGTCATTGGATTATCGACTATTGATGAATGTGGTTAACCAATGCGAGGAAAACTCACTATTAATGTCAATGAGTCCCAAGGTACCTAAGTACATCTTGCGAAGTGCGAATAGATGGGCTGATGTCGAGCTACTTGCAAGATCTGACGATCAAGGGACATTGATGTATTCCCATGATTGTCAGTGAGAGAACTTGTCATTAATGCATACAAGCCTCAAGGTACTATTAAGGACTCTAGTCTTGGACCTAAATAATGTGCTGATGTCAATAGGCCAAGACTTGTTAGAAGGAAGGCCTTAAGGAATCCTCCATCATCTAACGCGAGCATGAAAGAATAATTTTTGAAGGACTATGGATTCAATAATTTGCATTGAAGCAAGGTTTATTTGCAAAATGAAAAGGATAGGAAAAGGAAAATGGAAATGGACAATGAAAAATGGTAAATGAAAATGGTAAATAAGCATGTAGGTGAGCTTCTTGCTTTTATTTATGGAGTAGACAAAAAGTGATGGAAAGTGTATGTGAATGAAGGAAAATGAACAACTAACTCTTGTTGGGAACATAATGGTGGTTTGCTTTGAATTTCTTGGTTGGATTTACAATTCAAAAAGGGAGGAAAATTAATGGTCTTTATGGATATGAAACTGGACTTGTTATGTTTCTCATGAAATTGGTCCTTTGAAAACCAATCGTGCACAATTAGTTTCCCTCAATGATCATTCGATCATCCCAAATCTGTAAAAAAACTAGACATAAAAAACATAAGTGTGTTCAAAAATAAATTGCTAATTCCTTTCTGATTCTTACGCAAAAATTTGAATGTCAAATGAAACAGATTAAGGAAAATCAAAAGTGTTATATCTAGTCCAATTCATGATATCTATAACAATCCATTTTTAAAGAATAACCATGAAAAATAAATCAACTCCCTGTCTTTAGATGACTTCATGCACTATGCTCAGTAAAACAATTGGCATCACAAAGATTTGATGTGTTCTGCAAGTTAAAACTTCATAGAAAAATACACATCAACAATATTAATGTCAATTGTTCAGAAATCATCTAAAAAATCTTCCAATTGTCCTGAAAACCATTATTAAGAAGAAATTATAATAATTTTTTATTTTTTTATTTTTATTATTATTTTTTATTTTTATTTTTATTTTTTTTGAATTTATTTATTTATTTTATTAAAAATAAATTACTAATAAAGATTTTACTTTATTTTTTATATTTTACTTTTTTTAATGAAATAAAGCATGGATGAAATAATCGTCTTTGTGAATATTTTTGAAACAAAGTCATGCCAATGCCTCTTTCATGCAAGATAAAAATAAAAAGCTTGAAATTTCTAAAGTCAAGTTCCTAACTATGAAAGAGATGGAGGTAGAATCCTTCTCAATTTATACAACTTGCATTTGATGCACTTGTGATAATGCACTTGCCTCAAATAATCCATTTGTCACTCATCATGTGCCACCAGAGATGAATTCTACCACATTTTCTTTCAGATAAGGAAATCATATCCGTGATTATTTCTCAAAAGTGAATTTTATAAAACAGTGATTGTTTACAAAAAAAAAAAAACGTTTTTCTCTCACACACACTGCAAATTAGTGCTCCGAAGAACTCTGAATTTCTTACAAATGGCAATGGATTTCAGAAATTTCTTATCATATTACCTAATTCACCTCATTCCCGAACAAACCCATGTTTTATTTTTTTCTAATGCGCCTCGGTTTGCTCAGAAAATGTATTTTAAAATCAGGTCTTTTTAACAATTACGCATTTTGTTTTCTGGCAATTACTTCTTCAATAAAATTGTTGTGGTTTTCTTTGATTTTATTTGTAGGTTTTAAAGTGTAATGACTTGTCTCTCATAGAGAAGTTTAGATCGATCTCCCTCATTTCAATTACCTGCAATGGAATCTGCAATATTCTCTTCATCAGCAGTCTGAAATCTTCTCTTTATCAGAAATTTCTTCATGTGATACACTTCCATTGTCTGTCCCTGCAATTGAATTTGTAATTTTCTCTTCATAAGAAATTTTCAATCTTGTCCTCATCAAAATTTTCTTCATTTGATATACCTTCATTGTCTACAAATTTTAAAAATGATTTCTAATAACTGTTGTTTGAGGAAAAAAGAATATGGAAAAAAGAAGGTTCCATTTTTTTTATTGTATGTAGGTATTTATTATTAGTTAAGAGAACCTCTATATATACATAATTTTTAATTTTTTTAATTTTTTAATTTAATTTTATTTTTTTAATTGATTTGTTAATAAAATTATATATATTATATTTTCAAAGATATACATATATATTTTATTGAACAAAACAATTTATTGAAATTTTTTTTTCAATTTTTTTTTCAATTTTAAATTTTATTAAATCAAATGAAATAATGAAAACATTTTTTTTTATTTTAACATAAAATTATTTTTCTGATCCTCTAGATCGCACAAAGTGCAGGAGGAGAGCATACTCGAGAAATTATAAATTTTATTTTTTTTTAGATGTAAGAAATAAGGCTACTTAGTTACATTTCCCCGGCAACAGTGCCAAAATGTTTATTCAATTTAGTGTCCTAAATTTTTAACATAAATTATTGACCAAGGCTAGTAAACTGATGAAGTGTAATGCACTATATGTGCCTAAGTATCCCTTTTTCCTACTTCGTTGTTTTAAGGTTTTGATGTTTTTGGGAGTTTTTGTATTTTGATCCTTAGCATTCTATAAAAAAAATATGAGATTAAATATATTTAAAAAGGAAGGAAAGGAAAATTTTGTCAAATGAATTAAAGCAGAGTTTTATTTACAAGTTTTTGGAGTTTATTTTCTAGTTAAGAAATGATGAAAACTAGAAATACTAATCCATGGATATTGCGTCTTAATTGAGAATTCAATAAATGAAAGCAACTAATAACTCAAACATTACAACTAAATCCAATTCATTTAATTGAGATTTATTGGAAGATATTTTTAAAAAGATTAAGTGTAGTGTAATGAGGATCTCCTATGATATGAAATAAAATACTGAAACAACTAATAACTCAAACATTACAACTGAATCTAATGCATTTAATTGAGATTTATTGGAAGAGATTTTGAAAAATATTAAGTGTAGTGTAATGAGGATCTCGTATAACATGAAATGAAATACTGAAACAACTAATAACTCAAACATTACAATTGAATCCAATTCATTTAATTGAGATTTATTAGAAGATATTTTGAAAAAGATTAAGTGTAGTGTAATGAGGATCTCCTATAACATGAAATGAAATATTGAAACAACTAATAACTCAAAAATTACAACTAAATCCAATTCATTTAATTGAGATTTATTGGAAGAGCTTTTGAAAAATATTAAGTGTAGTGTAATGAGGATCTCCTATAACATGAAATGAAATATAGAAACAATTAATAACTCAAACATTACAACTAAATCCAATTCATTTAATTGAGATTTATTGGAAGAGCTTTTGAGAAAGATTAAGTGTAGTGTAATGAGGATCTCCTAGAATATTATTGTATCTATAAGTCACTAACCATTTTAATTTAAGATTTAAATGGTCTTTACTTGGCCAAGAACAGTAACTGTTTTAACTATGAAAGAAAAAAAATGAAACCTAAGCAACTACAGCACCTATGAGTCACTATCTATTCATCAACAAAATTTACTGAGTTGGATACAATAATTGCAAATTATGAAAGAAGTAAATTAAGAAAAAAGTACAGAGAAATGTTGAACAGAAACTAGAATGAACTTAGCTAGAAAATGCATGAAACCTCCTTAGTAGTAGGGGCCCTCTGCTACTAATTCAGTGAACTCCTTAGCTCATTGAAGATGTGATCAAAATAGCATAAAAGAACTTCTTTATTGATAAACTCACAAATCTACATCCCATTCCATCTCAAGCCTTGTTAAAAAATACTCTACAATCCCTTCTCTTCTTTTCCTTTTTTTTTTACACTCCCATGATAGGAGAAAGCTTCCCCTATTTATACAAAAATATGAGAATTTATCTCATTAATGAGATTCCATGAATCTCTCCCTCTATCTCTAGAGTTACAATCAAAATAGGAAATGATAAGACACATGTCTTTTTAGAGTTTCAATACAAAATAGGAAATGAGACACATATCTTCTTAGAGTTTTAATACAAAAAGGAAATGAAACACATATCCTCATGATCCCATGATCTTCTCCAGTCAAATTCGAATTTGGTTTTGGTAGGCCACATAAAGGTATTTTAGAAGCTTCCTTTTGACCTACACATGGCAAAAATCTCATCCCACTTGTTAGGTATAAGCATATGCACATTATTTTCTAATTTTTAACCACAAATTCGCTTAAAAATGCTAAGAATTAATAAAGTTTGGAAAAACATAAATGTAACCCAATAGTGGTAATGGTAAGGTAAATGTAATGAAATGGAGGTGTATTGAAGGTAGTAATATGGAAATATAAGTGAAAATGTAGTGGAAGTGAATGACAATTTCAAATCCCAACAAACATGCTGAATAGAAACTGAATGAAAATCTTCCTGGAGTTCCTTAACTTAGTGCTCCCAGTGAGAGAGAACCAGACTATCCAATGTCACATATACTTTAAAACTCTAATTACCACTTTTGAGTCTCCAACAACCTAAAGATTCTGAACATCTTTAACCATAGAAAAATTTAATAGGGCCCAAAGGGCTACTTACCTTGCACAAATATTAGTACCACTACCAGTTCCAATCTTGAGTTAAAATTAATGATCATAACTATAATGAAGGACAATACCAGCAACATAATCACCCAACATTTGACATGCACCATAGAAATAACTCCAAGTAATATTAGGATTGAAAGAGGAGCATGCCTAAGGTTGAACCTCAAAGCCCCTGCTTTACGCATTTAGTTACACTTTTTATCATCATCTTATTTTCGTAAGACTTCTCATATTTGTTTGTAAGAACATATAAGATATTGGGAAAAATCTTTCCATCCTCTAGCAACATTATAATCTATTTTCAAGTGATTAGCACAAGATAATGTGAATTTATGACCAATCCAAGCTAATTGGAGTTGGGATGAGTTGAATTTAGTAACTTTTGTTCCTTTTCCAATTGAAGCAAGGGAAGGTTATTTTGGTTTCCATTATCAATGACCATATATGCTAATTTGTGCTTGATTTGACAATTATATGTATAAAGAGCTTCCTTGTTGCAAGAAAGACTATCGTTGGGCATTAGCATCAAGTGTGGATCAATGTAGCTGGGATTGTTGACATCAACCTCTAAGTCTCCAACCTCTCAATAATTCTTAGAAAGGAAGTGAACATTTCATTTAGGGTTGAGTTGATTCTTATTCATTGTTGGTCAAGTTATTCACAAGGAAGAACAAGTTTAGTATTGTGAAAGAGGCCGAAATCCTTTTTTCCATGGGTCAAGTTCAGTTTTTCCAAGGGGTTGAGTTATCCACTCAGGAGGTCCATATTCACTCTTACACTCAGCTAGTCAAATTCTATAACAAAGGAAGTACAATAACCAGTCACAAGGGAGCTCAAATTTTGTCTTTGTCTTATGGGCATGTTTTTGGAAGCCAGGATTGATATTTTTCTCATTTTCTAAAGTTTGTACCTCCTAAGAGTGACATTGTGTTTAAGGATGAGTTGCTAAACAAATTTCTTTGCTAGTTGTAGCATTATTGTGGGTTGATTTAACCTCTTCTGGATGCTATACAATATCTATGTGTGGGTTATGCAGATGCCTTAATTACATGTGTGCAGAGGGTGTCATTTAGGAGAAAAATGGAGCCATAAATGTTGTTGGGTTTGTACAATGAGTAAAAGTTGGTCATACTCTAGAAATTAAGCTCATAATTCAAGGGGTCAACGCTGGTCCATTTCAACCTTAAGAACTGATATTTTTCACTTATATTCATAAGCCTCCAAACCATGTTCAATTACCCTTATTCACTCATTGTATATGTTGATTTAAATCTAAGAAATTGATTGTTTATGACTTGGAACTATCTTCATATTGCCTTAAATCAACAATGTATAAAACTTATGGGTTTAGTATTAGTTTGTGTATTGACAAATAAATGCGTGTGGATGATTACTTTCCATGGCTCTCTTATCAGTCCCTAAATTTTGTAACATGGTGCTATATAATTCTAAATTAATTTCATGAGTGGAAAGGAGTTAGTTTTGTATTGTATAGTGCATATCATTGGTGTATTCCTTGCTGAGTTTAATTTGAATGGTATAATGTTGTTGGAAGCGTTTTTCGGTGTATTCCTTGCTGAGTTTAATTTGAATGGTATAATTTTGTTTGAAAGTGTTTTTAGGCATTTTTCTAGCACTTTGTTGTTCATCTAAAACTAAACAAATGGCAGATTTTAGTTGATAGGCTAGATAATTGAAAAAGCTCTGACTATAAAAAGGTAAAACAACATTCCATGTAAAGTAAAAGGGAGAACTTAGGGATTTAATGACCTAACATTAAAAAAATTGGACAATATTTTCCTTTTATAAAAAGCCTACCACAAGCATCACATGAAGTATATCCCAAAAGCCACCTACAAAGTTGAATAGATACAAGTTTAGAGCCACTAGATTATTGTCTTTAGTTTGAAGTAATAAAACTCCAAACTATAATAAGTAGACTGAATTTTCATTGCATGTGACAATGCATATTCATTTATAAAAAAATAGGTGATATATAAGATGAGGTAGCCTTGCATATAGATACCATATATTATAAAAGGAACTAAAAAAATGATAAAAAATGCTTGGCATCATGCTATAACATATCATGTTCAGCTCACTGTCTCCTTTCTCATACCATAAAATATCTTAATGTAAGAAAGACCATCTTAGGAAAATTCAGACAATATCAAATAATACTTCACTAGTCATGATTGTTGCCTTTAAAAAATGGCTTTGGCCTTCCTCATTGAACCTTGATCCACCTCTTATGATACTATGAAGATCCAAACCATCATGGATATTATAATTGGTTTCTATCCAAAATGTACAAGCATTGTAAACATACATGGATTTCAAGAATTATTTGTGGTTATAGGCTCATACACATAATTGGAATCTTCACTGTGCCAAATTCACCAACCAATATTACTAAAACAACATGATGTCCCAAATTTTAACATGACCTTTACCATAAGCACCATCCAAAAATACAAAAACATCAAAAAGGTAGTGAGCACTACTAACATCAATTAGTTATCAAGATTATTATGATTATTTTCTAATGACAGCATCAGGTTGTTATAATTCGTGGTTGAACTAATCCCGTGATGGTAGAAACTGGAAAGGAGATACATGTCACTAGAACCAGTGAGTTGATCCTAAATAGCCTCATCTTCACCCTCAAAATCAAAAACCAACCTAATCAAGTTGAAAATTTTATTTGCAACACATAATCACTTGCATGCTAGTAGGCGATTATCGTTGCATTTGAAGTAGAACAACTTGCTTTGGTACTTCGCTAATTCAACAAGTTTAAATTTAATTTGATTTCTATTGCTCTCTCTCCTTGTTGGTTTAGTGGCAATGGAAGCTGCAAAAATAGGATATAAGGATTACTCAGTAGTGAACAAGGACTTCCAACTGAACTCACTGAGTTGTGTTAGCTTTTCCCTAGTAACTCATAGAAAAGACACTAACACTCACTATATTTTAAAGATGTCGTGGCACATGAAATTAAGTCAATATCATCACAAAATCATTCCAGGAACAAAGTGACAAGAAGAGGAATTAATAGACTACATAATAAGGGTTGCTTCTCAGATGTCCAAATGCATGTTGTGCTACAATTCCTACACGACGCCTTTCAAATGTATCACAATCAAATCATATCTTGAGGAAATCCTTCTTTATACTGTTTGAAGGAAATTCTCAAGGTTTTGAATACATATCTACCGTCAAATATTAAAACTACCTTTGTTGAATACAAGACTTCCAGCCACGAGAAATTAACCAGGTTGGTAAGAGCAAGGTATTGTCATAACTCCCACAAGGATTCAAATCTAACAAAAGTGGCCAGCATTCCCCTACTATTTCTCTTTTTCTCTTCATGTCAGTTTTACACCCAAGGTGGATTAATGTAGTAACCGAGTCATATTCTCCTATCACTTCTGTTATATGCTTGCTATAATGTTTTAGACCAGGTTTGGTATGTGGATTGGTTCTAGTGATTGAGTTGAATTGGTCTATGTACACTTTTTATTAGAAACATTGTATGAATTGACCTTGCAGAGTTTAAACACTGTAGCAGTTAAGAGAATGATGATTGGTCTTTATGATAGCTATGGCAGTTGGCTGGTATTGGCATGTGTAACTTTTGCATCTGTCCTTAGTGAGATTCAAGGGTGGAAAATAGAGTTGTCACAACACCCCCTAATGTGTGAGGTAAGAAGAGGAACCAATGGTCGAAACACATTCTAATAAGCATAAGTTATGAGGAATTCCAAGGAAAGAGCTAAATATCAAGGAACTAGTAAGTACTTGCAATCTATTGTCAAAAAATAGATAGGCATACCATTGCTTAGAAGAGAAACAAAGCATGGCTGCCAACATAATACGTTGTGGATCCATGAAAATGATCATATCCATAAGCAATTGCAATGTGGATATGTCATAATATACATCAAGAAAAAAATTAATACCAATGGGAAGATGTAGTAATCGTAAGATAGTCATATACTCCATCACAACTTAGGAGGGGTAGCATGAGTGACGTGCCTCCAAAGCCCAAGGTCTTTGTTCCAACCCCGATGGTATGATTCTACATCATGTGAATGGATAAAATATTGGCATACAACAATGTATGAAGTATCAACAGTTAGTGCTATTCTTACCTCTCCAAAATGGGAAGTAAACATTTTTTGATCGACACTTTGAAGTTGAGAAAGCTCAGCTCGAGATCCTAAATATTGGGGATAAAAAACATGAATGGAATCCCCATCAAAATCTGCACCAAGTGGCCACCATATTAGAGGGTTAATAATCATTGTAGAGCCCAGATGTACGTATGATTATAATCCATGTAATGAATGTTTGTGGACACTTGGAGGACCATTAATCAAAACAAAATCCTTATCTTGCAAATATATTTAAGCTAATCTCTAGGAAAATTTTTCCTCCCTTGAAACATTTCAATCCCTAAGAAGGCAAGCTATTGAACCAATTTCTTAGTAGATCTTGCATTTCCACTATCATTTCCTAGCTCATTCATAAATATATTTCTTTGAGAAACACAACGAGCAAGAACCAAATCATCCAAACATGCACTAAAAGCATCTAAGGATAAACATTCATTCAAAAAAAGTTCAATTGAATTCAAGCACTTCACTACCACTCTTGAACCTTTGCACTTAACAATTGCATTAAAAATTTGAGTAAGAAAAATCAACAATTGTGTTTTATCACCATTGAATAATATAATTTCACTATTTCTTATGAGAAGCCCATTCTCCTCACAGTTCAAATCAAGAGGTAAGTCCTTCTGAAGAAGTTTCCTAGCTGTCCAAAATGGCCCTCCATCATGCACTTTAGTGACTGTTGGTTCATGCAAGTTTCCATAAGTCCACATTGATAGTTGATTTAGTGTAGTTTTATCCAACATAGATTTGATATATTATGATGTAATCAAATTTTGGAGGCCCAGGTGTAACCATAGTTTTAAAAACACACAATCCAAGATCACCTTGAGTCGAATATTGACTTGGAAAGTTAATCGCCTCACAAATAATGCGACCACTCGTTATAAAGATCTGGAAAGGGCACCGCAGATAAGAAAGTGTTGTCTTCATATATAGTTCATAGCCCTTGTCTTCCATTTGATCTTGCAACTTCAAAGCCTCTAAGATCTTGTTCTCTTTTATTAGCCCATAAATTATGGTACTGTATGTAATTATGTCAGGCATGCAGTCATTCTCATTCATTTCTTCGAGGAGAAGGAAATCTTCATCCAATTTCTCTCCCTTGCAATATCCATTGACCAATGCATTATAGGTCACTACAGTTAGCTTTATTCCGCTCATTAAAGATTCACTGAAAATATCTTTAGCCTCATCTAATCTACCTACTTTGCAGAAATTTTCTACTAGCAAGGTGTAAGTATAAAAAATTGGCTTACAGCCCTTAGTTTTAATTATACTCAACCACTCCAGGGTCTCTTTAATACACAAAGTTTATGTATTAGAAAGGTACATTTAGAAATTATTTCAATTTTCATTTTGTGTTTTCAAGTTAGATATTGTTTTCAAGTTTTCACATTTCTAATTTTATTGCAATGTGGCAGACTGATTGTGGCAGTACAGGAACAACCCCAGGACAGGATGATCGTGGAAAGGGTCCAGCCGAAGAACATGTAATGTGCCAGCCTTTCTCTATCTTCAGGTATTTTAGTTATTTACCTAACTGAAATAATGTTAATTTTTTTAAAATATGCAGATGCCTAGCCATGGTGCGCCCGATGATCCCTCAACGACAAAGACTTTTCTTCATCCCCATGTCCATTGTTGTTGCTGCAAAAAAAGGCGCAAAAAGAAAAGTTGGAACTTGAGCGTTTGGTATAAGTTACGCCTCAAACACCTAAATTAGGAATGAGGATAAGACAACTTATGACCCAGCTAGAAACATATACGGTAATAATAAAAAAACAAAATGATATTTTTTTTGTTTTGCATGAGATCAATTGTGATAGTTTGATTTTTAATTTTTACATTAACTAAACTAACAAAACAATTCTTTTGTATGTAGTATTATTTGACACCTGCTGCCCCCAGTGTTGGTGGTAGTGAGAAACAAAGGCAAGAGATTGCCTAGGAACCCTCTCGTACACCTTCTATGCCTTTAGGTGGCAGCCAAGAAATGCACTTTGCCCAAGAAGACACCCAACCAACCGTTGAATGTGTTGGCAATGATGAGGTTGGTATGGCCAAATATATTATTGCATTTCTTGGAGCTACACATGTCACCTCCACGGAGACCACTAATGGCACATTTTTGGTGAGCAATGTAGGTGTTCCTATAAAGCACATATAACTCCTAGGTAAGTTTTAATATTTTAACTATTTCATGTACTCTATCTAAAACATATTTTACCATGATTTTATTTTTAAATTAATGATAATATATTTTTCTATGTAGGAAACAATGAGTTCTACAGGTTTTTGGAGAGCAAGGAGTTGGTAATTTTTGGCCCAACCATATGCACAAGGTGGAATTCCCAGAATTCCAACCTGAAAAAAGAACTTCTAGATTATCTAGAAGCCCTTTTTGGGGTGGGTACATTTGATAGAACAGCGGTCGCTCGAGTAGTTGGAAAATATCTGAAATATACCAAGGACACCTATAGGACACAATTGAAAATTAACTCTAGATACACGCATCCTCTCACAGTTCCAGAGAGGGAGTGGAGAGCACTCATCGATGACGGAAAAGAGAAAAAGGCCAAGAAAGAAGGAAAAAAGCTAACTGGACCCGCAAAGTAAATTACAACTTTAATTCAGTAGCTTTAATTTTCTCTATGTCTAAAATAAAAGTGTGCTACGTCATATCTGACTTCAAGCTTTTGATGATAGGTTGCCTGACACCTTGAAGGCAACCAAAGCTAGAATTGAAAAAAAATGCCATCACAAGCTAGGCCAGGGCGGCTACTTGAAATTAACCGCAAGAATTGTAAGTAGCTAAACAACTTATAATTAATTGTAGCGCCTTCCAACATTTTTGTAATCCCATCAAATAGCATTAAAAATACACAATCATATGTAATGTAGGGTGATGAATTTGAAACGGAAACCACAGAGGAAGACAGAGAGATCACTTTCCATTCTGGCTATCAAGTCATAGTTGAACATCGCAGAAGCTTGGGATAGGTCCCAAGATCCAGAATGCCTGATAAGGTAAAATGTTAACCTTTCAATATGTTTGTTTTCATCCATAAATTTAATGTCTAACAACTTTTTTTAAATTAGGGGAGCAACACTTTCAACGAGCCAAATAACCTAATTATAGAGCAGTGCATTGAGAGTGAAATATTTCCAGAATTACATGGTCCTCACGTGTAACCTAATCATTGTAGTGGGGACTAGGCCGAAAATGCTACTATCAGTGAGGGCCATGACAGTAATTAATTTCCACTCATAATTTTTTCTAATTATACCTTGATGGTTGTGTCCTTATAACTTTTTTTGTTTAAATGGTATAGAATGTTGTACTTGAGCATCCTACCACCAGAGACGAACACAGGGAAACGGTTCCAACGGTGACAACTGGTGCACTAGGTAAATAATCTCATTGCAAATTTTTTTATTAAAATTACCGAATTAGTTCAATGATATTTAAAAAATGACAATTAAAATTTCATAATATTTGTTTGTGTAGGCGATTCCCTGTCACTGCATGAGACTAGATATCGTGAGTACACAACTAGGTCTGATATGCAGTAAATGCATGAAATATAAGTAGAGCACAATGATGTTGATGATGTAGTTAGGAGCTTTAGAAGTAGAAATAACAAAAATAAAATTTTTAATGTAAAATATTCTATTATTATAAGACAAATGTTACCATACTTGGAACCTTTTTTGCATTATATTAAAAATCATTTATCATACTATTTTATGTCAAGCACTTTCAATTTTTTCTTGTGTACTTTTTGTTGCATTGCTTTTTTATTAGTTATTGAATTTTTTTTTTCTACTCATGAAAGTAGAAAATGAAATATAGATTAGGTATTGGGGAATTGAGAGTGATGTCAGGGGGGAGGGGCCAAAGCTTCCACCTTCATGTGGTTGGACCTGTTTAGTAGAGAATAATTTATTGGAGTGATTTAATCTTGGAGCAAACCTCCCTTGATCCAACGTAGCAAAAAAAAAGTCACTATTGACTTAGTTGCTACTCTTTCAGATCATGGGAGGCGTGTTCCAAGTTTAGGTGACTCCAATAAATTGTTCTTGAAATGAAGAGGAGCTTATTCAGGTATGTTTTGACATTGTCAACATATGTTCTAACATTATCATAAGAATGCATCTTAGAGTAAAAAATATTACATAAATTACTTGTATTTATTGTATAGATAATTATGGATTTTGAATGACTTGGCAGCGCAGGTAAAAATCCTCTTGCATCATGAGCAATACAACTTGTCAACCAGGGTCATGTCCAGGATATTTTTTATTGTGCACTTGACCACGTTCGTAGTGTCACATTTTGTAAGTTCCTTTACAATTCATAATTCAATATGCAGCTTGTTCATGGTTATTATCTGGTTTTTTGTATGTGTTGTTTTCCTCTATTTGATTGTAAGTTTGAACATGCTTTTATACATTGAAATTTTTTTTATATACTATTTTTATACTTAATTTTCATAATTATGGTGATATAACCACCATTGTATCATATCCATTTTATCTCATTCCCTTGTGTTGTAGTTATGTACAAAGGAACTCCAGGTGCAGGTTATAAAGTTGGACCTAGATCTAACACATTACATTGATTACTTGAGTTTTTTTCTAGGGGGTTACTCCATGTACGTAAAATGATTTCCACCCAAGATTCAAATCTCCCCACTCAGCCCAGTCTTGCAAGGTTGAAGGGTTCACCCAACACAAGGTTTATCGTACTAAGTGAACGCAATGAGAGCTCTGTTTTATGTATGTGTGTGTATGTGTGTTGGCTCACATACAGACACAACGTTGAGCCATCAAAGATGAATCTCAAAGGTGTTTTTCAAAATATAAGCGCACATGGGCATTATTGAGCCAACAATAACTACATATTTCCTTCTCATGAACAAGTATCAATGTGGAAAATCCATGAAATATAATTATGTCAACCTTTTCACATAATTCTTCCACATTTTTCTAAAAAAACACATTGCCACGTGCTCTTGTTTTCTCATTTTTCTAAGCAAGGAAATGTGAGCATGTTATGTTATTGATGGTGAAGGTTGTTGTGTCTACCTGTAGGTGCCCTCCTATGGGTCAAGGCCTACTACTTCTGTCTTGTCACAGAAAAACCTCAGAGATAGGTCACCGAAAATCTCAGAGAAGATGTCCGAAAATCTCTGTTTGTAGACGGTTTGAAGATCACAATCTCAATTTGTAGTGAAGAACAATAATATATTCATTGGTATGTGGAACACCCACATGGAAGATAACATGTCATTTTTATTTGGTTCATGATGTTGTGGCACTGAAGTAGAATGATGTGGCACACCTATGTGGTAAATGGTGTATCATCATGACATGGATCATTGGTGATGTGGTGATGACATGGTGAAACATTGCACTAACGTGGCCCTGACATGGAGAGGAAGTGGAAGGTGATTTGGAGCGCATGTCAAAGAATTGATTTCGAGATATTTGGAATCCAGTATTTGGCCCATCTCCCAATACTAATAAAGCCTAAACTTTTTCAGTTATATTAAATGTAGCTACAAATCCAAAAGAAACCTAAGACAATATGAATTACTTGTATCTTCCCAATTATGTAGCCATCGTGTGATATTGTTATGCATTATGTTGTTAGAAGCATTTATACAAACTGATAATAAATGAAAATAAGCTATCCCAGTTGGGCATGATGTCAAATATTAGTCTAAATTTAACATTAATCACAGTGTATTTTTTAATGGACATAAATCTTTGGTGGATACCCTAGATTATTCTTGAATGAGAGGAATTACAACCCAAAAAATTAATCCTGGTCTCTTCTTTTTGATATGATGAAGGAGTGAGGTTCCCAAGAATTCTTCAAGTGTAGAATGATTTAATAGAGATTCTCAAGGTGACTAACTGTAGCTTGTTTTGAATATGAATTTAGATGTCGCTACAAAATTTCAAGCTATTAGCTTCAAAATTTCCTTCTTCTCAAATAAACGATTATGGAGCCTATTTCTTTAGATATTTTAAGCCCTCTTAGAGATTTCATACTCTGTAGGACTTCTTATTCCATTTTGTAACTTCTGAAGTAGATCCAACTCAACCTTGAACCTTTGAATAGGGCTTAACGTAGTCACTAGAGACAAGGACATGAAGTCTTCCAATATGAACTTCTGGAATAAGCATATTTGAGATATCTTCCCTCAAACTAGTCCTTCACATTATTCACTATATATGCCTTCACATTATTCAAACTAGGATAGTATTTTTTTTCCCTCCTTCTATTCACCTATTCCATTCATCACAAATTACAGACATTTGGACGAAGAGAGTAGCATGCCAATTTATAGTTCACTAGGTTTTTCCCTTCTTGTCATTTGTTCTTTGTGTACATAATTCTCCCAATGGTTCCTTGTGCTCACAATCCCACAGGTACATCCAACAAAGGAGAAATGGAAGGAAATTTCTTATCAATTTAAGGTATATATGGGTGCCACTTTATTTGTTTTTCTTAGAACTGGCCATATTCCACTTCTTTGGCTTTCTTATCAATGTATCTATGTTAAATTTGGACAGGTGAAAAGTCACTATCCCTTATTTGACATGGCTTATCAAGGTTTTGCATGTGGTGACACTATATTTTCTATTGATTCTTTCAAGTATATGATTGCCACCGACCTTGGATTGATGTCCTTATAGCTTCACAGGTCCTTATGCAAAACTGATAGCTATAAGCATGTCACTGTTTCTTTCTAGCCTCAACATTTTATTGATGACTATATTGCTTCAGGTCTATTTTCCTTAGATATTTCAAACTTCATGACAGTGATCAAATATATATGAGATTGGTGACTACCACATGTACTCGATCACCACAGGATTTTAACTTTGTAAGAAGAGTACAGTACCAGTGTCACAAGGACACATATTTGAATAAGAGATATATTCTATCACAAAGATAGAAATATCTATGCTTCAGACTTTTGACAAGTTTAGAATTCTTGATAGGGATCAACCGTATGCCTAGAAGAGGACCTTAATTAATTTGGATTGGCGCTTATTTTTGGAGTTTCCCTTTATTTGGATTGGTGCTTCTTTTAGTCATGTTTTATTGTTGGGAAGTTTTTCTTGCTACAACAGAAATAAAATGGAGTCGTGTTTTAATGACTGGGCAGTTTTCCTTGCTAGAACAGCAAATAAATGGGGTTGTGTTTTAATTATTGGGCAGTGTGTCTTGCTACAGTAGCAAGGAAATGGAGCCATGTTTTAATTACTAGGAAGTATATCTTACTACAATAACAAGTAAATGGCCATTGCTAAACTTCACATCTAGTGGCTCAACACTGTTACCGTCACTAACTTATTTCCCATTGACCACCAAACTAGTGGACTTATCCAGCTTTGGTGTTTGTGTTAACCAATTGAAATTAGTTGTGCATTTTTCCTTTAAAATTTTGCAAAAGATAGTTGATTCATGGAGTCTTTTACACTGTAATGGTAGCATAAGACTAATTGGTATAATTTGTGTGATTATCATATATATTTGGTCTTTATATGAGATATTTACATCACTTGAGTGTGTAACCATGCTACGCACTAGTACAAAGACATTCCATTCTTGATATGGTAATATTCTTGGACATGTTAATTCCTTTGTGACTTGGCATTTCCATGGTGCTTTTGATGTTTATTTCACAAGGAAATCTTCATGGATGGTAGATCATAATAGGAATGAAAATTATGCGTACACTCGGATATGAGATTAAGATTGTCATGTTATTGGTTTTGTTCTATCATAATACCTCTCTTGTATGTACTACAAGAGTAATCACCTTATTTAATGGTTTATAACTGGGTATACACTTGATGACCCTTCCCACATGCACCATGTATTAAATGAATGCAGGTATAGCAACGTATAGAGGCCTCCCTTTGAGGAAAAAAATAGGACTTCTTTAGAGGTAGCAGTATGAAATGATAGTTGTAGGTTTCATTTCCCTCTTTACAATTCTCTTGTGTTGACTCCCTTGGAGAAATTTCAAGCATAGCCTTCCAGTCTTGTAAATGCAACCAACGGGTTTCAAACCTATAGAACACATCTAATAGAACAATGTTGTAATCCTTTTCATTGGGTTGAAAAATAAGTATAAGGACTGGTCTTATTCATGCATGCATAAATCCTGGATCCTTATGTTATCGCTGAGTAGGGTGCCATTGTAGGTAGATCAAACTTGAGGTGATAAAATAAGTTCTTTGACATATGAAAAAGTATCTAGCACCCATCAAGCACAACTGAATATCACAACCATCAAGTACTACCAAGTGACATATCACTGATGTCTGATACTCTGTTGAGTATCAGTTATTACCCTGGGGCAATGCCACATCGTACTATAGAAGGATTGCATTTATCCAACATTCTTTAGTCCAATATCCTTTCCATAACCATCTATCAGATTTTCAAAGTCTTATTTAGCACTACAATCTATATCAATAGAGAAAGGTATATCACATCACTATGATTTAACTTATAGGCTCAACCTAACTGGTAAATATTTTCTTTAGCACAAATGATTCTCTGAAATTACTACTCTCGGCCTTGTGGTGGAATATTAAATCAAACGAGAGATATTTTAGAATTATTTAAATCTGTTTTGGCTCGTTAATCTTTCTTTCGTTAATCTTTCTTCTATCCAAAACACTCTTCAACCTCTTTGGCATGCTTGCAGACTCTCATCTCCAAACAATCTAAAGGCATCTTCAAAATGAATTTTTTCCTCCTTGTATTTTTTTTTGTAGACATTTGTCATCAGTCGATATTTTATTATAATCATTTTTTTAATAGTGATAATGCGAGGGCCTTGTAGTTATTCCATGATCCATAAAGGTTATTAATCTCTTTTTCCATGATTCTTTATATTTATTCTGCCATGGTATCTTCACGTGTCATCCAGGAGGCTAAAGAAATAAATTTCACATCACCTAGCTGAGCGTTGGGGTCCCACACATTCATACCAAGAGGTATTAAATTATCCATATAAAATTCTGCCATATTATCCCTATCATGAATGTTACACCTAAGGAAAAAATCAATGAATGTTTTGATGTTTTGGAAAGGAAGGGATCCTTGTTGGGCTAATACTCTAGTCTAAAATTGGCACCATTAGTATTTGACGAATAGAGAGTATGTTTTTAATGGATGTCTAGAGTGTGCCTACTAATTTTTCCAACCTTGGTTTTTATCATCCAAATACATTTCTTGTAAATTTGTTAGTTGCCTTATTGATGCCTGTGAAGCTGCCCCTAACAAGCCAATTTGTGAAGAAGGTAATGATCCCATCTGTGTTGATCTAGACCTCATACACTTGATGGAAAGTTTCCATCCTCACAAGATGAGCATTGATATGTAAATTCACTGGGTTGCGTCATAGTCTGATTGCAGTAGATATATGGATCTCAGAATGTTGGGCTCCAAATATGTAGAGACAACTCTCCATTTTTGCACATTGAAGAGGTGCATTTTTCTTTCTTGTTCATATCTGAAGAAGATTAGGATTTAATATTTTTCTCAGGTCCTTATTTTACAGGATTCCAGACACTGTTGCACTGTATCTAAATCCTTGGTCTCTAAACTTCAATCCAATGGAGGAATTCTCCTCTTTTTGTTATGGGTTTGCAGCTCCTTTTTTTTTTTGATCTTTTGGGACAAGGTTATTCTAAATGATATCGATGGTGACTTTGGGAAGTTACTTGAAGTGGCAGAACACAAGGGATGTCAATTTTTGTGTCTTGTATTTGTGTTGAAGTCGAGTTGGATAAAGGTCTCGTGGATGCCATTCCTCTATAACTGGATGATAGGATCTTCCTCCAATAATTGTATTACTATCAACTACCTTTCAAGTGTAATATTTGCCACAGATTTGGGCATTTTTTTAGGAATTGCTAGCAAGATGCTCATTCTGCTCCTAATCAATCTTAGGGGAACAAGGAACAAAGAAATGAAGAGGATCGATCTCAATTTAGGCTAGTGATTATTAATAATAAAATAGGACCTAAATAGGCTGGATATATCTGAGGCCGATTTAAGAATATGGTCGATTATGCTTCCCTCTCGTCTTTAATTATTTATTCTTACTCAAAATCGAGCTCTGGCTTGATACCTCTAATAATAGATTTAGGGTGTTGATCCCTTCATTTTCTATCCAAGATCCCCTTAATGTTATCTACCTCTCTGTTATCAACGATCTGGAAACTACTTACAATGGAAAATGATTGATTTACCCTAGGGTTAAAACGCAGAAATTTATTTTAGAAATAAAATATAATTTATAATAGTTGAAAAATGTCTATTTTTACCCCAGAAAATTGATGATAAAGATTCCTGAAGATTCTTATAAAATATCATGAGTAATTGTTAGCATGATTTTACCTATTATAAATGCCAAAAATGTTGATGTTTCTACATATCCATATTATTGCAGCTTTAGCTGCAATATGATTGTTTATTCTTCTCTACTCTTATGCATATTCCTGTGTGTGTAACATAGGCATAATTTTCTTAAAAATAAATGTGGCATAAATTTGTCGTGACCTTGGCATGCAGGAACATCAAGATGTAAGCAATCCAGTCCTAGAAGTTGAACACAATGGTGTGACCTTCAAAATACCCAAGTATAGTAGAGTCTAAAAAAATTTGAAAGCTATTGAGGTGTGATATTTTCCATTATTGCAGTTAGTATGAGGTCTGAAAATTCACTGAATTTGTAGATAAGTGAATGTAGCATTGTTCTCAATTTTCGACCTTGAAAGCTGCATGATTCTTGCAATTTTGTGAGTCCAGAGTTCTCTTTCGATGGTAATAACATTTATTTACAGAAACAGAAGTAGCTTAAAGTTACAAATAATCCAAAGATGAAGGTTAGTTACATGTTCCAGTGATGGAGACATTGTTTATGTATATTTGTTTGTTGAGAAAGTATTGAAGCATATATTAACATGTAAGTACGATGGAAAAATTTGACCGAATCCTTCTCAACAATGGCAGGGACCTTCACATGTAGCTAGTCCCTTCCCATCATTAGTAGATAAGTATGATACTTTTGACAAAAAAAGTAGGGGTGAAACTTCAAAATTATCGAAGACTTCCAAGGTAACATACACTTCCGAGTAAATAATAAACTAGTTTGTCTATTACTTGAGATGTTTGCATTAGAATGTTGCTTTGATAGAGTGATATATGATAGGATTGGTAGAATTGGGTTCATCCTCCCGACTGAGGATAAATATCATTTTCTTGTATTTCAGTTTATGTTTCAGCTTATTGTATAATAACAGTGTCCAGTCTTTTGCCTTATGCTTCAAACTTGAGTCTTGATATATAAATAGGATGGGCCAATGGGAATTATAACTTCGTCAGTGTTGATATAAGGTAGAGGTGTGAAGGTTGCCCCTGATAGAGGATATTACAAGTAGAGGAAGGTTCTCAAATTGGCATTACAAAGTGATTTCATCCATCTAGATTTCAAAGAATTAAAATTGTTTCTTATCACTGCATTACAAAGTTTTTACATCCATCTAGAATTTGAAAAACCATAAATCTTTCCTTGTCACTTCTTTCCCCAGTTAGGTGGGACCATCTGGAAGTATGAGGTGTCGCTCTTTAGGGCTTCCGTGTAGGGAAAAATTTGAAGAATGATAGATCTTTGATTGTTGCTTGCTTCCCCAAATAGATGTAACAACTGATAAGTATGAAGTGATCCTCTTGAGGGCATGTGGTTAGGTTGATAAAAGTACACATTTATTTTTGTGTCTAAATACTTCCCTTATGAGGAGAAAAAGGCATCATTTGTCAGTGTTGTAGAAAAGGTGGAAAGGGAGCATCCCAAGTCATGAATGTGTGAATCTATTTCTCTTTCATTAGGGTAGTAGAAAAAATTGGAAAGGGAGCTTGCCAAGTCATGAATAGGTGAATCTATCTCTTGATATTGGGCATTGAAAGATGGGATGCTCTGTCAATGGCGTAAGTGGAAAATATTGTTTTTGTTGGGTTTGTGTTATATTATTTCCATGACTAGTCATGCATGAGGGGGGTAACAGGGGTAGACCCCCCTGTCGGGGTCCAGGGAAATCCCACGGGAAAAAAAAATTGGTCCTTATTTTCCGGTCAGTGGACCCGCCCATGGTTTTGTGCATGGGTTTGCACATGGTTTTGGGGCATGATGGTTTTCAACCCCTGGTATTTTGTAGATCCGGTCAAGGGAACTACAGTTATGTTCTAATCTAGGGTTAATGGATTGGGGTTTATGTATGCTTCGGCATGTATATATAAGTGTTGTAACACTAAAAGGAATATAATAAAAAATCAAGCTAGTCATCCCGATTTCGGATCCAGGGGAAAATAACTGTGTATATTTGTTTTATGTTTTACGCTCTCACTATTGTTTATTTTCTATTTTTAAGATTCGTTTGTAGCTAATTTCTGTACAGGGTTAAAACCTACATTTGGTATCAAAGCAGTTTCGGCATCAAGGGGACACCTTTGGTGCTAAGGGGTTTTTTTCTCGAGCCTGAGGTAGACCTTATTCGGTGGGAGATCTGCGGGATTGATTATTGCAGTGAAAGAAGATGGAGAGCAACGGGAAGATAGAGATCAAGAAATTTAATGGTCAGAGTTTTGAGTTGTGGAAGCTCAAGATGGAGGATCTACTGGTGGATAAGGGCCAGTGGATCGTGGTAGATCCGAGCACTAAACCAATGGAAATTTCACATGAAGAATGGAAGAAACTGGATCAAAAGGCAAAGAGCACAATATGGTTGTGTGTCTCAGATTCAGTATTGTTGAATGTATTTGGGGAAGCTACGGCGAAGAACTTGTGGGATAAGCTAGGGACTTTGTACCAATCTAAGTCTCTGGTGAATAAATTGTTCCTGTGGAAAAATCTGTATAACTTGAGGATGAAGGATGGAGACATAGTGACAGAGCATCTGAACGCCTTAAAGACTATGGTAAGTCAACTGTCATCTATTGATATTAAAATCTCAAATGAATATAAGTGCATCAGATTGTTGTGTTCTCTAACAAATTTGTGGGACAGTCTGGTTATTGCAATAGGTAGCAATAAAACTACCTTGAATTTTGATGACATTATCTCAGCCTTACTGTCAGAGGAAATGAGACGGAAAAATATGGAGGGTTAGAATGGAAATGCCTTATCTGTACGAGGAAGGTCCCAGAACAGAAACAAGAATAAGGTTTTGAGTGGGAGATATAAATCTAGAGGGAGATTTAAATCTCCTAGAAAGTTTGTAAAGGTGTGCTGGAAATGCGGAAAGGAAGGGAACTACAAAAAGGACTGCAAATCTAAAGCTCTTGAGAAAGGAAAGGGATCTGATGATGCTCCTTCTGAAAATGAAAAAACCACCTTGGATGAAGGCGGGGATGTGTATTTGGCTTCTTCTTCAAATACACATGTAGATCATGAGTCATGGTTGATTGACTCGGGTGCATCCTTTCACTTCACTCCCCATAAGGAGCGGTTTTGTGAGTATGAGAAATATGATGGCGATGATGTCTTCTTAGGTGATGATAGGAAGGCGAGAATCGTCGGATGTGGAAAAATCAAGCTGAAGCTGCAAGGTGGAAGGATTAGAACACTTCCTGGTGTTCTGCACATTCCTGCATTGGCCAGAAATCTGATTTCTTTAAGCAAGATGGATGATGCAGGTGTAAAAACAGTATTCAAGAAAGATAAATGTAAGATGGTTCGGGGAGCACTGGTATTAATGTGGGGAGTTCGCATTGGAACTTTGTACAAGCTTCAGGGCAGCATTGTTATTGATGGGTGCAAAAGTTTTGTGGTGCCCGAAAGTGGAGCGGAAAGCCTAGCGGTCTCTGGAGAAAATACCATGCTATGGCATCAAAGGCTTGGACATATTGGAGAGAAGGGCCTTCGGATACTACATGAAAATGGTATGGTAGAAGGTATATCTAATAGCTCTCTGGATTTTTATTTCTTTGAACATTGTGTATATGGGAAGCAGAATCGGGTGAGTTTTCCTTCTGGTGCTAAGAGGGTGAACAAGATATTAGAGCTTGTGCACAGTGATGTGTTTGGACCTGTGTCGGTTCCATCACTGGGTAAGTCTATGTACTATGTTTCATTCATAGGTGAATTCTCAAGGAATGCATGGATATATTTCTTGAGGAAGAAATCTGAATTCTTTGATAGATTTAAAGAATTTAAGGCTCTGGTGGAAAACCAGACAGAGAATAAGATAAAGATGCTGAGGACAGATAATGGTGGGGAGTTCTACAAGAAGGAATTTGAAGAGTTCTGTAAGAATTGTGGTATATCATGGTAGAAGACTACTCCATACACACCTCAGCAAAAAGAAGTTGTAGAAAGAATGAACACAACGCTGGTGGAAAAGGAAAGAAGCATGCTCGGTGGTACTGGGATAGGACAGGAATTCTCCACTGGGATAGGACAAGAATTTTGGGCAAAGGCAGTGGAGACTGCATGTTACTTGGTTAATAGATCACCTTCATCAGCGTTGGAGGATAAGACTCCACATGAGGTATGGACTGGTAAAAAACCCTCTCTTTCACATTTGAGGGTATTTGGATGTGATGCATATCTACATGTTCCAAAGGAGAAAAGGAGCAAGTTGGATAATAAATCTGAACGATGCATATTTATTTGGTATAAGGATGGTTTAAAGGGTTACAAGCTTTGGAACCCGGAAACAAGGAAGGTTGTGTATAGCCGAGATGTGGTGTTTAAATAGGTGAAAGATATTGTTAAACATGAATTCCTACCAAAGGAAGCTGAGAAGATATAGTTTGAGCTAAAGGAGGATGAATCAGACTATACAACAGAAGAAGACTCAGAAGAGGAAGAGCCACAAACTCCAGTTATTAGAAGATCAGTTTAGGAAAGAAGACAACTAGAAAGGTATATTCCATCTGCTTTATGTTCAAATTTTTCTTTAACTATAACTGATTATGATCCCAGAACTGTCAGGGAGGAAGTAGATTCAGAGGATGGAAAACTCTGGAAGGAGGCCATGGTTGATGAAATGGTATCCTTGCATAAAAATGAGGCATGGGATCTGGTGGAGTTTCTGACTGGAGGGAAGCCCATCGAGAGAAAATGGGTGTTTAAGAAGAAGATGAATGTACAAGGCAAGGTGGAGAAATACAAAGCTCGGTTGGTAGCAAAAGGTTATTCCCAGGTGCTGGGAATTGATTTTGGTGATATTTTTTCTCCTGTTTCAAATTTTACTTCTATTAGATTACTTTTATTTGTTGTTGTTGCATTTGATTTTGAGGTAGAACAGATGGATGTGAAGACAACATTTCTTCATGGGGATCTTGAAGAGGAGATATACATGAAACAACCTGAAGGATTTATGGTGAAGGGGAAGAAAGAGCTGGTATGCAGGTTAAAGAAGTCTCTGTATGGGTTAAAACAGTCACCAAGGATGTGGTATCAGAAATTTGATACCTATATACAGGGACTTGGCTTCACCAGAAGCAAGGACGATCATTATGTTTATTTTAAATTAATTGGTGACCGTGTTATTTATTTGGTCTTGTATGTGGATGATATGTTATTTATTGGAAATGACAAAGAAATTATCCAAGATTTGAAGACCCAACTGTTCTCCAAATTCAACATGAAGGATCTTGGTGCTACAAACTATATTTTTGGCATGGAAATTAAGAGATATCGGGCAAAGATAAAGCTCTGGTTAAACCAAAGGAAGTATGTCGAGACTATATTGTAGAGGTTCAATATGCGAGATAGTAAACTGGTGAATGTTTTGATTCCTGTAGGTACAAATATGTCTACTGAACAATGTCCCAAGACACAAGAAGAAGAGGAGGATATGTCCCATGTTCCATATGAAAGTGCAGTGGGTAGGCTGATGTATGAAATGGTCTGTACTAGACCATACATTGCATATGCAGTGGGATTATTGAGTAGGTTTATGTCAAACTCAAGGAAGGAGCATTAGACAACAGTGAAGTGGTTTTTCAGATATTTGCATGGCACTAGTGATTATGGCTTGTGCTACCAGGGAAGGCCAGGATTGGAAAGAGTGTTAGACATTCATGGTTTTGTTGATGTAGACTGGGCTAGATATCTGGACCAAAGAAGATCTACAAGTGGGTATGTGTTTAGCCTATTTGGAGGTTCAGTTAGTTGGATGAGTAAAAGACAGTCTATAGTGGCTCTTTCAACTACAGAGGCATAATACATGGCAGCCACTCATGTAAGCAAGGAAGCAGTTTAGTTGCATATATTGTGTTCAAGTATGGGGTTGGTGCAGCAAGCTATAAGGATAGACTGTGATAGTTAAAGTGAAATTTTCTTGGCGAAGAACCCTGCTTATCATTAAAAGACAAAGCACATTGATGTCCAATATCACTTTCTGAGATATATGGTTGAAGCTAAAAGGGTGTTGCTGGTAAAGGTGGTCACTTTGAAGAATGTTGCAGATGCATTGACAAAGTCTGTGAGCACTCAGAAGTTCTCTTGGTGTAGAGAAATAATGGGTGTTGCAAATTTGGGCTAATGACTCTACTCTCCTATGGCCCCATGCGGAAAGAAAACAACAAGTGGAAGAATGTTGGTTTTGTTATATATTATTTCCATGACTAGTCACACATGAGGGGGTAATAGGGGGGGCGATAGCCCCCCCTGTACGTTGCGTTGGGCGCAACATACGGGGGGGTCAAAAAAAAAATTGGTCCTTAATTTTCAATGGGCGGACCCACCCATGGTTTTGTGCATGGGTTTGCACATGGTTTTGGGGCATGATGGTTTTTGGCCCTTGGTATTTTGTAGATCTGGTCAAGGGAACTATGATTATGTTCTAATCCAGGGATAATGGATTGGGGTTTATGTATGCTTCGGCATGTATATATATGTGTCGTAACACTAAAAGGAATATAATGGAAAATCAGGCTGGTCATCCTGATTTGGGATCCAAGGGAAAATCTCTATGTATATTTGTTTTATGTTTTATGCTCTCACTATTTCTTATTTTCTATTTTTAAGATTCGTTTGCAGCTAATTTCTGTACAGGGTTAAAACCTACAGTTTTTCTGCAGGATGTGGTGATTTGTGTCAATCCAGAGTCTTTGAGAGCCAACTTGAAACCAAGGTCATGTATCTAGTTCTTGTGTATGGATTTTGGATCATAATGCTATATTTTAACTCCAGAAAGTGATTTACCAATAATACTTGAACTATCTCTTCAATAATACTTTACTAATTCTTAAAGAATGTATCCAATACTGCTCCAACAATGCATCACATACAACTCTAAGATTTACTTCAACAAATTTTTCTAGAGGTGCCACAAATGGCCTCCAAGATAATTCAAATAAGCTTTAATGGATTGGTTACAAAGTCTTCAATGGTATTCTGGACATATCTTCCAATGTACTTAGGTCAAGGATCAAGTCTATTTTAAGATGTCTCCAGATTCTGCTCCAAAATATCTAAGATATGTTATAGATCATATCCAAAATTCTTACAAATATTGCCATAGGTCATTTTTCTCATCATCAAGGGATTTATCATATATACATTTTACTAATCCAAAAAAGTTTGTCAATATCTACTATCGGGAGGCTACTTCAAGGGATTTCAAGTTTGCTCAAATTAGGCTTCTTCAATAGTGCTTCAATTCTTCAACAAGATCTTCAGCAATTATTCAAAAAAGGTCTTCTATGAATGCTCCAAGAATGTCTACTCTTATAAAAATAGATTTCACTTGTCAAATCACTTAGTATCCAATCTCCAATGTAGCGACTTGTAAAATCCTTTGTTGAACTAGTTCTTCACTTTATCCCCTATCTAGCACTCATGTTCATAAGCTAAGACTCGACCCTCTTTGGGATCATATAATACCAGTGTGAATTATTGAGGCTATGCTACTCTAAAACAAAGAATAAAAAAAAATAATAGTCCCCTCTCAATATCATGACAATCTTAAGAAAACAAATAATTTTGTCTCCCTCTTCCACAAGTGATGCAATAATTTTTCACACGTAAATTCAACCTTAGGATCTGAGCTCTTTCTCACACATTTTTGGTCTACTTTCTCAAAGATAATCCACAGGGTCTTGGCCCCTTAGAGATACCTTTACCTCCATGCAAAAAAATGTTTTTCTTAATTTTCACATAAATTACTTCATACTTTTGGTCTTATGCCTCAGAGATGAATGACAAAGAATTCGGTATTTTTAGTACAGAGATGGATCACAGAGAATTTTGATCCTTTAGGAGATATTCCACAAAATAATCTTGTTTCTAATCTTAGTCCTTATTCATGGTCTTCTTTTCACTTTATTTCCTATCTTCTACTTAATTTTTTGATGAGTGAAGGCTGAAATGGAGGAAAGTTCAACCTCTATTTATACTCGTTCGAACCTATTGAACTATAATGTCTTTTTGAGGAGGTGAATATATCTTTAGTGGAGGAGCCAACCTGTCTATGTTGGAGCTAACCTATACAGGTCTGAAATAGGCTTCAAATTTGGTTCTTTGATCTGGCTTATTCCATCCTTAACAAACTGTAAGAGAAAGTAAACCATTAGGTGGAAGAAAGTACCCAATGAATTCATTTGCCATCACATTCCACATTTTTTATTTTTTGGCATATGTGAGCTCCAAGAAATGTGTTGGTATTTATAACAAACACTTTGATAAAATATGGTTATAGTGCATCCAAAATATACTTTTATGTTTCAACAACATCTCTTTAAGTCTTTGTACAAATTTTCATTCAAAACAAGTTACAAATTTCCTTAATTTTTCTTGATAATCCTTTTGTTTGGCATGTCAGGGGTGTTATGGTCCCATGCATAATGTTGGATCCAGGTGGAAACCTCACTGTAGGTAAGCTTTACTTCAAAAAATTCTTCTATAGGTGGTATAGATTGCCTCCAAGATACTTCAAATAAGCTTCAATGGATTTATTCAGAAGTATTCAATGGTATGTTTGACATATCTTCCAATGTACTTAGGTCAAGAATATAATATATTTCAATTAGTCTCCAAAGTCTGCTCCAAAATATACAAGATCCGCTACAGATCATATCCCAAATTCTGTCTCAAATTTTCATAGGTCAAGTTTATCATCATCAAGAGATTTATCATAGATACATTTTACTGCTCCAAAAAGGGTTATCGAGATCTGTTACCAAGAGCCTACTTCAATGAATTTCAATTCTGCTTAAATGAGGCTTCTTCAAGGGCTTCAAGTATTCAACAAGATCTTCATCAATGCTTTAAACAAGGTCTTCTATGAATGCTCCAAGAATTTCTGCTCATATAACAATATATATCACTCCTCAAATCACTTAGTAACCAATCTCCAATTTAGTAGCTCTTAACTTCCTTTGTTGAACTAGCTCTTCACTTTGTCCCCTACCTTGCACTTGTTTTCATAAACTGAGATTTGACAATATTTGGGAACATATAACACTAGTGCAAATTAATGAGGCTCTACCTCCCTAACAAAACGAGTAAATAAAACTAGTAGTCCCTTCTTAATATGGTGACAATATTAAGAAAACAAAGAAGGTAGGATCCTCTTCCTTAAGTGATCCTCTTCCATAAATTTAGATTCATATCATATCTGTGTCTATGATGTTGGTAGTTTATGAGCTGCAAATTGTGGTGCTCATCTATCTTGATTGTTAGGGGCCAGATCTGATGGGTAACTACTATGTCAAGGATGCTCAAACTTGCTGCAAGTTTCATGTCCGCATCATAGATAGTTTAGTTCTTGGTGTTTAGCTCCAAGCCACTCTTCAAATTAAGAATTCTTTGTTTTATTTCAGAAAATTTTTTATGGGAGTTTTAGCTCACTAATCTCAAGTGATGAGGTTGGAAATATGATGTGGTAGAAATCGGTTTTAGTGGAATGGTGTGGGTTTACATGAGATATCTTAGTGAAGGGTAATTTGTGAAGGTTGGATTGAGATATTGCATTTTAAACATTGAGTTTCATTTATTTTTTTAGTTGCATTATGTGTATTTCTGGGCTGGCTGCAATGAATTTATTTTAGATTATATAGATTGCACTATTTTTTATGCCTTGTGATTCATCGAGATCATAGGGGTGCTAAGTTGTTTTGGCATGTTTGGAAGGTTGTTTTGTGTTCTTTGAACTACTGTGAAGTTAGGTCAAGGGCTGGATAGTGTTTCTGTTATAGTTTTTATACTATTTGATTTATGCGTTTTCATGAATTTGATTGCGTCTTTCTTCTCTTTTCTTGCAGTTTGATAACCTATATGGATGTAGATCCTCTCCCACAGATGGTCCTATGCGAGCCACATATGTCGTGTTTGCTGATAAGGTTTCTATTGTGTGTGGATATGGAGATGTTGGAAAGCCATTCTATGCTATTCAACCTCTTATGGAAGCCCTTACTAAGGATGTACTTGGCACTACTGATATTTTTGTGAAGAATAATGCCATTGTTTTCAACATTGGTTTTTTTGACAACAAGTTTTACATGAAAGGTTTTGAAATTTTCCCCGTTGTTGAGAAGAGTAAGCCATCACAGTACCTATCGAGGTCATCTGCAATATCATTACACACTCCTTGAGATGCTCTGATATCATTGGACGTATTCCTAGAGCTGGAAGACTACACCTTCCTGGAGCTGGAAGACTGCACCCATTTTTTTTCCATATATGTTTTTTTCCGTCACTATTCTGATGCTTGCTATCCACTTACAACCGTCATACTTGCGACAAAGTCTGCAAGACGTCAGACTTCCGACATAGTCTACAAGACGTCAGTAGAGCGACTACAAGTCACAAACGTCAGAATAGCGATGACTGTTGGACGAATTCTGAACTGTCGAACTTGCGACAAACTCTGCAAGACGTCGGACTTCCAACAAAGTTGCAAGATGTCGGTAGAGTGACTAAAAGTCACAAATGTCAGAATAGTGACAGTTGTTGGACTGAATTCCGAACCGTTGGACTTGCGATTAAAAGTCACAATCGTTGGAGTTACGACATGATTTTGAAAACTTGAAAAACGTCGAAAGAGCGACGATTATGGAACGTCGGTAGAGAGACATTTTGGAATGTCGGTAGAGCAACGGCTATGGAACTTCGATAGAGCGACGGTTATGGAACGTCATTAGAGCGACACTTTTGCTAATGTCAGAATAGCGATGGTTCAGCTAACGTCGGAAGAGCGATGGCTGTCTGGAAACATCATAAAATTTGTCGCTCTTCCGACACTTTATTGAAGTGTCAGAATTGTGACTCTAACAGAAACCAAGTTTTTCCCTGCCTCAAAGTGTCGCTCTTGGGACACCTATGTGTCGCAAGAGAGACATTTTTTCCGTTGGAAATTTGGTAAAATGTGCTAGTGTGATTATGGTGGGTGGTGTTTTTCCTCCACTAGCTTTTCAGCTCCTCTCTTCCTCCTTTTTATTGTTTGAAGATTCTTCTCTATGAGGGTGTTTTGAACCTTCTCTAGTTTCCTTTGCCATAAAATATTCATACATAGCTTTCACCATCCTTTTCATTTATTTTAATTCCCTCTTAACATCCTCTTCTTCATAATGTTCATGAGTTCCTTCATGGTCTGACATTTTGGCTGTAGATTCAAGCTCAATATCTACAGCTTGTATCTCTTCAATCACTTCAGCTTCTTGTGCAATTAATTCCTCTTCTATCTCAACTCTTGGAGATGGAATTTGAAGTGCTTCAAGTGTTGACTTGAGTGGTCCTTTGGGTGAGGATGATGCCTTCTCAGCCTTCTTCCTTCTTGTTCTAACTTCAGGACTAGCTATCAGTAGCTTCCCTTCTCCTCTCTGCAATCTCAACCTTGTAAGCATTCGTAAGTTTGCAACTATTAAAAACCCTTAAAGTAAAACAAGAAATCAACCTTGTGCTTTGATACCAACTTGATCTGAAAATAATTACTAGTTATTGTTGTGCTAGTATCATATCAGATATAAAATTTTCTTTGCTTAGTTTTACGTATCCATCATAGGTTTGTTTATGAGTATGTGATTGTCAAATCAGTGTACTTGGTGAAATTATGAGTTTTTCATAAGCTTAGAAAGAATAATTTAAATGACAGAACAAAAGCAATATAAAACATAGCAAACACACATAACAGATATTAACACACAAAATTTTGATAAAGGACTTCACCCCTCCTGGGCTACATCTCCTTGGTCGAGCTTCATAGTGTGGGCCTTTGTATTAGCTTCAAGTGTGCTCAAATTTCTATTGCAAACTTCATAACCACTTGGAACCTATTCCAATGAGTTTAAAACATCATAATCTCCCAAAAATGACTATTATTTTGTCGAATTTGGACTCTCGATGCTCTGGCAATGACCCCAACACCTGGTGGCCCTGGCCTTCAAAAATATTCAAATGCACTATAACACTTGTAAATTACCTTTTCTGCCTCTGCAAATTTCTTCATTGAGTTCCCAACATGCCAACTAGCCTAGAATGCCTCTTTATGAGCTCTTTTTGGGAGAAAATTGGATGAGTTATGATCAAAACTGCTTTTCCCCCAATTTCTCCACTAAAATTGGTGGAACTACCAGTTAAATTTCCAAAATTAGAAACTCCGCCATAAATGGCATGCTCCTCTAAACCTCAGCCAACATAAATTGTGGTTAATTAACGTTAATCCATATTAGGTGTGCAGATAAATGAAATTTAAATTGATAAGCACATTCTTAGCGCTAATTACGGTTTAACGTAATTAAACCACGTTTAAACATTAATTAAAAATGTTTAATAAAATGTCGCTGGTTTGTTTGTCTTAGCACTTGGTTTTCGTCTCTTTCCATATTGGGAGGGGGCTAGCCTGCAGGGCTGGCCCCCTCCAACCCCCATCCGTTGGACTTGCAAACTTTATCATTATGCGGAGACCTTAGTGGTTAAGATCCACCGAGTAGGAGAGTTGGTAAGGAGTTTGGTTGGTGGGCAGAAGGTCATGGGTTCGACCCCCACTCTGCCATATAATTTTGCATAAAGTTACAACAGAATTCTCCCACAATACTTAGATATTTCCTCCAATTTGAAACCTCCGCCAAGTTTGTCAGTGGCATCCTCCAGACTTGTTAACTCTGCTGAAAAGTGGGTTTAAATATATATATATATATTACAATATATATAAAAATATAATTCCACCATGTAAGTCTAATGTCCAAACCTATAATGTGCAATGATAATTCCACCCAAAGGTTGGAAATGGCCCACTAGAGAGGACAGGTGGCACCCTCTTGTTGGGTTGTACTCCAACCTTAAAAAAATTCAAATTAAAACTTAGGAAGAATATTGGAGGTCATTGGACAATTTCTCTCTTGACAAACCCATCTGATGAATCTGAAGACGACACTTGTCACAGTACCACTGGATGTAATTTGGATAATATTCCCTACAATGCTGACTTGTAATATTACAAAATTTGCATGTAGCAAATTGGAATAGTATTTTTTTTATTTCACTTAGGAGATGAATAAATGGGTAAGGAGGCCCATGCATAATAAAAATCTGAATAAAATCCCTCTTAATGTGAAAAGGGATCAACATAAAAGCTGGATTTCACACCATCATGTGTGAACAGGGACTTTTGCTGGTGGACAAGATCAAGTTTGACCAAGTCAACAGCGCTGGGATAGGAGGTGGAGATCATCTTGTGAGACAGCACAGAGATAGTGGGAGGAAGATTCCTTGGTGAGGGAAACCCTAATGAGTGGGGCCCAAGGAAATAAGGCTCACACATGTATAAAAGGAGGGCAAGGAAGCCATAGCAAGACATCTTGTGAATGATAATTTGATTTTTCTGTTTAGACTATTCTGCATTCTCTTGCTGTTTAGCAGAGTTGTTGTGTTGCTTAGCACAAGGATATCCTGTTTAGGAATCCTTATCCTTTCTTGAGAGGCCTCTTGAAGGAGATTGTACTGATTTTCCTCACATCCAGGCTTGAGGCCAATCATCCTCCTTTAGCTATAGCATTATTTCTGTAGCAGTATAACATTGTGTTGCAGGGTGTTGCAGTGAGGGTTCACAACGCCACTTCCTACACTCATTTTTCAAAGGAGGGAGTCTCCATTCCTTTGGGAGATCAGTAAGGAAGATATTGGAGCATATTTTCATATCTTGGCACCTGAAAAAAGCACTTCCATTAGGTACAGTGCATTCCCTTGTAGGAACTGTGTCCTTTCTTGCAGAGTTACAGTGTGAGGGTCAATCCCCTCAATCTTGTCTTGCTTTCTCAGGAAAATGGCCAACCCTTCTCCCGGAAAGACTTGTAAGAAGGATCCTCCTTAATTTTTGTATTCTTCAGCTATTTATAAATATTTCTTCAGTACACTACATTATTTTATATCCAGATCTGCAGATTTTTGAATCTTGTACATGTGCTTTCATGAAACCCTTGCTGGGTTATCTTTCTGATGTGTAAAAGGAGGTAGATCTCCATTTTTCTTCATTTTCTAAGAAATAAAACTCCATATATGATTTTTTCATCATATTTTATCAAAAAACCTCTTTAAAAGACGTTTTTCATGCTTCATAAAACTTCTGTTTAGTCAAGTCATGGGATTTCAGTGTTTTTAAGCCATACCGAGACCAGGTTATTTGTTTAAATAAGAAAATGAGATTTTTTTCTGAACATTTTCTAGGTGTGAGTCCCAAATTACATATTCTAAGGTATCCCAGCATTATTTTCCCCTATTATAATGCAATTTTCTGAATATAACGTTTTTAGGGCATAAATTGCTGCTTTTCTCCACTTTTGGTTGATATAATGGATGAGATTTCTTGTTGTTGTACATGTAATTGATGGATATGTGTTGTATACACATTTTATGAGTTATTTCTCATTTCTATTCTAGATTTGTGTTCATGTATTGCTGCATTCCTATTCTGGGATATTATAGTGGTATCGGAGCATAATCTTGGCTCAGCCTGTGAGTTTCAGCAATTATGCTATAAGAATACAAAGAGAAGAATAATATTAGAATTATGGGGAGAATGATATTTCTCTCATCACTTTTCATATCTATAAAGAACCTCTCCAAGGAGGTTAAGCAGATGAAGCAGAAGAGATTCAATGAAACTCGTAGAGGGTTTCAAGAAGAGGAAGGGCCATGCACTTCCTATTCTATAAGAGGAGAAGACAAGAGACATGAAGGACACTTTGAATCTGAAATTATAAGTGAATACCTTGCTGAATACACAGCTAAACCTAGAGCCTTCAAGGAGACTCTAGCTTTACCACATTTCATTCAGCTAGAAGAAGAAAGGAGACTCTACATCCATGGGATGATGAGAGGCAATAGATTTCTATTGTCCACTTTTGATGGATCACTAACATGTACAAAAAATTTGTAGGTGATGAAGCTAGAATCATTCTTCCTACTACATCTAGTGGTAGAAAGAGAGGCTGTAGAAAATGCAGCGCTGCACCTTGGAGGTGAAGCAAATACTTGGTGGTTCAGCCATTTGAGCCATGCAAGAGTGTCTACTCTTGCTAATTTTTCTCAAAGGTTGATCAAGAAATTTGGAAAAGATAAATTAGAGGAGAAGAAGCCCTCACCACCATTGGAAGAGGCATGTACCAACACTGACACAACTATAGAGGAACTAACACAACTATGGAGGAGCAACCTTCATCTTCAGTTTGGGAAGCCAACACATTTGAAGAGGGAACTCTTGCAACCCCACAAAATGCTTCCAAATTCCACCAAGGTATGCTTAAGTTTCCATCTCTTGTCATTTCAGAAAATCTTATGGAGGGAGCTACATCATTGCATACTGCTGATTTAGAGCAACAAAATGGCACTGCGCTATACAAGAGCAGCAGTGAATCAAAGAGGACCCATTCCTTATGGGAACATTCAAATGGCAGCTTCATTCATGAAGAAGTGGAGGAAGAAGAGATAGATGGTAGACATTTTGAAGTGAGAAAAATTTTCTCCTTTCTAGATGACCCTTTCTCAATGAGCACTCCCCAGATAAAAGAGAAACGTATACCTGCAGCAGATCCAGAACCTTATTGGTTTTGGAAGGCCATTGATGAAGAAGGTCTCATGGAGAGATCTCATTGGAGGTGCACTTCAACACATCATGAAGTGCAAGGTTCTTCAACATTTTGAGGTGAGTTTTCTCTCATCACACTTGGATCTTTATGGATTCAAGGGGGACACTGATGAGAGGTCTTGTCTAGAAGATCTCCAAGGAATTGCATTTCAACATCCCATGAAATGCAATGAGAAAAATCTGATATGGGAGGATGGTAGTCTTCTTTGGAGGAGTACCAAGATGGAGAATGGTAGGAGACACCCACCAGTGGATGAATGGATGTAGATGGAGAGAAAGAAGTTGGAAAGCTACTGCAAATCTATGATACTGGGCAGCAGGAGGTTTGGCTGCATTGGCTGCTCTTGAAAGAGTTTGGCCATCATCCTCTTTCTAAGGGTATGTGGGGGAAGAATGTGTGGCAAGATACTTGCACCATTGGGCAGAAAGGAGTATCAACGCATTATGTTGATATGAAACTATTTATATCAATCACCATGTTTTCACCACATGATTTGTATGATGGAGGTATGGGGAGGCAGCAAAAATGTTTGTTGCTTTGGTTGTCCTTGGGAGAGAAAGGGCAGATCTGCTCTCACACTTTGCATGATGTTGCAGGAGTAGGAGATGGAACTATCATAGTGAAAAGGGGCTACTCCTTGGCCTTAGATATTCAACAGGTACTTCCACTTTGGGAGGAACTTCTTATGTGTAGCAGCATTAAGGGAGATGTCTTTAATAAGGAGCATGTCAAAGAATGGAGCTATGAGTTGGTAGGAGCCTATTTGCATAGGCCAACAGTGTTGTCACTTGGGAGCTTGGGGTTATCGATGGAGTGTCCCCAGGATCACTTCACCATTGATGCACTTGGTGAACAAGGAGGAAGTGAGAGTGATGGAGTAATGGATGGAAACATCTATTACAATGATATGATCTTCTTAACTTGGATTTCCAAGCATAGGAAGGGTGAACTCCCTACAGCATCTGATTCATTTCTCTTCATGGGAGAATGTCATATGGGAGGCTTGTTGATGGATCCTATCATCATCTTACTTTTAGCACATGGTAATAATCTTGATTTTCTAACACAGTATTTTCATACTCTTACCATTTCTATTCAGTGCATTGCTCCACAAGAGAGCAAGCTTTTCATTGAGCTCCACGGTCAACATTGGGCCAAATTGTATGATGGAGACAACCATATTTTATATGGCCTTGGGAAAGTGTTTTATCCTTTCATGTATGTTCAGTTGATGTACCCATTCATTTTATATTCATTAGTAGATGTAATAACATACATAATCAACCATGTATCAAAAAACAACTTGCCATCCTATTTTCTGAAGTAGCAGTTAAGAAAACTACGTTGTAAATACATGGGAAACTGTTGGTACTTTACATCACCACATAAAACCTTCAGTATTTCCTTCATCTTGACGCTAATCATGATTCCATTTGCTGATGTTGTTCTTAATTTTATGGGGAGCATGATTTGAGGAGAAACACATTGGTTGGATGTGTTCCTTGGGAAGGAGGATTCCCACACTTTTTGCATTGCATGTTCTAATGGGAGCATGGGAGGAGATATGGCAACCACAACCAAACACTTGTTTATTTATGAGGTGGGCCATGATATTGATGGGATGCCATATGGTGATGATTTCCTATCCATCACATATGGAATGGTTTGGGCAAGCTTGATTCACAGCATTGGAGAGGATATCTTTGGAGATCTAGTCCTCATCTTTCCACTTGAGGGAAACATTATTGCAGCCCAAGATTAGCATATGCTCTACACCTATCATAAGTGGAGAGGAATACAATGTGGGGTAGGCTACTTTGTCTACCATGATCATATTTTCAACCCACCTACTTTGCAGGAGCCAAAGGTGGAGGAGAATTTTCAGGAGTTGCCATGTTGGGAGGTAACTCATTTTGTATGGATGATTGCTTGGGGATGGAGGATCCACATGGGAATGATGTTTCCCAATACATTTCAGATCCCATACCTCAAGGGGACCTCTGGAAAACACCTTATTTCCTTCTTGAGTACTCTATTGGTTCATGATGATAGCTATTTAGCGAACTTACATGCTTGGGAGAGGCAATATGGAGATTCATTGATGAGACAACATCCCATTCCTTGGAGGAGTTCATCATATGTGGATGATACAGTAGGAGGAGGGGAGACTCTTCAGTTCTATCCTTGTAGTTGCTTGAGGACAAGCAACATTTGGGAGGAGAGGACTGTAATATTCCAAAATTTGCATTCTGCAAATTGGAATATTATTTTTTGCTGATTTCACTTAGGAGATGAATAAATGGGTAAGGAGGCCCATGCATAATAAAAATTTGAATAAAATCCCTCTTAATGTGAAAAGGGATCAACATAAAAGCTGGATTTCACACCATCATGTGTGAACAGGGACTTTTGTATGTGGACAAGGTCAAGTTTGACCAAGTCAACAGCGTTGGGATAGGAGGTGGAGATCATCTTGTGAGACAGTGCAGAGATAGTGGGAGGAAGATTCCTTGGTGAAGGAAACCCTAATGAGTGGGGCCCAAAGCAAGAAGGCTCACACATGTATAAAAGGAGGGCAAGGCAGCCATAGCAAGACATCTTGTGAATGATAATTTGATGTGTTTGTTTAGACTATTCTACATTCTCTTTTTGTTTAGCAAAGTTGTTGTGTTGCTTAGCACAAGGATATCCTGTTTAGGAATCCTTCTCCTTTCTTGAGAGGCCTCTTGAAGGAGATTGTATTGATTTGCCTCACATCCAGGCTTGAGGCCAATCATCCTCCTTCAGCTACAACATTATTTATATAGCAGTATAACGTTGTGTTACAGGGTTTTTCAGTGAGGGTTCACAACACCACTTCCTGCACTCATTTTTAAAAGGAGGGAGTCTCCATTCCTTTGGGAGATCATTAAGGAAGATCTTGGAGCATATTTTCATATATTGGCACTTGGCCAAATCACTTCCATTAGCTATAGCATAGTCCCTTGTAGGAACTGTGTCCTTTCTTGTAGAATTGTAGTGTGAGGTTCAATCCCCTCAATCTTGTCTTGCTTTCTCAGGAAAAGGGCCAACCCTTCTCTCGGAAAGACTTGTAAGAAGGATCCTCCTTCATTTTTGTATTCTTCAGCTATTTATACATAGTTCTTCAACAAACTACATTATTTCAGATCTAGATCTACAGATCTATGCATATTGTACATGTGCTTTCATGAAACCCTTGCCGGGTTATCTTTCTGATGTGTAAAAGGGGCTAGATATCCATTTTTCTTCATGCTCTAAGAAATAAAACTCTAGATATGATGTTTGCACCATATTTTATCGGAAAAAATCTTTAAAATATGTTGTGCATGCTTCATAAAACTTCTGTTTAGTCAAGTCATGGGATTTCAGTGTTTTTAAGCCATACCGAGACGGGGAGATATGTTTAAATAAGAAAAAGAGATTTGTTTATGAATATTTTATGGATGTGAGTCCAAAATTACATATTCTAAGGGATACCAGCATTATTTTCTACTATTATAACACAATTTTCTGAATATAATGTTTTTAGGGCATAAATTGTTGCTTTTCCCCACTTTTGGCTGATATAATGGATCATATTTCTTGTTGTTGTACATGTAATTGATGGCTGTGTGTTTTCTACACATTTTATGAGTTATTTCTCATTTATATTCCAGATTTTCATTCATGTATTGCTGCATTCCCATTCTGGGATATTACATTATTGTACCTTCCACATCATCATTGTACCTATTCTGCTCCTCTTTTGCCTGTTTTGGAAAATGAACAACAGAATATAACTCAATCATATGAAATCTGATTTTGACGAAATGAGTTGCACTGGAATCTTGGCGAAAAACTATATTCAGTCGTTCAAGTTCAAAGCCATTTTGAGCACTTTCAATTTTTAGCTAAAAATTGGGCCTTAGATCATTAAAATACCCTAGTACCTTTTCCATAGCATAGATAAGATAGCTTATATTTCCCAGAAAAAGGAGTAATAACAACGAATTAGAAGTCTATTCCATCATTCCCTCATTAAAATCATAGTCCTCGACCATCTCAATCAACTAAACATTGTATGGAGTACCTTCATAGCCAATGATATTTTCAAAGAGCCATCTACTCAGCATGCACAAAATTTCCCTTCATCATCCCAGCCATCCACTTTCATCCCTCCATCTCAACCCATAGCACATTCATCATCATCAAATCAGTCCCCTTCACCTCCTTCATCTCCATCTCATCATGACATTGGGTCACCTAGTAGGATTTAGGACAGTGAGCTTAAGTGGGTTGGTATGGTTGAGGTTGAGTCATTGCCAAAAACCTACCAGGGAGGCCACAGGCATGTGTTTTCTCCACACATAGTGGAGGGGGCCATGCCTTCTACATCAACAAAACAGGTGGAAAAAGGTAAAGAAAAGGTGGTTGAGGCAGTCATTCATGACGAGTAGGATCTTCATGAAACAGAACATGAATTTCAGTTTGTTGACCTAGATGAGGATGAAAATGACAAAATCGCTAATGCAACCATTAAAGGAAAGTATGCCAAGATTAAGGATCTCCAAACTAATCTTGAGAGGGCCAAATATGCCATAAACTTCCTTGAGCAGGAGAATGAGCAATTGAAGAATAAACAGGCCATTGATGAGGTCAAGTATATCACTGCTCAAAGGGAGGCAGAAAAATCCAAAGCTATGCTAGATGAAACACTTGAAAGTATGGATTGCTTGATGAAAAAGAGGAACAAGCACCAAGAAAGATACCTAGAACTAGAGGGTTGAAAAGAGCTTTAGCTCTAGAAAGACAAAGGGAGGCTAAGCTTGTTGATCAACTAACCCTAAATGAGAAACTTGCCATAGTTATCAGTGAAAACAGAGAGCCATGGCTTGATAGAGCCAATCAGCACTTGGAGAAGATTATAGCAAAGGCTAACAAAGACAATGACCTATTGAGGAGGAAAGTAAAACACCATGCTGTAAAGGAGAAAATTGCAATGGCCAAGCTCAAAAGAGCTAATGCAAAGATTGAAGATTTGACCATGGAAGAGAAGAAAAAATTGGACATACTTGCAGAGGCTTCCCTCTAAGCCTAGCCACATCATCATCAGCCATTCTACCAATTTTGAGGCATTTTAAAACTTTTTGCAAAATATGGGAATTTCTGAGTTTTTCTAAACAGGCATTTATCAGAAATTTTGTCATTTGTGCAGCGCCCTAGGCATTCCGCAAATGTTTGGGGCACTTTTTGAAGGAACGAAGACTACCATTGGATTCCTAAGGACAAATGAATTCCATAAAACCATGTTTCCAGATTTGATTTGCATATTTGACAGGTGAAAAGGTCAAAAAAATACCTAAAAATCACATTTATGCCCCTAGTTTGGCCTAGGCACTATGCAAATAGAAGTCTTGGGAGAATGACATTTTGAGGGGTCAAATCAGCTTCATTTTGAAAACTGGAGGCATATTCAGAAAGAGGAAAGGGATTTCCAAAAAGCCATTTTGGGCCTGATTTGGCAACCTGCAAGTCAGCTAAAAGTGGCCTTGAACATGGAGGGCGCAAATGACATAGCAAGGGTGCAAATGACACAGTGAGGGTGCAAATGACCATTTGCTGAAATTTTTGAAATTTCTCTATAATTTTGACTCTACTTTAGAAAACAATGTTTCTACCTATGTAATTAATGGTAAATGTAATTATGCTATGGATAAGTTACCTAGGGGTAGATTCATTGGGTAAAAGTTATCATTGAGTCAAAATGAATCAGTTTGAATGTAATTAGGAATGAGTCACTTGGACCATCCTACACTTCAGCTTTCAATTCAGTATTTTGTGGATCTCTTCCTCACCTCATGGATTCAACCCCTAAGGATGAGTGAATGCTTTTTTGATGTCTATTTAGTCCCTTTATTCACTCTAAGCAAGGGTTGGAATAATTTTGGATGTTAGTTTATTTATTAAGGAACTATTGTACTAATTCTTGGCCAATTAATAAAGAAGAGTTGCAACTATTTTTTGGGATACATATGGTATGATGCTTATCATTGTTTTTCCTTGAGTTTCATATGTTAGAATTTTTTGTATTCATGTTCATTACATCTCTATTTCATGATTTATTTCAATTTGATAGGCAGAACACATGCTTTCTCATTCTCTGTTTAGGGAAAGATATCATAATTTGTCCATTTTCCTATGTTTAGGAAGAATACATCTCCCATGCTCTTCCTACCTTCTCATCAGTCTTAAAACCATCTCATCACAATCATCTTTAAAGTTGTAAGCCTTATGCCTACCTTTCCCCATTGAATCCCTACAACCCTATCTCATTTTCCCTGACCTAGCTCCCTTGACCTATAATATTCATTCAGTGAAACCCAGCCAAATCAAATCAAAACAACCCCTGTACCCATATTTAGCCTAAAAACCCTAATTCCTCCATCCCTCTTGGCTGTGACTTTATGGAGAGATCCCTCTCCGGCTTGGTAGGGCTAGCTAATAGGTTAAAATTTTGGTCTGTGGTTACCTTTGCTAGGAATCCTTCTTCAGCCTTGGGAATCTGGCAGAGTGATAACAGGTTCCTGACTCGGTTCGGTGTTTGATGGACTCATCATGCACACTAGAGCTCCTGTAGGTGATGAATATTCTCCTGGTAACATAGGAGGATCTCCTGATAACAAAGGAGGATCTCCTGGATATGATCTGAGGAGAGAGGTTGGTTTGAATTGACCGACAGAAAACTCTGTGTATGTGGTGACCACTTCTGTACTCGAATCTACCAATGGTAGAAAGACATCATGGGCTGTTATAGGTTTCTTCTCATAATACATGAGTTGGTCAGTAGTAATGACTTTCCCGTCGTGGGGTAACATCATTACTTTGAACACAAAGATGATACTATGATCATTGTGTACATGTAACTCTGTCCAAGAAGGATGTTATAGTCCAACTATGCATCTAAGGCTTCAATGTCAATGAGCAGAGTCTTGCAGGTGAGATGTACTGGTACGTCTTAAAAAAGACCTAATAGGGAAGATGGGTGCCCATCATATGCTATGAGAATGATATCAAATGTTTTCATTTCGGGTGATCTTAATATTTCCCAAACTATTTTTGACATGATGCATGCAGATGCTCCTTCATCCACGATGCAATGGTGAATGGTGATGTTCTGGAATGAAACCAGGATTTGGAAAGAAACTAGAGAAGGAAGACAAGGGCTTTATTTATCTAATTTGAATACCATTCAGTGGGAATCTGAGGGGTCGATCATGCTTAATACGAAAAGTAAGGCTTTCCATTGGGCCGAGAAAGATTGCAGGACTTATAATGTTGACATGGTTGAGGGAGACTGAGCCAAGTCGTCCACTATGTTGTAATTGTGAGTATATTTTGAAATATATCTTTCATGCCTCGTGGTACCTCTTACCAATTTTGGCATTGGCTCAATAGGTACCCTAGAGATGGATAATGGTGTTATGGGTGCGCTTGTTCTTGCACCTGCTGGATTGGTTTCTAGGGGTGCTTCATAATTTCGGTTTTGCATTTGGAGGAATAAGTCTTCTCCTGCCATGAATATGTCGTGATTGTTTTGAGTGTTCCCTCCAATATATTTTTTTTGGGATGGTTGATGTTACTGAGTATTACCTATTCCTTCATGGGGAAAAGGCTCCTGCACAACTATAGGTTCCCCCCCCCCCCTTGTCCCCTATTTCCTTGAAGTCTCTTCAACTCAGGGAGCTCAAGAAAATGGTAGGTGTAAGGACCATACTCGCCACATATGGCACAAGAATGATTGGTCCTTAGACTGGTCATATTTTTCTGCCTCTGAGAGTTGTTGGTTAGTTCCTGTTTTTGATTTTAGTTGGGGTTTCCCCCAGCCTATGATCGTGGGGGGCACTATTGATTTCTGCCCCCCTTTCTAGGGTCTCCCTCTGGTTTTATTTTTTTGTTTTTCCTAGAAACATTCAAAGGATTATTATTATTCTCCTGGTCACATGACTGTTGTTGTTGCATTTTGGAGGGTTGCACTAAATTAAGCCCTGCACTTGTTTTCACTGTTGGTATATTTTTTTTTTGTGCGGGAAAAGGAAAGTACTGATTTCCTTGTCCCTATATTATGTATGCATTCTAAGATGACTCTCTTACGTCGATATTCCTAGATGAGTATTGATTTCCCTAAGGGGGAAGTTATGGTCCTCCTTGAGGGGGAGGATATTGGTTTTCCCTATTAGTCATGTTCTGCAAAGGTGTAGGTTGAACATGGTAGTATCATGGTTGTGACACATTCTGTGGGGCATCATACGTTTGATTAGCAAACGAGTATGCAAGATATTGGTGATTCTTTTTAGGTTGAGTTTGGGCTAAGGACCCTATCAATCCGTCAGCAGTATTTGACGTGCCTGGTACTTCTTTGTAAGTTTGCAGACATGGGGTGTTTGGAAGGATATTCTAGATATATCCAAACTCGGTGTATATGAGATATAACTACTGGGATTTACTGATGGAATCTTCCTTGTTACATGGGGATTGTGTTGCCACATATTTTGAATTTTCTAGTGTGAGTGTTTTGAAAAATGAGTCCAAGATAAATCTACCGTTGAGATTAGCTTTGCACAAGCTACAACATCTTCGTAATTCATGGATGTGGTTAGATATGTGAATAGCAGGTGTTTGTCTAAAATAGGTGAGGAGTTCCATCCCCGAATCATGATGGATCGGGTGCTAGAAAAAGGTGAGGAACGTTGTTGATAAGATGCTAAAGGTTCCATGTGACGCAGATGGATGGTCAAGATACCATTTCGTTGCAGACCCTGTAAGGGTGTGTTGAAATAATCTTATCCTAATGGTATCATCTATGATATTGTTCGGTGAACACCACAGGTGAAAATTCATGATATGGTTCCCTGGTTCTTCCTCTTTATTTCCTTCAAATTTTGGAATATCTGAAGGAAGCTTAGTGAGCATGGGTGCCCAATTAAGGTTATGGTTGATACGGTCATTTTTTAACTTGCTTAGATCTAGTATATTTAATGATACTAAGAAAGGTAATTGCGGGTTGAATTTCATGATTTGAACCTTTGCTGAGATGCTTAAGCAATAGTACCTTGGTGTGTGTTCTGAGGGGTAGTATGAGTGCTTCCCAAAGGGGTAGTGTTTGGTGGACCTTGCGGGGTTATGACTGGTGTGATGACTAGTGACCCTTGGGGGGTTTCGATCAAAGTTTCCCCAATAAAGGAAGATCGTATAACAATGGTGGCGTGACGTCCTCTACACCTGAATGGCGGGAAGCTTGACACTCCTCCCAACAAGGGTGGGTTTTCAAGAAACACCTAGATCGACGGGGAGCCATTGGGTCCCCTATGGTGTTAATTTAATTTTTCATTTTAAAGAGGATAATATTTTTTCAATGTAATATAATCACATACATAAAACAAAGTGAAAATTGAAAGTTAATTTACCCTTATATTAAACTATGTGATCAATAAAACAAAGGAGTTTTTTTGTTTGTTTGTATATGATAAAAGTCCTATGTAGACCTGATCATCCTTACCACTCTCAAAGTAAATGGGCCTTGCAGAGATATATTCTGATGGGTACTGGGGCCAACGTCTTGAAAGAACTAGTCACTCCTTCCATTAGCTGGAGAATCAACCAAGGTAACAGAAATGAGGATATAATGTTGCCCGCACCGTCACCTATAGGGAAAGGATGCCCTAAATTTTGGCCACTAAAGTACCTTCATCCCACGTGGGAAATCAATTCACTAGCTTCTTGGTATTCATTTACCAATACTGAGCACTAGATGGGTCGGGTAGCCCCAAATAGTACCGCATGCACTGGGCCTAAGCCAAACCCTCTTTGAGTCGGGTCTCTATAATAATCAGGAAATATTTTCTGTGGGATGATTGAAGGATTTTAAGCTCCCTAAATATTCAAATTATATGTTTCAAAATGTAACATGATCATGGCAGTGTATTGGATGCTTACCCCCAATGGTCTTAACCTAAAATTTAATTTCTTTTGTGGCCCCTGTGGGGAGAATCTAGTGGGTTCAAGTTATGGTTGTTTTTAAGAGCCTTAATTTTCTTTAGGGTGTGCGATTTTAAGAAAACATAAGCTAAGAATAAAATCCCCAAAAACTGAATGCATTTTAATGAAAAGCTTACTGATGCTTAGTGTGTGGTCTATGTGAATAAACAAAAGTGTGATAAGATGCAGATATGTGATGATCCTTTACTATATACCTCTAATTACACTATGTGTTTTGATTGTTCCTTGCAAAAATTGAAATGATTTGCAGATAATGGGCCTCTTACACTACTCATAATTAGACAATGTGGAACTAAAGGGAGATGGTAGTTCAAAGTACTTTGAGAAAGAGTTCATATGCAAGCCCAGGTTCACCAAGAGGTGCAAGAGAAGCAAATATTACTTGTTTTTTTTAATAACATTTGACCCTAGTCCCAAGCCTAAATGAAAATGAAAAAAAACTTATCTAGTAACAAGATTTGTAGATAATGGGCCACTTACTCCTTTACTCTATGTGTTTTGCATAAACTTCAGCAAAATATTTGGAAAAAATGTGTGGAATTTGGCCATTTACTCTTCCCCCTAATTAAGCTATGTGTGTTTTTTCAAATGTAAAAAACAAATAAAACACTAATTGATCACCTAATTATGGTTAGTACAACAAATATTCAACCTAAAAAGCAGAAAAATGAAGAGCAGTGGTGAAGGAAATTCATTATGGATTGCCAGTCACCCGAAAATTTGAAAAAATACAAGGTTTGTTTCTTTTTTGGAATACCACATGCGTTTTTTAAACACAAGTGTGGCGTCGTGTCTGTCTGATATAATGACGTGCATTCGAGAAAAAAAAATTAAGCTTTCTGCCTCTCAAAAAAGGCACATAATTTCCTAAATAATTCACAGAGAGGTCCTAAGCACGTTGTAGTTGGTTATGCAGAGAGGAGGTCCTGCAAAACAACCGTTAAACCAAGAAAAACGAACTAGTCACGAGTCACCAATCAAGTGGTAGTGTTTTTCTCACACTAGTGTACCAAAAGACACCTCTTTAGCAATAGGTTGCTTCCTGAAAATATCAAAGAGAATATTATGGTGTTGTTAATGGAGAGACTGAAAACAAAGTAAAGGAAAACTCATAAGGAATGTAATGAATACAATAACATAAGCTCAAAAATAAACACACAAGATAATAATCTCAAATGGAGAAAACAAACCAATACAATAATGGAGAAAACTCCCTTTATTGGATGCTAGTAGTAAGAAGAATACAATGCTAACACACTTGCAGTGAGTCCTTTGAGCTATGTAGCTCAAATACTCTTAGCAAGGGGGTCCATTTCCTTGGTTTCCTTGCAAGATTCTCCTCCCTCTCTCAAAAGGAATGTGGAGACTCCCCAATGGTGGTGTCCTCTCCTTCACTAGGATGTTGGATGGCCAACATGCTAGTGCCTTCACTCCTCTTGCTTTAACAATCGAGAGTTGGTGTTGCTATGGTATAAATTTGGCCATCATAACAATGTCTCATACTTTTCTCTTCCCATGGCTTGTTTATATATAAATTTATGAACTCCTCTTCCCTCTTTGTCCCAAGAGTGATAGTGAATCAAGAGTATGACAAGATATTCCTTTGATGGTTGCGTACCTTTAGGCCGACCTCAATTTGGTTGTCATTGATAGAGAATCAACTTCCCCAAGTGTGGGAATCGGTCCCGGATAGTGATTTTTCTCCATTCCCAAGACCGCCCAGCTATCGAAGGAATATGCACGTTGTGCGCAAAACTGCTTTGTCGTTGGTGTGCGGTCCTCCAATTTCTCACTGAACCTTATGAACTTTTTAATTTTTTTTCCTTCATAATCTATTTCTGCTAGAAAATATTTATTTGTGCATGTCTCTTGACATTTTATAACGTATTTTTCTTGTAGGATTTTCTAGTGTTAACAATGACTTTAAGAGGGTTTTAAATTCCTCCCACTTAATCATTGAATAATCTCCCTCCAACCCCAAGGTCTCTGTGTTTATTTTCCACCTGATTAGGGAATGGCCCTCTAATTTCAACCGTGAAAATAAAATCTTTTATTCTTCATCTATATGATGAAAAATGAAATAAAATTCTAATTTCTATAACTAGTAATTGAGATTTAGAGCATCAATATCACCTTGGTGTGGCTCGATATCAACCTTTTCTTCTGTTTCGAATATGTACTGTGAATGGTTCACAACACTCAAACTGGGTTGATATTTTTCCATTCATTTCTTCATCTCATTTTTTGTTTCTTCCTGATCTCCTGATCTCCCCTTTAATCAAACCTATGTGTTAGAAACCCGTCTTCTTCGAAAATCCCAAGCTTATTGTTCAGTGTCACCATGATGTGATTCATGTTATCATTTATATTTAAAACTTGTGCTTCAAGTAGAGAAAATGTCTCCTCTACAGGAGCACAAGGGTTATTCATAGATTCATAGGCCATCACTAAGGTTTTATGACTTTTTTGGTTTTAACAATATAGATACCCTGCAAATCTCCACAAGATACCCAAATAAGTCTGCTCTAATATCAATATGATCCGTAAACTACTGTGGATATTCCATTAGATAGTTCTTCACAATAGATTTGATAAATTATACTTAGAAATCTGAAATCTACATTGATGGTTTATTTCTCATTATATTTTTAGATATGTGAATTATTGTTTATTGTGTATGCATGAAAATTAAAATTATGCAGAAAATATATAACAACAAAATGAAAACTCACTGACCATGATTTGACACAAGATATAACCTAGGAAACCTTTTAGGGAGAAAAATAAACTGGAAGGTGAGGTCCCTCTACGTTCCTTCTCTAAATAAATTTATTATGAGTACAAAGAAGTAGGGCCTGTGGCTTGTGAGCTACTACAATGCAAAATCCTCTCTATATGTTATATCCCTATCCCTCTCATCTAGTATTTTCATTTATGGAACAAAATGCACTCGAAAATCATGGAACCCCTTATCCTCCTAGTGGCTTGATCATAAAACATAACAACAACCTACTAGTATTTAGGTTTGACCCCTCAACTCTTAACCAAAGTTACAATATGGAATCTTCTAGAGTATTCTTCATCATTATCACCTCGCTAGCCCATTTTCAATGAATAATGGGGGATGATGTGGAATCCTCTTGAACTATGGACGTGAAAACAAGAAGGTCAAATTCTAAGTGGCATAATTTTTTCATGTAGACTCTAATTGAGGAGATTCTCGCACCATTGGAAAGGTATGTGTGTGTATAATAGGGATAAAAGGTGCAACACTAAAGAAACAAAATATTACCCCAAAAATTGTTATTTGATACCACAAAATCCTCCCATAAGGTTTCAGACCCCAATTTGCCAAACTAGGTCATGCCTTTAAAAATGGTCGTGTGAGTTGATTCCTCCACTTTCTCTAGTTCGAAAGACTTGAGATGGACGAAAATCAATATAATGATCCAATCTGGATCAATGAACAATATTATTATGATAAAGAAGAAAGATTACAACTATACCAGTCGAATTACTTCAACCAACATCTTGCAAAAAATATTATAACTTATAATTTCATGCGCCAGACAGGGTAGGAGATAGGGGAAAACCTTGCTTGACTCCGATATTATAGTCAATTTATTTTGACCAGGCCTCAATGTTCCTAAAATTGATAAAACACTCTCATATTTCATTACTACAAAAACTCTCAACACAAAAGAAATTTGTAAAGGTTGTTCTTGAGCATTATGTAAAAATATTCTCTAAAATCAATGAAACAACAAAGAATACTAGTTTTTTTACTACAATACTCCTCCATAATGATGTCAAACATAATACTTTGGTCCATAGTTAAATGGTAATGTCTAAAGCTGGCTTGACCTTTAGCTCTTTGTCCATGGTTATCGAGTCATATATTGATCTTCTTTTCCAAAACAATTCTACATAGAATGGATGAGATATGGTTAATCATAATGGTCCCATTATTAGAGGGATTACTTTATACCTAATTATGAAGATTGGAATAATGAAGTTTTGAGTCTAGGGTTTAGAGAAGCCATCCTTGAATATTAAATTAGAGAGCTTGTGTATGTGGGGTATAAGGATAGGTCATTTAGTATTTAAGATCTTGGCATCATACCCTTTGATCTCCTTAGATTTCGTTTTTACAAGTTGTTTAACCCTAAATTTTCTGTTTTGTATATAATACACTTCATCCTCTATAGAAACCATTGAAATGTAGGGGATTGATAAATATTTTTGAGGTAGGGTTTCTAATCATTTTGGGGAACCATATTATTTTCATTAGTTTTATGATCCAAAATTTACCTCTACAATCTCTTTGATAAGTGTAAAAGCTTCTCGTTCTTTCTATTTATGTAATGCATTTTTTTTCCTTTCAATTAAGCATTTGCATATTTTTATTTTCCTTGGATTTCTAAGAACTCATTAGAGGCATCCCTAATGATTTGCTAGGAATTTAATACTCATTGTCATAGCAAGGGTTTCCTGTCCTAATTTTATTTTTACATAACACCTTGATAGAGGTTTCTTAATAGAAATAGAAAGGGTAAAATTATTCAACATTGTGCAGATTTAGTTTACCATTTAAATGTTTTAATAAATTATTAACCTTATTTTTTTTGTTTAATAAAGTTTTGGTGTAGGGAAATACAAACTTAATAATAATAATAATTCATCTTAACCTCAATAAATATAAATTACTTCTTACTTTAATTTGTCTATCCTTATTAATACTTAATAAGTTTTGAAATTAAAATTAATTTATAAAAACAAACATTTTTTAATCACAACCTAAATATTTAACACTAATCAAAATATTATATAAAAATATTAAATAAACCTAAAAATATGTAATTAAAAAATACTTCAATTTAAATTAAATATATTATAAGTATTTATAATCATATACTTTTACATTATTAGGCATTATTATTTTTATAATAAAAAAATTTCATTGCAAAGAATCAAAATTAAATATTTCACTTTCTCAAACAAGCGTTTATAACATTAACTATTTGTGTCATTTTTGCGTCTTCTTGGAAACTAATCAAATTCCACATTGAGGTTTAGAAGCCACTATGACAAAAAATGATCATGTTTATATGTGAAAATTGAACTTTTAGGTGGACAAAATAACAATTATTTCTTTCAATTATCTAAGAATATATGTTTCCTCATAAAAAATTACAATTTCAAATCCAAAAAAGATAGAACATATACACTTCCCAAAATTCTAAAAATAAACTATAAATAAATCCCTTATCCCAAATGTCTCATACACCATTTTAATGCGCAATTTAATAGATACTAAAAATAATATTTTAAAAAAAACATTAATTAAAATAAAATTGCATAAAAAATTCTTATTTATATGAATAAATACTTCGAAGCCAATAATATAAAGGAAATCTATTTTTAAATTTTACGAAAATATAGTTTATAAAATTTTATGATAAAATATCTCACTACGAAAATCACATTTGGCTAAAATTATATATGAAAATTGATTAAACCAGAGTTCACTTAAAGAAAGATTTCGTTTATGCCTTTTATAATTTTAGCCAAATGTAATTTTCGTAGTGAGATTTTATCATAAAATTATATATAACCATGACAACAATTGACATAACATTTTTATAAATGTGTAAACGTATTGAAAATAGATCTAACAGTATTGAAAATGGTATTAAAATTTAATAAGGGTGGGAAACACCGTGTTAAAACCAACATTATTTTGTAAATTTAATAATTTAAATATTTGATTTATTTAATTGTAGAGGATAGTATTTAAAAAAAATTAAATAATTTATTTATAAATTTAATGAAATAAATTATTATAATATAAAATTATACATGATTATAATATGATGATTAATCATATTTTTTTAAATAAAAATTTAATTGATTATCAAATTATCAAAAAAAAAAAAAATGTATATATATATATATTACGTTGAAACAATGTATACAATAATTTTTGTAGAAATTTATTTATCTAATGTATTACCAGATCTTCTTGATCTCACAATATTTATCTTCTTACAAAATACAGAATCCTTTCACTGTTAAATTTGTGGAAATTTAAAACTTAATTGCAAACACATGTGAATAAATTCAAGCACACGGGAAAACTTAAAGCTAAAAACCCCAACTATCATATATTATGTATATCAATGGAATCATGTAATAATCTCATACAAAGCTTAGTACATCAAGCTCTCAGTGCAATGTAGATTCATTACACACTGTCATGTAGAAATTTGCATCTCCATGCACCAATTTCTTGCCACCTGACAGCCTGCCTCCACTGCTCAATCCGTGCTGAAGAAGACCCCTGAATGAATTCGAATTGGTCTTGCCTTGACTTCGCAATCCTCATTAGCAACTCCATTGTGTGTCAGATGCATTGAATGCATCACTATAGTCACAAGGGATAGTCTATCTCACACTTTCACATATCTCTCCATTAGGTCTCCACTGGAACTGACATGCACTGTAGTTAACTATTGTTTTTGTTCAGTTGTTAGTGAGTTATTAGTTATGAATTAATTAACTAATTAATTCACTTAAGTCTCACTAGTGTATCTTTCAGTTAGACTAGATACAACTAGCTCAACTGAGTTTAATTCACCTAACTGAGTTAAACTAAATAACAACTCCATAAACTACTCTTCCAACTCTGTCATAACTTTTCCACTTCAGTTCTAACTCACTCCTTCATGCATGAGCCACCAATAAACCCTAGGAATTGCGTAATTCCTTCAGCCCACTGATTTGCTAAATCATTTCACTGAAATAAAGTGCTCCAAGAGAATAAGTTGATGTTTATTGTCGGATTATTATTAAGAGCTAATAATAATCGACATGCATCTATTTTTAGATCAATGATCTATAAATAGACTTCGCCCAATATTCTAAAAATAGAATTTCATCTATTTTCCACATTTCACCAACCATCTACAAATAGCATCCTGCAACTTGTAGAATATGCTCACCATGTCTAAAAATAGACATACACCTAAAAATAGCCTGTGGGCCCCACTTAGTGAAGGTGCTTACTTTTCACTAAGCTCATCATCTTGTTGAATCTCAACAATTTTGAATATAACAATAAGGAAAAATTTGTGGGTATTTTATAAAGTTTTTATTATTATAATATATATGGAAAAAATTAGAAATTAATTAATTAAGTGAATAAAAGAAAGATGTGTAGGTATTTTATAATATTTTTACTATTGTAATGATGATGATGATGATGATGATGATGATTAACTTCCACTAGGCTAATGCTCCCTATAAGACCTTAAGAAAGGAAATAGAATCTAATTTTGATTTTTCAAAATCTTGTTTCTATGATCAAAGAGAAGGAAATAAACACTCCAAGAGAAGTATAGGAGCACTAGTTTAATAGGTCAAGAAGATTGGAAGTGTGGCAGATTTTAGGGAATTGAGAGTGGATGTGAGTAAGAGTCACATAGTCTAAAAGGAAGTGATTTTCATCTTCCACCTGTCTAGTATCGCAAAATTGACAAATTCTATCGTTCCATGGAGTCTTGGGAATATACCATCGCCCGATCTCACTCCGAAGATCATGAGAGTTAGTTCTTATCCTAGCGATGTTCATTTTTTTCTTAGTGTTGGTCAGCAAAGAGAGATAATTATGATTATCAAGGGTGGGGTTGATCACCTTCTTATAGTATCTTAGTTTCCCTTTACCCGCCATCTCCTGATCCTCCCACAACTTGTCCTTAAACTTGGAGGTAATAATATTTTCGACACTATCTTTGCTTCCCATACTAAGCTCCTCCTTAATTCCCCAATGTTTGAGCCCATAATGGGCATCCTTATCCACCCGCACTTGACGCAAAAGTGTTTGACTACAGTTAGAAGCAATTTTTGGGAGCCTTTTGGATTCCATGTTGTAAACCTTCTTCTTATACATCAGATATCTAAACATAGTTGTACTTTTAATGTGGGACAAACCAACTTTGACCAAGAGGATAGGATATAGAGTATTTCCCTTGATCTTTAGGTTGTAGGTTATGAATTGCTTTTGAATAATCTCAATATTCCTCCATGATTGTCTAGATATACTGCAACCTGATGTAGGAAAACCCTGCAAAACCCAGAATCTCTCCAATACTTTGCATATAAAAATGCATCTCAATAACTGCCCAAATAAAAACTCCAAGTCTAGGCAATTTCACACACTATCATTTGCGGAAGCTTGTAAAATATGTTCACAACCTTTTATGGTTTATGAAAACCATACTTCAACACACCCCAAAACTCAATCCTTTCATGCGAAAGCTCTCTCTTTTTAACTTCAAATCTATGGTTAAATCCCACTTCCAATAGCACCTAGACCCCAAATCATACTCTCATAAAAAAAACCTTTTCCAAAAGTCTTACAAAAAGACTTTCATTAAATCCCATTGGTTTTAATTTAAACCCAACATTTACATATGGCTTTTAATACCGGACTTTAAATAACACCCAAGGCATTAAAAATCAAAGTATACTTTAGATTGATCACGGCTTATTCAAGTTTGATCGACCTTCGCTATGGCAATTTCATAAAGCCAGACTTTGATTTAAAATCAAATGCCGACACATTTGCCCACCCAATTAACTTACCTTCTCGTTCATCTTCATGGGACGCTTTCTGGCTCTTGTCAATGCATTCACTGACTTATTCACTGGTTCAACACGGCAACTCATGCCTGATCAATAGACTCATTCAAAATCCCTACGTCCACAATTTCACTGTGCCATCCTGGAAATCGACCTTCCATTGCACTTGCAATTCAACCGAGATTTAACTCTTCACGTTATAACCACGCAGTTTCAATTTCAACGCAATTCATCGATTCAAAACTTCTGGACTTGACTACACAGTTTTTCACACGATTTCACATCGCTCACATTTGTGTTTTCTCTTCTTCAAACGAATTGGACTTTGATAATGTTGGTTTCAATACATTTGTTTCAACGTCGATCTAATACTAATGCCCTGCACACGATCTTGCACATTAATTATGCATCTGGCCATTAAATTATCATTTCGATTTGTTGTTTGCTTCACAACTCTATTGCGATCTCTCCATGCATGAACTCAAAGTGTAATGCCTCCTTTCGAATGCTCTATACAGTGAATCACCACTGTGACTTCAAACCTCGGATTTCATCAGATGTTCCACTACAAATTAAATCTATTCACATTGTACAGCGCCATTATTATGCCATGTGACCTCTTTACAAAGGTTGTTCATTTGCGCCCTCAATTCAATGCCAAAACAGCGTTTAAATATACATATATCAGTATGATATAAACAAATACTTACAGGTTTCCCAATCTCAACGCTACGGGTTCTGATTGCACCATTCCATTTCCAATGTAACATTCTTCACGCTATTCAAATCTTTAACGCCTTCAATTTGGTTCCATGCTGCCCATACAACCACAACTTGACATCAACATTGATTCTTCCCTCGTGTATTTATACCTTGCGCCATCATATCACGGCTTTGTCATCTTGCTTAATCGAATGCCTCATTCAATTGCATATCAATCTACACCTTCGATTCAGGCTAATGCTGCATCATTTACTGGAATTTCATTCAATTCTAAACTGAATGGTATTCGAACACACTTATATGGGAAGCATATACAGAATTTCTTCTCAATTCCCAATTACAAGAATTTAAATACTTGTTTGCTCAGCAAATCACTATATAGTTCTGAAAACACACTTTTCATATTAACAAATGGGAATACTTACAAACTTTTGTCTTTGGCCAGATATTCAAAGTTCATGGCCCTTTCAATTGCCCGAAGACTTACAAACTTTGTTGTCCAAACCACACTATCTATTCTCTCCTGATCTTCCTGATCTATTTGGCCTTTGAGGCTCATTAATTTATACAAATTGAATTAAACCAATTTAGGTTTAAATCCCTTTAATCACTCAACAAAGTCCCCAAATATCTCAACACCACTACAATCTAGATTTTATCCCTAAAATCTTGAAACTAAATCTAACTTAGGCTCATAATTAATTCTTAAATATCTAAAATTTAATTCCTCTCATGTTCTCCAAATCATTTTGGGAACATTAACAAATCCCCACAATAATTAATTAAAAATATTATTTAATCACTCAAAAATCTCATTAATATTTACATAAAATTAATATTTTCTCAAAAACATGAGACCCCTAGGTTTAATAAAAATACAAAGTATTTTCGAATCTAATGCTCCTGCATTAGACTCCCAAGGTTGAAAATGATCATGATCTCTTGATCATGCGTTTTAAATCTTTGTCTGCCTGGATCCCACACTTTGTTCTGTAACTCATCATCTATATCTGTTGTTTGTTGCTTTTCTCTAGGTCTCCATATCTTATGTCGTCTTGCTCCACTGGCTGAACTTTCACAATCTGTCTCCATCTTCATTTTGCTGCTGCTGCTGCTTCTCTTCCTTGTTGATGTCTTCCTCTGAGACACTTTCAACATGATTCTTTTAATTAATTCAATTTCTCTGTCCAATAAATCTTTAGATAGTTGATTTCTTGCTGCCTGCTAAGCTCTTACTCGCTCAGTTCTTACTGCCACCCAATCATCCATGCCCTCTTGTTTTCTGAAACAGAAAACTTCTTCTCTGCCTTCTCCTATCAACAAATTAATGGACTGGTACATTGTGTACTCTCTTCTTCTATCTTCATCTCTCTGCATCTGCAATTCCCAATTCTAAAATTGAGAATCATTTTTCTGCACTGAATCTTGACTATTCAGCATCATTTCCAGCAACAAAACGTCCTCATCCCACGGATTAGAAATTTCCACAGAATTTTCTTCTTCCTTCATTTGACTGCTCAACTGAGTCAAATGTTCCTCAACACCTGCAACAATACTTGCATTCACAAAACACTTGTTAAAATAAAAATCATAAGGCATCAGTGCCTTACTTCCCTCTGCCAGCACCTCAGTATGCTATCCTGAATTTTCCTCCACTATCATCACATCAATATGTTGATTCTCTCTTCCAAAAGAATTCTCAAGACTGTCAACAAGTATTCCATTCACATCATCTGCTTCCATGATATCTTTCTGCTCTCGTTCACTGTGACGAACTTTATCTTCTGCAATTTCTCTATCATACTCTGAATTTACCAACAAGTATTCCAACAATGCAATTTCCTTGTGGCATTGTTGAATTACATCATCATCATGTACCATACCTGCATTCACACACAAATATTCAGTTTGTATATCAAAATGTTCAACAGTATCAATTGTTACTTCTCCTATCAGTGCTTTAGACTGATTCTCTTTTTCAGGGTCCACAAGAACTTCCTCTTGTACTGTAACAGCTTCAAAGTACAAACGCATCACTGCTTTCTTCTTCAGAGTATTTATCTCTTGAAAGATTCTTTTCCATACTTGTGACCACTCCACAAGATTGCGCATCCTCCTCAGTAAAACCTGTAATCACATCACAAGTGTCCGCTACCAAAATACACGGTTTTACATTATCCAGCTGATCCAGATTTACCCAATAACTCAAGAAATCATCAATGATCTCCTCCTCTGTTTCGCCAATGGAAACCTCCACTTTCAACTCAACTGCTCTGAGTTCTTCACGTCTCAATTGTATACTCATCATCTGCTCAAGCTTCCTCAACTCTTCTATTAACTGCATGTTTACCTGTTGATCTCTTTTCTATTGTAGCCTCTGCCACTTCACTCTCTTCCTCATGAGCCAACCATGTCTCTGGACTTTCATATTTTCCTGTAACAATTCCACCAATAACTCAAGATGAACTGCTATCTCAACTTTCTCTTTCTCATACTCTTCATCAGTCAACTTCTTCCATATGTCATTTGCCTTGGCATATTTCTCCCCCTTTCTACTGTGGCCTCTCTCTGAACCTCTGCTCTCTCCTTTATGACTTTCAGTAGTCATCTCCTTCGCCATGAGTTCCTCACCCATGAGTTGCACCAAGCCTCTACAACAGCAAGCTCTCCTGCTACCACTTACCTCACCAATCCCTTCCTCCGGATCTGGTCTTTTGGTAATCACTAGTCCTTTGCTGGAACCTTTCGAGCATTTCTTCACTGCTCCTTCAGGCTTCACTCATCTGCAAATTTATTCAACCTCTGTTGAATCTCCAGGTTCTGCCACATTCACCTAGAATCCCTTACTGGATTCCTTCATCACTGCACTCCAGTTGTGATCTGCTTCTTTCTGCTGATACTTTCTTCAACCTGCTTGCAACCTGAATTCTGCAAACAACCTTCAAACCAAAGTTTAATATCATCTGTCAACTCACCTTCAAGATCCTATTGATCTTGTTTCACTTCTTCAATTGCACTGCATCTCTGTGCTGCAATCTTCATCAGTGTCAAAATCTTATATTTATTCATCACATGCAATTAATTCAATTTAAAAACTTAAATCTTCACACAGAGATATTCCCGCTCTGATACCACTTGATGCAGGAAAACCCAGCAAAACCCAGAATCTCTCCAATACTATGCATATAAAAATGCATCTCAATAACTGCCCAAATAAAAACTCCAAGTCTGGGCAATTTCACACACTATCATTTGCGGAAGCTTGTAACATCTGTTCACAAATTTTTATGGTTTATGAAAACCATACTTCAACACACCCCAAAACTCAATCCTTTCATGTGAAAGCTCTCTCTTTTTAACTTCAAATCTATGGTTAAATCCCACTTCCAATAGCACCTATACCCCAAATCATACTCTCATAAAAAAAACCTTTTCTAAAAGTCTTACAAAAATACTTTCATTAAATCCCATTGGTTTTAATTTAAACCCAACATTTACATATGGCTTTTAATACCGGACTTTAAATAGCACCCAAGGCATTAAAAATCAAAGTATACTTTAGATTGATCACGGCTTATTCAAGTTTGATCGACCTTCGCTATGGCAATTTCATAAAGCCAGACTTTGATTTAAAATCAAATGCCGACACATTTGCACACCCAACTAACTTACCTTCTCATTCATCTTCATCAGATGCTTTCTGGCTCTTGTCAACACATTCACTGACTTATTCACTGGTTCAATGCGGCAACTCGTGCCTGATCAACAGACTCATTCAAAATCCCTGCATCCACAATTTCACTGCGCCATCCTGGAAATCGACCTTCCATTGCACTTGCAATTCAACCAAGATTTAACTCTTCACGTTATAACCACGCAGTTTCAATTTCAATGCAATTCATCGATTCAAAACTTCTGGACTTGACTACAAAGTTTTTCACACGATTTCACATCGCTCACATTTGTGTTTTCTCTTCTTCAAATGAATTGGACTTTGATAATGCTGGTTTCAGTATGTTTGTTTCAACGTCGATCTAATACCAATGCCCTATACACGATCTTGCACATTAATTATGCATCTGGCCATTAAATTATCATTTCTATTTGTTGTTCGCTTCAAATCTCTATTGCGATCTCTCCATGCGTGAACTCAAAGTGTAATGCCTCCTTTCGAATTCTATATACAATGAATCACCACTGTGACTTCAAACTCCGGATTTCATCAGATGTTCCACTACAAATTAAATCTATTCACATTGTACAGCGCCATTATTATGCCACGTGACCTCTTTACAAAGGCTGTTCCTTTGCGCCCTCAATTCAATGCCAAAACAGCGTTTAAATATACATATATCAGTATGATATAAACAAATACTTACATGTTTCCCAATCTCAACGCTACGGGTTCTGATTGCACCATTCCGTTGCCAATGTAACAGTCTTCACACTATTCAAATCTTTAACGCCTTCAATTTGGTTTCACGCTGCCCATACAACCACAACTTGACATCAACGTTGATTCTTCCCTCATGTATTTATACCTTGTGCAATCATATCACGGCTTTGTCATCTTGTTTAATCGAATGCCTCATTCGATTGTATATCAATCTACACCTTCGATTCAGGCTAATGCCGCATCATTTACTGGAATTTCATTCAATTCTAAACTGAATGGTATTCGAACACACTTATATGGGAAGCGTATACAGAATTTCTTCTCAATTCCAAATTACAAGAATTTAAATACTTGTTTCCTCAGTAAATCACTATATAGTTCTGAAAACACACTTTTCATATTAACAAATGGGAATACTTACAAACTTTTGTCTTTGGCCAGATATTCAAATTTCATGGCCCTTTCAATTGCCCGGAGGCTTACAAACTTTGTTGTCCAAACCACACTATCTATTCTCTCCTGATCTTCCTGATCTATTTGGCCTTTGAGGCTCATTAATTTATACAAATTGAATTGAACCAATTTAGGTTCAAATCCCTTTAATCACTCAACAAAGTCCCCAAATATCTCAACACCCCTACAATCTAGATTTTATCCCTAAAATCTTGAAACTAAATCTAACTTAGGTTCATAATTAATTCTTAAATATCTAAAATCTAATTCCTCTCATGTTCTCCAAATCATTTTGGGAACATTAACAAATCCTCACAATAATTAATTAATAATATTATTTAATCACTCAAAAATCTCATTAATATTTACATAAAATTAATATTTTCTCAAAAACATGAGACCCCTAGGTTTAATAAAAATACAAAGTATTTTCGAATCTAATGCTCCTTCATCAGACTCCCAAGGTTGAAAATGTTCATGATCTCTTGATCATGCGTTTTAAATCTTTGTCCGCCTGGATCCCACACTTTGTTCTGTAACTCATCATCTATATCTGCTGTTTGCTACTTTTCTCCAGGTCTCCATATCTTATGTTGTCTTGCTCCACTGGCTGCACTTTCACAATCTGTCTCCGTCTTCATTTTGCTGCTGCTGCTGCTTCTCTTCCTTTTTGATGTCTTCCTCCGAGACACTTTCAACATGATTCTTCTAATTAGTTCAATTTCTCTATCCAATAAATCTTTAGATTGATGATTTCTTGTTGCCTGCTGAGCTCTTACTCGCTCAGTTCTTACTTGCTCAGTTCTTACTGCCACCCAATCATCCATGCCCTCTTGTTTTCTGAAACAAAAAACTTCTTCTCTGCCTTCTCCTATCAGCAAATTACTGGACTGGTACATTGTGTATTCTCTTCTTCTATCTTCATCTCTCTGCATCTGCAATTCCCAATTCTGAAATTAAGAATCCTTTTTCTGCACTGAATCTTGACTATTTAGCATCATTTCCAACAACATAACGTCCTCATCCCACGGATTAGAAATTTCCACAAAATTTTCTTCTTCCTTCATTTGACTGCTCAACTGAGTCAAATGTTCCTCAGCACCTGCAACAATACCTACATTCACAAAACACTTGTTAAAATAAAAATCATAAGGCATCAGTGCCTTACTTCCCTCTGCCAGCACCTCAATATGATGTCCTGAATTTTCCTCCACTATCAGCACATCAGTATGCTGATTCTCTCTTCCAAAATAATTCTCAAGACTGTCAACAAGTATTCCATTCACATCATCTGCTTCCATGATATCTTTCTGCTCTCATTCACTATGACGAACTTTATCTTCTACAATTTCTCTATCATACTCTGAATTTACCAACAAGTATTCCAACAATGCAATTTCCTTGTGGCATTGTTGAAGTACATCATCATCATGTACCATCCCTGCATTCACACACAAATCTTTAGTTTGTATATCAAAATGTTCAACAGTATCAACTATTACTTCTCCTATCAGTGCTTTAGACTGATTCTCTTTTTCAGCGTCCACAAGAACTTCCTCTTGTACTGTAACAACTTCAAGTACAAACGCATCACTGCTTTCTTCTTCAGAGTATTTATCTCTTGAAAGATAATTTTCCATACTTGTGACCACTCCACAAGATTGCACATCCTCCTCAGTAAAACCTGTAATCACATCACAAGTGTCAGCTACAAAAATACACGGTTTTACATTATCCAGCTGATCCAATTTACCCAATAACTCAAGAAATCATCAATGATCTCCTCCTCTGTTTCACCAATGGAAACCTCCACTTTCAACTCAGCTGCTCTGAGTTCTTCACGTCTCAACTGTATACTCATCATCTGCTCGAGCTTCCTCAGCTCTTCTGTTAACTACATGTTTACCTGTTGATCTCTTTTCTGTTGTAGCCTCTGCCACTTCACTCTCTTCCTCATGAGCCAACCATGTCTCTAGTCTTTCGTATTTTCCTGTAAAAAATCCACCAATAACTCAAGATGAACTACTATCTCAACTTTCTCTTTCTTATACTCTTCATCAGTCTTCCATATGCCATTTGCCTTGGCTTCTTTCTCCCTCTTTCTACTGTGGCCTCTCTCTAAACCTCTGCTCTCTCCTTTATGACTTTCAGTAGTCATCTCCTTCGCCATGAGTTTCTCACCCATGAGTTGCACCAAGCCTCTACAACAGCAAGCTCTCCTGCTGCCACTTACCTCACCAATCCCTTCCTCTGGATCTGGTCTTTTGGTAATCACCGGTCCTCTGCTGGAACCTTTCGAGCATTTCTTCATTACTCCTTTAGGCTTCACTCATCTGCAACTTTATTCAACCTCTATTGAATCTCCAGGTTCTGCCACATTCACCTAGAATCCCTTACTGGACTCCTTCATCACTGCACTCCAGCTGTGATCTGCTTCTTTCTGCTGAGACTTTCTTCAACCTGCTTGCAACCTGAATTCTGCAAACAACGTTCAAACCAGAGTTAAATATCATCTGTCAACTCACCTTCAAGATCATGTTGATCTTGCTTCACTTCTTCAACTGCACTGCATCTCTGTGCTGCAATCTTCATTAGTTTCAAAATCTGATATTTATTCATCACATGCAATTAATTAAATTTAAAAACTTAAATCTTCACACAGAGCTATTCCCACTCTGATACCACTTGATGCATGAAAACCCTGCAAAACCCAGAATCTCTCCAATACTATGCATATAAAAATGCATCTCAATAACTGCCCAAATAAAAACTGCAAGTCTGGGCAATTTCACACACTATCATTTGTGGAAGCTTGTAACATATGTTCACAACTTTTTATGGTTTATGAAAACCATACTTCAACACACCCCAAAACTCAATCCTTTCATGCGAAAGCTCTCTCTTTTTAACTTCAAATCTATGGTTAAATCCCACTTCCAATAGCACCTAGACCCCAAATCATACTCTCATAAAAAAAAACCTTTTCCAAAAGTCTTACAAAAATACTTTCATTAAATCCCATTGGTTTTAATTTAAACCCAACATTTACATATGGCTTTTAATACCGGACTTTAAATAGCACCCAAGGCATTAAAAATAAAAGTATACTTTAGATTGATCACGGCTTATTCAAGTTTGATCGACCTTCGCTATGGCAATTTCATAAAGCCAGACTTTGATTTAAAATCAAATGCCGACACATTTGCACACCCAATTAACTTACCTTCTCGTTCATCTTCATCGGACGCTTTCTAGCTCTTGTCAACGCATTCACTGACTTATTCACTGGTTCAATGTGGCAACTCATGCCTGATCAACAGACTCATTCAAAATCCCTGCGTCCACAATTTCACTGTGCCATCCTAGAAATCGACCTTCCATTGCACTTGCGATTCAACTGAGATTTAACTCTTCACGTTATAACCACGCAGTTTCAATTTCAATGCAATTCATCGATTCAAAACTTCTGGACTTGACTACACAGTTTTTCACACGATTTTACAGCGCTCACATTTGTGTTTGCTCTTCTTCAAACGAATTGGACTTTGATAATGCTAGTTTCAATATGTTTGTTTCAACGTCGATCTAATACCAATGCCCTGCACATGATCTTGCACATTACTTATGCATCTGGCCATTAAATTGTCATTTCGATTTGATGTTCGCTTCACAGCTCTATTGCGATCTCTCCATGCGTGAGCTCAAAGTGTAATGCCTCCTTTCGAATTCTCTATACAGTGAATCACCACTGTGACTTCAAACCCCGAATTTCATCAAATGTTCCACTGCAAATTAAATCTATTCACATTATACAACGCCATTATTATGCCATGTGACCTCTTTACAAAGGCTGTTTCTTTGCGCCCTCAATTCAATGCCAAAAAAGCGTTTAAATATACATATATCAGTATGATATAAACAAATACTTACAAGTTTCCCAATCTCAACGCTACGGGTTCTGATTGCACCATTCCATTGCCAATGTAATAGTCTTCACGCTATTCAAATCTTTAACGCCTTCAATTTGGTTTCACGCTGCCCATACAACCACAACTTGACATCAACGTTGATTCTTCCCTCATGTATTTATACCTTGCGCCATCATATCACGGCTTTGTCATCTTGCTTAATCGAATGCCTCATTCGATTGCATATCAATCTACACCTTCGATTCAGGCTAACGCTGCATCATTTACTGGAATTTCATTCAATTCTAAACTGAATGGTATTCGAACACACTTATATGGGAAGCATATACAGAATTTCTTCTCAATTCCCAATTACAAGAATTTAAATACTTGTTTGCTCAGCAAATCACTATATAGTTCTGAAAACACACTTTTCATATTAACAAATGGGAATACTTACAAACTTTTGTCTTTGGCCAGATATTCAAAGTTCATGGCCCTTTCAATTGCCCGGAGGCTTACAAACTTTGCTGTCCAAACCACACTATCTATTCTCTCCTGATTTTCCTAATCTATTTGGCCTTTGAGGCTCATTAATTTATACAAATTGAATTGAACCAATTTAGGTTCAAATCCCTTTAATCACTCAACAAAGTCCCCAAATATCTCAACACCCCTACAATCTAGATTTTATCCCTAAAATCTTGAAACTATATCTAACTTAGGCTCATAATTAATTCTTAAATATCTAAATCTAATTCCTCTCATGTTCTCCAAATCATTTTGGGAACATTAACAAATCCTCACAATAATTAATTAAAAATATTATTTAATCACTCAAAAATCTCATTAATATTTACATAAAATTAATATTTTCTCAAAAACATGAGACCCCTAGGTTTAATAAAAATACAAAGTATTTTCGAATCTAATGCTTCTACATCACAACCCCAAACTTCACATCCAGATAAGACAAGAGGGGTGACTAGAGTCTCAAAGAGGAACCTATTTTTACTCCAATTGTAAAGATAGACCGACTTACAATTGTTCATAATCTTTCCAACCTCCAATAATATTTTTCTGGGAGCTATAATTCCATTTGAGTTGATGAGGGAAGTCAATGACCAAATATTTATAAGAAGAAACCTGCTCTAAGCACATGCTATAATTCCATTTGAGTTGATGAGGGAAGTCAATGCCCAAATATTTATAAGAAAAAACCTGCTCTAACAAGTAATTAATACACGAAACTACCATAGGTAATTTTTTTGGATTTAATGATCATAATTTTAGTCTTATCAATATTTAAAAAATACATACTTTTTATAAGAAACATTTCAAAAATATAAATTATAAATAGATAAATTAAATAAATAAAATAGAGATAATAAATAAATATTTAATCATATTTATAAAATTTGTAAAAGAATATTTTAAATATATATATATAAATTCTATTATATTTTAATTTAAAATTACTTAACCATTAATTATTTTTTATCTTTAAAATATTTTAATTCACGTTATATTGAGAGGACATGACATATGCACACTCCAATCAAATCAAATGAGACTACTCTGAAATACTTATATTATTCAATCCATTCCTTAAGATAAATCTTAAATACCATTAATATTTTAATTTAAAAAGAGGATCTAAACTAATACTATATGGTCCTAACTCAACGAAGCAAGTGCCATCCAGCGAGGTTAATAAAGCTAATTATAATTTTCTTAGATTCCCACATTGGTCAGACCTTGACTTTAAATCATTCTTTAATAAATTGAATTCCCAGCACAAGAGATGTATTAATAATGACCAACTTGAGAGCATAAAACTATAATAATAACAAAGGTTATTCAAACCAATTCTAATTTTCATAGATTCCCACTTTTATCCCCATTGAATTTAGGTCTTCCTTTAATCTATACTTTGAGTTCCCATTCCAAATTCCGTACTAACAAATGAATAATTTGAGAACATAAAGATTCCCACTTTGATCATCCCTTTGACTTTCAGGGATTTCTTTAATCGATACTTTCACAAACGGGGTACTCACAAATGAATAATTTGAGTGCGGTAAAGGTAGGTACATTCATCATGGATCCATAACTATGTTGGTCTCGAATTTGAATAAAATTTTTGCTATTTTGTACCATGCCCGTGTACTTTGTACATTTAATTTTGGAAACAAATACTTTTCAGTCTATTGACTCATAAATGCACCTGAGAAATAGATGCCCACCGTTAAATGGTGTACTTGCTTTAATCCAAAGGTGAACAATTACTTTTCAGGTAAATTGAAAAATATTTGTTTCCTTTAATTTTCTCACGCAAATATTGTTTTATTCTTAACATCTAACCTTAATAACTGAGCATCCCGGTGCTCCTGGGCTCACATTTATGCTATTTCAATCTCCAAATGGAGTTTCAGTCGCTGTCAAATTTTCACTTGACATGTAGTTGATTGTTGCAGTCAGGCATGAAATTTCACGTTCTCATTAACTCTTTTTCAAAAAGTATTTGACAGGTCATCATAAATTTAGTCAGTCAAATGTTATAGGCATAAAAATTATCAGCAAATTTTTTATCTTTGGTTATTTGTATAACTTGTCATAAAAATGATTCCTCAATTTTTCATCTTGGGTTATTGGTATAACTGGTCATAAATTTCTTTGTAGGATAATAAGTTGGATGATTGAATTGTAAATTTGATTTGATTACATTTTTGAATAAAATAAATGAACTTGAAATATAAATAACAAAAAATATTTGAAATAGCATCATTGAATTGTAAACTTGATTTGAACTACATTTTATTAATAAATTGTTAATAAAATAAATGAATTTGAGATATAAATATTCATTTGAGATATAAATAACAAATTCAATGTGAATATGATGATGATGGTGGTGGTTAACGTCTATTGAGACCAATCAACCATATAATCTTAGTGACTTTTTGTTATTTGAGTATCTTATAATAAATTTTTTAAGATAATTAGCACCTACATTCATAATTGTAAATTTAATTTGAATTATAATTTTTTGAATAAATTATTAACAAAATAAATGAATATGAAATGAATAATGGTTAATCTTTGCAAAATTAAAATTAAAATATAAAAAATAATTAATTTTATCATTAACACAATTAAATCAATATAAAAAAATAACAATTATAAATAAAAAACATTAAAAGAAAAAAAATCTTATGAAAACATAAACAACACATTACCTCCTGAAAATTTTCATTTATTTCATAGGGAAATGAGAACAGATGGCCTCCTATCAAATTTTCATTTAGAAGACATATGGGATTTAAACCTGGTAGCATTATATTTATTCTGGAGACATCCCATATGATTTGAGTAAGAATAACCATATTTATTGGAGTTAGAAAAGTTCATTGTATATTTAATTTTTTACACATCTTATATGATTTGGTTAAGAATAACTATATTTAACTTTTTACACATCTTATATGATTTAGTTAAGAATAACTATATTTAATTTCTAGTATCTTATATGATTTAGTTAAGAATAACTATATTTAATTTCTAGTATATTCTATATGATTTGGTTAAGAATAATTATATTTATTATGATTTGGTTAAGAATAATTATATTTGTTTTGGTGGGGTGAAAGAGTTTAGAAAAGTTCGTTGTATATTTAATTTTTTGATCAATTGTTATATTTTTAAGATTTTGTTCAAGTATTTTAAGTTCTGAAGTTTTTTTTTTTTTGGTAAATTTCTTAGGACCGGTCTATTTTCTATTTTGTAAATTGTAATTTTTGGTAACCTCAACCTGCCCAAAGGAAACCAGGTCTGTTGGTCACCTCAAAGAGTTATAAGCCAACCAAAATTGGTATTGTTTTTTCCTTCTACTAACAGCTAACAATCCTTTACTATGTCCATAAAAACTACAAATAAAATAGAGAGTAGACTTAATACCATCAAAAAACATACAAACTTGAACTTGTAAAAGAGTTAACCATCTGATGAATCAACAGGTGCAGGGTCTTTTGCAGTTGACCCTGGTATCTTAGCTTGCTGCATATTGAGAAGTTGTTGCTCAATCCTTGTTATTCCCGCATTGACTTGTATTTGCGCCTTTGTCATTTCCCTCATATCCTGTTTAATCTGCTAAAGCTCAAAAAGCAGGGAAGAATTGGTTTTCTTTTCCTGCATACTTGACAGTGCCTTTGCAAGAACACATTTGATTTTCCAATATGTTTTAACAGATTGTTGAAATAAAGAGACTCTTCCTCTTGTATTACTTGGGTAAGAAAGAAAATCTATTCCTTCATGCTTTTCTTGAATATCCTCATCTTCATCATCACTATCCCTTTCCCATCCTTGTATAGTTTTCCGAATATCCTTTGGAGTCCAAGTTTCGTAAATATTTGCTAGATTTTCAAGGGTTTGCTGATTACTCTTTCTTCCTCTTTTGCTTGGACCAGCTGCCTGGGGTGATTGTAACTTTCTTCCCTTGCCTTTTGTCATTCTGCCCTGAATGGCATTGTATGAATTTTTGACTACAAAGAATCTTGTATATCGAACAGTAACAAGTATATAAAACTTAGGATCAATATGAAATTCCAAATGATTAACCGGAATCTTGGGGTATGGACTGCAATTTTCTTTCGTTTTGATGTTGACAAACTAAGCCTTCCCATTATCATAATACTTCCGCAGATTGTGGGTTATTAAAACAGTATTGACGAAATGGGTAGAGTTTCGAGTAACTCCACAAAGAGAACAATTCATAGGCAGAAGCTTTGAAAATTGAAAAAGGTGCTGATTTCTAAGACAGGAAGGGTTACTACAAAATGAAAAGCAGTTGGAATTCTTTCGATTAAGGAAATGGGGGCGGAAATAGAAAAACACAGAAAGCCACCAAACATCTCCATAACCTCAAACATATGCTTTGGGTGAACATTGTTAAACATGTATTTTAGAATGTCGAGGAGTATCCGAGAATCCCAGACTTGAATGCAATACCAGAAAAGCATTTTAACAGAAATTATCGAGACTAGACTATCCTAGACACAACACACACAGTAGCAAAACCCATTTCTATTAACGAAACAAAGACTTAAATACAGATGGTATCCAGGACTTCTAAAACAAGATGGAAGTGTGAAATGTACCACCAGATGTAACTGAAAAAAATAACCAAGACAACGAAAACAGGGTAAGATGTGGATTTGAATCCCCAGATTGAAATTGGGATAGTAATCAAGACTGCGAAAAAGAGGTAGAATTTTGAAATGAACCCCCTCTATCATAACATGCAAACCAAAGGAACAAAAAAAAACCACTGTAAAACTCCAACAACTCTGCATGGCATGTAAGAGCTTCTGAGCTCATTGACTGTATACGAACAAGCAAACTTAAAATTGAAACCAAAGTGATTAGAACCAAACACAAAATCATTTTTAGTTGTATAATAATTTTTTGTTTTTTCAAAATGTGTTTTAATGTATAAATGGAATCAATACTGTTCAAAACTCCTATAATATTAGAAATGTAAAAAAGAAAAATCACAATTCAAATTTATAATTTTAATCAAATTTAAAAATAAAACTATAAAATAGCTAACAAAAAATATATATAAAAGGAGTTGATTACAAACTCAATAGAATAGCCTGGATAATTTTTTGTTGGAATTAGGTAATTGTTTTTTCAAAAAATCAAAAAATTAGAATGTTTAAATTGCATTTTTGATAATAAAAATATATTCAACATTATCAAAAACTCTTAATTTCAATAACTAAACATCATGGTAACAAATAAAATAACTTTATTTTTAACATATAATTTCAGTAACTAAACATCATATTACTGCTAGGTGCATATTCAACTTATTCAACCCGTGCTTTTTCAATCACCAAATAGAGTTCAATTTGTAGTTCATTGTCGCATTATTTCTATTCTCCACACATCCTATATGATTTGACAAATAATAACCATATTATTCTGGTTGGTTAGCTAAAGTAGTTCACACAAAATAGAAGTTGATGATAGTCTGGGTCTCTGTGAGACTCTGGAAGAGATGACGTGACGATGATGTGAAATGTGACATCCCAACTCTCAAGTCTCTCTGTATTATTCTTATACATATTTTATTGTGACAACAGCAAAATCGAATTGATGGGAAAAAGGTTTTTGTATTTAGGTCTACATCCATTTCTATTTTCGCTTCTTATTTTGCCAAATTTGAACCAGAAGGAAGTTATAGTACACGATTAAACAATTTCTCATATGACGTATAGCTGCAAATTTGAACCAGAAGGAAGCTATAGTACCCGATTAAACAATTTCTCATATGACGTATAGCTGCAATCATAATTAGGTTAAATCTTTTCAATCAACTTTTAAATCAACGGAAACAGTTGTGATGCTGTGAAGTCAAGGGTTTAGGCCCCGGGTAACTATTTTATATGCTGTGATCTGTGAAGCGCGTATTCAGACGTGAATCGACATTATTTATCGTGTGCGAGTTCGAGACTACAATCTATTCCAGGTTCAGAAAACACAGAGGAAACACAGGACTTGTGATTCCACCAGAATTGAACCCGTGACGTAAGTTATAACAGTACCGCATCGAAATTTAAGCTTTGCGACAATATTTAATTTGTAGAGTCATTGCCACGTTTTCATATTCACGCGTTCTCAGATTTTATCTGGTCTGTTTGTGCGGGCAAATAAAATCCAGGATTTTGAAAAATACACCAGTCTTATTTAATGAGATATAGGATAATAAATATTGTTGGGTATTATATATCTATAATTAAATTTAAATTAACTTAAATTTAATCGTGAGTATATACTGCTTAACGGTAACTATTATTTTATAATCTAGAAAATATGTATCACCCATGAATTATACGGTCTGGTCTAACCGTACTTATTATCCTATAGCCCAAAAAAATACGTATCACCCATAAATTATAATGTTCTTGAAACATTACTTTTTGTATTTAGTGTTCTGGAACAATTCCCAAAGCAGATCAGATATTTTTCAGATAAGAGCGGTGTTTGTTTGCAGAACGTTGTATCACCCATAAATTATAATGTTCTTGAAACATTACTTTTTGTATTTAGTGTTCTGGAACAATTCCCAAAGCAGATGAGATATTTTTCAGATAAGAGCGGTGTTTGTTTGCAGAACGTTGATAACAAACAAAATGTGGATATTTTTTTATGAGCAGCCCTTTTGTAGGGTTCAGTTACAAACACACACCATGGCTATTACAGTTGTATTATTTCTATTTGAAGTTGACCTCCAACTGTTTTAATTGATTCCAACTCTTTGGTCTGAGGAACTCGTACTGCTTCTGTTCCTCCATCTACCAATTGCTGTGATAATCTTGCCTCTGCATCATAGCTAGAATGCACGCCATAGAAAACATAAAATATGATAGATATCAGACTCCATATGCCGAATCTTTCATAGGATTTTTTATCCAGACTGCTCAATAAGAAGACGTTGAGAAATATAGAAGCTGCAGGGAACCATGGCATTAGAGGAACTCCCCAGTCCTTGGGGTGATGTGCAATGGGTACCCACATCTGAAATCCAGCTGTTAATGCAACTGAAATGGCTCCAAAGACGACTAAACCCCAGCACCCATTTTTATGGAGATGCCAGAAAAGAGAAAACCCAGTGGCGCTGGCTGAAAAAAGCAATAGGAAAACAACTGTTGCCAATGACTTTGTCACTCCGATTTTCACATGCCGATGGTATATAAGAGCATTTGCCACAATGTAGAACACCACAAGGGTTCCAATCGATATCATGTTCAGCACTATCTTCAGCTCAGTGAACAAAGAAATGATTGCTGTGCAAATTCCTGCATAGCCATAAACCCATTGAAAGTAAACTATCAGAAAACAATTTCATACCTAACAATTTAGTATACAATAATAATTATTTTCAATATTACAAGAATTATTTTTAATATTGGTTAGTTTAATGGGTTTTGGATAGATGGTCATAAAGAGTGCAGCAGTAGTTTTAACTACACTGTTTTTTTCTTTGAATATCATGGAAAATCCTGTAAGGTTTTAAGAAAATCTGGCAGGGATTTTTGCAAGTGCTGCAGTAGTCTAACTAGATTGTTTTTTGCCCTGAAAATCATGGAAATTTCTATAAGATTTTAAGAAAATCTGGCAGATTTTTGTAAATCCAAGTTATAGCTATCAAACTTCCATATTTTGGGTGCAATAGAGGTTTTTGATGGTGCTGAATCCATTTCCACCATAAAAAATATGATTCAAACACTGCTATTGCAAGATTTCTTAAATTTATTTTTTTTGCTCTGATTCCGGTCATTTTTGGCCTTGGGGACAATTCCTCCGACTCAATTCCTCACCCGATCAGATTGATATATTAGACAGGATAAATATATAGTCCTACTACCCTTCTTGATGTGAAGTTATTAGTTCAATTCCTTGCCCATCAAATTAATATATTAGACAGGATGAAAATATAATCTTACTAAACTTAACAGTTTTTAATGACTAAATACAAGAAAAATATTTTTTTTAACTACTTGTCAGTTTTTAATCAACAAACCCTTTTTAATGGATACATGTAAGGAGAATAAATCATGTAGAAATAATATAGATATTATGTTTAGCCATTCCTGATATAATAAAGGGTTGCAAGTAATTCTATATATTTTTACTCTGTTCAAGGAATTTCCTTGAATTTTTTTAATCCTCATTTCATTTCTTCTATTCTATTGTAATAATGTAACAACAACAACAAAACAGTAGACAGCTTTAATCTTAACATAGAAATTTCCATGGCCACATTTAGTTGTGTTGCCAGATGGAATAGTGTGGCATAATGGTCGGTTCTGATTGAGACAGACATTGGAAGATTTAGATCATTGTCCTTAAGAAATCATGATTTTTTGTGAATTTGATGCCCCACTTTGACTTTATAATTATAATGGCCAAGTTCATTCAATTGTGCTGCAGTGAGAGGGGCAAAGTGTAGAGAAAAAGTGTTTACCTAAGAACAAAGTGGCATTCATGGGAGTGCCTGTACTGGGATGGACTCGGGAAAACCAATAGGGGATTAAACGGGCTCTCCCAATCACGCACAAGTACCGAGCTTGCCCAAGCATTGCCACTAGAAGTGAGGTCACGATTCCAAGACTAGCCCCCAGCCCCACCACGTTTGGCATCCATCTCCACCCTCCCAATTTCCTGAATACCTCTCCTGTGAAGGCGGCCTGTGAATTAATCTGCAATTTTTTCACAACAGCACATGAGGATTACCCATAATTTTTTCCAAAGCCAAGAGTTGTGGGTACTAGCAAAGAAGTTTTAAGGAAAAATAACATTTAAATTTCTTCATTGAGCAAGATTAGGCACATGCCTCATCGTAGGGCGTGAGAAAGCAGAGAGCTACAGAGACAAGGCAATAGAGAAGGGAAACAACGACGACAGATCCCGAGACCCCAATTGGAAGGCTCTTGGAGGGGTTTTTGATTTCCTCTGCCAAAGTTGAGACTGAATCATAGCCTATATAACTGAAATAAACAATGGCAGCCCCATTGAAAATGCCTCTAACTCCAAACGGGGCAAATCCACCTCGGTGTGAAACATTTGCAGGCTTTGTGAGATTTTTGGAATCCCCATTAGCGAACCCAGCAACGATGATGAATGTGAAAAAGAGGAGGTGGAAGGAAGTCACAGCTATGTTCAATACGGAGCTCTCTTTTGTGCTGCAACAAGTTAACAAATTTCATTAGTCTGCTCAAACCAATAGACATATTAACAGTAACTCACAAGGAAGAAAGAAAATTCAAATTCAGGTCACCTGTGACAGAGGCATATGGTGAGAAAGATCACGACAGCGAGGGCAGGAAAGTCGAGCATGTTGTACCCTTCTGCCAGGCCACTGGCCTCTACCCGCCACGCATCTTTATGAACAATCCCAAATACGCTTGGAAAATATGATGTAAAACTGCGAGCCACCGCAGCATTAGAGAGGACATACTCCATGAGCAGATTGGATCCAGCAAAATATCCTGCAAATTCACCTATTCCCCATAATTTCTCATGTCAGAGCCAACACCCAGGTGTCATCAAATTACATTCAAGGCACACTAAAAATATCGCACCCTTTCAAAGCGTTATCATGTCTTCTAGTGTCCTATCTAAAACACATGTATAATATAAAAATAAATAATAAAAAAACACCATTAATGAGTAAGTAACCATGGTACCAAAAGTGATACGGAGATAACTGAAGGCCCCCCCTGCTACTGGCATCTCTACTGCAAACTCTGTGTAACAAAAAGCTGAGAGCAGTGCAGAAACACCAGCTACTACGTAGGCCAAAACTACTGCAGGCCCTGAAGTTTCACGGGCTACAAGACCAGTAGTCACAAAAACTCCTGCTCCTAGCATCCCTCCAATTCCCATCCCTACCAAATCATACCACTCCAACTTCCTCTGCATATATGCCCCTGAACGTTGTCTGATTTGTGACATTTCCTCAGCAGGTGTCCATGTTGCTCCCACTCTTTCCTTCAATCTCTTTGGAGTCTGAGCCAAAGCGCTTGAATAACTTGCCCATCCAGAAAAACTAGAACCCATCTCCTTGTAATTCTGACCCTCACCTTTGCTATTATCATCCATGCCTACTAACACAAAAACTCCCTTAACTTGTCTATGATCTCTCTTCCTTTCTGTACTTCTCTATGATCTTCTTTATATAGACAGAGTCACAACAAAATCACATCAGGGCAGACTTAACTGTACCCACTCCCTAGCCACTGGGATTGAAGTTGTAGACACTATCCACTATAACTTCAGCATCAGTAGCATTTAATGTTCCAATCTGAAACAGAGTAAACAGCCACTAAAGTTTCAGGCTCTATCCACTATAACGTCATTGTCAGTAGCATTTAATATTGTAACCTGAATCAAGTGAACAGCACAAGAACTCTAATCAATGCAGAAAGAGCCAAAAGATATTGCAATTTGACCCCCTCCAGTGATCTTCTAACACTCTATATAAACACTAATATATATATATATATATATATATATATATATATAGAACTGCAGAGATAAAGCTAGGGATAGATCAATCATTCAGGCCCACAGTATATAACTATAGTGAATCTGTACGTTTAGGTATTCTTCCCTTTATTGTTAATTCGCCATTATTTCCGTCCATCCAGTCTCTGATGCCTAATTATTATTTTGTGCTCTGGTATGAGAAAAGCGAGCATGGTTGCATTAAAATAAATAGCAGATAGGTGGGTATTTATAAAGATAATAAACGAACCTATCTTGATAATGATTCTCCAGCCTTTAAAATCCTACAAAATCCATTCTGTATAGTAACGGCACTTGCTGACAATTAACCGCCAACTGTCAGATACATTATCTACTCGATTCTCTCTGCCGACCCACATGCTTATCCATATATGCACTTAAATATTATCATGGCATTGGAGCAAAGCGAATGTTCCCTTAACTATAAATTTCCATCTTTTCTTCATCATCAGAGTTTTAAAAACTGAGAAATCCATAAAATAATAAAGTCTGAAATCTTACTCTCGTCACTTCAAAATTATATATGATATTGAATATTTCCCCCTAAAGAACTGAAAATTACAAATGGTGAATCTGTGCTAGAATCCAGATAGATTAAATGGAATTCGTTAAAATTTATGTAATATTTTAAAACCAGTGATAAACTCTTTCATAAAAAGTATGATACCGCGCATCAATAAGTATTAAAAAGATGAAAAAAAATAATAATAATCAATTTTATAGAATAATATTTATGAAATTTTAGAGCAAGTACACTTGACCAAAAGAACCTATATATGTTTTAGATATATTATTTGCTAACTAAAATAATAAATAATTTTTTAATTTTAAATAAATATAATATATAAATAACTTTTATATTTATATGATATAATATGTTTTTATTTAGAAAAGATTGGAACGGCTCCTGAGCTAGGGTTTTCTGCACCCCTGCAACAGCACTGGCAACTGCCATCCTACAGATAGCTCTGCACCTGCTTCATGCACAAGCATCATCGATCACCAGCGCGTCTGCTGATCTACAGCTAATGGATCCGCCACAGGGGGAGGCCCACAGAGCCTCCCCCACTGTCAATATCGCGGCTAATAAAAAACCCTCTGCTGAAACAGCAAGGTCGTCATCTGATCATCCACAGTTCTCGGCCACAGTTAACGGCTCCAAGGCCCAGGCTACTTCTCAACAAACCCAAGGGGAATCACAGAAAGAGCACTCATACAAGGAACCAGACTCGCCAGATACCGCAGCCTTACCAAAACGACATCTACAACTTGCAAGCCGATAGCGGGCCTGACGCTGATGGCTTCACCAAAGTCCAGTCCCGTAGACGTCACAGCAAAAAATCCTCTACTGGGGCTCCCAAAGCCACCCCTCAAGCCTCGAATATCCCTTCCTCTAGTAATAGCTTCGAAATCCTAGCCAATCTTCCCCATTCGGCGCCTAAAAACCCTAGTCTAGCGGATATTCCTACTCCCATGACTGTCTCGAATTCAACCTCTGATCTCCCTGCCTCTTCAGACCAGCCAGCGCTATCTCCTGAGGATTTCCTCCTGCCCCCCAACCCACCCTCTGCCTCTATTTCAGGAGAAGCCCCCTCCCTTCAAATGGAGTTAGACAACTCTGAAATGCCCATCAACCAGATCTGTCTCATGGAGGAAGGATCTGAAGGGGTGGACATTGGCGAGCTAGATATCTTCACTCTGGAGCAAGCTTGCAGAAAGAAAGATTTTGATCCCATATCTGAGAAACATATTGAAAATTTAGCAGTTGTCCTTACCCGTGCTCAGCAACATCAAAAGTCCCTAGGAATCCAAACAGGAAGCCCCTGGGATGGTAAGAAACTCTCCAAGGATTCCAAAAAAAGAGGAAGGAAAACTGATCTACAAAGGACCATCCTCAGCCCCCAGAGGAGATGCTCATGGAATATAGTAGTGCCTAAACACCAGAGGATTTTCTAGCCTACGGAAACGGTTTTTCATTACACTGTTCCTTCCAGAACACAAAAGATTAAACAACTTAAGTTCAGAATGATTAAAAACATGATACAATTGGAAAAACCTCAGGTTGTCTTTCGGCAGGAGACCAAATGCACAAGCTCCACTCTTGGCCCTATTCTCTCAAGAGCTTGGTTGTGCTACAATTCTATAGTTTTTGATGCTTCCGGGTTCTCCGGTGGACTTTCCATTGCCTGGGATCCGTAGGCTGTCTCAATCAGTGATGCCCATGCAGCTCACAACTTGATTCAAGAAACTTTTCACATCCTGGGCACTAATTTACATGGACATTTCTCTAATGTATACATCCCACAGGATATTCAAAGGAAAATAGTTCTGTTAAACACAATAGAAATGCTCAATTCCAACAGGATTCACCCTCTATGGATCCTAGGTGGTGACTTCAACATGATCACAAAACTAGACGAGAAAAGAGGAGGCCGAGCAAAGCTAGAAGGAGACAGCGATCACTTCAAAAGCTTCATCCATCGCAATTGGCTGATAGACCCACCCTTCGCCAATGGAATTCATACCTAGAACAATAAACGAGTTGGCTCACAACAAATAGCCTCCAAATTGGATCGTTTTCTTCTATCTGACAATGCCATCCACATCGGGGGTGACTTTTAGACCTCTATCCTGCCTTTTTCAGGATCGGATCACTGGCCCATTTCTCTCCAATGGTCCAGACCAGGGGACACTACGAAAAGGCCATTCCTCTTTGAAGCCTTTTGGCTCACACATCTGGGCTTCAAGGAAATGGTTCAATCGGCTTGGAACGCCTTCATCTCGTCGCCAGGCTCCAAGATGTTTCAATTTCAGCAGCACCTTAAGGATCTCAAGGCCCACATCAAAAGCTGGAACCATTCCACCTTTGGCAACATCTTCCAACATCAAAAGCAGCTTGACAAAGAAATGGAGGAGCTTCATATGCACATCATTCAAGAGGGACTCACTGAAGAGCTGACATCGAAAGAGCAAAGCCTTCTTAAGCAGCTGGAGGAAAGACAGAAGCAGGAAGAAATAATCTGGAAGCAGAAATCTCGAATACACTGGTTAAAGGAAGGAGAGCGGAACACAAAGTTCTTTCACCGTTCTACCATACAGCGCAGGATGTACAACAATATCAATTTCCTACAAAACCAGGAAGGAGAAAGATTAGAAGAACATCAAGCCATAGAAGCGGAACTCATAGCACACTTCAAAACACTGCTACAGGAAGAGAGAATTGACAAGAAACCAGCTATCAACAAAATTCTGCCCCACATTCCTAAACTCATCTCAGATGAGCACAATCGGCTGTTGCTCCAACCTGTTTTGCTCTTGGAAGTAGAACAGGCAGTCGCTCAAAACAGAGAGGACAAGGCTTTAGGATCGGATGGCTTCACAGCCAACTTCTTTCATCACTTCTGGGATCTAATAAAAAATGAGATCTGGAAATTAGTTGAGGAATCCAGAACCATGCACTAGCTCCTTCCATCTCTCAATGCCACTTTCTTAGCTCTCATTCCCAAAGTTGACCATGCTGCCACTCCTGAAAAATTCAGACCCATTGCTCTCTGCAACGTAATCTACAAAATAATTTCCAAGGTTATTGCCAACCGGCTTAAGCCATTTCTACCCATCCTTATCTCCTCTGAGCAGACTGGGTATGTGGAAGGCCGTCAAATCTTGGATGGCATCATTCTTACCCACGAGGTTATTCACTCCATGAAGCAGATTAAAAAGCCTGGCATGCTCTTGAAAATCGACTTGTCAAAAGCCTTTGACAAGCTCAGCTGGACCTACATCCGTCAAGTGCTAGCTGCCTTCAAATTTAACCCCTCCTGGATCAGATGGGTCATGATTTTAGTCTCTTCCTCCTTCTATTCCATCCTGGTTAACGGTCTTCCTTCCCACCCTTTCTCTCCATCCCGTGGCATTCGTCAAGGCAACCCCCTGTCTCCCTTCCTTTTCGTTCTTATGGCCGAAGGGCTAGGTTGGTTTATCAAACATGCACTGCACTTGAAGTAGATTCAAGGCATCTCTGTCCATGGCTCCTCAGCCATCACACACCAGCAATTTGTGGATGACAACATTCTCTTTGGGCACCCCCCTACCCAAGAAGCGTCCTCGTTTAAAGCAATCCTCGACACGTTCGCAGAAGCTTTGGGCACTTCAGTTAATGCTTCCAAATCCCAAATTTTTTTCTTCAACACTGCCCTCCCTACTCAGATTCGTATTGCCAGAATCCTTGGCTTTTCCATCGCCAAGCTACCTGCTAAATACTTGGGTGCCCCCCTAATCGATTCTACCCTTAAGCACTCGTCTTGGCAGCATCTCCTTGATAATCTCGAAGCCAGACTCTCCTCCTAGACTTTTCACTCCCTCAATCTGCCCAGCAGGCTCATTCTGTTCAAGTCAATCTTCCAGTCTATGCCTCTTTACCTTTTCTTGGTCCTGGCAGCGCCCAAATGGGTCCTCAAGCAAATCAAAGCACTCTAGCACAACTTCTTCTGGGGAGCTTCTGGCCAAAACCGGAAATGGGCGCTATTCAAATGGGCGACTATCTGCACCCCCAAGCACACTGACGGCTTTGGCCTTCGTGATCCTCAACACAGTAATGCAATAACAGGTGCAAAATTTTGGTGGAACTGGCTATCCATGCCTCATAGCCCTTGGGCGAAGCTCTGGAGCGCCAAATATGCCAACCATAGACCTACCTCAGAACTCATCAGACTTACTTCAGCTGACTCAGGCTCCTTGATCTGGAATGCAACCAAACAACACCGCCAACTGATCCAAGAGCACTGTTTTTGGGAAGTTCGTGACGGTCATACTGCACGTTTTTGGATGGATGCTTGACAGCAAAGGCCCAAACTTCTCACCTCCATCAATCCTCATCTTCAGCCGCATGAGATACATCCCCTAGAGGCCCCGGTCTATCAATTAAGGGAGGAGAACCCCATTCAAGGCTTTAGAAAATGGAAGGCGGCAACCATCTACCTGAATCAGCAACAAGAACAGGTTCACGCAGCTCTTGATCAGGAGCTAGCTGGCAGGAAACTCAGATACTCCGCGCAGCAGGACATCTTACGATGGGGCTACACTTCCAAAGGCAAGTTCACTACCCAGGAAGCTTATTCTCTGCTAACTCAAAATCAAGAGCCTATTGACTCCATTTGGAAGGAGCTCTGGTCTCCGCATCTTTGGCCCAAAGTTTCCACATTCATGTGGCTTCTCTGTCATAGAAAAATCCTCACAGGACCTTCCAAAGTTTCCACATTCATGTGGCTTCTCTGGGACAATCTAATCAAGAGGGGCTTCACAGGACCTTCCAAATGTCCCAACTGTAATAACTAGGAAGAAAACATCCAGCATCTCATGCTCACATGTCCGCTGGCTGCTTTTCTATGGGACAACATAAGCCTCAAAAGTAGAAGGGAAGGCAGGAATAGGGAAGAGCTGAACGCAATCATTCGCAACTGGCCAATCGCCCCCTACAACTGTTCCCTCCTCAAGTCTCTTTGGCAGCTCATCCCAGGACTCACGCTCTGGACCATCTGGAAAGAAAGGAACAAGCGAGTCTTCAAAAGCCAAAGTACCCTGCAAGAAGTCCTCTGGAGCAATCTCTGCAGAAACCTTCAAGAAACCTTGGGACTTCAGAAATGGCAACAGTACGATTTCCCTTCGCAACCCACCGAAAAAGTCATTTGGGATAGCTGGCAACTCAATCTCACCGCTGACGCCTCGCCGGTCAAGCATAGAGGGCCACAACCAAATGCCACCAGTAAATGGGTCCCCCCTCCAGATGGAACTTTGAAGCTCAATTTTGATGGGGCCTCCAAAGGAAATCTAGGGGAGGCAGGATTTGGAGGAATCCTCGGGGACCACCGGGGCAATCCTTTGCTCACCTAATCTGGTTCTATTGGCTGGGACACCAATAATTCTGCGGAGTTAGAAGGACTTTGGCAAGGATTGCAATTGGCTCAGCTTCATAACTACTCCCCTCTCGAAATCGAGGGTGACTCTCAAATTCTCATCAACATGGTCCACAAGCTGCTCCAGGTCTCTCCTCCCTCGCGCGTCTCTGACAGTTGGAGGCTAACTGCCAGACTGGAACTTATTGCAGACTGGATGCAACAGAACAGAGCCATCATCCTCAAGCATGTTAGAAGATCTGGAAATCAAGTCGCTGATCTTTTGGCTAACAAAGGAGTCACCAGCGCTCAAACCCTTTCTACTGGACCTCTTTCCAGTCTCAATGAAAAAAAAATCCTACATGATTGCACTCAGTTAGGGCAACAAGACAACACCACCCCAAATGTGGGTGCATTCTAGTGAGGTGATGGAATTCAATGAGCAGGACGACGTGTGGCAAGGCCACATGGCCGCCTGCAACAAAAATTTATGGTGCCTCGATCGACTTAATTCCTCAGGCCGCCAACCTCAGAGGCATTTACGCCGGTGGGGAAGATGAGGCCGCGATTTTTTCATAATGCCGCTCTTCAACTTCAGTCTCTCGCTCATCACCCCTGCGCATGAGCTCTCAGCTCTGTGGAAGTTCAGTTTGACAGTTTCCATGAAGAATTTCCCTCCTTTGGTTAACTCTGGCTGCCCTCCTGAAGCGGAGCTTCCCAGCTCTCGCACTACGTTGGGAAAATGTTGTCTTCTGAGTTGTTGTCTGGAGTTCCTTCCTGGATATCACCATTCTCATAGTCCTTTCTGCCCTTCGCATTTTGGCCTTTCGTCTTAGCCCAATTTTCCCGCTTCCCTGCATTTCTCTGCCACTTCTCAATGCAATTCTCCCCGCTCGCACAGTTCTGGTGGGACAATGCCTAGACTCAGGCACAGACTTAGGTGTCACAGAGGCAGCACTCGAGCCCGGCCCTCCAACCGTCGCCGCTCTCCCTCCATCAATTCTTCAACCTCCGCTTCTAATAGCTCACATGGCAGATATCCTGACACGCGTAGTGGGCGTGGGCATGGTAGCAGTCTTCCCTCCCACTCGCGTGGTGCTTCGGTCCCTCTGTCTCCCCCCTGCCTCTGCAGTGCTAACTTCGCTTATCTGGCTAACCCCTTCACGGCTCTTTTTCACTTCCAATGTCAAACCATTCGGCCTCTTGTTGTAGCGACCGTCTCTGTCACCTTTAAGGAAATCCCGCAAGCTGGCTCTGATCCTCCCCCTCCTGCGCACCCTTCCAACCAGCAGGGCCCTTCCAAAATTTCTCAAGTCACTCAAATTGGCGATAAAGAAATTTCTCCAAAGGCGGGCGCTGGCAGCTCTTGTCCCCAACAGGATAAATACAAGCTAGAGGACTGTGGCGAGGCGGGAAAAGAGGCAGCTCCAAAAGAAACGACTACAAGAAATTGTCCCATTCCGGATGATGATGATGGCTACTCATGCAGAATTGAAGAAGAGCCCCCCTCTGATGACTATGGCCTCTAGTTCAGGCAGCCTCACTCAAGTAATTTTGTTCAGATTTTATGCCATTTTGTTGTTTTCAGAAGTTTTAGTCACTTGGTCTGTCAAACTACAGTCACAGTTATATGGTTATGTTAAAGCTGGTTCCCTCATTCGAGGCAGCTCTCTCACTTTTTTCAGGCCGGTTTCCCCTTGCGGGCAGCCCTTTTTTGCTATTTTGCTGAACTCATGACGCCTCTGAAGACCCCACACTGTATGTACTATATGTTTCAGTAATAGATTTTAGACTTACTTAGAAAAAAAAAATGTTTTTATTTATTTATTTATTTATTGAGATATGTAATAACTTATATTAGAACTTAATTAATATGATTATTTTAACAATGTGGTAAATTATGTAAATAATATTTAATTTTTAAAACAATATTATGATATACTTATAAATAATTAATATAAAAAAATAAAAATTTAAATCATAATTGTTTTTATGAAAAATAATAATTTTTTTAACATAAAATAATTATTTATATGAAGAATATACCATTAAGAAATTAAAGAAAAAAATTATATAGTATTTGAAAAAAAAGGAAATTTTTATCATAATATATGAATATTTATATTTTGAACTTTTGACATCTTCAACATCTCATAACATTCACATCATATGGGATGTAAATCATGGGTTCTTAATAATTAAAAGTAGATTTTAAAGTAACCTATAAACTTTTTATAAGATTTAATTTTACAATAAGATATGAGATGATAACTCTATGTTCTTAATTATTAAAAATAGACTTTGGAATGATTAAGATGAAAGTGAAAGCCTTAAAATAGTTCATCTTCAAAAAAAATTCTAGAATAAGATATGATCATTCTCCAAGTAGATAAAGACATATTAATACATATTCTAGAATAAGATATGATCATTCTCCAAGTAGATAAAGACATATTAATACATATTATTTTTTGTATTGATAATGTTGTTCACTTTGGTTAGAATTTGGGTTAGTTTTGTATTGATAATGTTGTTTACTTTGGTTAAAATTTGGGTTAGTTTTGTATAGTTTGTAGATTATAATGTGAGGCTATAGGTTTTTTCTTAATAACATCCCTATCTAATACTCAATGGCCTGCAATGATTGCATGCTCGCATTACTCATTTTCCCCTTCATACTAAAAACAAAAGAAGAAGAATAAGAAGTACATACATAAATACATTTTAAAAATAACAAATAGTGGAATATTGTGAACATCTAAATTAAAAATATGAAAAAAAATAATAACCTTTCCACACAACAATGATGTCAATATAAAAAAATAATAACCTTTCCATAGAATTAAACACATTCTATTCGAGTAACTTTGAAAAATATTAATGGAGTCAATGGGATATCAGTCTATTGTCGGGAGGAAAATACGTCTCTGCTAGGGTTTTAGGGTTTTTGAATACTACATTCTAAATATGGAGGATTTTCTAGGAGCATTGAACATTGACTTGTCTAATCTAGATAATTTAAAATTAAATTGAACTCTTGATCGATCTCATGAGTGGCCCCTCGGGGATGGAGGAAGCCTCCTCCTATCATAACATACTTGTTGGCACATCAAGGAATTCAGATGACATTGCCAACTCATCGTGAAGAATCGATTGAAAAGAAGAAAACCTAGTACTAGGGGCTGAATGGAAATCTCTCTCGAGAGAGAAATGTCTCCCAAAGGCAACCACAAAATTGAAATTTGTCATTCCAAACAATGAGCTAGAGGAATCTAGGTAGTTCATGAAAGATCATGTGTTTCTATGGAAGTTCATGGGAATTTGGCCCAAGGAACATGATATTGTGAAATGGATCTAATTAAAATGGAATCTGAAGGGATCAATGACGTTATGACTGAGGGCCAAGGGTTCTTTCACTATTATCCTCCATGATTTAAATGATATCAAGAAGGTCTTTGAAAATGGCACCTACTTCATGAATAATACATGATTTTTTTATGACTTTGGAAGGAATGCTACAATCTAGAAAAAGAGTGGTTTCTCTTCTTTCTAGTGTGGGTTCAACTATTTTCTCTGCCAAATGATTTATGGGAACCAATTATTTTGGAAGGAATTGACAATGCCATTGGGGATTTTGTAAAAATATCAGAGATTATGAAGAGAAGAAGGAATCCTCTTATGCCATGATTTATGCATACATGAATATTTCAAAGCCTCTCCCGAAATCAATAGATCTGGAATATCATGATGACATATCGACCCAATCTTTGGACTGTGAGCATGCCCCTTTTAAATGTCACCGATGCCAAGAGTATGAGAACTTGATACAAAATTTCCCGTTAATAATTGTTGAGATGCAAGCATCCAAAGCACATGAAACAATAAAAGGCTTTCAAGAGATCTCATACAGGAAAGGGAAATAGAATAATCCCTAGTAGGGAAAAACCTCACAAGATAAAGGGGATGCACTAAAAAAAGTGGATGCCAATGAAAATACGTTCATATTTATGAATCAGAAGGATAGAGCTGGTGAAGTCGTGCAGGAAGAGGGAGATAAAATAGTGGAAAAATCAAGGGACATGGAGGAGAAAGCTATATTGAAAGGGGATAAACCCTCGAAGTAAAAACCCACGGATATAGATAAATATGACCTCAAAGAATTATTGGCTAACAAGACCTCAATCGTGGGGGTGGAAGGTCAAAAATAAAATCTAAATGTGGATGAAAAGATAATGCTCAAGTTCCTTCACACTTGGGCACAAATATAGGAAAAATAAATCTCAGTTGAACAACTTTAGCACTTACTCCACGTGATCTGGAAATGGAAAAACGATCGTTCTCTCACTTTGAAAGCATGGTAAACTTGGATCTTTAAATGTAAAATTAGTTTTTCAACTTCTTCAAAGATGAGTGGTTAATATTTCACATGAACTTAAAAGTGAAACAAGTTCATATGCAACTCAATATGATTAACATGTAGAGAATAAACCGGCAAGTGATAACATAGTTCACCCCTCTTGGGCTACATCTTTGGGCCTTGCTCAAATGGATAGGTTGCCTTATTGATCTCAACAGAAAATGAGCACATTACAAATTGTTGACTCTTGGAGTGTTATTGTTTCTCCTACAAAGAAACATTCTTCTACAAATAATTCTCACTCAAAAATATGACTCCCAACAAGTCATGATTGTGTCAACAAAAAAATGACTCTCTTACAATAGGTCCTTTTACTCCATCCGAAATAAAAAAGAATAAACACACAAATGCTTCACAATGAACTGTTGGAAAGGGATTTTCCCATAAGAACACTGAGAAAAAACTGAAAATAGTTTCACTATTGAATTAAAAACTACTCTAGATGTATCTGGAAGGTTGGAAAACCTTTATCGAGGCTCTTTCCATGCTCAAATAATCCCCTGTCTCGCCTCAAAAATCTCTTTATCTATAACACTAAAGGGGTTGACTCTGCAAAAGGTCCACCATGTTGAATTTCCACAATATTCAGTCTAGGTTAAAGTCTTAGAATCAATGACACTACCGAACCAAGAATCTTAACCAGAACTGCTTTGCACAACGGAAAATAAAGTAGTAAATCACATATGCACAAGTATACACAATTTTTAACAAATTGTACAGTAATGTACAACCCCAATATTCGTTATATTAAATGAAATTTGAATAATACAACATTCTATGGTATACAAGATACAATGACAAACTTCATTGTAACTTCGATGCCGTATCTTGTCCTGCTAGGCCTTTGCTTTCATACTGCTCTCTAGTTGCCCCTTAGTCCTTCAAAGGACAACACATCGAGAATCCAGGAGGGTTTCCACCTAACACTGGTGCAAGTCACTTCTATAGAGTGTACACATGATGATCCAATCTTCTCTCTAGGTAGGCCTAATTCCCTAGCTCCAAACTTCTATGCTAGTAGTCACCTTTGTTAATCAAGGTACTGCACACGGCACCAAACTTCGCCCAACCTTTAGCTCCTCTTCCTCACTTCAAGATAGCTCATCTATGGCTACTTTGGGTAGCCAACACACTGCCATCGACTAGATCAATGGTACCCAATACTACATTTTGGAATATGCACCGATGAAGGCTTATGATCATTCAAACAAGCCTCTAAATTGACTCCCAAAGGCGGCTCCAAATATTATCCAAATCCGGTCAAATCCTTTGAACCAATGCTCCTCCAAACATTGTTGTTCTGACTTGTTGTAATGCTAGAAATCTGAGACTGGTTAGTGAATTAACCACAATCCCCAACCACCTAACAAAATGGCCCATAATTACTCCTTATTGTTGTGGTTGTCTTCCAAGTATACTTTTCCCTCCATGTTTCTCTTTTAGGGTATATTCATGCCCAAAACAAGGTACTGTATCCCTAAAATAACCATGACACCCTACAACACCAAAATAGGGCTACGAAAGCCTCTTGGGAGGACTGTTCACCCTTCAAAATAGCTCCAAACATCCTCGCTGCTCCTTCTTGGGCTGGGACCTTTACAAACAGGGTCACGACCCTCTTAACAATAGCTCAGATGCCCTTAAAACAACCTTCATTCATCCCTTGAGGGCTACAACAACCCCAACCTCTGAACGCAACAAAATCATACTTGTTTTAACCCTAATATAATCCTCCTTTGCTTGTTGTTCTTCCCTTTCTAGCCACGATCTTCTTCTCCTCAATGAGATGCCTCTCCTTGCATTTTCATTGGACAATATGGATGCCAAAAATACATGAATTCACCCTCTACTTATACACCACTAGAAGGGCTTCCTCCAACGTTATACAAGGGCTTCTATAACTTGTCACGTGTCAACTTTACACCAAGCCAACCTTGACACACATGTGTAAACTCTATAATTAACATTCAAAAATTCATATCTCCACTTCTACAAATTGGATTTCAACGATTATCGAAGAGTTGGATTATACTTTCCACCCTCTATTGTATCATTCCATGTCATGTAGAAATGTGCTCCCGGAAATGCACAAAACACGATTTGGTGCAAAACCCCATACTTAGGTTCCAAGCCCACAAGTGATCCTCGTGGCACTTTTCCCTCAAAACCCTGAACCCTAGGGATTGGAGTAACTCCCAAGCTACATTTATCAACGCTCCCTCTTAGCGAGGGAGGTACTTCAAAGACTAGGAAGTATCTCGTCATCGTCACCACTACTTAGAAAACTAGCCCAACTTGTCACTGGAAGCATCCTGCTTTTTCTTCTTTTCTTATATTGCTTTCTAGTCCCTCCATGATTCCTTCTAGGTAGATGTGGAAGCATCCTTAATCCCCACTAACCACGCACTCTTATTTGGATGCAAAGTATCCCTTTGAACCTACAAGCTTCATGTCGAACTCAACTCCCTCTAAGTCTCTAGAACCTGGACCTTCTCGAGAAAGTGTACCTTCTTCTCTGGGACTTGTACCTACTTCTTTGAAGCTTGCACTTGCATCTAAACCTGCTCCTGCTTCTATGTAACATGCACCTTCCCCACCTGCTTCTTCCCATGATCTATAGGGTTGCTTGTCAACCTATAGAGACCATGCTCTCTAGCTCCAAGTACAATCCCATCAGACTTAGAGCCACTAGGCTTGAGTCTTTCCTTCCCATCCTGGAAAAAGACCTCAAACCGCTTCCTCACGATCATTAAGACATAAATCATGCTATATCTGAGTCCTGGTACAAAAAATACATCTTGGACCCAAATCACTCGTCCTATCTCCATCAAAATTACAAAACACCTGATCCTTGGATCTTGACTGAATCTTGTCGCCCAACACCATGTGCAACTTTGAGTCCCATTCAATAGAGTCTCAAAAAAATCATGTGACCCTATCATATGCTTCGTTGCACCACTATCCATGTACCATCCATCCTCTTTGATAGTACCCAATTAGAAATGATAAATCATAGCAAAGTCCTCCTCTTCCAATCTCCTGGTGAGATCATCCATCTCAAGTGAAGTGGAAACACCGGTGACCTGATTTCCTTTCCTCTTCTCATCATCTCCCTCTTTCGTCATCAAACATCTCAATGAAAAATGACCCATCTCGCCACAGTTGAAACTCTTGAATTTACTTAAATCCTTTGGCTTACCCTTCATTCGCGCTGCAAATGCCACGTCCTCATATTCTTTCTTCGATGGAGGAAGATCATTGTCTCACAACTCTTCCCGAATGAAGTCATCCTAAATTATATTCCAATCTAGAAATTTCACTATGGAAATTATTCCTTTGATGAAGGGCTTACATTCCTCGGTGAACCATTCCAAGGAAATCCTTACGATATCTCGATCAAAATTTCACACTGACGACAACAATATCATCGTTGACCTGAGGAAACCTCATTAGATACGAAGTCACTCCTTCACCCTTTATCATCTTGGTGTACTTCAACTTATCCTCCAATACCAGTACCCAGTTCTCATTCTTATTTTGGAACAAATTATGAATAGCCATCCACATCTCATGTGCATTGTTCTTCCTAGATAAATGAGGTATTAAGGAATCCTTCACACCATCAAGGATGATTAGTCTTGCCTTCGTATCCAAATCTTCCCATATGTCTAGCTCCTTAGGGTCGGTTGGCTTCTTGATCTCTTTGTCAGAAAAATATCAGATCTTGTTGACCTACAAAACCGACTTGATCCTTTATTTCCAAGGAGTATAATTGGACAATTCCTCCAACCTGTCCTCATACCGGAGACTTGCCTGTAACTTCAACATTGTAGTGAGCCCTTCACTTACAATGTGACCAAATTCCTCTCACATTGTACTTCTCTATGCAAAAATCTGATTCACTAACTTTCAAAGTAGCTTAGAAACCCTCCGATACCATGTTTAATTTCCACGATATTGGGTCTAGGTTAGAGTCCTAGAATCAATACTCTACCAAACCAAGAATCTCAACCAGAACTACTTTGCACTGTGGAAAATATAAAGTAGTAAATCACATATGCACAAGCATACAAAATTTTTAACAAATTGTACAATAATGTACAACCCCAATCTTCATTATATTAAACCAAATCTAAATAATACAACAGTTTATGGTATACAAGATACAATGAAAAAATTCCCTGCAACCACGATGTCCTATCTTGTCATGTCAGTCCTTTGATTTCGTACTACTCACTAGCTTCCCCATAGTCCTTGAAAGGAAAACACATCGAGACTCCAGGAGGGTTTCCACCTAACACTGCTGCAAGCCACTTCTGTAGAGTGTGCATGGGTTCTTCTCTCTAGGTAGGCCTAATTCCTGAGCTCCAAATTGCCAAGCTAGCAGTCACCTTTGTCTATCAAGCTACTGCACTTCGGCACCAAACTTCACCCAACCTTAAGCTCCTCTTCGTTACTTCAAGATAGCTCGTCTAGGGATACTTTGGGTATCCAACACACTGCCCTCCACCATATAAATGGTACACAATACTGCACTATGGAAACGACATCAATGAAGTCTTATGATCAGTCAAGCAATCCTCCAAATTGAATCCCACATAATGCTCCAAATATGATCCAAATATAGCCAAATCCTTTGACCCAATGCTCCTCTAAACATTGTTGTTCTGACTTGCTACAATGCTGAAACTTTGGGATTGGTTAGGGAAATAACCATAGTCCCCAACCACCTAACAAAATGGCCCAGAATTACTCCTTATTGCTGTGCCTTTCCTCCAATTATGTGATGTCCTCCATGCTGCTGTTTTAGGGTAGATTCATTCCCAAAACAAGGGAATGTCTCCCTAAAAGCACCAAGACACCCTACAACTCCCAAAATAGGGCTACGGAAGCCTCTTGGGAGGATTGTCCACCCTTAAAAATAGATCCAAACACCCTTGTTGCTCCTCCATGGGCTAAAACCTTAAAAAAAAAATTCACGACCCTCTCAACAATAGCTCATATGACCTTAAACTAGCTTGCATTCAACCCTTGAATGATACAACAACCTTGGTCTCTCACCACAACAAAATCGAACCTATTTTAACCCTAAGACAATCCTCCTCTACTCATTTTTCTGCCCTTTCTAGCTATGGTCTTCTTCTCCTCAATGAGCTACCTTTCCTTGAGTTTGCATTGCACAAGATGGATGCTAAAATGAAATGAATTCACCTTCTATTTTTACACCAATAGTGGGGATTTCTCCAACATTACATAAGGGCTTCTATAACTCGTCACATGTCAACTTTACACCAAGCTAACCTTGACACGCATGTGTAAACTCCATAATTAACCTTCAAAAATTCATATCTCCACTTCTACAACTCAGAATTTAATGATTCTCGAAGTGTTGGATTCTCCTTTCCACCCTCTATCATCACATGTATAATTTTTCTCGTGGAAATTCCCAAAACATGATTTGGTGCAAAACCCCATACTTGGGTTCCAAGCCCACAAGTTACCCTTGTGGCGCTTTTTCCTCCAAACCCTGGACCCTAGGGCTTGGATTAACTCCCAAGATACACAAATAAACACATCATACATTATTTGAATAAGAAATATGATGCTTCCAGTGAGTTCATAATACTCAAAAACCCTTGTCTAGGCTCTTCTTGAGCTAAAAAAGACTATAAATTCACCAAGTTATGCCTCTTGGAAGTTTTTCCTCCTAACTGTCTTACAATATGTGAAAATTGGCTATGTGGGTAGTGAATTTTGAATTTTCGCTAATTGTCTAGTGGCAATTTCTCTCGCAAAAAGTATAATTTGTTTCATCTTTTAAAATGCACCATAAGGCCTAAGCTCTGCTCCATTGTTATTCATATCATTTCAACTAGACCGACTGCCAGGGCTTAACCACCAGCCCCCATCGGATTAACGCTCGCTCTGGTCATGTGGTATTGAATAGGACTAGGGTCCAGGGAAAAATACCCAGCCATGCCACTTCCACGCCTGCCCGGTCAACATCCAAGTCAACCCTACAAGTTGAATTTTTTTTGCTGTTGGGAAAAAACTTCAGAACATCATAAATCTCTCATATGAAGTCAGATTAAGGTAATTCAAGCAAAATTAGAAACAAGACGAAGAACATCACGATATAGCATTAGTTTCGAGAGATTCCTAGCACTTTCATTTTTTAGCCTATTTTTGATCTCCAGATCATACCTCCACACTAGGAATGTTTTTACCTCCAAAAATTTGTCTTCACTCAGAAAATAAGTGAGGAAACACCTCCTTTAATTTCTCGATCTCAATCCTTCATGTTCTTGCTTGAATTTGTGCCTTTGAGCCTCGTTCAAGGTACCCCACATTGCCTCTACATGAATTGCTTATTCCCTTCCCAAGAATTGTGGTTTGCAGCCATTCTTCTAAACAGTCATAAATACCTCAATCTCCTTTGCCGTAGCTTCATGCAGGCTGGTTTAGGAATGGCTATGGCGTGCCTTGCACATTCCTCCAGCTTCTCCTTCTCAAGTGTTTCCATTACCTATTTATCCTTCTTTGGATGAAGGTGTGGGTGCAACATTGAACACTTTTCAATCCAATTCCCATTTATGTTGCAACGAGTGCAGAATTTTTTGTGAGCTTTTCTTGGCACAAATGTGTTTAAAGTTGGATGATAATTTTCTTTCTTTCTCTCACTTCCAATCGACACATTCATTTTCTTGATTAATTATTTACTTTTGTGACACCTAGCTACACAATGGTTAGGTGCATGACAAAAATTTCAAGGAAAAAAAAATTTCACAACATGTTATTCAAATAATCATGATGTTTGTAATCATAGAAAGCCTTTGAATAATCAGGATGCTTATACCTCTTATGCATGTCCTTTGGCTTATAGGTCTGGTGAGGAGAACTTGATTGTTGAGGGGAACTTGACTTAGTTTTTCCTTTGAATTGATCATCTCTCTTTGGAGATGTCTTTCCTTCAACATCATCATCATGAGTTGATTCTCCTTCAACTTGGAGGAGTTCTTTCTTCAAAAATTTTACACTTGAAGAATTATTCGACCTTGCATATTTGGAGAATTCTCCAACTTATTCTTAAACATAACCTAATCCTTCATGTCGAGGTTGTGTTCTCACCACAATAGGATTAAAAATTCCACGAGTATGGATTCCAAAATCCTTACCTTTGTACCCAATTTTGGTTAACAATTTCATACCAATACCCTTGGCATGTTTCTCAAATGATGAAAAATAAGTATTATCATTGTTTAAAGAATGAAATGAAAAATAAGTATCTTTTACGTCATTTTTTGCTTACGAATCCTGTTCATCTTGTTGAATCTTAACCATCTCCTCCTTTTCTTTTGTAGATGAAGTGGTAGATGTGGACTAAACGAAAGCACTCTTGTGATTTAAAATATAAGTTGTGTTCTTCATTTGACAAAGAGTACAATCACTTGTCATTCCATGCCCACAAAATTATTGATTCTTGAGGTGAGATATTGTAGGTGAACATTCCCCCGTTTTCTCCTCAAGGAAATTATACAACATCAGGTGAAATTTATTCTTCTCATCCTCTGCTACTTCAAGCAATATTCTCAATTCCATGTTATCCTAAATTCATCTCCTCCAATTCTAGGATTCTTGTATACTGCAAAATTTCACCTATACTTGCAATCTGGTCAGAAATTGCTCTGATACCATGTAATCTAAAAATGGAAAATTGATCATCCTCTGAAACTTTGCAAGTGTGATAAAATTGAATCCTTAAATGTAAAATTATTTTTTCAACTTCTTCAAAGATGAGTGGTTAATATTTCATGTGAACTTAAAACTGAAGAAAATTCATATGCAACTCAATATGATAAACATGTAGAGAAGAAACCAACAAGTGATAACGGAGTTCACCCATCCTAGGCTATGTCTTTGGGTCATGTTCCAATGGATAGGCCACTTTATTGATCTCAATAGAAAATGAGCATATTAAATTTTTTTGACTCTTGGAGTGGTATTATTTCTCCTACAAAGAAACATTCTTCTACAAAGAATTCTCACTAAAAAATATGACTTCCTACAGAAAAGCATGATTGTGTAATTAGAAAAATACTCTCTCACAATAGATCCTTGTACTCCACCTAAAATAAAAAAACATAAAAATACAACTACTTCACAATGAAGATATGGAAAGGGATTTTCCCATAAGCACACTGAGAAAATACTTAAAATAGCTACTCTACTGAAGTAAAAACTACTGCAGATGCAGCACAAGTTAAGAGGCAACCATGGCTTAGTGCGTAGAATTATAGAACTCGATCGACAGATTGTGCAGAGAGATTCCCAAAGTATTCATCCCAGCATCCACTTTGCAGCAAGTGAATATTGAAAGCCTAGTTGTCATGCTGAAGGCCTCCATATATGAAATGCAGGCGGTAAAGGTAGATTTTGAATAGAAAATTGCTGCATTGCAGGTTAAGCTGAAGCTTGAGACTTCTCTGGAGGTGCATGCATAAAAATTTTCCCTACTTAAAGATGCGTATGAAAATATTGAAGCCAATATATTTTGGGTATGTGTTATATTCTTTCCACGACTAGCCCCACACATGTACATTGCGCCGGGCACAGCAGGGGGGTCACAAGGGGGGAGGCAACCCCCACTGTTGGGGTCTGGGGCATCACCCCGACGAAAATTTGTTTGGTGTGCAGACCCACTCATAAGCAGACCCACCCATGTTTTTTGCATGATTTTGCACATGGTTTTCGGGTACGATGGTTTTCGGCCCCTGAAATTTTGTAGATCTGGTCAAGGGAACTACGGTTATGTTCTAATCCAGGGTTAATGGATTGGGGTTTATGTATGCTTCGTCATGTATATATATGTGTTGTAACACTAAAAGGAATATAATGAAAAATCAAGCTGGTCGTCCCAATTTGGGATCCAGGGGAAAATCTCTGTGCTTATCTGTTTTATGTTTTATGCTCTCGCTATTGTTTATTTTCTGTTATAAGATTCATGTGTAGATAATTTATGTTCAGGGTTAAAACCTACATTTGGTATCAGAGATGTTTCGGATTCAAGGGGACTCCTTTGCCGCTGAGGGTTTTTTGCTCAGGCCTGAGGTAGACCCTGTTCAGTGGGAGATCTGCGGGATCGATTCTTGCGGTGAAAGATGGCGAGCGGCGGAAAGATAGAGATTGAGAAATTTAATGGTCAGAGTTTTGAGTTATGGAAGCTCAAGATGGAGGATCTGCTGGTGGATAAAGATCAGTGGATCAAGGTAGATCCGAGTACTAAACCAACAAAAATGTCAGATGAAGACTGGAAGAAACTGGATCGGAAGGCTAAGAGCACAATACGGTTTTGTGTCTTAGATTCAGTATTGTTGAATGTATCTGGGGAAGCTACGACGAAGAATTTGTGGGAAAAACTTGGGAATTTGTACCAATCTAAGTCTCTGGTGAATAAGTTGTTCCTGCGGAAAAATCTGTATAACCTGAGGATGAAGGATGGAGACTCGGTGACAGAGCATCTAAATGCCTTCAATACTATGGTAAGTCAGTTGTCATATGTTGATATTAAAATATCATATGAAGATAAGTGCATCAGTTTATTGTGTTCTCTACCAGATTCGTGGGACAGTCTGGTTATTGCAATAGGTAGCAATACAACTACCTTGAATTTTGATGACATTGTCTTAGCCTTGTTGTCGGAGGAAATGAGACGGAGAAATATGGAGGGTCATAATGGAGATGCCTTATCTGTACGAGGAAGGTCCCAGAACAGAAACAAGAATAAGGTTTTGAGTGGGAGATCCAAATCTAGAGGGAGATCTAAATCTCCTGGAAAGTTTGTAAAGGTGTGCTGGAAATGCGGAAAGGAAGGGCACTACAAAAAGGACTGCAGATCTAAAGCTCCTGAGAAAGGAAAGGGATCTGATGATGCTCCTTTTGTAGAGGCAAAAACCACCTCGCATGAAGGTGGGGATGTGTATTTGGCTTCTTCTTCAAATACACATGTAGATCATGAGTCATGGTTGATTGGCTCAGGTGCATCCTTTCACTTCACTCCCCATAGGGAGTGGTTCTGCGAGTATGAGAAATATGATGGTGGTGATGTCTTCCTAGGGGATGATAGGAAGGCCGGAATCATTGGACGTGGAAAGGTCAAGCTGAAGCTGCAAGGTGGAAGGATTAGAACACTTCCTGGTGTTCTGCATATTCCTGCATTGGCCAGAAATCTGATTTCTATAAGCAAGATGGATGATGCAGGTGTAAAAACAGTGTTCGAGAAAGATGCCTACAATATGGTTCGGGGAGCACTGGTATTAATGCGGGGAGTTCGGAATGGAAATTTGTACAAGCTACAAGGTAGCACTATTACTGATGGGTGTAAAAGTTCTATGGTTCTTGAAAGTGGAGCGGAAAGCCTAGTTGTCTCTGGAGAAAAGACCATGCTATGGCATCAAAGGCTTGGACATATTGGAGAGAAGGGCCTTCGGATACTGCATAGAAATGGTATGGTAGAAGGTATGTCTAATTTCTCTCTGGAATCGATTTCTGTGAACATTGTGTATATGGGAAGTAGAATCGGGTGAGTTTTCCTTCTGGTGCTAAGAGGGCGAACAAGATATTAGAACTTGTGCACAGTGATGTGTTTGGACCTGTGTCAGTTCCATCATTGGGAAATTCTGTGTACTATGTTTCATTCATAGATGACTTCTCAAGGAATACATGGATATATTTCTTGAGGAATAAATCTGAAGTCTTTGACAGATTTAAAGAATTTCAGGCTCTGGTGGAAAACCAGACAGAGAAGAAGATAAAGGCGCCGATGACAGATAATGGTGGGGAGTTCTGCAAGAAGGAATTTGAAGAGTTCTGTAAGAAGTGTGGTATAGCACAGAAGAAGACTAATCCATACACACCTCAGTAAAATGGAGTTGCAGAAAGAATGAATAGAATGCTGATGGAAAATGAAAGAAGCATGCTCAGATGTACTGGGTTAGGACAAGAATTCTGGGCAGAGGCAGTGGAGACTGCATGTTACTTAGTTAACAGATCACCTTCATCAGCGTTGGAGGATAAGACTCCACATGAGGTATGGACTGGTAAGAAACCCTCTCTTTCACATCTAAAGGTATTTGGATGTGATGCATATGTCCATGTTCCAAAGGAGAAAAGGACCAGGTTGGATAATAAGTCTGAAATGTGCATATTTATTGGGTATAAGGATGGCTTAAAAGGTTACAAGCTTTGGAACCCGAAAACAAGGAAGGTTGTGTACAGCAGAGATGTGGTGTTTAGAGAGGTGAAAGATATTGTTAAACATGAATTCCTACCAAAGGAACCTAAGAAGATAGAGTTTGAGCTAAAGGAGGATGAATCGGACTCTACAACAGAAGAAGACTCAGAAAAGGAAGAGCCACAAACTCCAGCTGTGAGAAGACCAGTTCAGGAAAGGAGACAACCAAAAAGGTATAGTCCATCTGCTTTCTGTTCAAATTTTTCCTTAACTATAACTGATGATGATCCCAGAACTGTCAGGGAGGCAGTAGATTTAGAGGATGGATAACTCTGGAAGGAGGCCATGGTTGATGAAATTGCATCCTTGCACAAAAATGAGGCATGGGATCTGGTGGAGTTGCCGGCTGGAAGGAAGCCCATTGGGAGAAAATGGGTGTTTAAGAAGAAGATGAATGTAGAAGGTAAGGTGGAGAAATACAAAGCTGGTTTGGTAGCAAAAGGTTATTCCCAGGTGCCAGGAATTGATTTTGGTGATATTTTTTCTCCTGTTGCCAAAGTTACTTATATTAGATTACTTTTATCTGTTGCTGCTGCATTTGATTTTGAGATAGAACAGATGGATGTGAAGACAACATTTCTTGAACGAGGGGATGTTTAGAGAGGGAGATCTACATGAAGCAACTTTGAAGGCTTTATGGTGAAGGGTAAGAAATAAGCCGGTGTGCGGAGTTGAAGAAATCTTTGTATGGGTTAAACGGTCACCAAGGATGTGGTATCAGAAATTTGATACCTATATCACAGGACTTAGCTTCTGAGAAAGCGAAAGGAGGATCTTGTGTTTATTTTAAATTAATTGGTGACCATGTTATTTATTTGGTCTTGTATGGATATGTTGTTGATTGGAAAGGACAAATAAATTATCCAAAATTTGAATACCAGTTGTTCTCAAATTCTACTGAAGGATCTTAGTCTTGCAAAGCTACTCTTTGGGCATGGAAATTTAGAGATAGGGAAAAGAGAGCTCTCGTTAAACGGAGGAAGTATGTCGAGACTATATTGCAGAGGTTCAATATGCAGGATAGTAAACCAGTGAATGTTCTGATTCCTGTAGGTACAAAGTTGTCTGCTGAACAGTGTCCCAAGACACAAGAAGAAGAGGACGATATGTCCTGTGTTCCATATGCAAGTGCAGTGGGTAGCCTGATGTATGCAATGGTCTGTACTAGACTAGACATTGCACATGCGGTGGGAGTATTGAGCAAGTTTATGTCAAACCCAGGGAAGGAGCATTGGACATCAGTGAAGTGGGTTTTTAGATATTTGTGTGGCACTAGTGATTATGGCTTGTGCTACCAAGGAAGACCAGGATTGGAAAGACTGTTGGACATTTGTGGTTTTTTTGATGCTGACTGGGCTAGAGATCTGGACCAAAGAAGATCTACAACTGGGTATGTATTTAGCCTATTTGGAGGTGCAGTCAGTTGGATGAGTAAAAGATAGTCTGTAGTGGCTCTTTCAACTGTAAAGGAAGAATACATGGCAACCACTGATGCAAGAAAGGAAGCAGTTTGGTTGCGAATTGTGTTCAAGTATGGAAGTAGGTACAACAAGTTATAAGAGATGAAGCTGTGAAAGAAAAGTGCGGTTTTTCGTGGCCAGAGCCACCTTACCATTCAAAGACAAAGCACATTGATGTTCAATATCACTTTGTTAGAGATATGGTTGAGGCTAAAAGGGTGTTGCTGGTAAAGGTGGACACTTTGAAGAATGTTGCAGATGCATTGGCGAAGTATGTGAGCACTCATAAGTTCTCTTGGTGTAGAGAAACAATGGGTGTTGAAGAATTTTCCCAATGACTAAGCTCTCCTATGGCCCCCTGTGGAAAGAAAACAACAAGTGGGAGAATGTTGGGTATGTGTTATATTCTTTCTTGTTATTCATATTATTTGTATGTTATGACTAGGCGCAAGTCTAAGGGGACGGCGCCCGGGTTGTTTGGTGTGCGGACCCACCCATGTTTTGTGCATGATTTTGCACATGGTTTTGGGGTATGATGGTTTTTGGCCCCTGGTATTTTGTAGATCCAGTCAAGGGAACTACGGTTATGTTCTAATCCAGGGTTAATGGATTGGGGTTTATGTATGCTTTGGCATGTATATATATGTGTTGTAACACTAAAAGGAATAATAACGAAAAATCAAGTTGTTCGTCCCAATTTGGGATCCAGGGGAAAATCTCTATGTTTATCTGTTTTATGTTTTATGCTCTCGCTATTGTTTATTTTCTGTTATAAGATTCGTGTGTAGATAATTTCTGTTCAGGGTTAAAACCTACAATATCAACAAGGGATCATAGCTTCTAGGGACCACCATGCAACTGTGGACTTCTATGCAAACAACCCACTTGTAAAAAAGACTACTCATGAGCTGCGCACCAATGAGTAGGAGTTCGATGATATGCAGGAAGCCTTTCCACGTTAATTCCTACCCAGTGCATGGCCTGCCTTCAGACCAGTTAGGCGCTAGGGGATGAGTTCGAGGAGCTCCGCGGAAGAAGCAGGTTGTCACTGATCACATGAAGCCATGGGTGGATGAGGCAATGAAGTTATCTCAGGACCTAGATGCTGAAGTAAGAAACCTCAATCAGACCTTGCATAGAGTCACCTTGGCTGCAAAAGGGCTGATTTCAGAGAAGATAGTAGAAACCATGCAAAGCGCAGCGGACTAGAGTGCAGATGCCTTGGTAGCCTTTACTGCTGCTATTGAAGAGCTATAGAATAAGATGAATAACCTAGTGCTACTGTGACTCGGGACGAGTCACAAGTTTGTGTTGGGGGCTTGTTGGAGTGGGGTCCCTTAAGTCCGAGATTGAAGACAATTTTGATATATTTTTGTAAATTATTTTGTAAGTTTAGTCATGTGTAGCAAAAGAAAAGGGGCTTTGCGGTGGGTCAAAGACCTTCATGAGTTGTAATGGGTAAAAAGGGTAAAACTAGGGACCGCAAACCACTATTTCCATACCTTAGATTAACATGAGATAAAAGTGTAAATAGGAGTCTAGATCGTGTCGAATAAGTCAGTTTTGGGAAAAATATGAATAATTGATTATATATCTGGTTGTGTTGTGATATTTTGTTCATATTTGTCTATGTAAAAGGCTCCTGCTGGTTTTGTGTGCAGATACATTAGTCCTACTGTGTGCGGACCCTGCTAGTTGTGTGCATGGGTGAATTGAAGGGTTTTGTATGGAGTATCTAAAATATTATGAATAAATAACTGTTGTTGCTGATATACGAGTCTGAAATGCATCTATTGTTTATGTTATTATCATTTCTCCATATTATTTCTGATTCCTGTATTGAATGTGTTTAGATCAATTGTGAAACTGCTTCTAGTTTTGGATGAATGTTTAGTGAATGGATCTAGTGTTATTTGGTTTTAATACTATTTGTTAAGACCTATTATGTGGATTATATACTCTGTTTTAGCTTGCGCACAAGATATTTTACATAATTGACCTAAATATATCTATAAGGGTATCCTGGATAGGGCTTTTGTTGCAGAGATTTTTTCATGATTGATTTTGATATAAGGGCACCCACATCATTTAAATCTCTCTCAGGGTGTGGAAACCTGGTTCCATCACCCCCCCATACTACTTCAGGTGAGACTTTAACTTGCGCAAGCAGGTCACTGCCGAAAGGGCCAGTAGAAAGAGGGTTTTATTGGTTAACCTAAACTCTAAACCTAGGTCAGGACCCCCCAAGCCAATAATCGCACAACACAAGATTTTCCTGGGGAAAGCATCTGCTCAAAACCCCTCCATATTTATTGTATAATCAACCAAGGAATCATGAAACAATAAAATGCATGTGTGCTCACCACAACCTCATACACTCTACCAATTGTCTCACACTGATCTAGGAAAAATTGGACCAATACATAGCCAATTTCCTGCCCACCTTCAGCCTGCCATGCTCACGCAATCTCTAGGAAAAATAATTCCTATTAAATTGGAATTATAAACCTTCCTTGACTGCGCAATCCATCATGGGAATCCCATGGCCTTATAATTGCGCTCGAGTAATTCGCTAATGATATAACTGATATTTTACTTACCTTTAACCTTTGTCTCAACTGGGTCGTCATCATAATTGACATGCATGCAGCTATTAATAGTGAATAATCAGTTACTTGGTAGATCACTACTTGTGAATTAAATCTATCTTAATTCACTTGACCTTCCACTAGCTCATCATTCAGTTAGAACTAGTTAAATTTATTTTAACTCAATTAATTTGAGTTAACTGATTGCACTCACACCACACTAGTGCTACAACTGCAATTGGACCTTGTAAATAATATAATCACTCTACATGCCTCACCTTTGACCCTCAACTGAAAATTATTGAGATAAATAAGTCTATTACAGTTAGTTAACTATTATAAGTTGTTATGAGATAAGATTACAAATATTTTCCAATTTATTTAAAAAATAGATGCCCACATTTAGCTCTAATGTGTCACTGAATTCCTCACTCATGTGTGACTAGAATCCCACACTAGTATGTGTTGCATTTTCTTGTTGAATTTCAACACTCCCTCTCGAAAAGAAAGGGATTATTAGCTACCCCGATCCTGCCTCTGTGGTATTCGAATTTTCTCTTCACAAGTGCCTTCATCAAGATATATGCATCCTAATATTCTATGGGAATGTACTGCAACAACGTAATACACCTCTGAACACAATATTTGAGATGGTGGTACCAGATATCAATATGCTTGGACCTGTCATGGAATATCGGATTAACCAAAAGTTTTATTCAACTCTGGTTATCACAATGTATCATCATCAGATCCATTTGATGACCAAACAAACCAACAAGTATCTTCCTCATCTTGATGGCCTCACATGCAGCATGAATAGCTGCCCTGTACTCTGCCTCTACTGAACTGAGTGCAACTGATCTCTGCTTTCTGATGTACCAAGAAATTGCTGCTGATCCTATGTTGAAGATGCCTCGTGATGTCTTCTTCATTTATGATGGACTACCTACCCAATATACATCGGTGAAGCCTTGAATATTTTCTCTCTCTGTCGATCTATACCATAATCCATACTTTGTAGTGCCCCTGAGATATCTCAACACATGCTTCCCCGCCTTCCAAAAGAGCTTGGTAAGATTAAACATAGCTTCACTAATATGGTTAATTGTGTAGCATATGTCTGGTCGTGTGTTCACCAAATATATAATTGAACCCACAAGCTACCTGTAAACAGTAGCATCCACTACCTCACCTGAAGTAGCATTCTCCTTCCTCCAATTTCCTACAAGAGGAGTCTCCATGGGTTTTCTTCCCTCCATGTGGAACTTCCTCAGAATCTCCTTGGCATACTTTCCCTGAGATAAAACTATCTCCCAATATCTTTGCCATATTTCCAAGCCAAGGAAATAGTGCAATAGTCCGGTTTCCTTCATCTCAAACTCTCTTGCAAGATCCTCTTTGCAAGAAATTATGAGCTGCTCATCACCTGTTAGCATAAGATCATCAAAATAAAGTACAATAATCAAAAGATTACTGTTGAGCCTCAAGATTGTGCTTTCTTTCATCTTAATCTACCTCATTTTCCTTTGTCCATTGTTATCCCAGACCCAATTGATCAATGAATTTAGTTAAAATTACTTTTAGAATGATTAACATGACTGAATTTCTAAGTTTTGTGATTTTTGTCATTGTAATGCATTTTGACCGGAACTAGCTGCAGAATGCAGACATTCCGTAGCTAACCAGAAATTCTGCAGCTTTCTTCACGTTTGGGTATGTTCCAGGTGGCCTCTCAAGAAAAACCACATATGGGTATATTCCACGTCATGTCTACATTGTTCGTTGCTCACCATGAAGGAAAAACCGAATTCTGGATATGGTTTTGGTACGTGGGAACACATTTAAGAAGGCAGACTTCTAATAGGACTGTCTTAGTCTAGATGTCCTTTTCCTTTTTACGCAGCCACTTCAAGAGTCCTAATGTGATTTCGATAAGGAAAGACAATGATCCTGGAATTGTTGCAAGTCTTTTTATGTAAATTTGTTATAAAAACACTTGGGAAACCGAGAGCTAGGCTAGATTTTGTTCTAGATTTTGCTTAGATTTTGTGCTACATTTCTGAAGACACAGATTGCTCTGTTTAAGTTATTTCTCCTTTAATGAAGAAGACAGTATTGTTTTGAAAGCGTTGATTTGATTTGGAGTTAGATTCTGTCTGGTGGTAGAGGGCCCCTACCTCCTGCATGGTTTTACTTGCGTAATGTAGATAAGTATCTTAGTTGCCTTTACGTTTTTGAAGTTTGAATTCGTAGTTGTTTTCATTAGCCACTATAGTTATACTCGTTCTAAAAACTCTTCCAAAAGAAGAAGCTCTTCCAAAATATTATGATAATGAATGGGAAATGGCTATAGTGTTGTAGGATTTAATTGTAGTTTCTTTTGTTCACTATCACAGCTGCACTTGTTCTAAACACTCTTCCAAAAGAAGAAACTCTTCCAAAAAATCCTTATGATGTTCAAGGCATGATTGTGATAATGAATGTTTCAGTTGTTTTGTTTTCACTAAGTAACATGGCTGACCTTGCTCTTAAAACGCTCTTCCAAAATATCATAATGATGGGTAGGAGACAGCTGTGACATCTTAGTTTTTAAATTTCTTTCAGTCTTTATGTTTGCATTTGCACTGAATTGTACAGTCAGGATTGTTCTAAGAAACTCTTCCAAAATACCAATCATGATGGAAAAACAGGCTGTATAATCTTATAGAATAATGCATGATAGCTTAGTTAGGATACTCTGGAGTCTAATTGCATTTAACTCATGCTTTGTTATTTTGTTTTGAGTTTGATAATGACTTGTTAGTTCAACACTGTTTTAGACTAGTGACATCTTAAGTTTAGTTTTAGCTTAACTTATTGCATTTGCACTCCACATTTAGTTGTCATCCACTGAATATTAGATTACTTCAGTTATTAAACTTAACAAAACAGCCTTCATTATTTACAAACCTCTTCTTGTTCCAAATCTATAATTGATTCATAAACATAGGAATAGAAGACAGTATCATTTCAAGGCCTGAGATACTTTTGCAACTTCTTTACTACTTCATAAACAGAGCCTTTCCTCAAAAGAATTCTTTAAAAAGAAATCTATAACTCTTGGGTGAGGTTTAGTGATGATTAACTAAGTTGCAGAATAGAGTTAGGAACTAGTCTTAGAGTAGAGATCTTATGATGGTATCAATGTTTTCCTCCAAATATGCTTCAACAAATCTCTAATCATGGATAAAATGTTGCATAATTATAAGCTAGTTGTTTAATTGTTTAGTTAGGAGAATTTGCATACTTAGCTGACCATTTCTCAAGCTCTCTCTTAAAATACCTTTGATGAAAGAATTGGACAAGTTGAGTTTATGTTTTGAGTCATTTGCTTAAAAGTCATTATCAAGCTTTGTTTCTGTCTAGTCATAGTTTAGTTTTGATTTTGTTTCAGTAGTTTCCTTTGCATTTGCCACTTGTCATCAACCAATTAGGCTTCACTCTGTTTTAATCATTAGCTTCTTTCCACTAGCTTTCTAGTCATTTTCCTTGTGAACATAAAACTACCAAAAGACCAAAAACATCATAAATCATCACAAAAGACCAAAAACATCATAAAACACTAAACACAACGCATTAAGAGACAAACACATAGGCACATACGGTGCACTTCACTTCAGCAGTTTACCAACCCTGGTTGACAATTAAATGAACTCAATTTAGGAGACTAGGTTGAGACCAAACATTTTGGTGCCGTTGCCGGGGAAGTGAAAACTAGGTAACCTTTGTTTCTTAGCATCCAAAAACAATTATATGCGTAGGGAGAGAGATTCAAGGGGAAGATTTATAAGCAACGGAAGTAGAAGTTTGATTTCTAGAACACCACTTGTTTCATCTAGATCCAGAGCTAGTACACCTTCAACTCAGACCCACATTCCATCCTTTACTGATCCTGGACTTCTAGAAGATCTAAGGTCAGCTATTCCATTAGAGGAACCTTCCACTTCATCCACTGAACCTGCCATAGAAGAATATTTAAAAACTCCTGTTAGGGACACAAATCTTTCCATTTCCACAGGAGAGTCAACCATGGCAGAAGAAGGAGGAGGAGGAGTCTTTAATGGAGAACACACACTATTTGGAGGTAGAGGTAGAGGTAGAGGAGAAGGAGGTAGAGGTGCAGATGGAGGAAGAGGTAGAATAGGATGCTCTTTTGGGTTCCCTATAATTGATGAAGAAACCAATACAACCATGAAAAATATTTCACCCTCTGTCCTTCCAAACTTCTATGGACTTAAAACTGAAGATCTTGAAACCTTCCTATTTGAATTTGAAGTTTTGTGTAGAACTTATGACTACTTACAAGATTCTCAAAAACTGAAATTATTTCCTTCAACCTTGAAAGGAGCAGCATTGAAGTGGTTTATGAGTTTGATTAACAGTTCTATTAGGACATGGGAAGACATGAAACAAGCATTTCTAGAGAGGTATTTGGATTATTGTATGCCAGTTAATCATAAGGAAGAAGTGTTTAAGATGTTACAAAAATAAGATGAAAACTTGGAAGATTTGTTGGAGAGATTTAATTATAACATCAAAAGAGCAAAAATGGAAAACCTAGATCAAGACACAAAAGCTCTTTTGTTGAAAACAATTAGGGATGAATGGTTGGATATCCTCAACATGATGGGAAAAGGGGATATATCACAGCTCACATTACCTGAAACATCTGAGTTATGTATCAACCTTTCAAGAGGGAAATATAAAACTGTCAAAGGTCCAAGAGATCCTGCTCTTGCAAGGGCAAGTAAGTCTGCTTCTGGGACAGTAAGTAGATCAGAAATAGGACACATGCTTGATGATTTTAAATTTGACATCTTAGGGAGTCTTAGTGAACAAATAGACACCCTCAAGATACAAAACAAGCAAAAGGCTGAATCTGATGCCTTGGAAATCTTTTGTCCCAAATGTAGAAAGAAACATGCCTTGAGAGAGTGCCCTTTCGATGTAAAAGTTGTAGAAACCTGTGTCATTTTTTCTGAAAAACATGAGACCAAGAATTGTCCTTCTCTTCCTGGTCTCAAAGCTATCTTTCAGGAGGAAACTCCTATAGATTCCACAGAGTCTCTCAATTTTGTATCTAGAAGGCCTTGGCAGGGACCTCAAACACAAGGATTCCATGATCAAATTTATAATCAACCTCTACCTTGGAATTCTTGGCAGCAACCTTGGCCCCAATTTCAAAATCAATCTCAATCTTGGGCACAAGGAACACAAAGTCCCTATGGAAGATAATCTCCATACTATCAGTATCCATCATCCTATCCACCATATCCACATTTTTATCCTCAAAATCCTCAACAAAATTTTCCTCAAAATCTTCAACAAAATTTTCAACAAAATCCTCAACAACATCATCAGAACTTACCACATCAAAATCAACCACTCCCATTACCATTTCCTCAAAAATCAAATCAATTGCCTGCTCAACCTATACCAAACCCCAATAATAAAAATCCTCAGAACACATACATGATAGAAGGCCAACAGTTTTCGACTTATTTAATTACTCCTATAGACCTTAGTGATGTTCAACTTAGGTCTGGAAGAATACTTGAAAAGAGGAAACCTTCTGTGATTATACAAGAACAAGATAACTCTGAGGAAGACTCTCTATGGGTGAATAAAAGTCTTGAGGAAGACACATCCTTTCAAGACCCAAACACTGAAAAATTAAAGAAAAAAGATCCAATAATTTCGACTCCTGTATTAGAGAAACCATCCACATATACTTCTATACCTCCCTTTCCAGAAAGAATACAAATTGATAGAGGTGTAGAAAAACAAATCATGGTGCCTAATTATGATTTCCTAGATGAGCTGAGAAATGTTTGCATTAAAATTCCATTATTACAAGCCATCAAGGAAATTCCAATTTTAGCCAAAACAATAAAGGAGTTGAGTATGAAGAAAACAAGACAAAGAATAAGAGAAACAAAGAAAATTCAACTGGCAGGACAAATAGCAGACATTATGATGGGAAAGATTTCTATTCCAAAGTATCTTGACCCAGGAAATCCAGTTGTCAAAAGTCACATCAATGGAATTGAAATCCAAAACACACTCATTGATTTAGGAGCAGCAATCAATATCATGAGTAGACAAATCATGGATAAACTGAAACTTCCTAATCTTCTCTTTACACCCACACTATTGCAATTAGCAGACAGATCTGTGATCAAACCATATGGGGTAATAGAAGACATTCCAGTGTCCCTAGATTCTTGGGAGTACCCTGTGGATTTCATGATCCTAACTCCTAAGAATAATCTAGGAGGACATCCTGTTATATTAGGAAAACCTTGGTTGGCTACAGCGGATGCTTTTATTAGTTGTAGATCCGGTGATATGTATATCTCTGATGGTAGTTCAACTAAGAAATTCACTTTATATCCTCCATCTAGGACAATTACAGATCTAGATGACACTCAATGGATAGAGGATGAAGAAGATTTACAACCTCTCTTCACAATTTTAGAAATTAGTGAAGATAATCAAATTCTGAATACTCTAGAAAATTTTGAATCCTCTCCAGAACACAAACATGAATCATTTCAAGAGGGATCCAATATTGAGTTTTTTTCATCAAGACAGATGTGTCTTCATTCTATGGACAAATTTGGCAGCTCTACAAGTGAGAATTTTCCAGGAAAAACTTTGAACATAAACAAGAACCTAGAAAAATCTCAACAAGAAGAGTTAGTCAAAGTATTACAGGGACATTCTTCTACATATGCATGGGAATACACTGACGTGAAAGGGATAAGCCCCAAGACTTGCACTCATCACATCTATATAGAGGAAAATTGCAAACCAATCAAACAACCTCAAAGACGAATGAATCCAAATCTTAGGGAAATTGTCAAAGAAGAATTGCAAAAATTGTTAAATGTCAATTTCATCTATCCTATTTCAGATAGTCAGTGGGTTTCTCCTTTGGTAATTGTGCCAAAGAAAAATGGAAAATGGAGGGTATGTGTTGACTACCGAGAACTAAACAAAGCTACTCTTAAAGACCATTTTCCCTTACCTTTCATAGATCAAGTGTTAGATACATTAGTTGGCAAAAAGTACTTCTCATTCCTAGATGGGTTTAGTGGTTACAATCAAATCCAAGTAGCACTTGAAGATCAAGACAAAACCACATTTACCTGTCCTTGGGGTACCTATGCTTACCGAGTATTGCCATTTGGATTATGTAATGCACCTGCAACATTCCAAAGGGCAGTATTAGGAATTTTTTCAGATCTAATACATGACTGTGTAGAGGTGTACATGGATGATTTCACAGTTTATGGAAACTCATTTGAAGAAGCTTTAGAAAACTTGGAAATTTTTTTAAAGAGATGTCAGGAAGCAAATCTTTCACTTAGTCATGAAAAATGTTTTATGATGTTTACTGAAGGTATTGTTTTAGGGCATCACATTTCAGGGGATGGGATTAGAGTTGATGAGTCAAAAGTTGAAGTCATCTCTAACTTATCCATTCCAAGTTGTCAAAGAGATGTTAGGAGTTTTCTAGGATTTATAGGATATTATCGGAGATTTATAGAAAACTTCACCAAAATAGCATCTCCACTCTTCAAATTGCTTACCAAATACTGTGAATTCAAATGGACTTCTAATTGCCAGTTAGCTTTTGAAACCCTGAAAACCAAAATTTCTGAAGCACCTATATTAAGGGGACCTAACTGGAAGTTACCTTTTCATATCTCGACAGATGTTTCCGATACAGCTCTAGGAGCAGTATTGAGACAGAAAGACTTGATTCCCTATGCCATCTATTATACCAGTAAAAAATTGACTCCTGTAGAGTTAAACTATACTGTAACTGAAAAAGAGTTTTTAGCTGTTGTTCATGCCATAAACAAATTTGGACACTATATAACAGGCTATGAAACTTTTGTTCGCACTGATCATTCTGCAATTAGATAATTAATGAACAAATCAATTACTAATGGCAGAGTCATAAGATGGTTATTTCTCTTACAAGAATTTAACATTACCATTCTAGATAGGCCTGGAAAACAAAACAAAGTAGCTGATTTCCTATCTAGACTCCAAAATATCAAAGATGACACTCTAGTTGAAAATCAATTTCTTGATGAATATCTTTTTGCAATTTCTACTCAAACTCCATGGTTTGCTGATATTGCTAATTATTTAGTTTCAAGAAAATTTCCTTCAATAATGAATGCAAGGGATAGAAGAAAAATCATTTATGACAGTGCAAAATATTCATGGGTTGCTAATGAGTTGTACAAGACAGGTCCAGATTTGATCATTAGAAGGTGTGTTCATGAAGATGAGATGCCTGAGATTCTCAAAGCATGTCATGATGAACCTTGTGGCGGACACTTTGTTGATAAGAGGACAGCCTATAAGATCCTTAATTTAGGATATTATTGGCCATCCTTGTTTAAAGATGCTAAGGAGTATGTCAAAAGGTGTGACAGTTGCCAAAGGGTAGGGAAACCTTCTCCTTCAAGTGAGATGCCATTACAACCTCAGGTACACATTGAACCTTTTGAAAAATGGGCTTTGGATTTTGTAGGACCTATTAGTCCTCCATCAAGACGAAAGAAATATATATTAGTTTGCACTGATTATGTTACTAAGTGGGTAGAAGCTAAACCATTACTTGTTGCTAATGAATCATCTGTAGTTACTTTTCTTTTTGAGGATATTTTTACTTGTTTTGGTGTCCCAAGGGAAATTGTTACAGATCAAGGAGCTCAATTTACATCAAGGCTAGTGGAGAAAATGATGGAGAGGTACAAAATCAAGCATAGAAAATCTACTCCTTACCATCCACAAGCAAATGGTCAAGTGGAATCTACTAATAAGGTCATTGAAGGAATCCTAACAAAGACTGTTCATCTACATAGAAGATATTGGGTAGATAGGCTTCCTGAAGCCTTGTGGGCCTATAGAACTACATGGAGAAACACAACAGGCCATACTCCTTATGAGCTTGTTTATGGAAAGCAAGTTTTGTTCCCCATAGAGTTCCAGATTCAAACTTTCAAAATGGCAGTTCAGCTAGGACTTGATTTGACGGAGGCACAAAAGCATAGATTGGAGCAAATTAATGAGTTGGATGATATCAGACAAGATGCAGTTCGGAAAACAAGTCTAGTCCAACAGCAAAGGACTATATGGCATGAAAAGTACATCAAAGAGAAGAAATTCAAAGAAGGTGACTGGGCTCTCTTGTTTGATTCAAATTTCAAGGATTTTCAAGGTAAATTTCAGACACATTGGCTTGGGCCATATGAAATTGTTGAAATTTTTGATAATGGGGCAGTAAAAATCAGAACTATAGATGAAGAAGAGGTCACTTTTCTTGTGAATGGTCATAGATTGAAGCTGTATCACAAACCACTCTCAAGAGAATAATTTGTCAAGAAGTTCCAAGAAAACAGTGATGTGAAGTTAATGAAGAAGAATCTTTCTTCTTCATCAACTTGATTGAATTTTCTGAAGCATTTCTTTTGAAAAAATAAAAAAAATAAAAAAAAATAAAAAAAAAATAAAAATAAAGGTATAAACATGAAAACCAATCATTGATTAGCATGTTTATACAGAAAATATAGGGTGAAAATCAGAGTTTTTCTGACACTCTAACTTTTCCTATTTTGTTTTTGCAAGCAGCTGTTACAAAATCATAAGTTTAGATCCATTGTACTTATGATCCATTTCATTTCATTTCATTCCATTCACTTATCCATCCATACTCCATTTCATTCATTCATTCATACTTCACTTCATTCCATATATCATTCATCTCATTTCATACTTCATCCACCTCATTTCCATGTCAAAATTCAAGTTTGAAGTCTTGTTGTAAATGAAGAACACATGTCATGGATTGCAAGGCATTTCTTTTGATTCTTCCACTCCATTTTTTTTTTAAACTAAGTCCATCCCATTCCATCATCCACTTCATACATATCATGACTCATCATCCATTTTCATTCATATAACATCTCACTTATATCCCAAACCACTCCATTCCATGATCAAAATACTCTACAGGTACATTCTGTAGCTTAACAAACATTTTGCAGCTGATCAGACTTTCCGCAGCTAGAGTGTCATTCTGCAGCTGCAAATCCTGAAGGCACTAATCAGCAGACATTTGAATTGCAACAAGATGATCCAGTATATCTTTGAATAAGAATAATCAAGGAGGTTTATGAAGACTCTTCCAAAGGAGAACAAAGAAGACAAAGACCACAAAAAGCAAATGAAAAGCAGAGGTAACAAGTTTTGATTATAATGGCATTTCATAAGGTTTAGCATAGTTTTAGTTATGAATCATTTGAAAAAGTTGTTTTAATTATTTTTATTGATCATGACCAAAATACCCTCCACAAACTTTGGATTAAAATTTCTTATTTCAAATTCCATACCCGACATCATTTAAGAGGTTAAAAAGGCTGAAGTGTTTGATTTCCTCACGTCACCCAACCAAATCATTTAATGATGATTTTCTTTTCCGTTGTAAAAATCTCCGCAGTCTTTTCACTCATTAATTAGTTTTCTCCACCTCACTTCATTTACTCATTCCGTAACTACTTCCATTACTCCATTCTGTAGCCAATACTTCATTCCGCAAAACAGAGATATCCTTATCACCATGAGCAGAGCAAAGGATATATCAGTTTGAATATAAAAGCACTATCACCGTGAGTAGAGATTGAGCATTATCACTGTAAACGCAGAGGTATAGCAGTGTGGAATTTGAAGTCATTTGTCACCGAGAGACAAAGGTATAGCAGTGTGGAATTTGAAGCTAGTATCACCGAGAGACAAAGATATATCAGTGTGGAATTTGAAGCCATTGTCACTGTCAACCAAAGGCATATCAACCCAAAGTTTGAAGGTTGAAGCCATTTTCACTGTCAACCAGAGGCATATCAGCCTGAAGTTTGAAGCCATTGTCACCGAGAACCAATTCAAAGGTGAAAGTTATTGTTTCCGTGGGCAAAAAGAATATTAATCTGAACATTGAAAAAGCAATTATGGGTCTTATTGTAAGAACCGAACCAATGGGTACAAAATACTTGGAAGGATACCCTCAATGTAAAGAAATGTTGCAACAGGTAGGATGGCTACAATTTCTTGAGAAATTTAATGGCTTCCACAATGAAGTCACTAGAACATTTGCAAGGTCATTTCAAGGAGCTGAGGTTGAAGTGGGGGATGTTAAATTCACTGTCACTGAAGTTTTCATTGCAGAAGCTACGGGATTGCTTAGAAATGGAGAGAGATGGTTCAAAAACAGAGAATTCCATAATGAATCCTTGAAGCAAATTCTAAAATCACCAGGTATGGATATCACTGTGTTTAAGAAGGGAATTCCAAGTTCTGCATTGAAAAATAAATGGAGAAACATACTGCTTATTCTGCAAAAATTTATTACATGTGAGTGTAGATATGGCACATTTTATGTTTACCACATTAGACTGATAATGCATTTTCTGGGGGAAGAGTTAAACTTACCCTACTTTTTGCTTCAAAGTTTGAAAAAGATGGCTTCTTGTGTTCAAAGAAGGGTCCAATTTTTAGAGACAACTCTATACCATCATGGCTTGGTTAAGATTTTAATTAAACACCATTTAGCCAAAACAAATGATACATGGGATAATTTCTTGATAAGAAATCATTTTAAAGAGCCAAAAGAACCCTCACCTGAACAACAGCCTACAAGGAGAAGCAGAAAATGGAGAGCTTCAAAAATTGAAATTGACAAAACAGTCCAGGAAAGTAGTGAGGAAATCATCTTAGAGAAGTTGACTCAAATCAAGAAACAACTTAAGAAAGAGAAGGTAATCAGGAAATCTGCCACAGAGAAAGGAGAGGGATCTTCCCAGCCAAGAAGAAGCCATAGACTAAAAGGGAAACTAAGGAAAACTCAGATCAAACAAATAGGGGTGATAAATATAGAAGATGAGGAAACATCTATTGAAGAAGATGTTGAAGAGGATTTTAATGAAGGAACCCCTGAAATTGACCCTGCTCAGCAAGAAGTTTATGACTATGTTGAAACTTTGGAAAGGAAAGTTTCAGAGAGTAGGGATAGAACCCCTAGTCCTCCACTGTTCGAAATAGATGTGTTAAGAAGGGATAGGTATGATCTGGAAATACTTAATAGACACATCAAAAATGAGAATGATATTCTGAAGGAACAAGTCAAACTCAAAACCGATATGAGCTCAACCTTATCTCTACATATGGACAAAGTGAAAAAGGCTAATGAAAAGTTGAAAAAGAGGAACAAGAAGCTAATCAGAGCACTTACCAACTTAAGGTTCAAACATGTCATCAGAAAACCCAGAAGATCTTTAGCTTCCAAGCAAAGGAGAAGGAGAGGATTAGATGTTCTTGCAGAAGCCTCTGAGTTTATGGAATAAGTTGCATGAGGACATGCAAGAAGTCAGCAGTGGGGGTATGTTGAGCCTCAAGATTGTGCTTTCTTTCATCTTACTTTACCTCATTTTCCTTTTTCCATTGTTATCCTAGACCCAATTGATCAATGAATTTAGTTAAAATTACTTTTAGAATGATTAACATGACTGACTTGCTAAGTTTTGTGATTTTTTCCATTGTAATGCATTTTGACCGGAACTAGCTGCAGAATGTAGACATTCCGTAGCTAACCGGAAATTCTGCAGCTGTCTTCATGTTTGGGTATGTTCTAGGTGGCCTCTCAAGAAAAACCGCATATGGGCATATTCCACGTCATGTCTACATTGTTCGTTGCTCACCATGAAGGAAGAAACGAATTCTGGATATGGTTTTGGTACGTGGGAACACATTTAGGAAGGCAGACTTCTATTAGGATTGTCTCAGTCCAGATGTCCTTTTCCTTTTTACGCTGCCACTTCAAGAGTCCTAATGTGATTTCGATAAGGAAAGACAATGATCCTAGAATTGTTGCAAGTCTTGTTATGTACATTTGTTATATAAACACTTGGGAAACCGAGAGCTAGGCTAGATTTTGTTCTAGATTTTGCTTAGATTCTGTGCTACATTTCTGAAGACGCAGATTGCTCTGTTCAAGTTATTTCTCCTTTAATGAAGAAGACAGTATTGTTTTGAAAGCGTTGATTTGATTTGGAGTTAGATTTCGTCTGGTGGTAGAGGGCCCCTGCCTCCTGCATGGTTTTACTTGCGTAATTTAGATAAGTATCTTAGTTTTCTTTACGTTTTTGAAGTTTGAATTCATAGTTAATTTCATTAGCCACTATAGTTAAACTTGTTCTAAAAACTCTTCCAAAAGAAGAAACTCCTCCAAAAGATCATGATAATGAATGGGAAATGGCTATAGTGTTGTAGGATTTAATTATAATTTCTTTTGATTCACTATCACAGTTGAACTTATACTATGCAAACTCTTCCAAAAAATCCTTATGATGTCTAAGGCATGGCTGTGATAATGAATGTTTCAGTTGTTTGTTTTTCACTAAGTAACATAGCTGACCGTGCTCTTAAAACGCTCTTCCAAAATATCATAATGATGGGTAGGAGACAACTGTGATATCTTAGTTTTTAAATTGCTTTCAGTCTTTATGTTTGCATTTGCACTGAATTGTATAGTCAGGATTGTTCTAAGAAACTCTTCCAAAATACCAATCATGATGGACAAACAGGCTGTATAATCCTATAGAATAATGCATGATAGCTTAGTTAGGATACTCCGGAGTCTAATTGCATTTAACTCATGCTTTGTTATTTTGTTTTGAGTTTGATAATGACTTGTTAGTTCAGCACTGTTTTAGACTAGTGACATCTTAAGTTCAGTTTTAGCTTAACTCATTGCATTTTCACTCCACATTTAGTTGTCATCCACTGCATATTAGATTACTTCAGTTGTTAAACTTAACAAAACAACCTTCATTATTTACAAAACCTCTTCTTGTTCCAAATCTATAATCAATTCATAACCATATGAACAGAAGACAGTATCATTTCAAGGCCTGAGGTACTTTTGTAACTTCCTTATTACTTCATAAACAGAACCTTTCCTCAAAAGACTACTTTAAAAAGAAATCTATAACTCTTGGGCAAGGTTTAGTGATGATTAACTAAGTTGCAGAATAGAGTGAGGAACTAGTCTTAGAGTAGAGATCTTATGATGGTATCAATTTTTTCCTCCAAATATGCTTCAACAAATCTCTAATCATGGATAAAATGTTGCATCATTATAAGCTAGTTGTTTAATTGTTTAGTTAGGAGAATTTGCATACTTAGCTGACCATTTCTCAAGCTCTCTCTCAAAATACCTTTGATGAAAGAATTGGACAAGTTGAGTTTATGTTTTGAGTCATTTGCTTAAAAGTCATTATCAAGCTTTGTTTCTGTTTAGTCATAGTTTAGATTTGATTTTGTTTCAGTAGTTGCCTTTGCATTTTCCACTTGTCATCAACCAATTAGGCTTCACTCTGTTTTAATCATTAGCTTCTTTCCACTAGCTTTCTAGTCATTTTCCTTGTGAACATAAAACTACCAAAAAGACCAAAAACATCATAAATCATCACAAAAGACCAAAAACATCATAAAACACTAAACACAACGCATTAAGAGACAAACACCTAGGCACATACAGTGCACTTCACTTCAGCAGTTTACCAACCCTGGTTGACAATTAAATGAACTCAATTTAGGAGACTAGGTTGAGACCAAACAATTACCATTAACGACAATATGATATATGTATGTATCCACTTCACTCTTTTTAAATCCAAACTTGGTGAAATAGTTGTCGATCTTAATATACCAAGCACGAGGTGCTTGCTTTAATCCATATAGTCCTCTCTTAAGTCTCCAAACATGCGACTCCCTGTCAAAGGTCTAAAAACCTTCTGGCTTCTCAATATACACTTCTTCCTCAATAACTCCATTGAGAAAGACCTTCTGTACATCCATCTGATGTATCTGCCACACCATCTGCGCTAAGAATGCAAGGATAGATCGAATCGATGAGGAGCTTGCAACCGGTGAAAAATTCTCCTCATAGTCAATCCCCTCTATGTGTGAGAATACTTTGGCCACAAATCTAGCCTTGTGTTTCTCCACACTCCCATCTACTTCATGCTTCACCTTGTAGATCCACTTGGATCCAACCATTGACTTCCCCACTAGTCTTAGGACCACTTCCCATGCATTGTTTTTGATAATGGAGTCATACTCCTCAAACATGGCATCAACCCATGTTGGCTGCTGCACTACTTCCTCAAAATAGGATGGTTCTGTCACAATACACTCACTCATAAGAGCCAGGTATCCAGTGTACTTGTCTGAGGACCTTCTTTGTCTTCACTGTGATGTAGGAAAACTTACATGCTCTATCACATCTAGCATCAGTCTGTCAGCCTCTCTGGTGCACTTCCTACCATTTATGGTGGATGGCTCTGCATGAGTGGTTTCTGCCACTCCATGATCCGTTGCTTGTGGCTGCTCCACATCCTGAGGTTCATCCTTTGGAACTAAGAGTTCCTCATCTACATGCAAGTCAATAATCCTCTCAAGGGAAAATTGCATGGCTTTCTTCTCATAAAATTTAACATCTCTCCTGATAAATGGCATCCTGTTAGCTGAAAAATACACTCGATAGTTGTGGGGAGTATTAGTGTATCCCAAAAATATCCCAACCTTTGTTGTTGGTTATAGCTTCTTCCTGGCATATTTGGTCACATGGAAATAGACAGATGAGACAAAATTTTAAAATATGAAACATCTATTTTCTTACCTGAAAAATCCTCCTATGGTGTACTCATGCCAACTATCTGATGAGGACTACGATTCTACACAAATACCGTTGTGTTGCATGCCTCTACCCACATATGCAACGATAGGCCCTGATCATGTAACATAACTCATGCTTCTCCCATAATTGTTCCGTTCTTTATTTCTACAACCCCATTCTATTGTGGGTTATGAGGTGCAATCAATTCTCTCTGAATTCCTTCTTTGGCGTAGAATTTCTTGAATTCATTAGAGATATACTAACCACCATTGTCACTCCTTAGAGCCTTTACCTTCTTCCCTGTATCTTTCTCTACTAGTGCTTTGAATGCACAAAACTTGGAGAACGTATAATATTTCTTTTGAAAAATAAAGATCCAACACTTTCTTGAAAAATCATCAACGAAATTCACATAATACATGTGCTTTGTTGTGGAAGCTGTTGAGAATGGTCCACACACGTCTAATTGAACTCTATCAAGGATTTACGATGCTCAGTTATCCTTCTCATGAAAGGTGGATTTAGTATACTTCCCCATGGTACATCCCTTGCATTTTTCTATCTACGCAAGAGTACCCTTTGGAATACCTATAGAAATCTGCTGCATCATCCTCAAAGCACTATGGTGTAGATGGCCCAATATCCTATTCCATAAATCACCTATATCCCAGCTCACCACCTCCCCTGATTTACTACTCAATGCTGCGCAACCATCTGCACCAAGTTTGTAGAGGTTATTCACACAAACCCCAATATTGTTTACTTGTGCTATGGCTTTATGATGAAGGAGTGCCTTTCCTTCACTAAAAACCACATTATATCCAAGATCCTCCAACATAGAAATTGAAACTAAATTCTTTTTCAAGCCTGATAGATGAATGGCATATTTTAATATGAAAGGTTTACCTAACTCTCTCGGGAAATTAATTGTACCAATCTCGGTAGAGTTACACCTCTCGTCATCACCCTTCTTGATGTGCATCTAAAAATCCTTCTCCTCCAAGCTACTAAAGAGTTCTTTGTTTCCCGTCATGTTGAAAGATGCTCCACTATCCAAGTAACACATACATCCCATCATAGTTGACACCATGCATGCAATGAGAGAGAATTAAAACTTAAATTGTGAGGCCAAAGCTTCACCCGTTGTAGCTCCCGAAGCCTTCTTGTTGTTCTTATTCTTTTGTGGACAATTTGTGGCATAGTGTCCATGATCATGACAGTGAAAACATTTCACCTTTGACATGTCATGCTTCTTGCCTTCTTTTCTGGTATCATATTTGGAATGGTACTTCTTCCCTTTATTTTCCTTACCAGCCAAGACACAATTTTCCTCATCATCTGTCTTGGATGAGGGTCCAGCCCTGTTATTATGCCGAAATGCTTCTTATATCAAATCCGACCATAGTTGCTCCAAATCTGGTAAATTATCCCTCCCATTCACAGAGTCCTCATAACTATGCCAGCCCTTGGGAAGCGCTAGAAGTGCTAGGCTCACCAAGTCATCATTAGCTAAAATAATCCCGACACTTCCAAGCTCATCTCGAAATTGAGTGAACTTGGTCAAGTATTTTTGGATTGTGTCACCCTTCTCCATTTTAATTTTTCTGAGCTTTCCCTTGAGTGCCAATTTTATTTGGTCATTGTTTCTCTAAAATAGATCTGTCAAGGCCTTCCACATAGCATATGGAGTTGCCTTTCCATGGAGAATAGAGACAATATGATCTTGAAATCCCTCTAATAGGATCATCCTTGCCTTTGCGACCTTATTTTTCCATGCATCAAGAAGTTTGGCATATGTTGTCGCGGTCTTGGGAATATCATTATCTATGAATTCCTTCAACCCATTGTCCTCCAACACTACCTCCATCTTGTCCTTCCATGCAATATAATTTGAACTTCCCTCGAGTGCATATTCGAGTCTCAAGCCATTGAAAGACATCTTGATCCACTTCTAGCTCCAAAGAAAGTATCTACAATTTTGAATACTATTCAACACAAACTCAATTTATTCTCCACTATTGTGATTATTGGTGCTCTGATACCATGTAGAAATTATAACAATGGATTCAATATGATCAAGAAATGTAGTAAAACAAGATACTGAATCCTTCTACAATATTTTTCGAATATAAATCACGGTCACTCAATCACATGCAAGTAAGAGAAATAAGTAAATCAATCGCAAAACACAAGATTTGTCTAGGGAAAGCAACTAATCAAAACCCCTCCATATTTATTGTATAATCAACCAACGAATCATGAAACAATACAATTCATGTGTGCTCACCACAACCTCATACACTCTACTAATTGTCTCACACTAATCTAGGAAAAAATGGACCAATACATAGCCAATTTCGTGCCCACCTTCCCCCTACCTTTCTCACGCAATCCATAGGAAAAATAATTCCTATTAAATAGGAATTTCAACCTTCCTTGACTGCGCAATCCATCATGGGCATCCAATGGCTTTATTATTGTGCTCAGACACTTCTAATAATACAATTCATAGTTTACTTATCTTTAACCTCTGTCCTAACTGGGTCGTCATCAGAATTGACATGCATGCAACTATTAATAGTGAATCATCAGTTACTTGCTAGATTACTATTTGTGAATTAAATCTATTTTAATTCACGTGCCCTTCCACTAGCTCATCATTCAGTTAGAACTAGTTAAACCAATTTTAACTCAATTAATTTTAGTTAACTTATTCCACTCACACCACATTAGTGCTACAACTGCAACTAGACCCTCTAAATAATAGAATCACTCTGCATGCCTCACCTTTGACCCTCAACTCGAAATTCTTGAGCTAACTAAGTCTATCACACTTAGTTAACTATTAAAATTTGTTATGAGATAAGATTACAATTTATTTTCCAATTTATTTAAAAATTAGATGCCCACATTTATCACTAATGTGTCATTTAATTCCTCACTCGTGTGTGACTAGAATCCCACACTATTATGTGGTGCATTTTCTTGTTGAACTTCAACATGGAAAACTTTTATCTAGGCTCTCTCCATGCTCAAATGAGCCTCTATCTTGCCTCACAAATCTCTCTATCTATAATGCTAAATGAATTGAATCTACAAAAGGTAGATCATATAATGCTTATTAAATGAGAAATCTGATGCTTCCATTGAGTTCATAATACTCAAAAAACCTATTTAGGTTCTTCTTGAGCTCCAATATATTGAAAATCCACCAAGTTATGACTCTTGAAAGTTTTTCCTGATAACTTTCCTGCAAATTGGAAAAAGTGGCTATTTGGGCAACAAATTCCGCCTCTCCTCTAACCGTCGAGCGACAATTTTTCCCACAAATGGTGCATTTGACACCTTTTTTAAATGCACCATAAGGGCTTAGCACCAAAAATTTAGCCCCAAAGGGAGGTCATGTGGGCACATATGACTAAGGGTCGGGCTAACCGTCCACCCCCGGTAGCTCTGCTCCGTTGTTTGCCATATCATGTCAACCAGAACGAGAGCCAGGGCCTAACCGTCCACCCTCACCAACTTAGATTCTGCTCAGTTCATGTGGTATTGAATATGCATAGGGTCTCGGGATAACTTCTCGACCCTACTACTACCACCTCTATTTGTGTTCATATGGTGGATGATAGAACCGGGGGTCGAGGCCTATCTCCACCCCCTCTGCCTAACCTCCATGTTGGTCACAGATGGAACCATGGAACCAAGGGCCAGGAAACAATCCCCGCCCCCTCCATTTTCACCTCCCATAATTCCATTGTGGGTCATGTGGTAATGTATAACTTGGTAGGATTCGACTTTCAGTAGTTTAGTATAACGTCTCACTACTAAGCCACACACATGTCTCTTGACGTATATGGTATGTCATTTATATTTGAATATATGTGTCTATGGAATTTTGGGGAGAGATCAGATCAATGGGCTTGATTGACTGGCCTTGGCCCCTGGTCAAATGAATTACTACATGATCCACATAGGAATGACAGGAGGCAAAAAAGTAGGGGGATGGGATGAAGTCCTGTCCCTCAGTTCCATGTTTCGATATGTGAGCTGTGGAGAGGATTGGCAAAGGGGGTGGGGATAGATCCCTACGACCAGTTCTATTGGCCACCATATGACCAGAGGTAGAGGCGGAAGCGGCGGGCCCAGGTGGTTAGCCTCAGACCTTGGTCATATTCAATACCACACAATGAGTACGAGTGCTAATACAGTGGGGGCGAGCAGTTAAGCCCTGACCACCGGTCTCGTTGACATGATATGACCAGCAATGGAGGAGAGCCAACTAGGGCAGGATTTTAGCCTAGCCCTCAGACATATGCGTAGACATGACTGCCCTTTGGGGATAAATTTTCGGTGCTAAGGCCTTATGGTGCATTTAAAAGAGGCAACAAATTGCACCATTTGCAGGCGAAATTGTCACTCGACAGTAAGTGAAAAGGTGGGATTTATTGCCTAGATAGCTATTTTTTCCAATTTGCGGGACATTTAGTAGGAAAAACTTCCAAGAGCCATAACTTGGTGGATTTTCAATCTTTTAGAGCTCAAGAAGATCCTAGAAAAGGGTTTTTGAGTATTATGAACTCAATGGAAGCATCAAATTTCTAATTTGACCACAATATGATGGAATTTTCGTAGATTCAATTCCTTTAATGTTATAGACAAAGAGACTTTTCAGGTTGGATACATGCTTATTTGAGCATGGATAGAGCATATATATAGGTTTTTCAGCCTTCCAGTTACATTTGCAGTTGCTGTTACTTTAGTAGAGAATCTATTTTTAGTATTTTCTTAGTTTTCTTAAGGGAAAATCCCTTTCCAGCACTTATTTTGAAGTAGTTGTATACTTATGGTTTTTAATTTTAGGTTGAGTACAAGGGCCTATTGTGAGAGAGTCCTTTTTGCTGACTCAATCATAACTTACTGTAAGGAGTCATATTTTTTAGTGATAATTCTTTGTAGGAGAAACACTACCACTCGAAGATTAAAATTTTTGTAATGTGCTCATTTGATGGTAAGATAAATAAAGCGGCCTAGCCATTGGAGCAGGGCCTAGATACATAGCCCAGGAGGGGTGAAATCCATTATCACCTGTTGGTTTCTTTTCTTCATTTTTATCATATTTAGTTGCATATTAATTTGTTTCACTTTTAAGTTCATGTGAAATCTTAACCACTCATCTTTGAGGAAGTTGAAAAAATAATTTTATATTTAAATATGCAAGTTTATCATGCTTCCAAATTTTCATAGGATGATAATCTTTCCATTTTTAGATCACGTGGTACCAAATCAGGTTTTGACCATATTGCAAGTATGGGTGAAAGTTTGCAGTATGCAAGACTCCTAGAATTGGAGGAGATGAATTCCACTTTCCAAGTGGATAACATGGAATTGAGAAGATTTCTTGAAGCAACAAAGGATGAGAAGAATGAATTGCACCTGATGTTGCAGAATGTCCTTGAAGAGAAAACTGGGGAATGTTCAGCTACATAAGCTTACCCCAAGAGTCAACAAGTTTTTGGTCATGGAATGACTGGTGATTGTACCCTTTTTCAAATGAAGAACACTGCTTATATGTTAAATCACAAGAGTGGTTTCCTTGAGTCCGTATATACCACTTCGCCTACAAAAGAGGAGGAGGAAATGGATAAGCTTCAGGAATATGACCAATATATGAAAGAAGAAAAGGAGGTAAAATATAATTCTTGTTCATTTCATTCTCTAAACAATGATAATGGTTTTTTTTCTTCATTTCAAAAACATACCAAGGGTATTGGTAATATATTATTGACCAAATTGGGGTACAAAGGTAAGCGTCTTGGTATCCATAGTCATCAAATTTTTAATCCTATTGAGTCGAGAACACAACCTTGGATTAGGTTATGTTCAAGAAGAAGTTGTAGAATGCTCCAAAGATGCAAGGTCAAAGAATTCTTCAATTGTGAAATTTGTGAAGAAATAGTTCCTGCAAGATGAAGGAGAATAATTTCATAATGATGATGTTAAAGACAAGAAACATCCAAAGAGATATGAGAACTTCAAAGGAAGAACTAAGTCAAGTTCTCCTCGACAATCAAGTTCTCCTCACCAGAATCATAATACAAAGGACAACCATAAAAGGTATAAGAATCATGATTATTCAAACGCTTTCTATGATTACAAACAACATGATGATTTGAATAACATGTTGCAAAATGCTTTTCCTTGCACTTTTCGACATGCACCTAACAATTTTGTAGCGAAGTGTCACAAAAGGAAATAATTAAGCAAGAAAATGAATATGTATATTGGAAGTGAGAACAAGAAGGAAAATCATCATCCAAGTTTAAATACATTTGTGCCAAGAAAATCTCAAAAAAACTTTTGCACTCATTGCAACATAAGTGGGAATTGGATTGAAAAGTGTTGGAAGATGCATCCACATCTTCATCCAAATATGGATAAATAGGTAATGTAATCACATGACAAGGAGAAGGTAGAGGAATGTGCAAGGCATTCCATAACCATTTATGAACCAATTTCAGAAGGAAGTGAAGTGCAGAAAGAAAATTTCCTATCAGGGTAGGGTAAGAAATGGTTGGAATATTTGTCTGATTAAAGAAAACATTTCTTTTTTATTTCACATGTTGCATGTGCCCATAGTTGGGTATTTGGTAAAATTGATCTCATGAATAAATCACTTATGTGCAACAATGTTTTGTTTGGAATTGTTATGTTATGCTAGCTTGTTGATGAGTCAATTTGTATGGAATTTTATGAGTCAAATTTATTCCATATTGTAAAATGTTTTTCCTTCATGGAAATTTTTTTAAGCATCCTAACTTTGGGTATGAGCAGCTACATCACATTCAGTGTGCTACAATTGTGTCAAGCACTCATTTACACAAGAATTTCCATGTGAATATTGTTTGGGTTATTTTCTAAATTATTTTTGGATTTGATATTTGGTAAATATTTTGTAGAAGATGTCCATAACATTGTGGAAAAAGGAACACTAGAGAACTTTTGATATCTAAAATGGGCCTCCTAAGAAAAATATACAACCTAAATAAAATTTATAAGAACCAATAAAATTCAAAATGATTATTTCAACCATGGGGGATGATTCACCATTTTTGGGGTAAAAAAGTAAAAAGACTAAAAAATGATAAAATAATAAAACTACTTTTTAAAATTTTATTTTCAACTTATCTCCCTAAGGCTTTACTCAAATTTCGAGTGGGAGTAATCGTTGGATGCAAAATTTAATTCCACATCCAAGGAGAACTTATGTTGCATACTTTCAATGGACCTTTCTATAAGAAAAAATGAGAAATACATGAAAAAACGTGATTACAATCACATATTTCATGTATTTCTCATTTTTCATGTAGCAGGGTCCATCGAAAGTATGAAACATTGGTACATCTTGGATGAGGAATCAAATTATACATTCAATGAGTGCTCCCACTAGAAATTTGAGTAAACTCATAGGGAGATCAGTTGAAAAAGTATTTTTTCTTTTTTCCCTCTAAACTTTGATGACGTAATCTAATATTATTTTATTATTTCCACTATTATTTTATAATTTCCATAGGAGGATCATTTTAGACCTCAAAATTACCTTAATGAGCATGCCATTGAAAAAATGTAGCGAGTGCATCAAAGAGTAAAATTGCAGCTTGAGGACAACAAAAAAAAGTACAAATCAATGCATGAAAAGCATTGTGTTGCTTATGATTTCCAGGTGGAAGATCAAGTTTGGTTTCAACAAATAATGACTACAAGGTGAATATTGTATGAGCCACTAAAGAAATATGGTGATGAAGAGAATGTTGAGATTCCATCCATTGAATATTTTGTTCCTAAATGTTTATAAGAATTGCAACAAGCCACAATTACTGATAGGAGGATAAGGAGTTCACGTAGAGGCAATGTAGGCTACCTTAATGAGGATCAAAGAAACCAATTCAAAGAAGAAAAAGAAGTATTTAGATTGGGAAAGTAAAGGAGTTGTTTCGTAACTTATTTTCTAAGTGAAGATAGAGTTTTGGAGGTCCAAAAGTTCCTAGTGGGGTATGATCCGGAGATAAAAAAATAGGCTAAAAAATGAAAGCGCTCGGAATCTCTCGAAATTAGTGCCAAATCATAGTGTTCATAGTCTCGATTCCAGTGATGTTTGAATTGCGTCAACATATCATCTTATGAGAGAGTTACGATGTTCTAAAGCTTTTTCTCAACAACAAAAAAATTCAACTTGTAGGGTTGATTGGCCTGCTGACTCGGCAGGTCATACACTCACATCAGAAAACTAATTGAGCAAGCATAATGGGAAGTATAGGTCAATCCCATGAAGCCACGTGGAAATTCTATACAAGAAATGTTGGCACATTTTTAGTGGTTGATTAGGTATTTGAGGTGGCTCAATGATGAGGTGTCACATGGCCCAATGAGAGGGAACTATGTGGCCCTATGTGATTGGAAATTTTTTTTTTATAAGGGTCAATTGACCTCAGCGGGGTTTGAACCCTCAACCTCTGGCATCATAGTCTAACATCTCATCGTTATGTGTTAGGTCCCTATATTACTAGTATAGTCCCTTATTATTGTTAGTGTAACCCCCTTATTGTTATTATTGTACCCTTGTAACCCCCATTTTGTTATTATTGTGCTCTTAAATTATTATTTTTAGGTCGGCTAGGATTACATTGTGGCCCACTAGGATTACATTATGGCCCCATGGACTCCTATATATAGAAAGGAGGTTTTGTAAATTGTATCATCCAAGAAATTTTCATTTATGTAATGTATTGGAGGTTGCCCCCTCGAAGTGGCTCATTTCTAAGGCATTGATATCTCTTTTCTTCTCTTTTTGGAGCTGGTTACACAAAATTTGGTATCAGAGGTTTGGATTCTAGGGTTTCGCTGTTCCAAACAGGTCATCGTGGCATTTTCGCTATAAATTTTTTTCTACGAAGTTTCAGAAGCTGAAATTTTTAGGGTACGAAGTTGAAATCTTGAGGAATATTTTCTAAAAATGTGAGAGCTTGGTTCACAATATTTTCAGAGATATCATCTGTGGAAGTTAGGTTTTTTTCAAGCTCCTAAACAGGTCATCGTGGAATTTTCACTATAAATTTTTTTCTATGAAGGTTTCGAATCTGAAATTCTTATGGTGTGAAGCTGAAATCCTAAGGAAATTCGTCAAAAAATTCAGAGCTTGGTTCGCAATATTTTGGGAGATATGATCTGTGGAAGGTAGTGCTTTTTCAGGCTCCTGAATTTCATCTCAAAGAGGTAATCGTGGGAAAATTTCAATAACTCTCTCTCTGGGTAGTGGATTTGAGTGTCGTAAAAAGTGGTCACAAGTACACAGACTGTAGTTTCTTGGATATCAATTTCAGGGACAAAGGAAGAAACAGTGACACGTGGCAAGTCCTACAAGTTTGCTCTATTGAACCAGTCAAAAATTAGGTCATTGTGGGAGATCGGACACAACTTTGTCTTGGGGAATCCAAATCAGATCAGACCTATGGCATTTGAAAGAAGCTTCAGAGGGCTACTACAAGGCTGAATTTTAGATATTGAATATTTTCAATTACAGATATAATTCAATTTCAATATAGAGCTCCTCAAAGCAAGTAAAAGGTGTGTATTTTTTTTCCGAATTGCATAAGTCTTGTTTGAAGAATAAAGTTGAGTTGATTCCAAGAGAATATTGTAGAATAGGTATCAATATTGGATTCTAAAATGGCGCCTAAAAAGAATTCAACACCCATTAAGCTTTCAGAAGGCTCTACCATGACTCATGAAGATGAAGAATTGCAACATGATCTATCAAAATTACAAGAGCAAGTGAAACAAATTTCACTCTCGCAAAGAGCAACAAAAAATGAAATGGAAGTTTTGAAGAAAGGCGTGGAAGTGAAGATGGATGGTTTGAAGAAAGGCATGGAAGCTAAGATGGATGGCGTGGAAGTGAAGATGGACGGTTTGAAGAAAGGCGTGGAAGCTAAGATGGATGGTGTGGAAGCTAAGATGGATGGAATGGAAGCTGGCATGGAAGCTAAGATGGATGATCTAAAATCAAACATCGAAGATTTGACAAAGTTGATACAAGAAAGGTTTCCTAATGGTGAAAAGATAGTAGAAGAACCTCATGATGAGAACAAAATAAATGTTAATCGTGATTTCATAAATTCTAATGTTGGCGGGAAGAACCATCATATTCCAAAAATGGATATGAGGAAGTTTGATGGAAAGGATCCTGTAACATGGATACTACAAATGGAGCAATATTTTGATCTCCATAATGTGCAAAACACACAAAAGGTACGCATTGCAACTTTGCATTTAGAACAAAATACATTTGTATGGTATCGATGGCTTTGCTCCCGTAAAAAAATTGTCACTTGGTCAATTTTTACGGAGGAAATGATAGCACATTATCAGGATACAAAGAGCAACACCTTCTTTAGCCAATTGATAAATCTCAAACAAAAGGGTTTAGTGGGGCAACACATTGAGGACTTCCAAAAATTGAATATAAGGGTAACTGATATTCCATAGGAACACAAGATTGATCTCTTCATAGGCACTTTAAAGGATAACATTCAACATGAAGTTCGCGTTCTGGAACCTGATTCATTGGAGAAGGCATTCAGGTTGGCAAGAAAAGTTGAATATAAAATTATGGCAACAAGGAAGCCTACCACTCAGTTCTATAAAGAAGGAAGTGTGGCTATGCCTAGATTTCCACAACCTACAAGGTTGACACCACAAAAATTGGAAGAAAAAAGAGCAAAAGGGCTTTGCTACAGTTGTGATAGAAAATACAATAAAGGTCATAAGTGTGCTGAGAAGAAATTATTTTACATAGATTTTGAAGAGGAAGAAGAAAATGAACAAGAAGAGGATATACACCAGGAACTAGCCCCAAAAGAGGAAGAAATGAATCTGACCATATCGTGTAATGCACTGGCAGGAATTACCACTCCTCAAACTCTCAAGATAAAAGGACAAATCAAGAAGAAAAAGGTAATAGTGTTGATTGATTCAGATAGCACCCATAATTTTATTCATTGTAAGGTAGCTAAGGAATTAAATTGTTTCCTATACCCAGCACCAGAAACTCAAGTGATGGTTGCAAATGGAGGAACTATAAATTGCTCTGGAAAATGCCATAATATCAAGCTAACCATGGGGGAATATGTGTTTACTAGTCCAATGCTTTCCATTCCTATGGGAGGTGCTGATGTTTTATTAGGAGTACAATGGTTACAATCTTTGGGGACGGTAGCTTTTAATTTTCAAGAACTTTTCTTGAATTTTTTTTCAGAAGGAAAGGAAGTCAAATTACGGGGTATTGAAGGGAAGCCTGGAAGGATAATAAGCTCTAATGTCATGAAAAAGCTTCTAAAGAAAGAAAAACGAGGCGTAATTGCACAATTATGCTCACTAGAAGTTCCGACATCAAAATCATCTATTTCTGCAGATCTCCAACAAGTCTTGGAGAATCATTCCAAGGTGTTTGAAACTCCCAAAGGAATCCCACCTATTCATGATCATGATCATGCTATTCATTTGATTCCAGGAAGTTTTCCTCCAAACATAAGGCCTTATAGATATCCTTACTTCCAAAAGAGCGAAATTGAATGTATGATTGCAGAAATGTTAGAGGCGGGTATAATTCAACCTAGTCAAAGTTCTTTCTCTGCTCCTGTAGTATTGGTACACAAGAAGGATGGATCATGGAAAATGTGTCCGGATTATAGGGAGCTTAATAAGCTCACCATTAAAGATAAATTTCCCATTCCTATGATTGATGAATTATTGGATGAATTACATGGAGCAATTTATTTTACCAAGTTGGATCTTCGTTCAGGATATCATCAAATTAGAATGAAGACCGAAGATATTCCAAAAACAGCATTTCGAACTCATGAGGGTCATTATGAATTTTTGGTCATGCCTTTTGGCCTTACCAATGCACCTTCTACATTTCAAGGGTTGATGAATTCCATTTTCAAACCCTTCCTTAGAAAATTTGTGCTAGTATTTTTTGATGATATACTAATCTGCAGCAGGTCTTGGAAGGATCATGTTGAACATGTTGACAGGGTGCTCAAACTATTGCAGGAGAAACAATTATATGCAAAAACATCCAAATGTTTCTTTGGAGTACAAGAGGTGGAATATCCGGGTCATATTATATCTCACGAGGGTGTTAAAGTAGACCCTAACAAAATTAAAGCCATTAAGGAATGGAAAGTCCCCAAGACAATAAAGCAGTTGCGAGGATTTCTCGGGTTAACAAGCTATTATCGCAAGTTTGTTAAGAATTATGGGAGAATAGAAGCACCTCTAACAACATTATTGAAGAAAGATGCATTTTCATGGACTCCTGAAGCAACTAAGGCCTTTGAACATCTTAAAGAGACAATGTGCCTAGCACCGGTCTTAGCTACGCCAGACTTCACAAAAACCTTTATTGTGGAATGTGATGCCTCAGGAAATGGAATTGGTGCAATTTTAATGCAGGAAGGAAGACCCATTGCTTTTGAAAGTCATCCAATCAAAGGAAAGTATTTACAGAAACCTATTTATGAGAAGGAAATGTTAGCAATACCGCATGCACTAAAGAAATGGAGAACTTACCTAATGGGAAGACACTTCAAGGTAAAAACTGATCATGATAGTCTTAAACACTTTTTGGAACAAAGACTATCTTCAGAAGAGCAACAAAAATGGGTCACAAAGATGTTGGGTTATGACTTTGAAATAATCTACAAAAAAGGGAAGCTAAATGTTGTTGCAGATGTACTCTCAAGAAAGAATGAAGAGGTGGAAGCATTGCTTTGTGCCATTTCTATTATCCAACCAGATTGGATAACCGAAGCAAGAGATGAATGGAAGAAGGACAAAGATGTATGGACACTCATTCAAAAGTTGCAGCAAGATCCTAGTACATCCGATACATTTAGTTGGAAAAATGATTCCTTATGGTACAAAGATCGCTTATATCTTTGTAAGAATTCCCAACTAAAACAAAAGATTCTTCTGGAATTGCATACTTCTCCTTTAGGAGGACACTCAGGATTTTTAAAAACTTACCACAGGGTGAAGAAAGAATTTTTTTGGGATGGCCTTAAATCTGATATTCAAAAGTTTGTGGCGAAATGTTTGGTTTTCCAGCAGAATAAAGTGGAGACAATTAAGACCCCGGGACTTCTACAACCTTTATCCATTCCAAGTCAACGTTGGGAGGAGATTTCAATGGATTTTATCACAGGTTTACCTAAGTCTGAAGGAAAGAGTGTCATCATGGTGGTAGTTGATAGATTTACCAAGTATGCACACTTTTGTGCATTATCTCATCCATTTAAAGCAAGTACGGTTGCTACTACATTTATGGACAGAATTCAAAAGCTACATGGAAGCCCAAGGGTTATTGTGAGCGACAGAGATCCCATTTTTACTGGAAATTTTTGGACGGAGTTATTTTCTCGTTTGGGTACTCAATTAGCTCATAGCTCATCTTATCATCCTCAATCTGATGGTCAAACAGAGATAATAAATAAATGTTTGGAAGGATATATTCGTTGTTTTGTATCTGATAAACAAACACAATGGGTCAAGTGGTTACCTCTTGCTGAATGGTGGTATAACACTTCCTTCCATACTGCAGCAAAAATGACCCCATTTATGGCACTTTATGGATATCATCCACCATCCATCACATCATCTTTAAGGAAAAATTCGAAGGTTCAAGCAGTGGAAGATCACATCGAGCATTAGCAAGAAGTTCTCCAACTCTTAAAGGATAACCTGAATTTGGCACAAAATCGAATGAAACAACAGGCAGATCAACATCGCAGCGAGAGAAGTTTTGATGTAGGAGATTGGGTATTTTTACGGCTACAACCATATAAACAAATGTCCCTCAAGCAAGCTAAGAAGCATAATAAATTATCGCCAAAGTACTATGGTCCTTACAAGGTGTTGCAAAAGATTGGTACTATGGCATACAAATTTGAGCTTCCTACTTCTTCGCGAGTACATCCAGTTTTCCACGTTTCGTGCTTAAAGAAGGTTATAGGTGAAAATCTTCCAGTTCAAACAATATTGCCAGAACTTGATGAGGAATGAAAAATCATATTAGAACCGGAAGCGGTCACGGAAACAAGAACTCGACAACTACGGAATCGATCAATTTCAGAATATCTCATCAAGTGGAAGAACTTACCCACTGAAGATTCTACATGGGAGGATGAGAATTTTATACAAAAGCACCTAGAGCTACTCAAGCATTGAGGACAACACTTTTTTGAAGGAGAGGGGCATGTTAGGTCCCTATATTACTAGTATAGTCCCTTATTGTTATTAGTGTAACCCCCTTATCGTTATTATTGTACCCTTGTAACCCCCATTTTGTTATTATTGTGCCCTTAAATTATTATTGTTAGGTCGGCTAGGATTACATTGTGGCCCACTAGAATTACATTATGGCCACATGGACTCCTATATATAGAAAGGAGGTTTTGTAAATTGTATCATCCAAGAATTGTTCATTTATGTAATGTATTGGAGGTTTCCCCCTCGAAGTGGCTCATTTCTAAGGCGTTGATATCTCTTTTCTTCTCTTTTGGAGCTGGTTACACAACATTATGTCACACACATGTATCTTGAAATATATGGTATGTCGTTTATATTTGGATACGTGTCAGAAAAATTGGGGGGAGGGGTCGAGCTGGTGGGTCCGCCCAACTAGACCTGGCCCCTAGTTGTATATATTACCACATGACCCATGGTGGAATGATGAGAGGAAAAACTGGAGGGGTCAGGGATTAGGCTCTAACCCTTGGTTCCATGGTTCCATATGTGACCAGTGGAGAGGTTTGATAAAGGGGGTGGGGATAGGACTCGACCCCCGGTTCCATGTTTCCATATATGACCAACATGAAGGTTTGGTGGAGGGAGAGGAGGCACAAGCAGTTAGCCCCGAACACCAATCCTATTCAATACCACATGAGTAGAGCAATAAAAAAGCTAACAGGGGAGGGAATTTAAGCCATGGCTACTGATAATGTTAACATGATTTGACCAACATCAGAGTGAAGCTGACAAGGGTGGGTGGTTATCCCAACCCTTGGTCCTATGTACCCACATGAATTCCCTTTGGGGCTAAAGTTTCAGTGCTAAGGCCTTATGTTGCATTTAAAATAGGTGAAAATTGCACCGCTTGCGGGAAAAAGTTTCGCTCGTCAGTTAGCAAAAAGGCATAATTCGTTGGCTAGATAGCCAATTTTTCCAATTTGTAAGAAAATTAGTAAGAAAAACTTCTAGGAGGCATAACATGGTGAATTTTTAATATTTTGGAGCTAAAGAAGCACCTAGAAAAGGAGTTTTTGAGTATTCTGAACTCAATGGAAGCATCATATTTATTATTTAAGCACTGTATAATGGATTTTTTTTTTATTCACGTCCTTTACTGTTATAGTCAAAGAGAGTTTTGAGGCTAGATAGAGGCTTATTTGAGCATGGAAAGATACTAGATAGAGGTTTTATATCCTTCCAGTCACATCTACAGAATTTTTTACCTCAGTAGAGAAACTATTTCGATATTGGAAAATCCCTTTTTAACACTTCATCATGAAGTAGTTATATGTTTATGCTTTTTTATTTTAGGAGGAGAAAAAGGATCTATTGTGAGAGAGTCATTTTTCTATTGACACAATCATGACTTATTGTTATTTTTGAGTGAGATTTCTTTGTAGTGTTATCACACCCAAAATTCTTTAAATTTTTTTTTGAAGCATGTCAAGTTTGTAAGTAGTTTGGTTAGGAGTATAGTATCATAAAATGATAAATTTTATGATATGGTATAATTTTTTTAGGTTGCTTTAAGTTTTTAGGGTATGTATTCAAGTCATGTCAAAAGGGTAAATCTGAATTAGATACTTTAATTAATCAAATATGTCAAATCTGGCCACCCGTCAAAATTTTCTTGAGTCTGTAGAGTTTTTAGTATAAACTTAACATATTTCACTGCAGGAATACCTAGTAATTTTTTAGTGAATTTGATATTTTTAAACTAAATTCGCTACGAAATATTTTTTTCCTAAAATGGTTTCTACAAACTGATGAGTTGTCAAACTTTGAGGGTTTCAAGGTCATGTTGTCAGAATAGGGTCATCATTGAAAGGTTTGATCACGTTTGGGCATCAATTACCATTTTCCTATCAATTTCATCTCATTTTCCCCTAATTTACCCCTCATTCCTTGCACTTTCTCTTTCATTCATGTAAGCTGCTACTCAAACAACTCGTTGTCATTATTCTTCCTCTAGAAGTCCACTATCATACCAACCCCTTATTTCCATATCAGATCATTGTCATCAAGTCTTCACTAAACAGGTGTGAGCATATAAAGAAGGCCACCACTGTAAAACAAAGGAAATGGCTACACCAAAAAAGACAAATAAAGGAGACCTACCATTCAGGTACGAGTCTATAAGCCTGAAATTAATCATGGAAGATCCCAGTTTTATGGAGGTTTTCGCAAGAGTAGGGTGAATGCAGTTTTGTCAAATATTACAAACACTGTTACTGATCAAATAGGTAACCTGACCTCAAAACGGGAACTCTAGCCCAAAAAGACTCAAAAAACATGAAAAAACACCGCAAAAACAAAAAGTGTGTATTCCGGAACGCACTTCGTTTTTTTTGAAGGTCAAATTTCAACATTTTATAAAATTATGGTAAAAACAAAATTGTTTCTTGAAAAAAGGATTGAAAAAACACCCTCAAAACAAAACAAGTTGATGCTGGAATAATAGAGGAAAATCTTACTAGGTGTGGCCTCCCCTAAAAGAGGTGTGACTCTCACATCACTATATTTCTTTAGTCAAGTGTTAGTAGTTGGTGGCTTCATTGGCTCATGGTGCATCAAAGAAATCTAGGCGTTGGGATCAATGGGTTGGGGTTGCGATGAAGATGTTTAGAAAAAGAGGAAAATTAAGGAGAGGGATAAGACCACAAGGGAAGGGGGAAAAACATAGAAAGGAAACTAGGACATTGGATGGAGAAGGTGGCAAACAAGTAGAGCTAGATGAGGTAGTTACCCAAAACCTAGATCAGTTGCGTAGTAATGTATTTCTTCCTAGCACCTTTAATACCTTGGAATCACAATTGCGGCAAGTCACTATGCTCTCGGAACAATTGATTCAGAAACATCATGATGATCATAATGAAATCATAAACTTTATGAAATATTTGTAGTGCAATTAATGGAATATGCAGGACCATCTGGCATCACTTTAGTAAGGCCAAAGACAACTTTCTGAGTATATGGAACAAATAGAGGGGCATATGGCACATATAGAATTTCGTCTTCATGGGAAACTGAGGATTCCATATCCTACAGGTAATGACAAGGATACTCCTCCTATTCATTGATGTCTCTGAGTTTGTCTTTATCTTATGGGTCTTTTGGGCATATTGGGTTTTTTGTTTCTTGGTTTTAAGCAGATGCTAGAATAAGCATTTGTGTTGTTATTCCTGACAACAAATTAAATAGGAGTGAGGCTGGAAGAATACTAAATTTTGGAAACGAACAATGTAGTATTATGAAGAATTAATAGAAGCCTTTAATCGACAAAAAAATAACTTTGAAAAATATTAAACATACTGAAAAATATGGTTGTTGATAGCCTCTTCTGGAGCACGTTGGAGAGGAGCCTTGATTTCCAATCTACATATCATCTATCAAATTATGTACTATATCTTCCTTGAAATCTCCTTGAGCCAAGCTAATTGAAATTTATTTATTGGAGGCCCCTAAACGAGTTCATTTTCTTAATAGCCATGTTTCTCAAACAACTACATTAAGCTTCTAGAGTGGCAGTTTGTTTCTTTTGCTAAAAAATGTATCTATGATTATGGAAAATTAGGAGTTAGGTTGATGGTCATTTTCATGAATCTTTGTGGTTACTAAAAACAAGAGAAATCATGCTGGATATATTCTCTTTAGTTTCATGTAACTCTCCAAATTTCCTGTAAGTACATGCAATCCATAAAGGAAATTTAGTAAAATGGGCACCAATGCAAAGTAAAAACTCACCCATACACTTGAAACAAAGAAGTAACCCTAGAAATTTACAAACTGAGAATACCACCAAATTCATGATTCGTGAGGGAATAAATACACTAAAAATAAACTAAGCCTGGACACAATAGGAATATAATGCTAAATCATTGAGAGACTAAATACACACCTCCATAGAATAGATACTCACTATTACTATGTCCCACATCGTTAGAGTGACCATAACCAAATTTTAACAAATATAGTCTGAAAGATAGAAAATATAATGCATATAGGGAGTCTAAAACTAGAGCTACAAGCTATGACATTAAGGGATTCTCCAAAACAAAATCCACCAAACAAGAAGTCCAATAATCCTTGAAAAGAATGACTATGTATCTTACTAGGTGGTTATTAGACAATGATCTAAGATCCCTTATTTTCTACTTATCTTTTCCCTTTGTTGTTGCATTATCCTACAATTGAAAATATTTCTTCCAAATAATGATTGAAGCGTCTTCTTCTCCATAAATTTGAGCATGAAAAGTGGGTATGTCAATCTCATCAATTTACTTGCTTTACCATGTGACTAAGAACAAGAGAGGCATGACATATGTTGAATTAATATGGTGGCACATGCCCTTGAGTGCAAGGATATAAGGTTAAGGAATGAATCGATAACTTCAATCCTAGAATCTCTATTTTATAACAATCTGTCGATGGCAAGCAAATCGACTTGGAACTTATGTTTCTTCAATGTTCAATAAAATGAAATGTTCTGAAAGAACATACCTACTTTTGAGAGGAAGTGAGGATGTATGCTACTTTATTATTAGCTAGGATAAATTTTAGAGTGCTTGAATGCCCTATGATAATGAAATAATGTATTCTATAGTCAATAGAAATTCACAAGCCCTAAAGGAGGGCATATACCTTGGGTTTGTTATTGGTGGAATTCCCTAATATTCAAGTATAAGTCATTTGTTTTACCTTTAATATTAATTACAATCTCCGCACACTTGCCACCCCTATAAACATGGAGGAATTTAAAGAATATAAATTTATACATTTGTTTTTTCAATTTATATTAGTTTCTTTTTAAAGATGAAAAATTTGTCTTCTTTTTTGGTAAACATCATAATGTGATACATCTTTTCTTTTAAAACTAAAATTGTTTAAAATGCACGAAAAAAGATATCCCCTTGGTGTAAAGAACCTTGAATTGATGAACTACTTTTAAAATAAGTTATTAGCTAAAGTAGATGTTTTTCAAGGTTTATGTTTTTCACTTTCTATTAGGAGTTATGTACTTTGTTTCATGGCCATCCTTAGCCCGGTTCTGTTTATGGCCATTTATAGACTAGTTCTCCTCATGCATATATGTTTTTTGCAATAAAATATTATGTTTTTGATTTACAAAAAAAACTAAAATAAATATCATGCAACTTTTAAAATATGAAAACATTATTGATCTCAAATTCAAGTTCTCTATTTAATAATGTTATAATGATAATCTAATTTTAAGATTCAAAAAACACCAAATTAATATATAAAACCACTTAATTATAATAATAAAAAAAATCCACTCAATTTCACTATTAAAATTTCCATTCAATCATACATACAGACTTTATTGTCCTTAACTTTAAACCATAACCTTTATTAAAATTTACATTCAAGTTATACATACATTATTGCCTTTAAATTTAAAAACCTTTTAAAAGAAAATGATACCTTTAACTATTAAATCCAGTATCATAAATTAAAACCAGCTATAAATAAACGTGTGAACTTAAAAGAGGGTTTATGGCCATAAATAAATTCATAGTAAAGGTAAAGAAAGAAAAAATTAGCCCACTTCATCTAACACCACATACCTTTCCAGTGTTATCCATTTTCGGTTATACAAAATATGTGAAATGTAGGTAGGGATTTCAATGTCACTGTGCTAGCGACAGTTTTTCATAAAGGTATAGCACTTTAAGATAAATATAAAGATTGAAATAGTTGTAATTTCCATTCCTAGTTTCATTCTTATTCGTTGTGGCCCTTTATCGACATTATGGTTGATGGGGTCTCATATGGCACCAAACAAGAATATACATTAAATATTCTTAAATTCTCTTTATAGCTGTTTTCTTTTTGGTCATGTCACAAACACAAAAGTCAAACATCCTTCTTATGTGAAACCGAATCAACTTTTCTCTTTGTTTTTAGAAGAAACAATACTAAAATAGAAAAAGGAGAAGAGTGATCGTGTGTCCAATCTCTATGATATGTAATGTTAGGTTATGTTTTGATGTTATTAATAAAATTTGAAATTTATCAGGCACTAAAAGGATTATTAATTTTTCAATATAATTTTTTTATTATTATTAATTTTTTAATATAATTTTTATTTTATTTTAATTATATTGATGTTTTTTTTTATAAATTATAGGTTTGGAATTAAGATAAATATTAAATTATATTTATTTATATATTTATTTATTTATGAACAATTTTCCAGTTCCATTTTTCTTTTATATATGCACCATGTGTCAATCGATTTCTCAAAAAATGTTTACCTTAAGGGTATTAAACTCTCTCCATAAATGATAGCTTTGAAGTTAAGATGGATTTTACATTCTATTTATCTATATTTGAATACTCACTTTTTTAATATGCATTTTAAGATATATTATCTTCGTCTTTAGAATCTAAGACACCTTAGTTATGAGACTTCAATATGGAGAAAGCAAAAAACTTCGTAGTATTACACATCTAGTGATACATCCACAACTATAGAAACAATTCCCCGATTTATGATTTAATGGGTTTAATTTATGATTTGGATCTCTAATTGAATGGATTAATTCTTATTGATCCACTTTGCACTCAGTAATATTTTTTCTTGAAGAGTTTCTATATCATATTTTTAAATAATTAAAAAATATTGTATAAAGGTCATGTACGACAAACCATGGTATTCGCTAAAAATGGAATTTTATTCAAAACATGGTTCCTAGATTTCACCATGGCGACAAAGCCTATTTCAACTACTCCTTGAGTGGTATCTTTGAATTGCCCTATCTCATATCAAATTATTAGAGATTGATAAAGAATTGGAATTCCATATTAAAGTTTTATATGATTAACCTAAGCTAAAAAAATAAGGGAATGACAATAATTCCAAAATACATGCAAGCTTCACTTAATTCCTACCATGTATGTCATTATAGAGTGTGATGATTCATCATGAACTAGGGGTAGAGTTTTCCTATACACAATGCATAAGAAGGAAACTTGTCCAAAGACAAAGTATTTGAGGGAGGGGAAATGAGGAAAACAAAAAACATAAATACTTAAAATATTTGTAAACAAATATCTCGAAGGATGGTCAATAGAGGATACATATTGATCAAACATTAAAAAATATAGAATAAGTTTCCTCCCTCCCTTTGAGACGAGAAACATGGATATAGATTAAATCATGTCAATGTAGCCATCCACTCTTCCATAGGTTATCGCATCTAAAATTCCTCCAAGAGGGACAAAGAGGTAAATGATATATCCAATAATTGAGAGAAATAAAGAGATCTAATCACTTAAATTAAATAAAAAGAAGAAGCGTATTTAATGATACTAGAACTATTCAACATTAATTATATGGAAATAAATAGAAGTCAAAAGGAAAGAGGAAAAACTTAGTAGTATAAAAGCTCCAAAAAAATTCATAAATAAATAAAATACTTATATTTAGAATTAATAAATAAATTAAAACCATTCATGTATTATTAATTTAGTGTAAATAAAAAGATGTTATATAGCTTTATAAAAAATCAATTAATATGACCATATAACTTATATTTTATTTGTATGTATGTATAAGCATTCTCTTTAATTATAGAATTATTATAATTTGTAGCCCCACATTATCTAGGATGTACGCAGTTTGTAAAAGAAGATTAACATCCACTCACATCAAATGTGGTGTATTAGGCTTTTAAGAAAATAGGATATTACTTAGAATTTTTTACAATTTTATTTATATATTCGAAAACTATTAAGAAAACCATTACAAGATCACCATAATTTTGTTGAGTTAAATGGTCGAGAAGGTTTGCAGTGTATGAAAATTACATCTAATATGACTAAAAGCTAGAGAACCCAAGAAACAATTTTCATCTTCAACACTCTTTGTGTCACAAAGGTGACTAACTATTCCATCTCATGGAAGTTTCAAAATTAACCAATGCACAATTTAATTTTGGAGCTCATAAGATTTTTTTTATTAGTTTAGGAATCTTATTTTCTTCTTTACCTTAGTCAAGACAAATAAATACTTTTGTTTTTCAAGATTTGGGTTGATTATGTCCTTATAATATCTTAGTTTCCTTTTTCCGTCCAACTCTTTATCACCTCACAATTTCTCCTTAAATTTTGATGTAATAATATGTTGAATATTGCCCTTATTTTATGAAAAGATATCCCCCTTTATCCCCTAATGGTCTAGCCAAGAGTAGGCATCCTAATTCCCTTTCGCTTAAGATGAAGGTGATTTTTAGCTAGAGTTACAGGAAATTTTAGGAAACCTCTTGTGTTATTATCCTATTTTCCAACTTTGAGTCAGTTGCATTCATCATCATACTATTGACCCTTTTACATATATCGTACCCTTGTTTTCGAGCATGTTTGTGCATTGAAGTTGATTAGACACATGCATCTGCTACCTCCCCTAGTTCTTAGTGTCTAGTATGGGTTTTGAGTGTCATATTAGCCCTTTACAACTAATTTCCATTGAGTTTCCTCTATAACTATGTGTTCCCTAGGAGATACAATGGATTACCTTTATGACTTGGCTAGGGGTGAATTATTATGGAAATTCCCTAACTTATATTCCCTCGAAGCACCTAGATTAATTCTCCCAAAGATGCCTAAAGGCCTATATATACATGTCTCATCAAAGGGAGCTTGGAGTGAACATATGAGTTATGTTAGCATTATTTTAGTCAGAGTGGGATGATAAGGACATGATAATACTATGATGAAGGAGACATTATTCTTGTGTTGGAAGTATAAGATTAATGTATCTTTATTTTGATATAATACAAAGTGACTTCCTTTCATTATATCATTGATTCTCTTATGTTCTTGATAAGTTATGCATATTATTCATGTTGTTTATAGATCATTGAGGATTACTATGCTAACATAAATTGCACGAAGTTTGATGGGTAGTTGTTGTTGATGTATAAAAGGTGCCTTTTTAACTCCTATTTATCTCACATTAATTATCAATCCAGGTACGATTTTTTATTTCAAGAGTGCACTCAGTCTAAGGCTGCAATTCAATCTAAGAGTAATGCTTTCCAATATGCAGTACAGTGTTATAAATACAAGATTAAACGGATTCTTGGAAATGAAATCTAAGTACAATGACATGAAACTAAATGCTCTGAAATCCAATCATTCACTCAACAATCATCAGTCAAGGATGCAATGGTAATAACTCTTTCCTTTGGCAACTAATGTAAATGAAATCAAATAAGAACAAGACAATCATTCTGAGAACGTAGGTAGCAATAACCAATTTCCTTTATAGTTGATGATCTTACACTCAACACTAAATCAATTAAATGGAAATTGAACTAAATCTCCAATGCTGCTAATGAAAGTAAACTAGGCAAGCTCTCAAAAGAAAAACCAAACTCTTTGCAGGTATGAAATAAACTGTAAACTAATTAACTGAAATGAACAACAGATCTACTTTACTGGAATTGAACATCAATAGAAATGAACAACAAACTGTATCTAATGGAATTGAACAAAAAATTCTATTGAACAAAAAACTCTATCTAATGGATTTGAACAACAAATTCTATTGAATAGCAATCCAAAAGGAACAACAATCAGAATGGAACAACAAATGGAATGGAATAGCAACTGGAATAGAACAACAGATGCTGAACAATGAAGCTCTATTAAAGCATAACAAGATAAGTTATACAGGGATCAAGATTCTTGTTAAATTGGAAAGGAACGACAACACAATTCAACAATGCAACACACCAAGATTATAAAGAAATAAAATAGTAAACTATTAAAATTGAAACTGAAATGAAAATAAATGCAAACCCTCACACAAATGTAATCGAAAGATAGTGATACAAAAGAGCAAGTGGATCCACCAGGGTCGGGCCCTTAACCGCTATGGAAATACCACTGAGCTACTCCAGAGTCAAGTGATGGAACAACAACTAAATCATATATTAATCACGCATAATAGCGTTTACAAACAGTCTCTCTCTGCTTGAATCATAAGAGTCAATGAAATTATAATTACAAAATAAGTTTCAATGATAATCGTCCCTTTCGATTTCTACAGGCGCTACCTTTTATGGAAACTCGACGGACAATACAAGAAACAAATATAAACTTTGAACAGTGATCCCTTAGGATCAAAAGATCCTGAGGGATTCACTCTATTTTCATCTTTTAGCTAACACTTCGTCTTCTTGTGCTGTAGCCATGTTGTTCCTTGCCTTTCTTTGACTATGCGTTCTGATTTCATCCTTCTTGTCTGGATACGGCCTTTTGCTGGAAGAACAACAGTTACACCTGCTTTAGCTTTTCCTTTTGAATGGTGGTTTCCCACTTCATTTGTTTCCTATTTAAAATAAAAGAAAATCTTTAGCCAATTTCACAATAAATATTAATCTTTGCAATTCTATCATAATCCTTCAATATATCATCTTTCTAGAATAAAAAGAGTTATGTTTAAAGGGAAAAGATAAAGAAATACATGGTGAATTCATACCTTTTCCAATGCTCAACACACCCCCTTGCTTACCCTTTTTCATGTCCTCATGAAAACCATAGTTTACATGTAAAGAAATTAGAGAATAGGCTGGAGAGGGTTCTTCATTAAGCGGTCTAACGCCATGATTTGCAGCTAAAGTTTCAAAGATATGCCTTGTTTGTCCTTCAGGTAATTCATATTTGGCCTTATAGTCTACTACAGGATGCTAGATAATAGGGCTACGACATCTACAACCTAGCCAATACGGGCCTTCCCTCAAGATGAGGTTACTATAGATAACCAAGCGGTTGGCAGCTAGCTCAAAATTTTTGTAATTGAATGGCTCTCTGTGTTGAATATTCAAATTGGAAATATTCCATTGGAGTTTAGCTGCTACTATGGCCTAGTCTCTGATGGATAGAAAATATTATACCCCATCCAAGATAATTGCTTTGTGTATAGGTCCCAATGTTTGGATCACACACTCCTTTGTCATTAAGCTTTTCTGCCTAGCCCACAATTGTAATGGGTGTCTCGGTTCACCCCTAACCCAAAGGTCTAACCCATTTTCTTGGCTCTGAAAAGTGTTATAAGCCTTGAGCCATTTTAACTGGTTAACTTCAAATGAAATGAATGCTTGAAGTTGGATATCACCCACAAAAGGGTTGGGATTTTTCTCCATTTCCTCAGATAATATAAAATTGTGAAAATAAAATTCACATAGTAGAGGTTGGACTTTTACTCCATAGAGTTTGCAGCAGCTTATAAAATCACCTACATTTTCTAATTCTATAGGTTTTCCTGCCTTAACAACCTTAATTTTTAACTGCAAATATCTTTCTAATAAAAAAAAAGCATAATTTTTGGCAGGGCACCTACATGCTAGGACATCTGTGTATAAAGAACAGAGAGTATCCATCTGATTCCTAACCGTTTTTAATCTATTCCTTACCTTCTCAACTTTCTCTTCTGCCTTTTGACATCTATCGAAAGCTTCTGCCTCTAATGCATTGATGTCCTTTAATTTCTGTTGTAACTGTTGGTATTTCTTTTTGGGAATAGTCTCTTCTTCGAGCTTTTCTCTGGCCCTCTGAGCCTGTGCGAGATCCTCTTGGAGTTTTTCTATACCAGGGTCTTTTATCAAAATGTTTTTGGGTTGAAGATCTACCTGGGTTCCCTTATTACAATGTCGAGTGCCTACAGTCTGTGTCTCTTTTTTGGCCATACTGCTAGAGGACAGTGCCTCGGTCTGAACATATTTTTCACAGTCCTGTACATTTTTTAGTTTGGGCAACTGTGTCCATAGAAACTACCTACCGTTCCTTGTTATGCTGAATGAATATGGGCTCGGTTTGAGTCTCCATGGCCCTTGTATTATGGGGTTCCATTTGGATGGCTGCATTCTTCGTTTTCAGGGTTCTTTCAGAGAATTTCCCCTTTTTTAGCACCCTAATCCTCTGCTTGAGTTGTTTTACTAGTTTTTGGAGCTTTTTCCATTCCCTCCACAACTTCTCAAGTTCATTTGTCTTCTTCTTCTTATTGGAAGGAACAACTGTTCCTTTTTCTGTACTTGGTTGCTTGGCTAGGGTTTTCTCTCCAGTGGTCGTGCCTTCACCCAGGCTTTCTTCTATGTTTTCTATTTGGGACACTTCCTTAGTGTTCCCATGCTCCTGGCTACATTCCTCGGGGGAAGTAACCCTAGTTGGTTCTGCTGTTCCCTGAGGGTTTTCTTCATCAGGAATTTCCTCGGTCGTATCTTTGTTGATAACAACTTGTTCCTGCAATTGGTCTATCTCAATGTTGAGGTTAAGCGGACTGTGAGCTTGTATATATTCACTCATATTGGTCAAAATTTTGGCCAATTGGTCCTCCTGTAATGGACTCTATGGTGGGCTTGCAATGGAGGCTTCGAGAGGTTCTGCTTTCTCTCCTTCATCTTCACTAGTGTGATTAATTTCTTCCTCTTCACCGTTGTGGTGACTTCTTTCTTCTTCACTGGTATGGTGACTTCCTTCTTCTCCACTGGTGTGGTGACTTTCTTCTTCTTCCTGATTTCCTTCTTCTTCACCAGTGTGATGAATTCTTTCTTTGAGTTGCAGGGGTTGTTCATCTTCCGAACTGGGAAATTCTAAGGGTTGGTTGCTGCTATCCTGAAGACTTCCTATCATTCCCCTACTTCTCCTTATCCTGGAGGACTGTCTGCACTTCAAAGGTTTTGTTATTGTGCTAGTAACTCTTTTGTGTTTTGGGGCAGGTAGGGCTGTTCCTCCGTCAATTGAGAATATCAATTCTTCCCAACTAGCCTGCTGCTGGGAAAGGTTGTAACTCACTATTAATCAGATTAAACAATGGTGGCTTACCACCGTCACTATATGACGGGATTTTCTTCTGCTCCAGGCAACATCATGCAATAAGAAATTTAAATATGCAAGAAAATTTACAGCACATTTCTGTTTTAATACTGCTAATAACTTAAGGTGGCGTGGTCTTACCACATCCTTTCTTCCATCACATGTAATGTAGCTTTGTACTAATTTCTCTAGTTTCGTCCATGGTTCTCCCAAATTTGTCGGCTGGACTCCTTTTCCTTTGAAGACCAAGGTCTGCCCGTCGTCCCGAAAGATGTTCATGGCTTCTTGAAGTTTCACTTTTTTATGGGTCCATATGGGTCCTTCTGCTGGTAGACCGAATACCTCAGAGATTATTGCATCTGTTACTGCTATTTGCCTTCCTCTTACCATGGAATAGCCTTCCTGCAAGTTTTGAAAAAATTCAATGGCCACCGTTTCATGAGGTTGCTGCAGTCGTGTGAGGTAGGTAATCCATCCTACTCTCTCCAGAATTTCCCGTGCAACATTGGAAACTGATAGCACTTGTGGTTCACTACGTACTGCTCGTCCTCCCATTCTGTCTGCACACTGTTAATTCTTCACGAATACACATAAATTTTAATGGAACAACACCTTGTGTATATTGGCACAATACCGTTAAACTCTTGTTGTTTCCGAGAATTTGATGAACATAGGGATTTGACCCATATGCAGGCATATTTAAAAGGCATCTGCACCCCCGCCCTGAAAAAATGATAGGTCACCCTCGACCGGCAAATAGAAGAGCAGCGTACTGCACAGGAATTGTACAGCATGGAAAGGCATACATACTTATGATATGATCAACAAATTATCTTATTAATGAAATCGATGCATATTTTGAAATTGTGAGTAGATATGGAAATTTTTATGTAATGATTCGAAAATAAGGGAAAAGGACAGCTGATGTGAAAAAAGTACTTATGCGGTCATTATCCACATAAACCATTATGATCGATTTATAAATAAATTTCATGCATAAAAGGTTCCAAACAAAGGGTTTAGGAACATACTCTCATTTGATATCAGATAAATATATAAGAAAAGGGTGTATCATTACTATTGATTTGTGAAAAATATGACTCCAATACCATCAACAAAGCTCTATTGCCCATAGGTGTCTATAACCTTGAAAAAGTTACTTTCTCACCCTTGGAACCATTATCCTTTATTTATGCCTAGGGAAGTGCTATGTGATGTCATGATGGAGGCCACTATGCTGGCTTGGGAACCAGATGAATCACAATTCCATTCACCAGGAAGGAGTGAAAGGTGGCCAGGCCGTCTCGTGATGAGACCTCCTGTTCCAAGGACATTTTGTTTTTCTGAGTTTTCCATTGGATCATATCCCTTGTGTGGTGGCCATAATGGGAATGCCACTTCACTGCTCCCTTATGATTATGGTAGTCTAGCTCTTGATGAGACCCCCTATCCTCCATCTGCCATATCATAGAATTGTTAGTAATTATATAGAGATTTTTTCTTTTTTTTTTTTTCATGTAGCACTTCCCTATTTATGTATACAGGATGGCTCAACACTCCTTAAGAGTAGGGATGGTGGAAGAAGTCTGAACATCTCAATAGAGAAAGTATGCCCTTATGCTTATTCCATAAATAAAAATCAAAGAGATTTATGAAGATTGAGGGAAGAACCAACATGATAAAGATAACCGATCATATTACTTTTAGTGAAAATAAAAACAACAAAGTGATATAGATGGTTGTGTCCTTTCCTTTTCTTATCACTACAAAACAATTTCTTAAAAATTACAATTTATCTTGATTTGCTGATTCCAGTAACCTCTAATTTTTGTGTCCATGCATAAATTGTATGTTTTCCTTTAAAAGAGTCATGAATAATTCACAAAAATCCTCAAAATGTTGTTCTAAAACAAGAAAAATGCACTCAAAAAGTGCTATTCCTTAGATGGAACAACTGTTGTTCCTTAAGAGGAACAACAAAAACAATCTACGAAATTGTTGTTCCTTTTGAAAGGAACAACAGAAACAATCAGAAGAAAAATGTTGTTCCCTTTGAAAGGAACAACAAAAACAATCTGCGTAAATTTTGTTCCTTTGAAAAGGGATAGCAAAAACAATCGGCAAAAAACATGCTGTTCCTTTTGAAAGGAACAACAAAAACAAGCGAGAAAAATGATGTTCCTTTGGAAAGGAACATAAAAAGTAGGTGGCAAAAACTGCTATTCCTTTGGAAAGGAATAGCAAAAACAAGCGGCAAAAACTGCTGTTCCTTTATAAAGGAACAACAAGAACACGCAGCAGAAGTGCTATTCCTTTTGAAAGGAACAACAAAAATGTTGTTCCTTTTGAAAGGAACAACAAAAATGTTGTTCCTTTTGAAAGCAACAACAAAAATAATCAACGGAAATGCTGTTCCTTTTGAAAGGAACAACAAAAAGAAACACACAAATGCGTTGTTTCTTAAGAGGAATGGCTGCGATTCCTTAAGAGGAACAATAGCTGTTCCTTAAAAGGAACAACCTGAGAAATATAATCTGTACAAAAAACGAGCAAAGTAAAAAAAAGTTTATGTACAAGTTTCAAAATAAAGGAATTATTCAGTGGATGGGTGCTGAGGAGGAGTTATCACCCTCAGCAAGAATCTGCATGGTAGAATCTTCCCGTAATTGTTGGTAAAAGGATTCCCGGTTAAGCGGTTTATGGTAAAATTGTACTCGATGACCGTTTACTTTGAAAGAATGTCCAGATCCATCAATGGTAGTCAATGTGATGGTGCCATTGTCATGCACTTTCTGTATCTAATAGGGTCCAAGCCATCGTGTCTGGAGTTTTCTTGGGAAATCCTGAAACCTGGAGTCATATAGGAGTGCCCAATCTCCTTCGTGGAAGATCTTCTCTTTAATGAGGGCGTCGTGCCATTTTTTTCTCTGCTATTGAATTAATGTAGTGTGCTGGAGAGCAGAGAGCCTAATTTCATCTAACACGTTGATTTGCTGTAATCTTCTGACTTGGGCTTCATTTAAGTCCAAACCCACCTCCTGGGCTGTTCTTAATGTTTGAATTTCAAATTCTATTGGAAATATGGGTTCTTTTCCAAATACTAATTGATATGGTGAATACGCAGTGGTATTTCTCCATGTTGTTCAGTATGCCCACAAGGCTTCCAACAATCTTAAAGCCCATTCACGTCAGTGTGATGTAGCTGTTTTTGTCAGTATATATTCTATAACCTTAGTCGTGTTCTCTACCTGGCCATTTTCCTGTGGGTGGTATGGGGTCGTGATTTTGTGCTGAATGTGGTAGTTTTTTTAATGTTGCAGCGATTTTATTACCTACAAATTGCAGTCCTCCATCTGTAATTATGTCCCTAGGGAGGCTATATCGCACAAATATTTGGAAAAAGAACTGTATTACAGAGTCTTCTGTAGCTCTTGGAAGTGCTTCTGCTTCAACCCATTTAGTAACATACTCTGTTGCAACTAGTATATATGTTTTTTGATTTGATGGTGGGTTAATAGGACCAAAAAAATCAAGCACCCAATGCTCAAATGGCTCAATTAATAACTGTGGATTCAAAGGCATTTCATCGGATTGTCCTGGGTGTCCTGCCCTTTGGCAACTATCACAGGCTTGTACAAACTTTTTAGCATCTTAAAAAATTGTAGGCCAGTAATAGCCTGTTTGTTAAACCTTGTGACCAGTCTTGTGATCTGCGAAATGTCTGCCACATGGCCCGTCGTGGCATGCTTTCAGGAAGTCAAATATTTCGTCTTCTTGGACGCATCTTCTTATGTGCATATATGCTCCAGTATGAAATAGGTAACCCCCAATCCAAGAGAATCGGGTGTTGCGCTGGATTATCTGTTTTCGTTCATTGGGCATTAGATGCTTAGGTAATTTACCTACTGCTAAATAATTTTCAACATCATCATACCATGGGGTTCTGAAAATAACAACAAACAAATGTTCATCTGGGAACTGATCTTCGACTGTTGCTGTGTCTATTGGTTTTGGCATTCGTGAGAGAAAATCAGCTACAGGATTCTCTTTTCCTGGTCGATCCTTTATTGTGATGTCAAATTCCTGCAATAGAATCAACCATCTTGTTACTCTACTATTTGTAACAGGTTTATTTGCTAAAAATTTTATGGTAGAGTGATCTGTATATAAAACTATAAGATACCCAGTTATATAATGTCTAAACTTATTTACAGTATGTATTACAGCTAAAAATTATTTCTCAGTCACAATATAGTTTAATTCAGCAAGAGATAGATTCTTGCTAATATAATAAATTGCATATGGTTTTTTATCCTCTTCCTACCCAAGGACTACTCCAATATCTGTGTCTGAGGTGTCAAATGAAATTTGGAATGGAAAATCCCAATTTGGGCCCCTTAGCACTGGGGCTGTTGATAGAAGCTTTTTCAGATCCTCAAAGGCATGGTCACATTTATCTGTCCAATTAAAATCAACATTTCCTGTTAGTGCATATAGAGGTGCAAATATTTGAGAATAATGCTCTATAAATATTCTATAATAACCAGAAAATACAAGAAAGATACGTACCTCTGTTTATGTGGTGGGAGTAGGTATTAACAAAAGTATCTGAATTTTAGCTGGATCTAGCTGTATTCCAGCTGCTGAGATATAATGACCCAAGATGAGTCCCTCGGTCATCATCATGTGGCACTTCTCATGGCTTAAGCAGAGTCTGGTGTCAATACACCTTTGCAACACCTTTTCCAATATTTCTAATGCTGGCTCAAAATCATCTCCATAAGGTGTAAAATCATCCATATATATTTTGAGCCCTTCATTTATTATATCTGAAAAGATGCTGAGAATGGCCCTCTGAAATGTAGCAGGGGCATTGCATAGACCAAAGGGTAAAAACTTGTAAGCAAATGTCCCCCAAGGACAGGTAAAAGTAGTTTTATCTTGGTCTTTAGGGGCGATCTAAATCTGATTGTATCCACTGAAGCCATCTAAGAAAGAGAAGAATTTCTTCCTTGCTAATGTATCTAATACCTGGTCAATGCAAGGATGGGGAAAGTGGACTTTCTGGGTTGCTTTGTTTATTTCTCTATAGTCTACACATATCCTCCACTTCCCATTCTTTTTTGGCACCACTACTAGTGGAGAGACCCACTTGCTATCAGATATTGGATAAACAAAGTTGACATCCAAAAGTTTTTGTAATTCAACTTTCACAATATCCTTAAGGTGAGGGTTTAATCTTCGTTGGGGTTAGCGAATGGGTCTAGCATCTTTTTCTGTATAAATGTGGTGCTTACAAAACTAGGGATCAATTCCTTTCATGTCTGGGTAATCCCATGCAAAGGCTCCCTTATATTTTTTCAGTAGTTGGACCAACTCCTCTTCTTGTTCAACACTCATATTTTTGTTAATGTTCAAAGTTTTTCCTGGCTCAATCTCTATAGTTTTGCTATTGTAAATAGAAGTGGTAGGTAAAGATTGTTATTGGATGTCTTTCAGGGAATCTTCTTCATTATCAAATGTTGCCTTGATCACGTGACATTGCAAATGGAATCTGATTTTTGGTTGGTTGATAAAACTGATAATGATGTCATCCTCTATTTTATCTTTAAAGTCGAGGGAATCTTCTATGGTTAGTGGTGATCTAATGTTTTCTATGAGATATGATACAAGCTGTCTCTTTGTTTTTATTATTGTTAGGCTTGGCTGGGCTGGAGGGTATAAAGCTAAGTTATTGACATAACTCCCTCTAGTTATAGTCATGCTGCCTTGCCGACAACCAATATAGGCATCAACAGTTGCCAGCCAAGGTCTACCTAAGATCAGAGGGTGTCCATCTAGCCGGTTTTTGGGGTTGATAACCAGGAAGTCAGCAGGATATTCCCAGGAGTCTACAGATACCATTACATCATATAGTGTGCCTTCTGGCTTGACTACTAATCAGTCAGCCAGTTCCAATAAGGTTTTTGTTGGATCTAATGATGTAATGCCAAGTTTTTGACAAGTGGTGGTTGTTAGGATATTAATGGTAGCTCCCAAATCAACTAAGGAATTTGGAAATAATTTTCCATTGATTTGCACCGTAATTATAGGATTTCATGGGTCCTCATACTTTACAGGTGCTTCCATTCCTGATAGTAAGTCAGATAGAGTGTTGACTACTTGGACAATTGGGTTAGTTGTTGTTCTCCTCTTTTCCTTCTTTACACATAATTATTTGATGGTTTTTGCATAAATGGGAATGTCTTGGATAGCTTGGAGGAATGGGATTTTTATACACAAATTTTTCAGTTCTCCCAGAAGATCAAAATTAGGATGTTCTATTGGACGAGGTATGATTAATCGTTTTGGGAATGGTGGAGAAGAGGTGGTTGCTTGTTCATGAGTTTGTTGTATCACCACATTCTCCTTTTGGAGTGTTTGTTCTGAAGGTAACGGATTTTCAACATGAACATTTTTGTCTCCCTTTGATTCTATTATGCACCCAGATCTTAGTTGAAGGTCATTGCACTCCCTTAACTCGGTTCTAGTTCTGGTGCTTCAATTATTTGAATAGATTGAATTGGTCTATTATTAGGGTTTGGGTTGGGTTGGGCTGGGATTCGTGATCTTAAGTTGGTCTGGGGATTTTGTTGCAATGTATATGGTGCTAGTAGTGTAGGTGGAGGGAGAGGAATCGTTCCTGCTGGTTGATTCATAGATCTTTGCTAGTTCAATTGCTAGGTCTGACTCTGCGAGGTGGAGAGGGACCATTGTGTTGGATATATTTTCTGTTTCTTCTTCCGCTTCTTTGTAAACTGTTTTCAATCCTGGGAGTGAGGGGCAACTTTCTGTTGAGTGATATTTCATGCAGATGGCACAGACTTGGACTGTATCCAAGGGGCACTCTTTCTGGCTATGTTTCTTTCTGCATCTAGGGCAGAATATTGCCAAATTTTTTTTTGCTTCTGCTTGCTTTTGTTCAGCTTGCATGGTATCAAGCTGCATTGTCAGAGTCCCTAGAATATCAGTTTTGAAATATTCTAGTAGATTTCCAATTTCTGTGCGGGTTATACCTCCACCGGAGGTCTTGCTATCTATTGTGGTCATGTCACGTTCTGCTGGTTTTAGTCTTGTGCTGCCTCTTGAACTCTTGATACATAAATTAATAATGTCAACAAAATTTTCTTGATATATATCACCTTTGCCCATGGTGTTTAATGTTTCAACCCATTGTTCCTTCATCCCTTTAAGTAATGTAGTTTTTAACACATTATCAGGTAAGGGTAAAGATGCATAGGGTGATCTCTGGAGGTTTTATTGAAAGCTTTCTACATATTCTTCAAGTGTTTCATTAGGTTTTGCTGTCATCTGAAATATTTCATCTTCTAATTCCCTAGACCTACAATAATCCTGATATTTCTTTAGAAAAACAACTTTCATCTGATCCTAGTCATTTATAACACCTCCACCTAACCCCATAAACCATCGTAGAGCTACTCTTTTTAACGTGGAAGGAAATAATTTTAACTTTTGGGGATCGGTGGTATAGTCATATCCTCTGCATAATGCGTCGAATTCAAATAGAAATGCATCTGGATCTTCCGATGTTAAGCCATGGAATGTAGGAATATGCTGAAGAGGCATGACCTTCATAGGTGGATTAACTGCAGTGTACACAATGGGATATTGCAGTGTGGAAGTTTGTTGAGGTGGTTGCTGATTGTGGGCCATTTGATCAAATATGTGCCAATATCCTTCTGGGATTTCTAGGGAATTATTCCTAGGCTGACTAGAAGGATTAAGAATGACCTTGACAACGGTTCCTTGGTCTAGAATAATGAGTTTTCCTTGAAAACCTACTATCTGAGGAGATTCAGGTCCTTTAGCTTTGTTTTGAATAATGTTGACAACACTTTCCTTATATGGGTTGCTCACTGTTTGGATTAATTCAAGAGGAGATTTTGGTTCTTCTGTTTCCCCTATTTCTCCTCCTCCTTCATGGAGATTACTAGAGTTACCTTCTTGCAGAGAAATTAGGTGAGAATTCTCAATTTCTTGGGAATCTTGCTCAATTTATTCTATTTGGCTATGCACCTCAGCAAAGGCTACAGATGATGACTCTGTGGCCTGAAGGGAGCTAGTAGGTTGTCTAGAAGTAATTTTTCTAGGTCCTACTGATGGCTGAGATTTAGCTTTCTTAAGGATTTCATCGATGAAAGTTGTTTGCCCAAGGGTCACCGGTCCCTTAGGTTTTTCGGGTTTAGGAGGAATTTTTTTCTCTTTAGATTTTCTATTCATTAAAAAAAACTCAATCATTCATTCCAACCTAAAACTTTCACTCAATTCTGCTGTGAAGCGGGCCGATGAACGAGCATGTTCCTCGCTCGGTACGCGGGTTCTTACCTTCCATTTTTAATACCCAGTTCTTCCCTAGCAGAGAAAATGAAATGTACATTACTCTTTCCTAAATAGCTACACTCTCCCCAGCAATGGCCCCAAAATGTTGATGTATAAAAGGTGTCTTTTTAACTCCTATTTATCTTACATTAATTATCAATCCAGGTACGATTTTTTATTTCAAGAGTGTACTCAGTCTAAGGCTGCAATTCAATCTAAGAGTAATGCTTTCCAATATGGAGTATAGTGTTATAAATACAAGAGTAAAGAGATGCTTGGAAATGAAATCTAACTACAATGACATGAAACTAAATGCTCTGAAATCTAATCATTCACTCAGCAATCATCAGTCAAGGATGCAGTGGTAATAACTCTTTCCTTTGGCAACTGATGTAAATGAAATCAAATAAGAACAAAACAATAAATCTGAGAACGTAGGTAGCAGTAACCAATGTCCTTTACAGTTGATCATCTTACACTCCACACTAAAGCAATTAAATGGAAACTGAACTAAATCACTAATGTTGCTAATGAAAGTAAACTAGGCAAGCTCTCAAAAGCAAAGCCAAACTCTTTGCAGGTATGAAATAAATTGTAAACTAATTAACTGAAATGAACAGCAGATCTACCTTACTGGAATTGAACAACAATAGAAATTAACAATAAACTCTATCTAATGGAATTGAACAACAAATTCTATTGAACAACAAACTCTATCTAGTGGATTTGAATAACAAATTCTATTGAACAACAATCCTAAAGGATCAAAAATCAGAATGGAACAACAAATGGAATGGAATAGCAACTGGAATAGAATAGTAGATGCTAAACAGTGAAGCTCTATTAAAGCATAACAAGATAAGTTATACAGGGATCAAGATTCTTGTTAAATTGGAAAGGAACGACAACACAATTCAACGATGCAACACACCAAGATTATAAAGCAATAAAAAAGTAAACTATTAAACTTGAAACTGTAATGAAAATAAATGCAAACCGTCACACAAATGTAATCGAAAGATAATGATACAAAAGAGCAGGTGGATCCACCAGGGCCAGGCCCTTAGCCGCTAGGGAAACACTGCTGAGCTACTCCAGAGTCAAGTGATGGAACATCAACTAAATCATATATTAATCGTGCATAACAACATTTACAAATAGTCGCTCTCTGCTTGAATCACGAGAGTCAATGAAATTATAATTACAAAAGAAGTTTCAATGATAATCGTCCCTTTCAATTTCTACAGGTGCTGCCTTTTATAACAACTTGGCGGACAATACAAGAAACAAAGATAAATTTTGAAGAGAGATCCCTTGGGATCGAAAGATCCTGAGGAATTCACTCTCTTTTCCTCTTTTAGCTAACGTTTCGTCTTCTTGTGTTGTAGCCGTGTTGTTCCTTTCCTTTCTTTGACTATGCATTCTAATTTCATCCTTCTTGTCTAGATACAGCCTTTTGCTGGAGGAACAATAGTTACTCCTGCTTTAGCTTTGCCTTTCGAATGGTGGTTTCCCACTTCATTTGTTTCTTGTTTAAAATAAAAGACAATCTTTAGCCAATTTCACAATAAACATTAATCTTTGCAATTCTATCATAATCCTTCAATATATCATCTTTCTAGAATAAAAAGAGTTATGTTTAAAGGAAAAAGATAAAGAAATACATGGTGAATTCATACCCTTTCCAATGCTCAAAAATTGCATTAGTTTTATTGTGTGTAGGTATCCAGGTTGAGATTTGAGATCTAGCAAATATCTAATGATCCTCAAGCTAGTTGAAACAACAAAGACTAGCATTTTGCAATAAATATAGTAACACACATCCCTCTTCTTTGTCAAATAATTTATACATAGCTAAGGAATTTATTGTTTCACTTCATACACATAATTGTCTGTCTAGTGATCTCTAGGAAAGGATCATAGAGAAAAAAATCCTTTTAGTTGTAAGTTTTATGTTATAACAGAACCGGAGACTCCATTGGGGAGTTATCCCTAGTTTTGTTTAAATCTCTCTTTCTCTTTCTTTTTATGATTTTCTTTTTCTTCGAGTCTATTCTACGTTGCTATACAACCTTGTCTGGGTCTGTGTATGCTTTATTTTCCTTATATCTATTCAAATATTGCCTCCTTTTAGTTTCTTCATATGTTTTCATTTGTGGATGAATATTTATACGTACTGAAACAACGTTTTCACTTTGTCAATCCTGATTGATCACTATTAACTATCGTTTGTAACCTAGGTTTTCTTTGTTCAATTTGAGTTTGCACCTATATATTGAGTTTTTGAAGGGTTTTCCCTTAGGACTATATTTGTTATTTTTAGGTCTATCATTTTACTTCTTGTTACAATTCAAATCTATTGTAGGTATAATTCAAAGCTTTACATTTTGACTGGATTTTCCTTTGTCTTTTTAGAGTTTCTTTTAAGCTCCTTGGCTTGGTTTTGGGGTGCTTCTTCTCCAAATATTGTTGTTAACTTTTAGATATATGTTACTACTTTTCCTAAAATATAGATCCACCTCAGAACTAGTTTAGAAATTTTCTTTTGAATTGGATTTGTTTGGTTTGTAATTTTAGGGTTTCTTTAAAACTGATTTTTCTTGATTTTTGGGTATCTTTCCTCAATATATTGCTATTTATTTTTAGAATTATATTTTTTTTTGTTGTTAAATTTTATATCTAGTTCATATTTTCATCAAAACTCTTGTTATGTATTCGATCTCATCATTCTCCCCCTTTGATATTTCATTTTTAGGATTTTATGCTTGAATTTGCTTGTTTTTAGTGGCTTTTTGCTTTTGATCTGTTGTGGTTGTGCAATAGTGAACTTGAAAGGTTTGGATGGTTTCATTGGATATCTTCATCATACCTTATTCAAATCACTCTCATTACTTCATTCTTTTATTATCTTTACCTTGGATTAAGGTTATGTTTTTTCCATTGTAGATCATTGTTTATGCTTGTGTAATATTCCCAAATGGGACAAGCAACAATATAAGAAATAAACATGGAAATAGCAGTGAAGGTCAATGCATAAATATGAGAGACCAATATGGAACCTTTTTATTCATCATAATAGCAGCAAAGAAGTGTAATATAATGGGGCACAAATCATACACATGAGCTAACAAGCCTCCAATAAGTAAATGCCCCTCAAGAATGAGGTACTGCTACTATACCAAAATGCTGGAAGATTGCTATAGGGTAGTCATAAGAGCACTGCTATAGCACATGAACATAAAATAATATAATGGACTGACATATGCCTTAATACATATAGAAAATGAATATCTAGGCTCTATAACAACCTACCAAAAAGAACCCAAGAGGGTTTTTCAGAATATACACCAATATACAAGAAATGAACCAAAGCCCTTGTTGGTCAATAATTGTCATTGATGGAATATAAGCTCTCTTGATGAGCTCTCTTAATGGAAGATTGATAGATGTTTCACTATGACATATGATGACATGAAAGACACACCATGATGAAGAAGCTCTAATTATCTCTTACTATCCTAATCACCTTCTGCACTAAAATTTTATGAACAGTCACAAAGAAAAATAATTTTAGACACCTTAGAGGAATCCTTTCACAATGAATCCTAGACCATATTAAAGAGTATTTTCCCCTCTTTACAACAAGCTCTTACTTGCCCCGAAACTCCCATTAGTTTGTGAGAAATTGAATTTTTAAGATAAAAAATATATATATTTACAGTCAAGCTGACCTATGTAGTCATATAATGTTGGATTTTCTTCCAATGGATGTGTCTCTTCATAGGGACAAACTACTATATATATAAATCTGCGTTTATCCATTTCAGGGTCAGAAATTCGGTAAAAAATATCCGAGAAGCACAAAACTATAAGGAGAGTTCACATCTTGTGAACTAAGGCTGAGGAGGACTTAAAAAGCACATTTTTTTGGGTTATTATTCCTCAAGCTCGAACAACATATTACCTTTGTTTAGCACACCTATGGAACTCGGGTTAAATAGCATAGAAACTCGGAATTGGTTAGCATCTCTTTTGTAATAACCTTGAAACCTTACACAATCACCTTTTATGAGGTTCGGATTTGTGACAGGTGTATAAATAGTCTACTTATGGAGGAACAGTGGAAAATCACCTACTCGGTGCCTTAACCTCATTACCTCAGACATGTAAGAAGGTTTAATTGTGGAAATTTAGCTTGAATATACTTGTGGTAGCTCAGACACTGCTGTGGAGAAACTGTAGCTCGGATAGACTTGTGGAATTACACCTTGGTTCTATAGAGGACTCATAAATTTTGGACCTAAGGACAGTTATTTATGGAGGCTCAAAATTGCAAGCTAGTGAACCTGTGATACTTTGGATCTGAACTTGTAGAAGGCTTGAACTTACCCTTGAAGGCTCAAACTTAGAATTGGAAGCTAGTGAACCTGTGATACTTCAGATCTGAACTTGTAGAAGGCTCAGACTTACCCTCGAAGGCTCAGACTTATGTGAGGACTATTGAAGTCACATGATGGACAAAGTACAGTGAAGAATCTTGTTGACGATAGTCAAGTAAGTACATCACACAGTTTCTATTAAAAAAGAAGACCGAGGGATTGGTGTCCTTGGGGTAGGTACACCTAAACACAAGATTGGTGCTTGAGAAGATAGGGTTGAAGCCCTAAAAGTTGGAGTCTCATCAAAGTCCAAGTTGGTGCTTGGAAAATAGGTTGGTTCCTATTTCACTAAAAGGGTTGGTGCCATTCTCTCATCTATTGTATACTATTATTAAAAGGAGATTGAAGATCTATTTAATTCTTCTTCTTATTATTATTATATATATCTCTCTGTCTTTAATTGTGAAGAATCTAACTAGTAATAATTAACAATTAAAAATAAATACAGATTCATCCCCCTCTCAGTATTTCCAACAATTGGTATCAGAGCCAGCTTCTTCATTATCAGCCTAACAGCTAGAAGAAGGATTCTTAGGCACAATGAAGAACATGGAAGCAACAGGGAAACTCCCTATCTTTGATGGAACAAATTTCAGTTTCTAGAAAAAGAGGATGTCCTACTATCTAATGTCTCTTGGCCTTGAAGTATGGCACTATGTTTTGAATGGATACAAAGCTCCCACTGGTCTTCCAATTGATCTAGATGACAGAAAATTCTTCATTGCTAATTCTAAAGCTTTAAATTCCATCACTAGTGGAATCATTGATTCCGAATTTACGAAAGTCACGAACTGTGACTCAACCAAAGAAGTATGGGATAAATTGGTTTCGCTATATGATGGGGACTCCAAAGTTAAGAAGGCAAAGCTTCAAACTTATAGAAGACTATTCGAGAGTCTAAAAATGGATGATGAAGAATATATTGCATCATACTTCCTCAGATTAGCTGAAGTGGTTAACTCTCTTAAAGGACTAGGGGAAAATATTGAAGAAAGCACCATAGTTCAAAATATCCTGAGATCACTTCCTGATAGATTCGACTCCAAAGTAAGTGCCATAGAAGAAACGAAGGACCTAGATACTCTCAAGATGGATGAACTTCATGGAATCCTTATTTCCTATGAGATGAGGAAAGGGATCCAAAATTTCAAAGAAGCATCTTTCAAAGCCTCAAATTTTACAAAAGAAGGAAAAGGATGGAATTACAACAGTGATGAATCAGATACTGAAAACGAGTTAGCTAAATTTGTATGAAGACTAAAAAGGGGATCTAAGCTAAAAGGTAAGTACCCTCTTATTTGTTTCAATTGTGGAAGAATAGGTCGTTACACTGCAAAATGTCCTCATAAACATGATAGTGATGATGAAAAAGACTCTAAAAGAATGATTTACAAGAAGAAAGGGTTTAATAAGAAGAAATTCTTCTCTAAACAAGATGAGTCTGATGAAGATGAATTTATAGTCATAAAGAGGAAATCAACTAGAAATGTGCATTAGTACAAAGAAAGCGATGATGAGTCACATGAGGAAAGTAATTATGTTGGAAGCAAAGAAACACTATTCATGGAATTTACAAATGATGATGACTCAGAAATAGAAGATGAATGAAACATGGATAGTTTGCTAATGAGTGCCATTGAAGAAAATGAGAATCTACAAAACAAGATAATTTCTCTCAAATTAGAAATAGAGGAAGGAAAAAGAAGGGAAGACTTCTTGAACATAAAGTTAAAAGAGAAGGATGATATCTGTGAAAAACGTGAAGCTGAAATAATGTCCCTAAGAAAGGAATTGGAGCAAATCAAAAGGAGTTGGAAAATATCTCTAGCTCTTGAAAACATTCTTAACACTCAAATACCTCAACATGACAAGTATAGAATTGGTTTCAAAGGGGAATCATCAAGTACGAAGAATAATGCTAGAATTTATGCTGATGTACTCTCTTGCCATCCAAAAGAAGAAAAATCATCTTAGGAAAAAGGTCACATCTCAAAAACAAGATTTGAAAGAGCAACTCCAGGGAAGAATGTTAATTCAAGCTATGGATACTACAACAGGCATCAAACTATTTTTCTTGGACATTGTTATAATTGTAAAAGCTTTGGGAATCAAGCTAAGCATTGAAAGGCTCATAAGAATGAAGCACCAAGATTGAATAATCAACCAAACCAATTGTGTGGGCCTAAAGAGCAAGAAAAAATCAAAACTTACAATTCCTTTGATCCTATGGCTAAGTTTGATCCGTCTTGCTCATTATGTGATGATTATGATCATAATGAACAAAGTTTCCCTCTCAAAAGGAAAAAAAGCTAAAAGTGTAAATCTCAAAACTAACAAATGTGGCCTAGCTCTATGTGCTCATAGTGAAGAAAAACATTGGTTAGTGGATAGTGGATGCTCGAGACATATGACAAGTGACCAAAAGAAGTTTATCTCATTGAAAAAGAAAAATGGAAATGTATCCTTTGGAAGTGGATATGCTAAAATCACTGGAAAAGGGACTGCTAACCTTGTCAATGGACTAGGAAAGGCTCAAAATAGCTTGTTGGTAGAAGGGCTCAAACACAATCTGTTAAGTGTCAGCCATATTTGTGACCAAGGACATAATGTTGTCTTTAGTACAAAAAATTGTGAAATAAGAGACTCGTCGTCAGGAGAGTTTTTGGAAAAAGAAGTAAGAACACCAGATAATGTTTACATTCTCAGTAGAATCAAAGAAGATAAATGTTACTTAAGTCAAACAGAAGAAAGTTGGTTATGGCACAAGCGATTGGGGCATAAAAGTTTTGATAACCTAGTCAACATCAGCAAAATTAATGCAGTAAGGGATATTCCAAAAATGCGCAAACCAAATCAAGTTGTATGTCGCCCATGCCAACATGGAAAGTAAACCAGAACTAGCCACAAAACTAAGGAGTTCTCAACAACAAAACCTTTGGAAATTATTCATGCAGATTTTTGTGGGCCAACTGAAACTCCAGCTCTTCAGGGTGAAAGGTATTTTTCTCTATTTGTTGATGAATATACTAGAATGATGTGGATATATTTCATAAAATATAAATATGAAGCATTTGAATGTTTTAAAAATCTTAAGGCTCTCATTGAGAATGAGAAAGATTCTAAGCTTAAATGTCTTAGAATGGATAGAGGAGGAGAATTCACCTCAAAAGAGTTTGATAAATTCTGGAAAGAGCATGGAATCGAAAGAGAACTCTCTATTGCTAGGACACCCCAGAAAAATGGAGTAGTTGAAGGAAGGAACCAAACCATTCAAGAAATGGAAAGGACAATGCTACTAGTAGCCGATTTGCAACCAAAATTTTGGAGAGAAGTAGTTGGCACCGCATTTTACACCTTAAATCGAACTCTAATAAGACCAAATAATGAAAATAATCCTTATGAATTATGGAAAGGAAGACCTGCTTCAGTAAAATATTTCAAGGTTTTTGGAAGAAAATGCTTCATAAAAATAATTGATGACTCACCAGGTAAATTTGATTCAAGAGTTGATGAAGGAATATTTCTTGAATACTCCACTAGGAGCAAAGCTTACAAATGTTACAACTATTGCCTACGAAGAATAGTGGAAAGAATTGATGTAAATATTCATGAAGGCCTTCCAGAAAAAGTAATTGAAGATCATAAAGTTGAGCCTTTATTTGAACAAAGTGAAGAAGAAGAACCTAAAAAATAAGAGGAGAATGAAGAACCTCAAAGAGAACCTCAAAATGAATCTTCACAAAATCCCTCCACGATCAAGTTTGTTCAAAGATATCATATAGAAGAACAGGTCATCGAAAATATAGATGAAGGAATCCAAACTCAAAGAAGGATGATAAGCACCCCTAGAAAATATGATGTGGCTCTATTATCTTTAATAGAACTTGAAAATTTTTCTCAAGCAAGAAAAGATCCTCATTGGATAAAGGCCATGGAAGAGGAAATGTATCAAATTGAAAAAAATGAGACTTGGGAACTGGTACCTCGCCCAAAAGATAAAAATATAATTGGAACAAAATGGGTATTCAAAAACAATATGAATGAAGATGGACAAATCGTCAGAAATAAAGCCAGACTTGTCTACAAAGGATACTCGAAAATCGAATGAATTGACTTCGAAGAAAGCTTTGCACCAGTAGCTCGAATGGAAGCCATAAGAATGTTTCTAGCATTTACTTGCTCAAAAAGATTCAAGGTTTATCAAATGGATGTAAAATTAGCATTCCTGAATGGAGATCTCAAGGAGGAAGTTTACATGGAGAAACCAGAAGGATTTGATCTTGCTGAAGGAAAAGACCTTTTATGCAAACTAAAAAAGGCCTTGTATGGATTAAAACAAGCCCCTAGAGCATGGTATGCAAAGTTGGATCACTATCTGCAACAAGAAGGTTTCAAAAAGGGAGTGGTAGGTAGAAATCTCTACATGAAGATGGACAAGGAAAAAAATTTGATCACTTTTGTTTACGTCGATGATCTAATATTTGCTAGCAATGATGAAGAAATGAGCCATGAATTTGCTCTAAATATGTCCAAAAAATTCGAGATGTCAATGATTGGTGAGTTGTTGTACTTTCTTGGGCTACTAATGTCTCAAACCTCTGCAAGCATGTTTATATCTCAAGAAAAATATCTTAAATACATGCTTAAAAGATATGGGATGGAATATTGTGCACCTATGAGCACACCAATGACCACAGATTGTAAATTAAGCAAAGATGATGATACCCCCCAAATAGATGCAACTCTTTACAGGTAAATAATTGGAGTTCTCCTATACTTAACTGCTACAAGACTATATATTATGCAAGCAGTAGGAATGGTAGTGAGATTTCAGTCAAGTCCTAAACAATCCCATCTAGCAGCTGTGAAAAAATTCATAGATATCTGAAAGGAATGACTGATTTCGGTCTTTGGTATCCTAAGAGTTCAACTCTTATTGTGACAACTTATTCTGATGCTGATTGGGCCAGAAGTGTGGATGATCGAAAAAGTACCAGTGGAAATGCATTCTTTATGGGAGATTGTCTTGTATCTTGGCTCGGAAAAACGCAATCATCTATATCCCTTTCTACAACTGAAGCCGAATATATAGCTGTTGCTGATTGTTGTACACAAATTATATGGATGAAGGAAGCCTTGAAGGATGTCAACATAGAAACTAAGCAACCAGTTACTATTTTTTGTGACAATAATAGCATCACCAGTCTTTCAAAGAATCCGATGATGCACTCAAGAACCAAACATATTCCATTCAAATACCACTTTCTCCGTGAACAAGTTGTTGAACATAATATCAGGTTGGAATACATCAATACAAAAGAGAAAATTTCGGATATCTTTACAAAACCCCTTCCACGAGAAGCATTTGAGTATCTTTGCCAAAAGATGGGGGTCATTGCTCTTGCATCAAATTAAATCAAGCAGCATGTTTAGGGGGAGCAACATAACAGGGGAGTACTTGGGCACCCCATTTTCCATTGATGTCAAAGGGGGAGATAATTCTATAATATTTCCATCAATGACAAAGGGGGAGATTGTTGGTTAATAATTGTCATTGATGGAATATAAGCTCTCTTGATGAGCTCTCTTAATGGAAGATTGATATATGTTGCACTATGACATATGGTGACATGAAAGACACACCATGATGAAGAAGCTCTAATGATCTCTTACTGTCCCAATCACATTCTGCACTAAAGTTTTATGAACAATCACAAGGAAAAATAAATTTAGACACCTTAGAGCCATCCTTTCACAATGAATCCTAGACCATATTAAAGATGATTTTTCCCTCTTTCCAACAAGCTCTTACTTGCCCCGATGCTCCCATTAGTTTGTGAGAAACTGAATTTTTAAGATAAAAAAATATATATTTATAGTCAAGACGATGTATGCAATAATATAATGTCGACCCTTCTTCCAATGGATGTGTCTCTTCATACGGACAAAATACTATATATATAAATCTGCGTTTATCCATTTCAGGGTTAGCAATTCAATAAAAAATATCCGAGAAGCACATAACTATGAGGAGAGTTCACATCTTGTGAACTAAGGCCGAGGAGGACTTAAAAATCACATTTTTTTGGGTTATTCTTCCTCAAGCTTAGACAACAAATTACCTTTGTTTAGCACACCTATTGAACTTGGGTTAAATATCCTGGAAACTTAGAATTGGTTAGCATCTCTGTTGTAATAACCTCGAAACCTTACATAGTTACCCTTTATGAGGTTTGGATTTGTAACAGGTGTATAAATAGTATTCCTATGGAGGAACAGTGGAAATTCACCTACTCGGTGCCTTACCCTCAGTACCTCAGACATGTAAGAAGTTTGAATTATGGACATTCAGCTCGAATATACTTGTGGTAGCTCCAACACAACTGTGGAGAAACTGTAGCTTAGATAGAATTGTGGAATTACACCTTGGTTCTCTAGAGGACTCATAAATTTTGGACCTAAGGAAAGTTATTTATGGAGGCTCAGAATTGCAAGCTATTGAACCTGTGATACTTCGGATCTGAACTTATAGAAGGCTTGAACTTACCCTTGAAGGCTGAGACTTAGAACTGCAAGCTAGTGAACATGTGATACTTCGGATCTGAACTTGTAGAAGGCTCAGACTTACTCTTGAAGGCTTAGAATTATGTGAGGACTATTGAAGTCACATGATGGACAAAGTATAGTGAAGAAATAACAACGAATAATCTTGTTGATGATAGTCAAGTAAGTACATCACACAGTTTCTATTAAAAAAGAAGACCAAGGGATTGGTGTCCTTGGGGTAGGTGCCCCTAAACACAAGGTTGGTGCCTTGAGAAGATAGGGTCGAAGCCCTAAAGGTCGGAGCCTCATCAAAGTCCAAGTTGGTGCTTGGAAAACAGGTTGGTGCCTGTTTCATTAAAAGGGTTGGTGCCCTTCTCTCATCTGTTGTATACTATTATTAAAATGAGATTGAAGTTCTATTTAATTCTTAATATTATTATTATATATATCTCTTTGTCTTTAATTGTGAAGAATCTAACTGGAAATAATTAACAATTGAAAAGAAATACCGATTCACCCCCTTATCAGTATTTCCAACAACCCTAAGGTTGAAGATTCATTACAACTAAATAGCTGCAAAGATGTGGCTAATTTGATATAGCAAAGAATGAAGCCTCCTCCAATAGACTCTCCAAATGAAAGGCTGCTCCCTTCACTGGAAAACCTTCTCCCCAAATGGTGTACTAAAACCACCCCTGCAACTCCTCCTTAAAATAATGCAGTCCAAGACTGAAACTGCACCGTAGGGGAAAATTATAGCGTGGCCTACTTCCAAATGCTGCAATAAGGCTCAAGGGCCTTCCTAACTAGCCTCCCAATGGAAGGAAACCTTCCTCCATTGAAATCTAGCTCAAAAATCACCCAAATGAATTGTCCACTGTTGCACCTTGAAACACAGCACAACCCTTTGTAGAAAATGCATTGTAGTAGAAAGATGGAGCTTGGCCTGATGCCAGAATGTGGAAATATAGTGCATATACTTCTCTTGATTAGGCACTTGATGCCCCCCGAGGATTATGGTGGGATTTCCTCTCGAAAACACCCTATGATAAACAACACTGCCATCCTAGCTAAACAGCTGAATAGAGTAAACAATCATACAAACCATATCAAAATGATAATCAATAACATGCCCACAATGGCTGCCATCTCCTTCCTTATATTCTTGGCGAGCTTCCTCACATTGGGCCCCACTCATTAAATCCACTACTTCCATGCATGGAGTCTCCCTCCAAAACTGCATTGTCCCTTAATGAATGCCACTCCTTCCATACCAGCGCTATTTGATTTGGTCAAATATGACCCAGTCTACATGCTCCATGCCCTTTTCACACATAAGGGTCTTCAATCCATCTTTTAGATGACCTCCGTTCACACTAGGAGTGCCTTTATTCCTACTAAGGAGATTTATGGGTCTCCATACCTTCTTATTCTTCTAACTATGAAGAAAAATAAAAAATTAATATTCCAATTATCTATATGCTAATTTAGGAATATTACAATCTTCCCCTCCCAAATTTTTATTTTCCCCAAGCAACTGCAAGGATAGAGTTGAAGAGCCTCCTCTATTCCTCTTGTAGAATCCTCATATGATAAGTTCCTCCAATGAACAAGATTCCCTCTAATAAATATGTCCCCAAGTTGCTCCTCCCAAGTGTATAAGTAATCCTTTGGTGATAAATCGAAATGGCTCTCATCATTAAAAGGTGGAATATCCATGGAGGAAAATATATGTGGTCTAGAGCCCTTCTTGAGGAAAGGAATCAGAAAATTAGTGGGAACCCTCATTCCCATGTGAAGCTCCAAACCCCAAGCTATCATCCACACAAAGTGGGTCACCCTCCAAAATGGTAACTCATGGAAAAATTCTTCCACCTTTTGTTCCTACAATGTAGGTGGGTTGCATAAATGAACATGATAGTCCAAATGGCCTACCCCATGGTGTCTCTCTCTCCACTTATGAAAAGTGTAGAGCTGCTGCTGATATTGGGTTGCAATAGTGTTGCCCTCAAAGGACAAAAGGACAATTGGATCTCCAAGGACCCCTTCTCTAGTCTCATGAACCTTTCTTGCCCAAACCTTCCCATAAGAAGTGAATATCACATCATCACAATATGGCATACAAATTAGAAAGATACTGAGTATTTTATGTAATGATGGATGGTACCAATGGTTTCTCCAGTGGATACAGCGCAATTTTTCTAGCTGCTGATTCAGAACATCATGTGGCAAGTTGTCTTCCAACCAATTGCTAGCTAGGCATGTTTTCTCATCTACCAGGAAGTAGTAAATGCCATTATATACCAGCTGAGAATAACACAACACTTGTGCAATGCCATCCAAAAAATGGCTTCCTCCATCATTGATATTGGTCTTAGAAAGACCATGAATCCAAAATAGAAATTTTCCCTCTTGTGGAGCAATGCACTGCACATATATGGCAAGAGAATGAAAATATTTTATTAGCTGCACAATAAACACAAAAATTCCATTCTTACCATGCCTTGTGAGTAGGTTGAAAATGATGTCCATGTATGAGCCCTCCCATGAGAATCTCCTCATAGTGGTCTGAAATGTGAAGTGATACATACTCCCATTGAAACACTTCATCAATAGATACATACTCCCAAGTGACAACGTTGTTGGCCTTTGTGATAAGGCCCTTGTCACCCCATGACTCCATTCTTTGACATGCCACATGCCAAAGACATCCACCATAATTCTGCTATATGTGGGAGATTCCTTCCTATGTGGAAGTACCTCCTGATTTTCCAAAACTAAGGAGTAGCCCATTTGCACCATGATTGTGCCACCATCCACTCTTGTAACACCATGCAAAGTATGGGGAAAAATAAGCCCATAATCTCCCAAGAGTAACCAAAGCAACAATAGCTCTTGCTCCCTCCTTACACCTCCATCATACAAACCATGGAGTGAAAACATGATGATTGACATGAAAAATGCCACATCACCACAATGCACCCAAAATCCCCACTTCCCTATGATGCAAGTGTCATGCTAGGTCCCAAATAGTAACACACCCTTTAAGATATGATATGTTAAATGATGGCCAAACTCTTTCAAGAGTAGCCAATGCGGCCTTGCCTCCTGCTTCCCTGTGTCATAGATTTTCAAGTGGCTTTCTAGCCTCTTGCTCATCAGCATCACCCATCCAACCAATGGTGAGTGTCTACTATCATGCTCCCAAGGGGTATTCCTCCAATGGAGAATACCATTCTCCCAAATCTGATTACTATCCTTGCATTTCATGGGATGTTGAAATGCAATCTCATGGAGATCTCCATATGAAGACCACTCATCAATGACCATGTTGAATCTATAAGGATCCAAGTATATTGAAGGAAAAATCTTCTCATTGAGTTGTGAAGTGCTCATTAATAAATATCCATCATAATAAATGGAGATAAGGTGCCTCTCATCAACCATCTTCCTATCCCTTGATACACATGTAGAATGGTCATTGGAATGATCCAAATCATCACTGCTACTCAATGAAAATGCTAATGATATCCATTATGGTGCATTTGTTGTCTCATGATCACGCTCAATGCTAAACATATAGTTTTTTATTGGATTTTTTAGGAAAATACTCATCCCATCCTCCAAAAATATACACTCCAACCCCAAGAGTTGTGTGCAGCTCAAAAATGACATACTATGATGAATTTATATCTCCTCCTTGATCCTGTCAAGAGTCCTATGCACAACAATAATCTGTTGCCCCAAATCAGCAGTGTATTTCGACCCTAGGTCATGCAATGGCATGTCCCCACGACCTTCCATAATATGTTCTGAAATAAAAGAAGGTGGAAACATTAACATACCTTGGTTTTTCTTGGGAACACCTTGTACTGCTACAAGGGTTCCTCCCACCAGTGTGATGACTTCCCTAACTACTGGTGATGATGATTTCTCCGCTATGGCTGCACCAACACTGGTATAAGTTTCCTCCTCCTCATGCATCTCCTGAATAATGCATGGGAATCTAAAGGTAAAGAGATCAAGACCACTTTGAAAAGGTGCAAGTGTTCCTTCTCCTGATGCAAGTGCTATTGCAGCAAGTGGTGGTGGAAGTTTCTTCTCCTATGATTTCTTCTTGTCAAACTTCTTGATCAGTCTTTGAATAAAATCTGCATATGCAATCACTCTTGCATGCATCAAATGGCTAAATGACAAAATGTTTGCTTCACCCTCAAGGTGCAACGCTACAATCTCAACATCTTCTCTTTCTACTACTGAATGTATTAGGAAGAATGCTCCAACTCCATTCCCTAAGCCCTTGTTGTGCGTGTGGATAACCCATCAAGTGTAGACAATAGAAATCTGTTGTGCTTTCTTATTCTATTGCTGCAAGGTCTTCTTTCTTCTTTGAGCTAAATGAACTATGGGAGAGTTAGATTCTCCTTGAAAGATCTGGATTGAGATTTGTATTCTACAAGATATTCACTTAGAATCTCATGATCTAAGTTTTCTCCATCTCCGTGCCTTTTATCTTCTTCAAAAGAAAAGGGCATAATATATTTCTTTGGAGCTCTATGCAATACCAGTTCTTTCTATTGCTGATAGGAAGTTCTTGGAACTTCCTCATCTTGAAACCTTATTGTGGTTTCACTACTATTCTCCATTATTTTTTGCTTGAATTCCTTGGTGAGGTGTAATTTTCCCAATTAGGAACAACTACACAAATGGGAATATCTAAAGATATTACCAATGTGGAGATCAACAATACATAAACATGAGCTGGAAAATAACAGTGAATGCATTAAAACCAAAATGCCGGAAGATCCACATAACCATTACATTATATTATAGTAGCAAAAAATGTATACAAAATATTGAGGAAATTATCTCTCAAGCTAGGCAATGCAGCCTCAATGAAACATATACGTGGAAAATGGAGAAATACTGCTATACAAGAGAAGCCTGGGCTATGACTACGCAATCCTTGAAGGAGAACTATTGAAAAATGTCAATAACATGTATGTATGACAATATATAGCTCAAATAAGAAGGGGTAGAAAGATCTCAACCCTTGGAAACATACAATACACAATCCTTGAAAGGATTAGCTGAAATAAGAACAAAATGGCAAATCTGCAGAAATGCCGGAGTTGCTGGGTAGCTACAGCAACTCAAAACTGGAAATGTATGTAGATAGCTGATGATGCTGCAATATATGGATTAATCTCATCCAAAGGATCTCTATATTGAAAGGCTGATCCTCTCACCTAAGATCTCACCCTCCAAACATGTGGAGCAAGTCCCCACTGCAAATACACTTAGAAATAACACAGTCTAGAGAAGGGAATGTGCTGTTGGTGAAGAGAAATTCTTGGCCTGATGCCAATGATCTACAATATGCTCTTGGATCTCCCTCACTAACCTCCCAGAGGAATAAAATCTCCCTCCTCTAATAGATGAGTGAAGGAAATGGTATATGGTGTCCTCCATTGCAACACCCCAGTAACACTGCGTTATACTTGAGCAGAAATAATGTAGTATCTGAAAGGAGAAGCTTTTTCCTTGAGCCAAGGGATGTGGAGAATGAAGAAAAATCCTGCACAAGGCCTCTTAAGAAGGAGGAGGAATCCCAAACAGGAATTCCCTAGCAATTCTTGCTAAACAACAAAAGAATGCACAATGTCTGAATAGACATGAAATGAATAATACAAGCATGAGAAACAATGGTTGCCTTGCCCTCCTTTTAAACAAGTGAAGGCTCTCTCTCCATGGGCCCCATCCATTAGGGTTTCCTCCACCAAATATCCTCTTCCTCATTCACACTGCGCTGTCTTCAAAAGTAAGCCACTCCTCCTATGGCAACACTGTTGACTTGGTCAAACCTGACCTTGTCTTCATGCATTTGCCCCTTTTCACACTTGAGGGTGCAAAATCAAGTTCTTATGTCTATCCCTTTCCACATGTGAGGGATTTTATTCATTTTTTCAATAAAAATGGGCCTCCTTACCCATTTATTTGGCTGCTAGGTGATTAGAGAAAAATTTTAATATTCCATTTAGCCATGTGCTAAAATGGGAACATTACATGAGGTCCCTCGTAGATCTGAAAAGAGATGAGATAAAACTCATTCCTTCCATCATTCTAATATATTTCTCCTTATTCTTATTCTCCTGATAGCATAATGGTTGAGATCCACAGGCTAAGCCAAGATTATGCTCTGATACCAATGTAATATTCCCAAATGGGAAAAGCAACAATACAAGAAATAAACATGGAAATAGCAGTGAAGGTCAATGCATAAATATGAGAGACCAATATGGAACCTTTTTATTCATCATAATAGCATAAAATAAGTGTAATATAATGGGGTACAAATCATACACATGAGCTAACAAGCCTCCAATAAGTAAATCCCCCTCAAGAATGAGGTACTACTATTATACCAAAATTCTAGAAGACTGCTATAGCGCAGTCATAAGAGCACTGCTAAAACACATGTACATAAAATAATACAATGGGCTGATATATGCCTCAAGAGATACATAAAATGAATATCTAGGCTCTATAACAACCTCCCAAAAATAACCCAAGAGGGTTTTCAGAAAATACACCAATATACAAGAAATGATCCAAAGCCCTAGGGCTGAAGATTCACTGCAAATAAACAACTGGAAATATGTGGCTGATATGATATAGCAAGGAACAAAGCCTCCTCCAATAGGCTCTCCAAATGAAAGGCTATTCCCTTCACTGGAAAACCTTCTTTCCAAATGGTGTATTGAAACCATCCCTGCAACTCCTCCCTAAAATAACACAGTCCAAGACTGAAACTGCACTGTAGGGGAAAATTATAGTGTGGCCTGGTGCCAAATGTTGTAATAAGGCTCAAGGGCCTTCCTTAATAGCCTCCTAATGGAAGGAAACATTCCTCCATTGAAATCTAGCTCAGAAATCACCCAAATGAATTCTCCGTTGTTGCACCCTGCAACATAGCACAACTCCAAGAAACTATGCTGTAGTAGAAAGATGGAGCTTGGTCTGATGCCAGAATGTGGAAATATAGTTCATATTATTCTCCTGAGTAGGCACTTGAAGTCCCCCAAGGATGAAGGTGTGATTCTCACTCGGGAACACCTTGTGCTAAACAGCACTGCAGCCTTAGCTAAACAACTGAAGAGAGCAAACAACCATACAGACCATATCAAAATAATAATCAACAACATGCCCACAACTGCTTCCATCCCCTTCCTTATATTCTTGGTGAGTTTCCTCACCTTGGGCCCCCCTCATTAAAGTCACTACTTCCATGCATGGTGTGTCCCTCCAAAACTGAGCTGTCCCTCAATGAATGCCACTCCTGCCATACCAACGTTGTTTGATTTGGTCAAATTTGACCCACTCTGCATGCTCCATGCCCTTTTCACACATAAGGGTCTTCAATCCAGATTTTATATGGCCTCCTTTCACATTAGGAGTGTCTTTATTCCTAATAAGGATATTTATGGGTCTCCATACCCTCTTATTCTTCTAACTAAGAAGAAATATAAAAATTAATATTCTAATTAGCTATATGATAATTTAGGAATATTACAATCTTTTAGATATTCATTGAAATACAACCCTGATATTTTTTTGCGCTTATTATTGTTGTTTATCAACTATTTATTTATTTATTTTTAGTGATATTTGGTTTTAAAAGCCGAGTTTCGAGTTTTTGAGTGCTTGGCGCTCTTGGTTGGTATTTTCTTTTAGATCTTTTTGATTGATTTTCTTGGATTATTTTTTGGGTTTGTATTGCTATAAAATTTTTGAATTTCAAAGAGTGATTTTCGAGAGTGTGTAAGGTCGATTAATTTCATTTGGAAAAGAAAATGATGCTCTTCCCTTCTCTAGTTAGGATTCATTGAATGGAAAGAGAATTTGAAATTTTCATTTAGTGTTCATTAGGGTTTGGGTCTTGAGTCTATTCGCATAATCTTAGTTTCACAACTCTACCTTATTAAGTAAAAAACAACACTTGAAATTAATGCTTAATAAAATTTGTTTGAGAGTTTTTCCTTTTCACTGGTATCACACCTAGAGTAGCTTAGGCTAGGGTCTTTGAATAAGGAGGGAAAATCCACTTATTGTTGCAAGTTTCCTTGGAAGCCTTTCTAATGAGAGGTCACATTGAGGCTAGTGGAGTGACATGACCCACTTCCTTGGTCTTAGTGGAATGGTTTACACGTATTACATATTATTTATTATCATATTTAGATATAGGACTTGAGGACCACCTGGGAGGAGTACAACTCGATTAGAGGAGTCTCATAGGGGGTTTTTGGCTTTATTTTCCTTACACTTAAGTGTGAATATGACTTAATACTATTCCTCCTCGGTGCACGTTGTAGGTGGTGGCCTTAGTGGCCTTTCCTAGGAAGCTTATATAAGTGATGGTGAGGGGGTCATCCTTATTATACATGAGGCAAATGTTTGTCATACTCAGTCAATTTTTCAGAGGAGTGTTCCACTTCTTGTGAGGGTAATTTTTCCATATCTAAAAGATATTCACGTAGGTTTTCAGCGTAACTGTCCAAACTGTATATTCACTATTGACCTGTGCCCTCATTAACTAGGATTTGGAAGTGGAAAGATCCCTTCTCTATCTGTCTATTTTGTGTGTGCTTATCTCATAGGTATATTTTAAAGAGTGTTGTTTGGTCTGAGTAATAGTTTTTCCTTTGGGGACCTTAATTATCTTAAGTTTGGAATAAAAAATATGTTCACCATATCTCAATGAAATAAATGAAATTGTCATAGAATGTTAGGCATTTACCCCTAAGAGGAAGGTCCACCACCTTGTATTCGTAGGTTAACTCTAGGAAAAAAAAACTTAGAGAATAGATAGGTTAGGGAGGATAGTCTTGGTCCTAGGATGGAGTATCTTGTTATTTTTGAGGAGGTTGACACTAGTCCTCACTTACCACATGTCAACTCACCTTTGTCCAACCATCCTGACTCAAATTTTAGTACAATTGAGAGATTTTCCTTGTGATAATTTTTCCTTATATTATTATAACATGTATGGTGAAATAATTAATTATTATATGGGAGAGACGAGTCCCTCTTTACCTTCTACATTGGTAGTATATATTTCCATGTTATATTTTCCACCACTGAGTCTGGCGATGTCCATAGCTCCTTCTACACCTCTCACTTCTTCTTGGGGTATTCCACTTGTTATGTTTGTGACCCCAACAAGTTTTCCTCCTTTTTGTGTGTTTATGACTCCCTCTAACTTCATGTTTGGAGTGGGGGAAAAACCTGGTCAATCTATGAGATCTAGGACACTCATTCCTAATACATCTCAACCTAGGATTCCTATGATTAACACAAGCATCTTTAATTTGGAAACATGCTGGGGGGGTGGGGGGGGGGGGGGGGTGGGCATTGTTTGTTTCTTCTATCGAGAATTGGGGGAGCTTTTTTTTTGGAAATAATTATCAAAATTGGTGTTATGGAGGCTAAATCCCTCTCACGGAAAAGAGCGATCCCCTAGATTCCAAAGAAATCTAGTAACCAACCAAACAAATCACTACTACCTTTCCTTAATTCAGGACTAAAGTATGAAGTATGAAATATTCAAGAGACTCTTACCATTCTATGAAATTCCTGTGGAAGTCCTTCTAATACTTTCAAAAGCCTTTCCTCATTTCCTAAAAGTAATATTTGCATACACAAGAAAAACAAGGCTTAAAATCATAGCGTAGAAAAAGATGAAATACAAAAAAAATGAAAATATCAACATAGCATATATCATAGGATTAAAACCATATTCAGATATAAATTATGCAAAAGATCAAGGAACTTTGCAAAGAGAATTAAGACAAGTGCAATTAGGAAAGAAACAAGTTATTTTATTAATATTAGAACATGAAGAAGCAATACAACCTTGCCTTGATGATGTAAGCCTCCTCCCAATAGTCTCTAATCCTCCCCTTAGGTGACAAGCTTTACAACCCTATTCCAACAAAATGAGTTTACATTCAGAAGTCTTCCTTAGTCCTCTACTCTCTATTGAATATATAGGCCAAGAGGAGGAGCTTTGATATTCTCTTCTCAAGGTATGAGATCGTCAAAAGGAGGGATTAGGGTTCCACAAAAGGAAAATTTTTTCTCCATGAAAAGAGGGATGAGGCCTAAGTATGTAGAGGCTCGAGGATATCAGTTGGTAAATATTCCTCCAAGTGGGCTTCTGAAAATATTTTTATTTTTATTTTTTAATCTCTTTAAGTCATTTGCGTAGTTTTTAGTGGAGAACAGAGCGCATATTTGTGGAGGCCACAATGGTCAAAATTGCGGTTGCACAGATAATGGCTATGAAACCGTGTGTTTCTAAAATTAGGTTTCTTGAGCAATGTAATCCAAGATTGTTGTTGTATTTAGGATTTTTTTGCTTCCAACATTGCAAGGGAATGCTTGGAACACTTCTTTAGATAGTGATAGATACAAAATGATGATCATTTTCCTAATGGTGAAAAAATGATGTGTAACTGAAATATTCCCAAATGGGGAAATCAACAATACATGCACAGAAAACACATTTTTCAGAAATATGTGCTATAAAAGTCTATAACATCCCATGGATCCATTAGGTTATACATTATAAGACCCAAATCCAAAAGGAGATCAAAACAACTCATGATAGATGAGTTAAACAAGTCTCCCACACCCAGAATACCCCAAAAACAATGCAACCCCAAAACTACTACAATATAGAAATAATGCAATAGGTGAAAGTGTAGTATAATGAGGGTTATACTAAAAAATTATTGATATAAATGAATCTTCTGTTATATTAATCAATAATGCTAAAAAATCGAGATCTAGTCTCTTTTATACAAATCCAAGAGAACTTGAGAAGGGTTTTTGGAAATTCACCCAAATACAAATGGTGATCTACAGGCCTAGGACTGAAGATTCACTGCAAAATGAAGCTCATGAAGATATGAGGCTGAAATAATATATATCTTATGTATATCTACTCAAAGGTCTCCTCCAATGAAATGTTGAACCCTTCAATCATAGGAAAACACTCTAAAAGAGCCACAAGATCCCTCACTGAAGCTGCCCTCCAAAATAACACAATTCCCAGTTGAAACTATGCTGTAAATGATGGGAATAAGTTGGCCTAATGCCAAAGATCTCCTAAGAGAAGGAATCCTCCCTCCTATGAAAATCTAGCTCAGAAAGTGGGTTTCTCAACCCTCCACTGCAACATTGTAATGTTCCAAAATTTATGGAACATTAATTTTTGTTAAAGAGATTAATAAAATGGGTAGGGGACCCATTATTTGATTAATTAGAGAATAAAAATCCTCTAAGTATGAAAGAGGATCATATTAGAGTTGGATTTCACACCTCCATGTGTGAAAGGAGGCTTTTTCAAACATGCTTGGCCAAGGTTGACCAAGTCAAATTGCGTTGGCATGAGTTGGAAAGCATTATGCGGGACAATGTAGGAGGGAAGTTTCTAGAGAGAAGGAAACCCTAATTCAAAATATGGTCCATGGAGGGAAGACTTATTGTATAAAAGAGGTGCAAGGTAGCCATTGTGGACATCTTTGATCATTTTTACATCCAAGTCTTGGAGACTTGTTGCTGCCTCTTGCTGTTCAGCAGAGCTGCAGTGCCTTCGAGCACGAAGGAATATTGTTGAGGATTTCCTCTCATTCTTGAGTAGCTCATGAAGGATTGCAATCATCCTCCATATTCTGGCATTCAGGCCATTAGCTTCAGCCATCTACATCAGCACAGTTTCTGCAGTAGATGTTGTGCAGTGTTGCTGGGTGTTGCTGGGGAGGTTTCCATACACAAGTCGGAGCTTGTTTTTCAGTGGAGAGATGTTCTATTCATTGGGAGATCCGAAAATGTGGTTCTTGAGCATATTCCACCATCTTTGGCATCAGGCCAATCACTTTCCATCAGAGGCAGTGCAGTCCCTCTCTTAGACAACATTTTCATGGGTGGATATTTGTTGTGAGGGATTAGCGGATTTTGGAGGGGAAGTCTTGGGTGAAAGGATCAGCCTTTCACTGCAGATTTTCATTGGAGAAGGGATCTTCATCTAAAATAGCTATTTCAACCTTCTCCATCCATTTCCAGCTCTTGAGTTGCTGCTGCCCAGCAACTTCGGCATTTCTGCAAAATTCCATTTTTGTATAGTTTTCATCCAATCCTTTTAGAGGATTGATTTATTTTATTTTCAGGGGTTGAGATCATGCTCCCCATTATTTATTTGAGCCTACATTGCTATATCATTGTATTTTCATTATTTATGTAGTAGTTCCTCTTTATAACTGCGCAGTCATGGCCTAGGGCTTTATTTATTCAGTAGTGTTCTTCATATTTGTATGTACATATTTCTTGAGGCTTATTGTGCCTTTCTTGAGTGATCATTCCCTCAAGAAGATGTATATTTTATGATGCTATGTCTTAATATGATGGCCATTGTATTCTCTAGCATTTTATATATTCATGGATTCACTGCTATTTCCATTTGGTGCATTTTCTTATTGCTGTAGCTGCAATGTTAGGGTTATCTTAAGAGATTCCCAATCTTGTTGTATATCCCTATTTGGGGATATTGTCCTTTGACAATCACTCTATAGACAGAGTCTGCTAGTGGGCCAAGTAGCCTCTGGAGCTCATCATTTTTTCAAAGGTGACAAATCCAGTAAATGCCCCTGCAGTCTATCTCTCGAATAGATTTTCTTTGTCGATTGACATTGTTTCTGAAAAAGGAGCATTACAGTGGTATCAGAGCATCAAACTGGCACAACCTGTGAGTTCGATTTCAGAGGAGAATGATGAAGAATATGAGACTGATCTTATCTATTTTTGGAATAAATAAGAGCCTCCCTGAGTAGGAGGAGAAGAAAAGAGGAGACGAGGAAGATCCATGCTCTTCATATTCTCTTGAAGATCAGCATGGTAGATGCTTCGATTTCCAAATCTTAAGCAAATATCTAGGTGATTATAAACCCTATTATGCAGCATTCAGGGGAGATAAAATGTTCCCACAGTATATTCAGAAGATGGAGGAGAGAAGGCCCTGTGGAAAAGAAGAAATCAGTGGCAATGGTTTTCCATTGTCTACATTTTATGGGGTCACTTCAGCTAGAGCTTGGGAGAAGAAGCTGGAGGCATTTTTTTTTTTGCTGCATCCAGTGGCAGAAAAATAAGCAGTGGAGATGGAAGCACTGTACATGGAGGAAGAAACCTCTATTTGGTGGTTCAAACCCTTAGTCCATTCAAGGGTGAGTTATTTTGCAGTCCTTGCTCAAAGTTTGATCCAAACCTTTGAAGAGAAGCTCACACCACGATGGGAGGAGGATTGCACCAACGCTGCTACATCTTTAGAGGAGTAGCCTTCTACATCTATGGATGAGGTAGCCATTGCATTAGAAGAATAAGCCATTGCAACCACACAAGAAGGTCCCAAGATCCACCAAGGTATGAGTAAAGTTCCACTTTCTATTTCAGCAAGTAATCTTAAGAGTGGTGGAATTTCATATGGAGAGGTCCAAGGATCAAATCACATGGCCACTTTAGGGCCTCATGATTGCACTGACTGTGCAAAGGGGTTCAAGGAAGAGATGAACCCTCATCCTCATGCACTATTGATGAGTCTCATTCAGCCCTTAAGGTTGGGATGTGAACCATTGGAGGATGAAACAAACCATGACACCTCCATGTAAAATCATGAAACAATTTGTAAACCAGAGGAAGAGACATCTGCTACATCATTGGAGGAATCAACAATGCTATTGAACATGGGTGGAAAGGATACATCACCTCCATCACATTTGGATCTTCATAGGTCCAACATATTCATGGGAGAGAGGCATTTCTTAAGGGGTCTCCAAGGAGCTACATTTCAAACTCTCATGAAATGCAAAGAGCTAGAATTGATGGTAGCCCTCATGGGAGGAGTACCAAAAGTATGGGAGAGCAGAAAAATACTTTGTTGCTTTGATTGAGAGAGCAAGGGTAGAATTGTTGTCATACTTTGCATGATGTTGTAGAAGGAGGAGATGGCATTATCTCCTTGGTCTTTGATGATAGAGAGGTAATTCCACCTTGGGAAGGGCTTCTTAGGTATTGCATCATTATGAAAGATATCTTTGACAAGGAAAATGTCAGAGAATGGAGATGGATATTGATGAGAGCCTATGTGTATAGGCCAACAACGTTCTCTCTTTGGAACAGTAACCGATGGATGAAGTGTGCTCAACGGAAGTGTGGTGGATCCATAACCCACAAGTCCCAGGAAAATTTCATATTTGTTGCACTTGATAGACAAAGAGGAGGTGAGATGGATGAGGTAGTGGAAGAAGTCATCTACGATACATTCTTCTTGACTTGGATTTCCAAGAATGAGAAGAAGGGTCTTCTTGCTGCAACTAGTTCATTCCTCTTCATGGGAGCATGCCAAACAACTATGGAGGGTTCATTCATGGATCCATACATCATTTTACTCCCAACATATGGTAAGAATTCTTTTTTTAAATTGGCTGATCTATATACTCTTACCATTATTTTGCAGTGCATGGCTCTACAAGAGGGAAAGCTTTTCAGATTGCTACACAGATCAAAATTGGGCCAATTTGTATGATGGAGACAACCATATTTTATATGGCCTTGGGCAAGCATTACATTCCATCTATGTTCAGCATTTATGTTCAGCCACTTACCATGCATTATCATAACATACATTATTATTCATGAGCTGAAAACAACTTGCCATATCATTTCTCAAAGCAACAGTTTGGGAAACCACGCTGTGCCTATTTGGGAAAACTGTTGGTGCACTCTTGCTACACATGAAACCATCAGAATTTTCCTAATTTTATTTCTTATCATGACTTCCTTGCTGATATGGATCATATTTGAACAAGAATCATGATTATGAGAAAGGCACATGAGTTGGATGTGCCCTTGAGTAAGAAAAACTCTCACATTTTTTGCAGTGCATGTTCTAAAGGGAACATGAGAGGAGGCATGGCTACAGCTACACATTTTCTTATTTTTGGGGAAATCCATGGGCTTGGTAATGTTATCCATCCATTGTATGTATATGGGTAGGTGTTTGACCTTATGTTGCTAATTCATTCATTTATTTTACTGTTTAGTAGTAGAGGTGATATTCTTGTACAATACTTACCATGTTATTTTCTGCAGCTGCAGTGCATGAGGTTGCATTATAACCCTATGAGGCATTTTTTGCACTTTCTTCACATGGTATAACCTACATCAAAAATTTCATGGGGGAATTATATGGTGATCTTTTCCTATTCATCATAGATGACATGTCTTGGGCCCGCTGATTTTTCATTAATGGAGGGGATATTCTTGGGGGAATTACTCTTCATTTTGTCATTTGAGGGCAATACATTTGTAGCCCAGGATCAGCATACACTCCAAAATTGTCATAAGTGTGGGAGAGGACAGCATGGGGCAAGTTATAGTGCTTTCCATGATCATATTTCAGCCCACCTTCATTTCCGGAGCTGAAGGTGGAGGGAGATTTTTCATGAGTTGTCTTGTTGGGAGGCAACTTACTTTTATGACTGATGGATTGGGGATGAAAGATTCATATGGGAGATGAAAATTCCCATTATATATCAGATTTCATGCTTCAAGGAGGCCCTTGGACAAATCTTATTTCCTTCATGGATATTTGTTCCTACTTGATAGCTATTTGGGCATGTTCACCCCAAGGCTAGATTGCATTTGTTGGAGGGATAGTTTGGAGACTTGATTGCTGATACGACATCCTTTTACTTGAGGAGATCATCACATAAGGATGCTAGAGGAGGAAGGGAAGAAAGAAACTCAGTTCATCCTTGCAATTGCTTGAGGGCAAGCAATATTTTGAGAGCGGAGGACTGTAATGTTCCAAAATTTATGGAACATTAATTTTTGTTAAAGAGATTAATAAAATGGGTAGGGGACCCATTATTTGCTTAGTTAGAGAATAAAAATCCTCTAGGTATGAAAGAGGATCATATTAGAGCTGGATTTCACACCTCCATGTGTGAAAGGAGGTTTTTGCAAACATGCTTCGCCAAGGCTGACCAAGTCAAACTGCGTTGGCATGAGTTGGAAAGCATTATGTGGGAGAATGTAGGAGGGAAGCTTCTAGAGAGAAGGAAACCATAATTCGAAATAGGTTCCATGGAGGGAAGGATAATTGTATAAAAGAGGAGCAAGGCGGCCATTGTGGACATCTTTGATCATTTTTACATCCAAGTCTTGGAGACTTGTTGCTGCCTCTTGCTGTTCAGCAGAGCTGCAGTGCCTTCGGGCACGAGGGAGTCCTGTTGAGGATTTCCTCTCCTTCTTGAGTATCTCATGAAGGATTTAAATCATCCTCCATATTTTGGCATTCATGCCATTAGCTTCATCCATCTACATCAGCACAGTTTCTGCAACAGATATTGTGCAGTGTTGCTGGGTGTTGCTGGGGAGGTTTCCATACACCATCCAGAGCTTGTTTTTCAGTGGAGAGATGTTATATTCATTGGGAGATCAGCAAAGGTGGTTCTTGAGCATATCCCACCATCTTTGGCATCAGGCCAATCACTTTCCATCAGAGGTAGCACAATCCCTCTCTTAGACAACATTTTCATGGGTGGATATTTGCTGTGAGGGATTAGCAGATTTTGGAGGGGAAGTATTGGGTGAAAGGATCAGCCTTTCACTTCAGATTTTCATTGGAGAAGGGCTCTTCATATAAAAGAGCTATTTCAACCTTCTCCATCCATTTCCAGCTCTTGACTTGCTGTTGCCCAGCAACTCCGGCATTTCTGCAAAATTCCATTTTTGTATAGTTTTCATCCAATCCTTTTAGAGGATTGATTTATTGTATTTTCAGGGGTTGATATCATGCTCCCCCTTATTTATTTGAGCCTACATTGCTATATCATTTTATTTTCATTATTTATGCAGCAGTTCCTCTTTATAACTGCGTAGTCATGGCCTAGGGCTTGATATATTCAGCAGTGTTCTTCATATTTGTATGTACATATTTCTTGAGGCTTATTGTGCCTTTCTTGAGTGATCATTCCCTCAAGAAGATGTATATTTTATGCTGCTATGTCTTAATATGATGGCCATTATATTCTCTGGCATTTTATGTATTCATGGATTCACTGCTATTTCCATTTGGTGCATTTGCTTATTGTTGTAGCTGCAATGTTGGGGTTATCTTAAGAGATTCCCAATCTTGTTGTATCTCCCTATTTGGGGATATTGTCTTTTGACAATCACTCTATAGACAGAGTCTGATAGTGGGCTAGGTAGCCTCTGGAGCTCATCCTTTGTTGAAAGGTGAAAAATCCAGTAAATGTCCCTGCAGTCTATCTCTGGAATAGATTTTCTTTGTCGATTGACAATGTTTCTGAAAAAGGAACATTACAAACACCCTGCAACACAACACAGTATTCTGTAGAAACTGCGCTATAGCTAAAGACTAAAGCTTGGCCAAAATTTCAGATATGTGGAATGATAGATCAAGACTCTCCCAAGATGCCTCTCAATGAAAGAGGTGGAATTCGTAAACAAGAATACCTTGTGCTAAACAACACCAACAATCTTAGCTAAACATCTGAAGAGAGAAAAAGTCTAAACAGACATATCAAAATAAAATTGGCTGCCATCCTCTTCCTTATAAACAATGTGAGCCTTCTTACCTTGGGTCCCACTCATTAGGGTTTCCACCATCACACAATCAATCTCCCTCCAAAACTACCTCGTCCCATCATTAATGCCACTCCTCCATAACAACGTTGTTTGATTTGGTCAAAGTTGACCTCTTCAACATGCTCCAGCCCTTTTCACACCCAAGGGTAATCAATCCAACTATTATATAGCTATCTAAACTAATCCACATTCATACTAGTTGTCTCTACTGATGGTTCACTCCCTCCATTCTATTTCTATTAACTTGGTCAAACTTGACCTTGTCTTCATGCATTAGCCCTTGTTCACACATGAGGGTGTTTTATCCAACTATGAATATGATCCCTTTTCACATTAAGAGGTATTTTATTTCTACTAAAAATATTTATGGGCCTCCTTACCCATTTATTCATCTAACTATAGGCTAAGAGAAAAATCAATATTCCCATCTAACTATACGTTAAGAGCAAAATCAATATTCCAATTAGCTGTATGCTAATTTAGGAATATTACAGTTTCCCCTCCCAAATTTTGCTTGTCCTCAAGAAATTGTAATGAGAGAACTGAAGAGCCTCCTCTCCTCCTCCTGTAGCATCCTCATGTGATAAATTCCTCCAAGGAACAAGATGTTGTCTCATCAATATATCTCCAAGTTGCCCCTCCCAAGTATGCAAGTTAGCTTTTGGTGACCATCCCAAATAGATATTATCATTTAGAATTAAAACACCCACGGAGGCAAGAATGTGCTATATAGAGGCCTACTTGAGGCATGAGGTCTGATATATGTTGGGATCTATCATCCCCATGTGAATCTCCTATCCCAAAGCTATCATCCATACAAAATGAGCCACACTCCAAAATGGTAACTCATGAAAAATCTCCTCCACCTTTGGCTCCTGCAATGTAGGTGGGCTGAATAAATGAACATGGTAGAAAAAATAGCCTACCCCACACTGTCTCTCTCTCCACTTATGATAAGTGTAGAGTAGCTACTGATTTTGGGCTGCAACAATGTTGCCCTCAAGAGGCAAGAAGAAGACTGGATCTTCAAAGATCCTCTCCATAGAATCATGAATCATGCTAGCTCAATCCATCCCATACAAAGTGAATGGTGCATCATCACCTTATGGTATCCAAATTAGAAAAATTCTGAAGTTTATGTGCAATTTTGGATAGTCCCAATGGTTTTTCCAGTGGATACAATACAGTCTTTCCAACTGCTATTTTAGCACATCATGTGGCAAGTTGTCCTCCAACAAGTTACTAGCTGTGCATGTTTTCTCATCTATTATGAGGTAGTAAATAGCATTATATATTAGCTGATCATAAGAATAATACCAAAATTTCGCAAAGTCATGTAGAGAAGGGTTATCTCCATCATAAATGTTGGTCCTAGAATGACCATGAAACCCAAAAGTAATCTTTCCCTTTTGTGGAGCAATGCACTATACATAGATGGTGAGATAATGAAAATACTCAATGAAATGATCAATAAGTACATAAATGCATTTATTACCATTTATTGTGAGTAGGCTGAAAGTGAGGTACATGAATGAGTGCTCCCATGAGAATCTCCTCATAAAAGTTTGTAAAGTGAAGGGATGCATACTCCCCTTGGAACACTCCATTACTAGAAACATACTCCCAAGTGACAGCGCTGTTGGCCTTAGTGATAAGACTCTTGTCACTCCATGATTCCTTTATTTGACATGCCATATGCCAAAGTCATCCACCATCATGTTGCTATGTGTGGAGATCTCCTTCCTATGTGGAAGTACCTCCTTATCCTCCAATTTTGAAGGGTAGCCTCTTTGCACTTTCATTTTTCCATCCCTTCCTTCTAAAATATCATGCCAAGTACGGGAAAAAATCTGCCCATACCCTCCCAAGAGTAGAAAAAGCAAGAATAAATCTTGTTTCTCCCTCACACCTCCATCATACAAATCATGAGGTGAATATATGATGATTGACATGAAGAATATCATATCAAGACAATGCACCCAAACTCCTTAATGCCATATGATGCAAGTGTCCTGCCAAGTTTCCTCCACCAACATACCCTTTGAAGAAGGATATGTCACATGATGGCCAATCTCTTTCAAGAGTAGCCAATGCAGCCATGCCTCCTGCAGCCCTGTGTCATATATATGCAAGTAGCTTACCAACCTCTTTCTTACCATCCACACCCATTCATCCAAATGTGGGTGTCTCCGACCATGCTCCATCTTGGTACTCCTCCAATGGAGAATACCACCTTCCCAAATCAGATTTATACTTTTGCATTTCATGGGATGTTGAAATGAAACCTCTTGGAGATCTCTCAGTGAAGACCCCACACCAATGACCATATTGAATCCATAAGGATTAGTGTATGCTGAAGGCAAAATCTCCTCATAGGGCTGTACAATGCTCATTCCAAAATATCCATCACAATGATGAAAGACAAGATGTCTCTCATTTATCATCTGCTAATCCAATGTCACATAAGTGTAATGGTCATCAGAATGATCTAATAATAACTAGGCCCCCAAATCATCACTGCTACTAAATGACAACGTTGTTGATCTCCCTAATGTTGTATTTGATGTCTCATGCTCAAGCTCAACGCTGAACATATAGTTCTACATTGGATTGTTTAGGACAAAGCTCATCCTATTCTCCAAAAATCCACACCCCAACCCCAAGCATTGTGTGCAACTCAATAATGACACACTAGGATGATTGTTTATCCCCTCCTTGAACAACTCAAGGCTGCACTACACAGTGAAAGTCTGCTGCTCCAAATCAGTAATATGTTTTGACCCTTGGTCATGCAATGGCATATTTCCACAGCCCTCCATAATATTTGTTGGAATAACAGAAAGTGGAAACTTATGCATACGTTGGTGAAGCTTGGGAACATCTTGTATGGCTACAAGGGTTTCTTCCTCCAACGTGTTGGCTCCCCCAACTGCTGATGATGATGGCTGCTCCTCCATAGTTGTATCAATGCTGGTACAAGTCTCCTCAAGTGGTGGTGAAGGCTTCTCCTCCTCTGATTTCTTCTTGTCAAATATTTTGATCACCCTTTGAGTAAAATCTACAAAAGCAGTCACTCTTGCATGACTCAATTGGCTAAGCCATGAAATGTTTGCTTTACCCTCAAGGTGCAGCACTGCAATCTCAACAACCTCTCTTTCTACCACTAGATGTAGTAGGAATAATGCATCTAGCTTCATTACCCAAGACCTTACTATACATGTGGATGACCCATCAAAAGTAGAAAATAGAAATCTATTTCCCTTCATTCTCCTATTGCTGCAAGGCCTTCTTTCTTCTTCAAGATGAATAAAATGTGGAAGAGTTAGAGTCTCCTTGAAAGCTCTAGGCTGAGACTTATATTTTGTAAGTTATCTGTTAACACTGGAAAATTGTACAACAGAAGGTGACATTAATCAATTTCAAGCCTAAGGATTTAGAGGGCAGGAACACATTATAGAATCAAGAAAGTATTTAAAATCTCTAAGGTTTTGAGAAAATCAGATTTGAACTAGTCTTAAATGCTAAAATGCACGCTTAATCCTTAGAGAAGAGCACCTTTTGCGCGCCTTTTTTCCTGATAAGTGCACATTCCTGGAAGTGAAAAAATGTCACTTTTTGGGACCACACCAAGCAAAGGACAATTACTCCTTATATGAAGCCACCTAAGGACAACCACCAGCGCCTCCTTAGACACTATGTGAGCACACAAAGGAATATTTGGAGCACACAATGGAATCATACCTCTCCCTTGGGTCACCATCCATCATGTACCAAGGGAGGGAAGGAGGATTTGAAACTCCCCTATATAAAGCCACCAAGAGATGAAGAAATGGTGATCACATTGTTATGCTGGCCAAAGTTGTCCAAGCAACACCAAAAGTGTGTGACCCAGAGCTGGAGCTGAAGAGGACTCGATCGTTGGCCACCCGAAAATCCTAGTCCACCACGGCAGAGAGAGAGGGAGACTGCATCAGAGGTAGAGCTTGGAAGGCAACATCCTTGCATCGGGACTTAGAGCTATTGCCTAGGTGCCCTTTGGCAAGTGGGTAAAATTTCTTCTCCATTTCAAATGTTTAATAAGAAGAGGCATTTGAGCCATCATTGGTATTATTATCATTTTGACTCTCTTTGATAGCTTTTGTATATTTATGTTTTAGTTTTAGTTTACTTTGAGCATACATTCGCATACTTTTTTCACTGAATTGTGTACTTTTGAGCTCCACCACTTTCTACATGTTACCAATAGTTTAAAGAGTAGACCCCACTCTTTAAACTGGTGCGATTTTGTACACCCATGTGACTAATCCACCACAACAAGATTGGCGACTCCATTGATGTGTTCCAAGTTTACGTGGTTGTGCCATATTTTTTAGGAGACCCTTTGTTTATGCTGGAGTGGAGCTAACAATCCTTTGACCTATATTATAGTCCCTAGATTCACTAGAGTGATAGATTGAAGAAGGAAGCTCCTAATATTATTTTCTTGTGGGATTTTTGCATGCAGTATTTCCTCACAGACGCGTAGGGTGGACGTTTAGCTCAGACCTGTGGGCAGGAAGGTGCACCTGTCAAGGTTTTTTGCGCGCAAATGGAAGAATCAAATTTTTATCCCTATATTCTGCATTTTTCTGCTTGTAGTGTGCTAGGAAACCACTAATGTATCTGCTAGAACTTGTGTTGATACCCCACAATTTCTGAGAACTCACTTTTTGCTGCTTTCTGTAGGCATAGAGTTAGTTTCTCTTTAAGTTGATTTTTTGCAAAATATTCACATAGTTTAAGTAGGGTGGAAATTAACAATTTCATCCAGAAAAATTTATGTTTTGAAAAAATTTGGTATTCAGACTTAGATTAAATAGTCCAAGTAAGTGGCGTAATGCCACACATGCATAAGCTAGTGTAGAAATTGTTTAGCTTAATCCAATTTTTTCATTTAGGAAATTGCAGGACTAGGATTGAATCGCCAATTAGAGAAAGTAATCTCTGCTGCCTTTGCACCCTCAAGTGATCCTAGGAAAGCATATGAACGCTCTATTTTCGCGATTCGCCATCTCCCTTTAGTTAGTCACATAGATTAACTAGGAATATTTGAAAGAAGGCCATTATCTGCACACGTTTTCCATTTTGAGCCAGGAACAAGATAACGTAGTTTAACTAGGGGTTTTTTGTAAAGGATCACCGATATCAAAATTTTAAAAATATGATCTTGTTCACCTTATGCTCACACACGCTCACCCACTCAACAAATAAAGCCACCTAAAACTAACTTAAACAAACTCACTAAATTCTCCCCACAGGGGCCACAAGAGAATTTATAGATTAAGTTAGGATCAAAGGGGTAGGCATCCAATAAGCCGCTTTGATCACACTTCATATTGAAACATAGAATTTGTGTATTTAGGGAGCTTCAAAAATCCACCTATCAGCCCATGGAAAAGAAAACTCGAGCGCAGCAGAGACACGATTCAGAGGGGGTTAGGCTTAGGCACAGTGCGTGCGGTATCAGTTGGGGCTACCTGACCCGGCTGATACTCGGTACTGTTAGCTAACTACCAAGAAGCCCAAGACTCAAATGCTCACGTGGGACAGTGGTTCTTAGTGGCCAAAAACTAGGGCATCCTTTACCCTATAGGTGACGGTGCAGGCAAGCATCAAACCCTCTACCCTTACCTTGGTGGATTCTCTTTTCCTGACTGGGAGCGTCGCCAGCTCTTACGAGACGCTGTGCCTACACTTGCAAGAAATATTATCAAGGTCTAGTTACTTTTGAGTGTGTGAGGATGCATAGGTCTTCTAGGATTTTGAGTTTCATGCGCAAAAAAAACAAAAACCATATTTTTTCTTGATTGATCACATAGATTAAGTTAAAGGGAAAATCATTTTATTTTTACTTCGTTTTATGTATGTGGCCATAATTTTTCTTTGACCTAGACCCTATCCCCTAAAATATTTCCAAAACCTAACCTGGTTGACACCCAAATGGTCCCAACTGAACCTTATCGACCCAGTTGTCTTTTGGACCTCCCCCCATTACAGGGAGGGGTTCCAGGTCTTTCACCATTTAAGCGTCAAAGACGGAACGCTGCCACCGTAATTGGTTCATCCTTCATTGGAGCAACCATACTTGGGAACCCTAGTTAGTCTCCCAACATCACACCGCACACCAATCCCCCGTCGACCCCTAGGGGGTAGAGGAACGCATCCCATTCGGGAAGCCAGCTAAACACACATCAAGGTATCTCACAGACTAACCCTCGCTCTAACAAGAACTTAGTGTCTGCACATGTTTCCATGGTGTGAACCTCCCAGTCACCCTTCTTATCTGTGTTGAATCTACTTTATTTAACCAAGCTCACAAATGATCCCATCACACACAATCCTTCATGGTCTCCCATGCCCACGAAGCTCCCTTCATATATACCAAGGTTCTAAGGCAAGCAAGTGGAAGACCCAAGTAATCATATAATGAACTTTCACCTGTGGTTCTCATCGAATAGTATCATCGACGACACTATTCAATTGAGGCTATTTCAATGCATTCTTATGGGAGTAGCAGCGAAATGGTACGTGGAGAAACTTCCTGCTTCACATGGAACCTTTAGCGCCCTTGCTACAACATTCCTCACTTATTTTTAGATACCCATTCACCATTATTAGGGAATGGAGTTACTGACTCATTTTAGAAAAACCCCCTCCGTCCATATCTCTGACCATCTTCATGAGTGGAGGTGGCGTCATAGTTTATGAAAAGCTAAAATCGATGACCGGGTCCTCTTATATTTATTCGTGAAAACTTTGATGGTGGAGATTTCAAAGGATGTGGTGCAGTAATACCCCACATCCGAAGAGGATGCAATCAGTAAAGCCCAGAAGCTTGAACTGATTTATACGCAGTTAGGATACATTTACAATATCCTACCTAACACTCACGCTTGCAAACTTATCAATAATTGCAAGGCACATCGAACTCTACATATGGACAAATTGGGTCAATGAACCAAGGGTACCTAGGCAGTAGTAGTCACAATCTTGGTTACACACATAATTCTACCCAGAACATGTCTCATACCGGATTTCAAGGTCATCACATGCCTCAACAAGATTTGACTAGTAGGGCGCAAGTGTATCACCAAGGAGGACCCTATCCTTTGGCTGAGGGGACCCATTACGCAGGAAGAAAAACTGACGGAAGAGCTCCTCCCCAACGGCTAGGTGTAAACAAGGGATAGTGTTATGCTCAGTCCCAAGCACACGACACACCTACGTAAACCAATGCATAGGTGAACTTTGTGTAGTTGTCCCAGAATCAACCACACCAGTATAACCAGGAGGACTACCCTCCTAACATAGTTAAGAAAAAATAAAAAAAGCAAGCCCAAATGGAACCTTGGATAGGGGGGCAGCAACCAACAACCACCACGATTCCAGGCTGGAGGTAACTCTAACCAGAATAAAAACCAGGAGCCAAGAAATGCCCAACGACAAGGCAAAAGGCCACCTCTGTGAAAAAACCATTCTTGTTGAATATGTGTGAGTAAGAGCACTATACTCACCACTGTCCTGATCTCCCTGAGCTAAAAAATCTTCAAAGTAACCGAGGACAAGGAGGATCTTCCCAACAACCCATTTTTATGCAAGAACCTTTCCCCTAGCAAGGGACGGTCAACACTCACCAACAAAACCCAGATGATTTCGGGAAAAATAGCTATGAAATTTACATGACTGGGGAAGAAATTTTTTTCCAAACACAGAATCACAGTTACGACACCCCACCAGACTCCACTACGTCAGGGGATAGTACCAGTGCGCCGACTGCACCTTTGACCATTTTAAAGATGCGTATAGAACCATTTCCAAAGATGGAAAAGGGACCTAATAGACGAGTAGGTAACTACTCCAAAGTGGAGTTATATGTACGCCATGTCCGCCATAGCCTCCTCCGTCTTCTGCATTATGATGTTCCCCCATAAGGATCGCATCATTACTGTCGACCAACTGACACACAGCGAGAAGCGTCCCCTAACAAACATGGATTTAATTCTACCCTATGTAGATACATCCACAGATGGTCTTTCACGGTACCATGAATATGGCCCTATCCAATTCAAACTATCGTCCATCCTAGGGTCATTCCTGGGAGATCCTCCCATTATCCCTAAGGTATCACCCAATGCCATAGGGTCCCCAGTGTGCATGATGTCCACATCAAGCATCAAGATCATTCAAGAAATAGACTCAAGCAATAAAAACACAGAGGCATCGGCCACAATAGCCTCTCTAGTCTACGCTGCCTCCCAAATGCCTTTCCTCTACCCTCCAGCTGGCTTCGTCTCCCAACAGGTTTTGGCAACATTGGTGTTACCCAACATATTGTTCGCATTCCTAGTTTGGTACCTTGTTCCCCCTTCTGGAACAAGAGCCACCAACATTACTGCCACAGGTTAAAATCCCCTCAACCCCGAGGAGCCCCAACCAACCCAAGAAACAGTCGAGACCACCCCCGCAAAGGAAGTTCCCATTGCAAATCCAGTTATCACGACCAAGAAAACTACAAACAGAGGAAATAAGATGGTGACCCATGCCATTCAAAGGGAATCACTTGTCTGTGCCATATGCGATGCTATAGGCCATCCTACCCACATATGTCCAAAATTGGACGAGTTAAAACCACTCCTTGGCTCTGAAGCAAACGTCTCGATGCCGCATTCCCGTAAAAAGGAACCTACCTCAAAAGGTAAACGCAAACCACTGTGTACCAATCACGCATGCTCTCTCTGTGGCACCTATGGGCACTATACCCACCATTTTCTAGAAATACCATGGTATAGGGATGCCTTACATGCGGTCGAGTGATCCTGTCAAGAGGATCCCTCCATCCAATCGGTCAACGAGGAGCCTCACACCATCCTATACTTACAAGAGGAACATAGGATTGTATAACAATCCCCAATAAAGGCCATTATACATTGTATGCTATGCGATAAATGTGGCCACTACCTCAAAGAGTGTGCAGCGTTGGAACCCATTCACAGATGGTATCCAATCGAAAAGGTTTACCACGTAGGGCTATGGGCGGTGCAATTCACATGCCCGTTATACGCTGAGAATCACCTTTTGGAGGATTTCCACTACATACCTCACTTTTGTCTAGCCCTTGATAGCATCCGCTCAGCCATAGTCCACCTTTCCTAAGAAGACGATATGGACGTCGAGTCCACTGGCAGCTCCATGACCCAAGAAGATGAGATGAGTGGATCTATTAGTTCTTGACAACCGAAGAATGGCCTAGCAGGGAACCCATAGTTACCCCCAATGACACTTCGTATAAATGACCAACATGTACGTTATGAAAAAGGATGGAACATGTAGTCGTCCATTGCCCCAATTTTGCAGCCTTCTAGCGCTAGTTCCCCATCGGACCTCGAATTGAAGTCGACAAAACTTTCATATCAAGGATATTCTTCCTGATATGTTAGGGTAATCATTACGAGTGACATTTTACTTATGCCTCACAGATTCCTCCTACCATCGACATGATTAATGCCATAGAGAAGAGATAGGACGATCTCCAGGAATGGAAAAAAAAGTACATCTTCGGATCAATGTCCCGACCCTTGCAATGGTGTGTCAATCCTGAAAAGACAACACACCACCAAAGAGTAACCCAGGCCAAGCCTAGGATAAAATGTGGCCTATGTGATCTAAATGACCACCTAGTCAACCAATGCAGAGAAATCAAGCCCCTAGCAAACAGTGTTCTCATAGTCTCTTCTCTCCCCTAGAAAATTCTCTCAAATCAAGAGAAGATCACACGCACTTATTGCTGAATTTTCTCACACTTTCACCATATGTTTAAGTGTATACATCTCCCCAAGCTCAGAGCGACACAAGCTACGTTGATTCTACACTCCACTAAAGAGGAAGACAAGTATAAACCAACGATACATAAATGGAGACAGAAGACAACCTAATCTACGTCTAACCCTTTCCAAGCATCCACATAAGGAACAACGAGTAGCATAGAATCACACACTATCTACTCCGTTGGCTCAGTAACACCATGCACCATCTGCACTGGGCTAAATCATGCACCAGAAACGTGCCCGCTAATGGAAACATTTAGACACCTCTGTGGCAGGCACAATTTCCACCTACCAAAAATCGGCTATCCTAGGGGGGAACCTAACTTTGGGTACATACAGAATCCCATTACGGAGATTCTTCCCCCACCAAACGCCGATGATACAATCCACCATATACTATTTGTATCCGCTCATATTGGTGATAGGATTACTGCCTCAACCCCGCCCCAGGATTTCCATCATAATCATGTCACGAAAAACCAAGGCACCTTGTGCTTTTGCATTTATTTCCACAAAATCCAAAAATTTCATGCTACCATCGAACTCCTTTATGACACCCAGCCTCTAGAACAATTCCTAGTACAACTAGAGCTAGTTGACGAAAGTCGACGACAATTGCCGCAACACAATGAGGCCCATAAGAAAAGGGTGAAATCATAATTTGACCGCCACATCACCCATCGCTCATTTACCGAGGGAGAATTAGTCCTTCACTACGATGTCGCAAAAGAGGCCTTAGGGCCAGGAAAGTTTGAAACCCTGTGGAAAGGCCCCTACATCATCAAACACTGCTTCCGACAGGGGGCATACATATTAATGGATCCGGACGGGACTGGCCTCACTAACCTCATCAACGGCCTTCACCTCAAGAAGTTCTACCCATAAGGGCCCCAAAGGCCCTTCCCCTAGAGTGAAAGTACACAAAACCCAATCACCAAAATATTTTTGACCCGAAGACTTATGTAAAAAACACACTAAAAATGCCAACATGGATCACCAAAATGAACCATATTTTGGATTTGTTGATGGAGCATCGCGGTGGTCTCAAAAATTAGCTGCAGCTGCCTGGGTCATCTACCACCCCGATCGATCACCGTTGTGTTCAAACGACGTGTGCATCAGATCACCAACAAACAATCAGGAAGAATATGATGTCGTCATTGGACTTATGTGCGATGCCCTCCACCGGGGCATTCACCGTATGTATATCTACCTCGATTCCCAGTTAGTAGTATCATAGTTAAACCAGAAATTTGAGACCAAAGACACACACCTGTTTATAAAATATTTGCGTGCCCAAAGATTAAGCACATAATTTGATTACACTACATTTTCACATGTATAAAGGAATCAAAGCTAAACAGATGATTGCATAGCTAACAATATCCTAGACTGGAATGTATCTCGAATAAACCATCATCCATAAAAAAAAAACATAGATATCCATCAGCATAACAAAAAATATATAAAAAGAAATAAATAACACACCATTTAGAGCCACAAAAATATCTCTCATATATATATCAAAAAATATGTGTATCTGAGTACAAAAAATAGTATCGCTGGCCCACTAGCCAGCCCGGAGATACAAAAGTCGTCAAAAATAAGGGAAGAATCATCATAACGAGTGCTTTCCCTGTGTACAAAAATAATTTAGGGCGGTGCCCCCTCAAGAGGGGCACATGGACCCACCACCACTCCTGGTGCCACCATTGGAGCTACTGTCGCCACTGCGATCACTACCCAACATAGAGTGGGCCGATTATTCCTCTCGTGGGACATCACTGTCTCTAAACAAACGTCCTCGAAGTCATCCATAAAACCTCAAACATGCATACCTTGGGTCAAGCGGTCCACTCGACCACGGAAGTCCTCAAGAGCGGTCACCTAAGCCGTAAGTACTGCAATGTGTCCCTCAACCACATCTACACAAGCTCGCTTAGCCGCAACCTGTAGTGTACTTGAGCTGCTGCCCTCACCAGAAGGGCCAGCACCATCTCCACCAGGTCCACTGGCACCACCACCTGGTCCACCTACATCACCTCCTCCTTGACCACCACGAGGTTGTAGCGGAGTGTTGTTACCCACCAGTCGAGCCACTGGGCGACCTACCTCGCCAACATCTACACGAGTAACCGAAATAATGTCAGTTTCAAGAACAAAACACATAAGAACATAAATACTCGAAAAAATGCAGAAAAAATATAACACATACCTGCATGCCCCCAAACATAACCAAAAGGGAGACACATGTCTGGGTCACCCTGGAAGTCCATCCCCGCATATGGGTATGGCAAGAACATCTGTGGGTTGGCCTCAAACCAGGCCTCTATCGTGGCATTCCAGTAACGCCCCACCATGCCACCACCACCCCGCGGCATCACCGGAGCCCACCTCCTGATCCATGGCTCCCGTGGCCCCCCAATGGGCATTGCCACCACTGGCCTCAATAGCACCACCCTCTTGTACATAATGTTGCATAGGATGATAGAGTATGAAAATGACTTAGATCTACATTGGACCTTGTTCAATTGTGACACCATCCCATCAAAATAAAAGTGGGTGAAATTGAAAAAGTGCCCGCCCCTTAGTCGGCGTAAAACTCCAACCTGCGAGCCAGATGCCCGATGTGGAGAAAACGACCCCGCCAGTCGCACAATAACTGCCAGAGCACACCACTCTGACACATTTGTCACTAATGCAATGTTGATGCACCCCTCAGTAAGAGGCGCACCACTACAATGTCGCCTTTGGAATCTGTCTAGATTCACTCTCCCAATAGAGAGTGGGTACCTTAGAGCCTCACACTGAGGCAGTAACCCAGTCACAAAGTAGATATTCGTCTCAGGAAAATTCCCATGTTAGTATGAATCTTTTGTCGAAGCGTACGAAAAAAGACCACTTTAGCTACGCATAACTTATAGCCCTAACATCAAATATGGCTGCCAATATCTTCAGATCTACGTTTATCGACGATGTGCGTCGAAAACCAGATCTATGCATAAAGAGACATTAAGCAGTAAAAATAAGGTTTTGCTCCATACATCCAATAGACAAGACAAGAAAAATATTTTTTAAAATAATTTTTTGTATTAAGGGCACCTGGGAGGAAAACAAGAAGGTGTTTCCAATTCTCCTCAATGGGATGGGTTCTTGGAAGTCCTCAGCACTTCAGATCTAGCATTTCTCTCTCCTGTTGGTGTAGAAAACCTAGACAAAGATAGAACTCAAAGGGAGCTCACACAACAAATAATGGAAAATATGACAATGATAATGGCTCAAAGTCATACCAAGAGTATAGATCCAGAGTGATCTAATAGGCAACAAAAGGTGAAGAATGGTAGGAGAAACCCTCCTATTTATAACAAAATATTGGGTCATTCTAGATCTTGGTGCATGATTAAAATAACATTAACCAAATCTAGATCCACCTTTTTATGGAATATTTTATTATATTTGTTGGAGGGAAAAAGTATTTGACTTGGGTCAAATCCCTTTATTTGTGAATAATAAATAAATAAATGATTTATTTATCATTTTAAGTAAGTGGTTGAAAGATAATCAAATAAATAATGATTTATTTAATTATTTATGGGTGATTTAGTCATATTTAACAAGGAATATTATTTAAATAAGATTTAAATAATTATTCTTAGAAAATAATAAGATAAATAAAGATTTATCTAATTAATTTCTTTGTTTTGGGTTAAACATGACCAGGAATAATAATTAAATTATTGTTTAATTAATTATTCCTTGAGAAAAATCAAACAAATATAGGTTTGTTTAATATTTCCTTTTGGGGTTTCCTGTTTAGACCATAAACAACCTAATAAATGTGTTTTATTAAGTTATTTTACATAGTGAAAGAAATTTTACTTAGGGTAAAATTGGTCTTACATGGTGTACTTGGGTCCATCTAATGATAGTAGGTTAGATGACCAAAAAATGGTGTAACACACCAGGTTCGTCCCCCCGCAGTACGAACATATTGCACCTCCAATGCCAATGCTGTATAATGTAATGCAGTAGTCAGTCCTAAGATCTAAGGAACTCGTTCTCAGAAAACTTCAGAAGGCCCCATGTGGCCAACTGACGACGCGCCCCAGCATCAATAGCTAGAGTGGTCCAGATCTCGGGCCAATCCCACTCTCTCCACACTAACCTACCAAGCAACACAGGCACCCATCAGTACAAAGAAAAACCAAAAACAAACAAGAAACCAAAATTTTCGGTCACTATGGCCTTTGTGTGCCTGTCCCTCAGGTAGGCACACCCTCGCGTGCCTGTCTTCTCCATAGGCACGCCTTTGTGTGCAAAAATTAGGGAAAAGCGTGCCCTCACGTGCCTGTCCCTCAAAATTGCGCGCAAGCAAGTCTCTCTTTTGCTTAGATTGCTCGCGCAATATAGGGAAAAAGTTTCTCAAAAGCCATACAAACCTAATTTGTATGGCCCCCGACACAATCAAACTGAAGAAATTATAATTCAGGACATCATGAGAGTTACCTTGGCATAATATCGTTAATCCCTGGTACACGGGCTGATCGCAACGACAAGAAAGGCTTTGCAAGGCACCTCTGATCTCCCAAAACTCAGCAATTACAAATGAATAGGATTAGGGCCATAATTCCATATTTATCTCCCTTTTCTAGAACTTCGGAGGTCCATAATAGGAGATCAGAAGGTCCATTTCGCAAACCGTAAGTTTCACCATAATCAATATGCCATGACAAATGAAAGCGATGCCACACATTCAATTTCCAAGAAAAATAATTTCAGCGCCGACATGTATGCACCCTCCCATCTTCCTCTTTAAAGCTCATGCCTTTCAATAATGTTTTGATGAAAATATGATGCTTTCACTTGAGGTAGTTTTTTTTACAGGAAGAACCTGCAAACTACTTACAACACCATCCATTGAAGGTCTCAGAGTAGGTATCATTCTACCCCCAGCATGATAGAGTCCTAGAAAAATTTGCATATCCTGATATCATTTCTCCCTCAGAAATAAACCATAGGGTCCTCATACCCGACCGCGTTTATCATTAACTCACCTTGCACATGATAAATGTCCGCGTTGGTCAGTAGAGCCTCCCCTCCATGGCGCTCGTCACCCAAAGTAGACCATATATCACAGCACAAGTGACGCCATGGCCATACCACATTAGTCTGGGAAGTACCTCGTGCCCATCCATTCATCATGCATAAGGTCAAGTTTACCATTCAAACTCAAACCCCCTTCCTGGATGATCAGGTTGTACAAGCATATTGAAAGCGCACCTCCGCGCATCGCATTTGTCCCACCATACCTCCATCAACATAATCCTATTTGTGACACTTCTTCATTCGCTTCATCAACCCTGCACATGAGACCAACCAATGGGACCCCCACCCCCAACAAAACACCGTCCTCACACCTTCAGTGAGTGAACACTTTCATGTTTTGGGGTACCCGTCTCTATGTTTTGTACAAACCAAACCTCATTGTTTTTTTCTTTTGGTAAGTGTAAAAAGACCACAAATGATTCCCTTCACCTCTTTTCCCTCATATTTCATATTTTCCCCCATGGCAGCAGTATATCATTCCCTTTAGTCAAAGTATTTAACCCGCACACATGCACCATCATGACATTCATAGCTGGTTCACACCCACCCTGGAAGTCCTACCGACTCTAGGGGTTTTCCCTTCAGAAATAACTATGACTGCCGCCAAGCCGCTAAAGTATACTCCTACCTCGGGCCACTAAATCCCCATCATCTGTTTTCAGTCACCTCTCACCAACATGCCTATGTTAAACCCATCAAATCTAGGTCCTTGAACCCTCAGGTCTGTGACCCATGATTTGGTTAAGACTTTCCTTTTGTCGACCTCGACAACTCTTTTCCAAAAAGGAAGCGGTACCTTGGATCACCCCTCCCCATGAAAATGGGTATCCTCGGGTGGCACTATGGGAGACATCATTGTCCATATATTTCATCGGTCCTCCTGACATTTGACTACAACAAACACTTTCATGTCACGATGGTATCATACCTTACAACCATTTCACTTTGATCAGATTTGTCGAAGACCCGTGCCTCCATAAGTGTCTCTGTCAACAATGCTTACACGGGAAAGTCCTAGCCAATACATATGAGTACATTGCGCAGCTAGATTCCATACTAATTTTACGCATATCGGTACCAAATTCCACCTATCGTCAAAGAAAAAACGCCCATGAGGGCGTCAGCAGTCATCGTCAATAACCGCCAGCATCACTACCACAGTAGTGACACAGAAAACACTTGTATCTGTCAATTTTGTTTAACTAGCCATAGCATCATGAGCATAGGACATGCCCGCCTCATTGAAATTTTGTATATATGTTGTATATTTTATTTGCTTGTAGGGGTCCCTTAGGCCATGGTCATCTCAGAAATGGTGCAAGGTGTTGTCAATTCCAAGATTCTCGCAGGCCTCTCTCTCTCTCTGCACACAATACAAAAAAGAAACTGTAATGTATTTCGGCTATACAGTTCTTCCTAGACCTCACACATTAGGGGGAAAATGTTAGCACTGGAAAATCGTAAATTAGAATATTACATTAATTAATGTCAAGCCTAAGGATTTACAACACAAGAACACATTATGGATTCAAGAAAGTATTTAAAATCTCTAAGGTTTTAAGAAAATCATATTTGAACTAGTCTTAAATGATAAAATGCACACTTAATCCTTAGAGAAGAGTGCCTTCTGTGCGCCTTTTTTCCCGATAAGTGCGTATTCCTGGAAATGGAAAAATTTCACTTTCCAGGACCACACCAACCAAAGGACAGTTACTCCTTATATGAAGCCACCTAAGAACAACCACCAGTGCCTCCTTAGACACTATGTGAGCACACAAAGGAATATTTGGAGCACACAATGGAATCATACCTCTCCCTTGGGTCACCATCCATCATTTACCAAGGGAGGTAAGGAGGATTTGAAACTCCTCTATATAAAGCCACCAAGAGATGAAGAAATGGTGATCACAATGTTATGCTGGCAAAAGTTTCCTGAGCAACACCAGCAGTGTGTGACCCGGAGCTAGAGCTAAAGAGGACACAATCATTGGCCACCCAACAATCCTAGTCCACCAAGGCAGAGAGAGAGGGATATTGCATCAGAGACAGAGCTTGGAAGGTAACATCCTTGCATCGGGACCTAGAGCCATTGCCTAGGTGCCCTTTGGCAAGTGGGTAAAATTTCTTCTCCATTTCAAATGTTTAGTAAGAAGAGGCCTTTGAGCCATCATTGGTATTATTATCATTTTGAATCTCTTTGATAGCTTCTGTATATTTTAGTTTTAGTTTTAGTTTACTTTGAGCATACATTCACATACTTTTTTCACTGAATTGTGTGCTTTTGAGCTCCACCACTTTCTTCCTGTTACCAATAGTTTAAAGAGTAGACTACACTCTTCAATCTGGTGCAATTTCGTACGCCGGTGTGACTAATCCACCACAACAGTATCCACTTAGGATCTCATGTTCCAAGTTCTCTCCATCTCCATGCCTCTTGTCCTCTCCCTCAAAAGGAGAGGGAATAGTGTATTTCTTTGGAGCTCTTTGCAACACTGGTTCTTTCTTCTGATAATAGGAGGTACATGGACCTTCCTCTTCTTGAAATCCTCTAGAGGTTTCATTGTATATTTTCTCTTTCATCTACTTAACCTGCTTGGAGAGGTTCTTCATAAATCTAAAAGTGATGAGACGATACTCATTCCTTCCACCATTTTAGATCTCTTCTCCTTCTCTTATTTTTCTTATATCATATTGGATGAAACTTCAAAGGCTGAGACAAGATTATGGCTCTGATACCATTGCAATATTCCCAAATGGGGAAATAAAAAATACATGCATATAAAACACATTTTTCAGAAATATCTGTAATAAAATTCCATAACATCCCATGGATCCATTAGATTATACATTATAGGAACAAAATCCAAAAAGAGATCAGAAACAAATCATGATAGATGAGTTAAACAAGTCTCCCACACCCAGAATAGCCCAAAAACAATGCAACCCCAAAACTACTGCAATACAAAAACACTGCAACAAGTGAAAACACAGTCTAATGAGGGTTTATACTCAGAAATTATAGAGAAAAATGGATCTTTTGTTATATTAATCAATAATGCTAAAAAACTAAGATCTAGTCTCTTTTATACAATTCCAAGAGAACCTGGGAAGGGTTTTTGGAAATTCACCTAATTCCAAATGGTGATCTACAACCGTAGGATTGAAGAGTCACTAAAAACTAAAGCTTATGAACATAGGAGGCTGAAATAATATATATCTAATGAAGATCTACTCAAAGGTCTCCTCCAATGAAAGGTTGAACCCTTTAATCATAGGAAAACACTATGAAAGAGCCACAAGATCCCTCACTAAATTTGCCCTCCAAAATAATGGAATTCCCAACTAAAAATGCACTATAAATGATGCGAATAAGTTGGCCTGATGCCACATATCTGAAATGTGCTCAAGAACCCTCCAAAATGATCTCCCAATAGAAGGAATCCTCCCTCCTATGAAAATCTAGCTCAGAAAGTGGGTTTCTCAACCCTCCACTGCGACACCCTGCAAACACAACACAATATTATGCCGAAAATCCCCAGTAGCTGAAGAATGAAGCTTGGAAAAAATTCTATATATATGGAATGATAGATCAAGACTCTCCCAAGAGGCCTCTCAAGGAAAGAGGTGGAATTCCTAAACAGGAATACCTTGTGCTAAACAGCACCAGCAATCTTAGCTAAATAGCTGAAGAGAGAAAAAGTCTAAACAGATATATCAAAATAAAATTCATGGGATAACCCCATATGGCTGCCATCCTCTTCCTTAAAAAAAATGTGAGCCTTCTCACCTTGGGTCCCACTCATTAGGTTTTCCACCATCACATAATCAATCTCTCTTCAAAATTGCGTTGTCCCATCATTAATGCCACTCCTCCATAACAACGTCGTTTGATTTGGTCAAAGTTGACCTCTTCAACCTGCTCCAGCCCTTTTCACACCTAAGGGTATTCAATCTATCTATTATATAGCTATATAAAGTAATCCACATTCATACTAGTTGTCTCTATTGATGGTTCACTCCCTCCATTCCATCTCTGTTGACTTGGTCAAACTTGACCTTGTCTTCATGCATTAGCCCTTGTTCACACACGAGGGTGTTTTATCCAGCTATGAATATGATCCCTTTTCACATTAAGAGGGATTTTATTGCTGCTAAAAAGATTTATGGGCCTCCTTACCCATTTATTCATCTAACTATAGGTTAAGAGAAAAATCAATATTCCAATTAGCTGCATGCTAATTTAGGAATATTACAGTAATAGATTACCCCCTAAAGTTAAAAGTCAGAAAGAATGTTTGGGCGCTGAAACTCTTTATCATGCCATAGTTTAGATTAGAGACCATGGTTGGATACCTGAAACAAACAATTAAGGATTATGATATAATATCTTCATATAATCATAACTGAGGTAGGAATTCCCTTACTAAGAGAAAAAGTATATCAAATAATTAGTATGGAAATATACAAATATCCATGTCAACAATAGAAGTAGTATGGAAACAACCATTAACAATTGATCCATATTTACAATCATGAATATTTAAAACTCCACGCAGCTTGGATGGATGAAACTAGATCCAGGTTCTTGGTCTTCGTCTCTATTGATCCATAGTATGAATCTAACCATGCGAGTGAATGTCTCAAAATTGAACATGGTAGAAACCACCTGATTACCGTTCAATGATGTGAACTGTTAACAAGATCAAGAGAAACCACCAATAATGACAATGGTTCTCAGGGAACCCCAATACAATATATGAAGTGTGATTAAATTTCTTGAAGTCAAACATTCATAGAATCATCCGATCAAACATCAATAATGAGAACCTGTTGTTGAAGGAGAGAAACCTACCATTAATGCATGTTGGTTCTAATGTAATAAAGGAGGTGTCTAGATGAAATTTTGAGATAATGAGTTTAAGTAAATAGGAAGTGACCCATCATAGGAAGGCCTACAACATGAAAATCATGTCAATTTTTGAAGAACACATTTGAAGTGAATCAGGAATGACTTAGGGATGGATGATGCAATTGAAGGCTATGAATTGAAAGGTAATTTTGACCGAGGTTGGACTTCTCTTGAACATATTGACAACACAAATTTTTGACTTGGAAGAATTTGACTTAAAAATCAGGCCCAAAACTAAACTAAATACTTTCAATTAGGTATGATTAGCTAATAGACAAATGGATTTCCCGACCCATACAAAAAAGTGACAAAGGGTCATGTTCAAGAGCATCATACTGCCTTTTGTAATACAAAAACAAATGTTTCTTTCCAATTCCCCCATACCATTACTGGAAAGTACATCTTTATTTTTATGCAAGCTTCATGAGGATAAAATATGCTTGTCCTATAATCTCATCCTTTAGATGAGTCCTTTAGAGTATTTTTAATGAACCCTAAGAAGGAGTGGTTCAGTCTTGTCATGATTGACAAGTCCTACACTATTTTAATTTTTACGAGTCTAGCGAAGGAGTATTTCGATGTCATTTTCACATTTAAAGAGTTTTAAAAGACACAAAATAAAACTCATACAGTTCTTTCAATGTAAAATTTTAACAAGCCTGGAGAGAGTAAATCTCAACATTTTTCATATTTAGGGAGTAAGGAGAAAAACATAAGAAAACTCCAAAATGTGTTTTTTTGTAAATTTAGTCTCTCAAGCCTGGAAAAGGGTAAAATAATGTAGGAGAGAAATATTTTGACTATGATTATTCAAAGTATATATATATATATATATATATTTAAATGATATATGTGGCATGTAAAAGTGGTAAACTTATACCAAGTATATGTATTTTCAATTTCTTTATTGAGTTGGAAATAAACAAGCATACTGGACAATGTTTTCATATTTTGGGAGTCATAAAGAGCTGAAAGAGGAATCATCCTAGAGGAATGACTTTTATAAAGGGTGGAAACTTTCGGTCATGATGGAACTACTCAAAACATGTAAATTTCAAGAGGCTCACTAATAAGACCATTCATCGCAATAGTTCCTCGAGAAAGGGTAAAACAATAAGTGAAAGTGAATGATAGACCAAGCATATGGTAATGATGGAATGAGAAAACCAAGTCTCATCTTGCAAAAATTGTTGGGTGTGGAGCCTGATTATCTTGTTTACTTTATATCACAGCATTGGACCCCTGTACCTTAAATGGGGCAACAATGCCGCCCGTAAATTAATTGCTGCCGTGGGGTTTCCAGGGGGGGGGCAGCAGCGACTTTATGGAGCCCCCCCCCCCCCTGGCGGGGGGTTTCGGGGGTAGCGCCCTCGAAGCTAAAAACAAATGTAAAATTGCCTTGTAAAAGTATAGTAATTTCTAGTCAATCTGGGCCGTTCATTAGGCGGATGATATGGCAGTAGAAGTTATGTTTAGTTTAGTGTTTTTTTCCCTAGAAGGCAACCCCTCTCTTTGTATGAGGGTACTGTATTGCGGATGTGTATTACATGTGTATTATCTAAGCGGGGAAACATATAGGGGAGACTATGAGAGAGAACAAAGGATATTACAGTGGATCTGCTGTAGGTTTTGTCTCTTCATTTTTTGCTGGATAATAGAAAGGAAGGACTGGCTGTTTGGGGTGGACATAGCCCAAATTGGGTGAACCACGTATATCTGTGTCTTTCTGGTTTTATGTGTTTTGTGTGCTTGTATTTTCTGCATATTTTATGTGTTGCATTGCTTTTTAATATATAATTTTCTAACAACTGGTTTCAGAGCCGAAGGTATATTTGGCTGATAAAATCGTAGGAAAGAAGGGTTCCTGGTTCGAGTGGGAGCAATGGCAGAAGATGGTAAGTTTAGGGTTGAGAAATTTAACGGCCAAAACTTCCCACTGTGGAAGATGTAGATGGAGAATTATCTGTATCAGAAAGATCTATACCTACCATTGAGCGGAAAAAAGAAGAAGCCGACGGCCATGACAGATGCAGAATGGAACATTCTCGATAGAAAATCACTCGAAACAGTACAGTTGTGCCTTGCGGCATCAGTCGCCTTCAATATTTCGAAGGAAACAACAACAGAGGGTTTGATGCAGACGTTGGCGAAACTATATGAAAAACCTGTTGATCAGCAGTTGTCATTGATGTCAACCCAAGCAGCACCAGGGGCTAACCCAATATTGAATGAGAAGTTTGGCCTACCAAATTAATATATTCTGGGTCAATAATACTTTTTATGGTTTCTACTTGTTGAGGTGTTTCCGTTGATATATGGCACGCCATGTAATTCTTCACTGTTTGAGAGATATTCATGTTTGAAGTTTGTACCCCAGTTAGTGGGCTAAAACCCCATGGGGTTGGGGCATGGTTCATTGAAAAGTCATAATTAATATTTTTTATGCTCCTAAAATCCTTCCCATGTTCACTTGTTGAAGCCCCTCTCAACTTAAGCATTCATATATATTGTGATCTTTATTTCCTCCTTAGGCATGGGATTTGGCCATCTGAAACAGGTCATCGTGGAATTTTCACTCTAACTTTTTTTCTACGAAGGCTCAAAAGCGGAAATTTTTATGAGGTGAAGCCGAAATCCTGAGGAAGTTGCAGTAAAAATTTCAGATCACGTTGGACAATATTTTTGGAGATATGATCTGTGGAAGTAAGGGTTTTCGCAGGCTCCTGAAATTGATCTCAAAGAAGTGACCTTGGTAAAATCGTCATAACTCTCTCTCTGAGTATCAGTTTGGAATTATGTAAAAATTGGAAGATATTGCACAGTCCTTAGATTTCACTCTATCAATTTTAGAGGCAAATGAAGAAACAATGACACGTGGCATGCCATACAAGTGAACTCTGCTGAAACAGACCATAATTAGGGTAGTGTGAAAAATTGGGTATAATTATCTCTTGAAGAATCAAAATTGGGTCAGACCTATGGCATTGGAAAGAAGACTCAGAGGACTACTACAGGACCAAAAATAAGATATTGAGGATCTGAAATAACAAAGATACACTAGATTCAATATCGAGCTCCTAGAAGGCAAGAAAAAGCTAGATCATGTGTTTTCAAGGATTGCAAAGAACCAAAATTTATATGGCAGAAAAGAAAAACAAGGTGCAGTAGAGGGTAGCATTACAAGAGCAACAACCAAGGTGCATAACAGCAGCAAGAAGTTCATCATATGAAGTCTTCAAGTGGGCATCACTACATACAATCATTGTAAAGGTATCATTGTACTTAGTCATTGTAAATACATTATTGTACAAATTGTACTAGTGTGTATCTACCAAGGGTTGAAGAGGAAGTGTTGGGAGGTCTAGGATCATCATTAGGTGGTTGTGTCAAAGTTGGGGTTATGGTCTAGTATATCTTCTTCTTCTACATTATTCTATATCATTGTAAAGTGGACCATTTTCCCTGGTACAGGAGTCCATTCTTCTTTTATTCTTCTATAGGGTGGTAGGGTGGTGCCAGGGTGAGTTATAGCTCATTGGGTTTTGGGGCATCCGTTCAGTGACTACTGAAGAATCTCGAGCATTAGAGCATCCATCCAGTGGGAGCTGTAGAAGAATTCTTTTCTAGATTATAGGAAGTTGGAGCTTTATTTTCAATTGGAGTTGAAAAGAATTATTAGAAAAGAATTAGGTGGTTTTTGTCCCGGAGTGGGTTTCCACCTTAAAAACTGTGTCCATTTGTGTTCCTCTTGTTTGCTGCTATCATTGTACAAACACTGATAATAATTGAAGATTAACTAATGCTCTAATTGAAAGAAATATTGATTCACCTCCCCTCTCAGTATTTCCAACAAAACTCTTGGCCTCAAACAAGGTATTTCTTATGAAATGACTATTTAATATGAAGATGTCAGAAGGTGGATCTGTTGCAGACCATTTAAATGATTTTAATACAGTTACCAGTCAGTTAAGTTCTGTAGGGGTAAACTTTGATGATGAATTTAGAGCTCTGTTATTCTTGTGCTCATTGCCAGAGAGTTGGAATGGTTTAGTAATGGCCATTAGTAACTCTGTCTCTGGATCTAGTACTTTAAAGTTTGATGATGTTGTCGGTGCTATCCTTAGCGAGGAAATGCGACGGAAAAGCTCCGATGAGACATCGGGTAATGCTTTGAGTGCAGAGTCTAGGGGAAGAAGAATGGAAAGAGGAAAGAGCTCGGGATATCGCAGTAAATCAAGGAAAGGAAGATCCAAGTCCAGATCGGGGATAGTGTGTTGGAAATGTGGAAAGAAAGGACACCTAAAGAAAGACTGTAGATCTCAGAAGGGAAAAGAAGGAGACACACAATAAGAAAACAATCATGAAGAAAATGTGACAGGTGATGTGTTACAAGATGCTTTGATTCTTTCCTTCGAAAATGTTACTGATTCTTGGGTTGTAGATTCAGGGGCTTCATTCCATGCCACACCTGATAAGAAATATTTTCATGACTATGTTCAAGGAGATTTTGGACAAGTCCATTTGGGTGATGATAAACCCTGTAAAATTGTTGGAATGGGTAAGGTTCTTGTAAAACAGCAGAATGGAAACCAATGGCTATTAAAGGAGGTAAGGCATGTTCCATATCTAAAGAAAAATCTGATTTCAATAGGGCAGTTAGGCGGTGAAGGTTGTGTGACAACTTTCACAGATAAAACTTGGAAGGTCACCAAAGGAGCCCTGGTAATAGCAAAAGGCGAAAAGGTTGGTACATTGTATTTATGCAATGGTATTTCTAACTATGTTAATGCTTTAACTTCCAAAGGAGTAGATGCAGCATTATGGCATCATAGGCTCGGACACATGAGTGAGAAGGGGATGAAGATTCTTCACTCAAGAAATTTGTTGTTGGGTTTGAAGAATGTTGATTTGGATTTCTGTGAAAATTGCATTTATGGAAAACAAAAGAGTCATATTTCTCAGAGTTGGGAAAGAAAAGAAGAGTGAAAAATTGGAGCTTGTGCATACAGATGTATGGGGACCTGCTCAGGTATCATCTCTTGGTGGCTCTCGCTATTATGTTACATTTATTGATGATGCAACTAGAAAAACTTGGATTTATTATATTCAAAATAAATCTGATGTATTTGATACTTTCAAGAAATGGAAAGCTTTGGTTGAGATTGAGACAGGAAAGAAGTTGAAGTGTCTCAGATCAGACAATGGAGGTGAATATTGCAGCAAAGAGTTTGATAGGTATTTTTCAGAGCATGGAATTCGTAGAGAGAAGACAGTTCCAAGAACACCACAAGAAAATGGTGTGTCAGAAAGGATGAACAGAACAATCATGGAGCGTGCAAGGTGCATGAGATTGAATGCAGGATTGCCTTTACAATTTTGGGCAGATGCTGTAGATACTGTTGTTTATCTAATAAATAGAGGGCCTTCAATTTCCTTGGATGGTGGTATTCCATAGGAAGCATGGATAGGTAAAAAGGTAAACTACTCTTTTTTAAATCCTTTTGGTTGTGAGGCCTTTGTCCATATTAATAAAGAAAATAGAACAAAGCTTGAGGCGAAATCAAAGAAATGTACCTTTATTGGATATGGTGTTAATGATCTTGGTTATCGCTTATATGATTATGAAAATCACAAAATCATTAGGAGTAGAGATGTAATATTCAATGAAAAGGTCTTGTATAAGAATCAGTTGCAGGAAAAGAAACATGAAAAAGAAAGAAAGGAATACACAGTTCTTGATGAGATAACTGAAAAGGTAAATGTGCTTGAAAATAATAATAATCAACAACCACAGCAGCAACAACCACCACAACAGCAACAGGCACCTCAAACACCTAACAGTGGTGTTAGAAGATCTACCAGGATAAGTAGACCCCCTAAATGATACTCTCCTTCATTATATTATTTATTACTGACTGATTCTGGTGAACCCGAATGTTATGAAGAAGCAATGCAGGTTGAAAGTAGGAAGAAGTGGGAGCTAGCCATGGAAGAAGAGATGGTCTCCTTAATGCATAACCAGAATTGGGACTTAGTCAGGTTTCTTGTAGGTAAAAATACATTGCAAAATAAATGGGTTTAAAGGCTGAAGGAAGAAGATGGAGGAAAACAAAGGTACAAAGCTAGATTTGTGGTGAAGGGGTTTGCACAGAAGAAAGGTATTGATTTTGATGAAATATTTTCTCCTGTTGTTAAGATGACTTCAATAAGAACTATTTTAAGTCTTGTAGCAGCGGAAGATTTACATCTTGAACAGTTAGATGTAAAGACAACATTTCTCCATGGAGATTTGGAGGAAGAGATATACATGCAGCAACTAGAAGGATATGAGGTAAAAGGGAAAGAAAAATTGGTGTGTAGGTTAAAGAAGAGCTTGTATGGCTTAAAACAGGCTCCAAGGCAGTGGTATCTAAAATTTGACAAGTTTATGTCTGAACAAGGTTATACTAGATGTCACTCTGATCATTGTGTTTATCTGAAAAAGAAAAATGATGAAAGCTATATTATAATGTTATTGTATGTAGATGACATGCTTGTTGCAGGGTCTAACATGTAGGAAATAAATGTGCTCAAACAAAAATTGGCAAAATTCATTTGCAATGAAGGATTTGGGAGCTGCAAAATAGATCCTTCATATGAGAATAACCAGAGATAAGAAAAATCGAAAATTAACACTGTCTCATAATGAGTACATACAAAAGGTGTTGAAAAGATTTAATATGCAGAATGAAAAACCAGTTAGTACACCTTTTGTTAGCCATTTCAAACTTAGTAAGGAGATGTTCGCAAAGACCCAAGAAGACATGGATTATATGTCTAAAGTTCCATATGCATCAGCAGTTGGAAGCTTAATGTATGCAATGGTCTGCACAAGGCCCGATATTTCACATGCAGTGGGAGTTGTAAGTAGGTACATGAATAATCCAGGAAAAGAACATTGGATGGCAGTAAAATGGATTCTCAGATATTTGAGAGGTACCAAAAATCAAGCATTATGCTTTGGTGGTTCAAACATTACTCTACAGGGATATGTTGATGCAGATATGGCAGGTGACAGAGATAATAGGAGGAGCACTACAAGATATGTATTTACTGTAGGTGGAACAACTGTCTGTTGGGTTTAAAAAATCCAAAGTGTTGTTGCACTTTCAACAACAGAAGCAGAGTATGTTGCTGCTACAAAGGCTAGTAAATAAATTATTTGGTTACAAAGGTTTATGGATGAATTGGGTAAGAAGCATGATATGGGCACGTTATACAATGATAGCCAATGTGCCATTCATGTTGCAAAGAACTCAACATTTCATTCCAGGACTAAACACATACATCTAAAGTACCATTTCATACGATCAGTATTGGAAGATGGAGAGTTGAAGCTGGAAAAGATACACACTAGCCATAATCCTATAGATATGCTAAAAAAAGTTGTAACAAGGGAGAAACTGAGAATGTGCTTAGTTTCAATTGGTCTTCAAGGATGACGATGAAGATGAGAAACAACCAGGTCCAAAGAGGAGTCATTGTCCAGTAAATGAAGTAACGGTGGAGTTGCTACAATCAGTCTCCAAGTGGGAGATTGTTGGGTGTGGATCCTGATTATCTTGTTTACTTTGTATCACAACATTGGACCCCTATACCTCAAATGGGGCGGCAACGCCACTCGTAAATTAATCGCTACCCCCCCTGCCCCCCACCCCCTTGGCGGGGGGTTTCGGGGGCAGCGCCCCTGAAGCTAAAAAAAGATGTAAAATTTCCTTGTAAAAGTATAGTAATTTCAGGTCAATTTGGGCCGTTCATTAGGCAGATGATCTGACGGTAGAAGTTATGTTTAGTTTAGGGTTTTTTTCCCTAGAAGGCAACCCCTCTCTTTGTATGAGGGTATTGTATTGCGGCTGTGTATTACATGTGTATTCTCTGAGCAGGGAAACATATAGGGGAGACTGTGAGAGAGAACAGAGGATATTACAGTGGATATACTGTAGGTTTTGTCTCTTCATTTTTTGCTGGATAATAGAAAGGAAGGACTGGCTGTTCGGGGTGGACGTAGCCCAAACCCGGTGAACCACGTATATTTGTGTCTTTCTGGTTTTATGTGTTTTGTCTGCTTGTATTTTCCGTATATTTTATGTGTTGCATTGCTCTGTAATATATAATTTTCTAACAGAAACATGCTGGAAATAACGAGGATAAGTTGTGGAGGGAGGTTCCTTTTTTGAAAATTTTAATGAGTATGAAAAAGTGATCAAAGTGTGCTCATAACACTTAATTTAAATTTAATTAATGAGAAGGAAAATGCAGAAAAAACTAGACATTTTCATGTACATTTTACAAGAATGAAAATATAGGAAAATAACATTATTTTCTTGAGTTTAAAGAGTCTTGAAAATGATAACCGAAATGGAATCAAGATAGGTTTCATTTTTATCCAACTTGAAATAGTGAAAAATTATGCTTGGGAATGGTTTCATTTTTACACAAGCTTGAAGCAAAGGAAAATTATGGTCGATATAAGTTTTCATGCCCCCAGTATACTAAATTAATTCTAGGGACATGCCCCCCCAACCTTAATTTCATTCAACTAAGTATAATATTAGTTACTAATAGGTGGATGGAATGAAAGTTCATTTTTGAGATTAGATGAAAGACTCGACTCAATGTTTATGTGATGTAGTCAAAGACTTGACTCAATTAGGGGAGGATATATTTCATTTTTTAATGCGATTGACACCGAAAAAGAACTATGCTCATGGAACCTTGTTTCATTTTTTCACAAGATTGAAATAAGAGAAGGAAATATGCTCATGGTAACCTGTTTCATTTCTTAATGAGGTTGACACAATAAAATAAACACCCTCATGGAACCTTGATCCATGGCTTCCAGCTGGAAGGAACACATGCCAACGAACACAACTCAATCATGGCCTCCAAGAGGTCTTCATCAAAAGGAATAATAGTTCAATGGAAGGAATACATGTCAAGGGACTTAAAAGGTATCAAAAAATCGGTTTCAAATGTCCCCATTGAAGGGTTCACCATGTCACCTATCAGATCTAACTTAAATGAATTTAAGCATAAAGTGGGAGGCTCATTTCTATCGGTATGTGAAGGCATGGGACAAGTTTCCACATAATTAACCTGTGGTGGGGTAGACACCACTTCCATTTAAGGAAAATTTAGGGATGTCAGATGGTTGGTAGTCGAATCAAGACAAATAAACGAAAGTTAGTCAATAGTCAAAATTTTTTCATGGTGAGGGAAAGACATCACTTGAAAGGGTATGGAAATGACAACTTTCATGGCATAGAAACAGTCTCTCCCAAGGTTAAAATTAAAATACAAAGGGCCTTGGAATACCATAACATTAATACATATAGTTTTTCCTTCCAAGGTAATGGGTAACTTAGGAAGGATCCCTAAAGGTTCGTTGATGGTTCTTTTAAAAGACAAAATATTATGTGTAACTGACACAATATCAGTGGAACCTAAATATTTCGAAGTGGTTGAGCATAAAATACTAACAAAATAACCTTCATCTACATTTGTGCGACACACATTCTTACCATAATCCTTCACAATGATTTGGAAAGGGGTGAAATAAGGGAGACGATACTCTTTCGGTCTTGTTATCACAAAATTGGATCTAATAGGTTTCTTGATCAGTCAACTTCATGTAACTATTTCAAACCTAATCTTTTGACTGAGTCTTAGCCTCCTCAGCCTGAGAGGGCTCTCTCAAGGGTTAATGATTTGGATAAGGATAATAAATAGATAAATGATAGAGATAGGTTGAGAATAACATCAACAAGTACACATTGGGCTTATGGAGTCAAAATAGTTTCAGTAAACCAATGAATCTACTTAACATGAGAGTTGAGGCATGTCAGAGTTTTAGTCAAGAAATATGTTGGAAATGTTGTCATTGATGGCAAAGGAAGTAGCAAAGAAGGAGCATTTGAACAGCAACAAGGCAAACAGAGAAGCAAGGAGTAGCATTAAACAAGAAGCAGAGATAGTAACAGAGAGATAGTAGAGGCAACAAAGAGACCAGCAGAAAGAGCAAAGAAGCAGAAGGGAAGCAAGGCAGATAATGAACTAAGGCAGTAGACAACGCAGAGACAATGAATAGAAGTAGAATGCATAATTGAAGCAGAATTGTCCAGAGACATAGTAGGAGAAAAATAACATCGAATAGAAAATAATAAGTAAATGGTAATCTGTGATAAGGAATAAGTGAATGGTAATCTGTGATAAGTACGACATCCATTGAAGGAATTAATGGTTGCAGAGATATGATGAATGTAGAGAAGATTATAATTGTGATGGACCATAGTACAATGATCAACTTGCGGAATCAAGAACTTGAATGTGTAGTTAGAAGCGGAACTGTGACAGGATAGCACTCTAAACTTAGCAATGGAATTTTAATAAAAGGAAAAACCTTAAAGCACAACTTAATTATAATAATACATTGAAAGGGCGACGGAACCCTGTGTGGAAGAGTGGAACCATGACCGAGTGAACAGTAAAGGCGGTTTATGATTTTCATCGCACCACCTATGCGGAGTGAGCGGTATTTGAGGAGTTGGGAGCGATTCCATAAATCACTCGACACGTGGCAAGGAGGACCCACGGAAAACTGCTTGTCACTATGCGCCATCGCGCGTTATAGTTCGACCCAGGATGCCCAACGATATTGTTGTGCGCCATTGATTTGGAGAGAAGCCATCGAATAGTGGTCGTATGAGGAAGGTGCATGAAGAATAACCAAAGTACGGCGGGCCATCACATGTTAACGTTCGGCATCGGAGGTCGAGCGATATGCATATATGCCATTGATCTGGAAGCTTGCTATCGAACGGTGATCGAACGCTGGACTTGCGCAAAGTTTACCTATGGTACCATGCACATATTTGATTGGCTATTGACTATATTTGTGGGCCCGGGGTCAAAGGTTTACCATATTGTTTGAAAGCGTTAAAATGCGAAGGGTTAACCTTAATCCTAAAGTTAAGTTCAAAAGTATTAAATTAATTACCAAGATCAATAGAACAATGTGAGTTATGGAAACCCCGCTGGATTACCTATTTTGACCCCGTCCAGGAATACCATTAGCAATTGAATGGTTTTGACCCAAGGTTTTAATAAAGGTAAAAACTATATAAGGTGATAAGAATCATGAAGAACTATGTGCATGCGAAAGAGTTGATAATAAACGAATCTCTTTAGAGATATCTGTATGAATAAACTCTGATATACCTGAATCTATGGTGCACCTGTGAATATGATGATTGATGAAGATCTGTAGATCAGATGATGATTAATTCCTGGTTTAATCGACTGACAAAATCATAAAGAACGTATGCATGAGTAAGGGTTGTGAATGAATACTTCACTCTGAAGTATATCTGTATGGAATGAGTAATAGATTACCGAGAGATCTGAATTAAGGATGCAACTCTGAAGAAAATAAATAAATTTGGTGGCCTGCGAGGTATGTTGTGTGGAAGTGAATGAAACGTGGCCCGCAGTAGATCTGAGGGTCGAAGCCTTCAGTGAGGGAGTTGTAGCTCCCTTCCAATGGTAGCTGGTAAACAAGAGTAGGGGGTTGTAGTCCCTTCTAGGAAAGGCTGGTAAACGAGAGAAGGTTGTAGCCTTCTGTAGGTGGGTGCCTGCGTGCTGGTATAAGTCTGCGCCAGCATAAAATTGTAAGAATTTTTCTTTATAATAGATATTTAAGACTGAGATAACAACAATGGTGGTTTTCTCCCGAATTGGGTTTCCACCTTAAATCCCGGTGTTCATATTTGTTGCTTATGTTTGATGGTTTGTTCTATTATTTCTGTTCATGCTTACTACTTATCTGATGAATAAATGATGCAATGATCTAAGTAAAGACATAATAAGATCTCTAGACATACAAGTTGGATGCAGTAATGTAACATATGGTTTTAAGAGAAAGGAAAGCTAAAAAATTGTCAGTCAACTCTAAATACTGATTCACCCCCCCTCTCAGTATTTTTCAACAAAATAAACACACATGAAACTGTAAAAACACATTTAGTTCATTTATATAGGAATTCATAGCATCTAAAGATGAATTATGAGTACTATAGATAAACGCCACTACAATAGGATAATAAGAGATGCAAATAGAATAGGAACAAACCAAAAATTCTTCTGAATCCCAAGTTGGTTAAGTAGAAACTCTCTGTATTAGCTAAAAACCAGTCAATTACAATAAGCATAGTCTTTTGCTAAAAATGTCCAACCACTTGCACATTCGACTTCTTGGTATTTAATAGACAATTTACAACATAAGATGATCTCATCTTAGACTAGATACATCAAATTTCTGACTTTTGACACCTTTCATAACCATAAGACATGTGATTTATTACAAAAATATAGCTACTCTACTAAACAGTCCTATTACAAATAGGATTCAAACTCCTTGTCACTATCCATAACAACCTTATATAAATTAAATTACATCATTTTCCAAGTGTATCAACACATGGTCAAATCTAAATTATAGGCTTCAAATCTTCATGACCATATTGTTGACCTCTGTCAAAATAGGAAACTGTCCCTTGTTTTTTAGGCATAGGGTCCTTTGCATTTTTGGAACATTCTGACCATCATGTATTCTTTATTTCGTGGTCCTTAATTGTTGGAAGTTGAATTAACACATTCCAGCACTCCTCCTTAGGCTCTAGCTGTCCAAAACCATTTTCAAACTGTTCAAATGAACTGCAATACACTGCGCTACGAAAACATAGCAGTTTCGTATCACCTTTCGTAGCACAGCCTTTTAACCCTTTTTTCTTCAAAATTTTGACTTCTTTCTTCCAAAACCATCTTAATTTTCTTTTAATACATCCTCCCTAGCAATTTAATTTCTTGATTCATTCTCTTACCCTTCAAAATTTTATAAAAAAGAGCAAGAAAAGCTGCTACAACAGTTTTGTAGAACTTTTCTCTCTTTTTACACTCTCTGTGCTATGAAGCTGCTAAGTGAGCAGTTTTGTCAAAAATTTTCCAAAGTGTAAATTGTAAATGTGCCAAAAACTCAAAATAAACCTTATTCATCATTTAAAAACCATATCAACTGAAAAACACAGTTATTCTAGCCTTCATGAGGTCCCTTCTTCAATTTCACTTGATTTAGCTATTGACTCTTCACTGCCTATTATTTTAATACCTTTGCTCTTTAACTCGTCTTGAATCAATTTCAGCTATTTCTCCAAGTCCTCCACTTTATCTTTAAGTCTTCTGTTATTTTCTCTCAAGTGAGTATTTATTACTCTGACAAACTTGGTTTCCTTAATTGTTGGGACTGTCCATTTGAAAAACTGCTCTGCACTACTTGGAGTTTCAGAAATAGAACCAGTTTGAACTTCCCACAGTGCCTTCATTATTTTAAACTCTGCTTTATCAACATTGTGCTTTCTAGCCCTCTTTTTCATTGTTATCCATTTATAAAAAAATTTATATCCAATGATGGATAAATAGTTCCTTAGATTTCCAAAAAACAAGCTTTTATGAAAATCTTGTGAGTTTTTGAAATCTCACTGAGTTCATTATCTTTAAACTATCCATTCACTAAAATATTCATTCAAATCTATTCCAAGTTAACCTGCTGCTTCAAAAGGAGCCGATTTCATGTTATTTTCACCATTTTCACCTCCATTTCATTCTCCCATTTTTCCATTTTTACTCATATTCTAAACAGTCATTTCCCCTCTAAAATACCCATTTTCCCTTCTTATACCCTCCATTCCCTTAAAAACCCTTTTTAAACCATAAAAACCTCTTTTATTTGGTTAAAAAAACCCTCTCTTAACCCTATCAAAACTCTCAAAAGGCTTAAAAAACCATGTTTAGGCCTAAAATCCGACCATTTGAAAAATAGGGCCTTAAGCCCTTTTTGGCTTAAACCTTAGCCCCCTTCCCCTCATATGACCTGGGGCCCCGACCACCCACCATCCCTAAACCCCTCTCATCCCAGCTCTGGGTCCTATCTACCCCGACGGTATCATTCCTCTGCCTTCCCTTAGCCCCCTTCACCTATCGTTCATCCGCTCCATTTGCTTTCCTCCAAAAGCAATCCACACCGTTGATCATATAGATTCGACGACGGTCCCACTCCCTCCTGACATCGTTTCCCCCGATCACCCCCCATATGTTCATTTCTTCAAAGAAATCTCCACCATGGATCTTCATAATCTGACGGTTGTCATCACATCCCTACCTGTCAACCTTGTTCATAACACTTCCACTACCCGACAGAGGAGTTTGCGTCACCTGCTGGCCCACCATCCATTCCTCCACTGCAATCCAATCCCCTTCCGCCACCTGCCTCCCACCTTTACCTCCGTCGATCGACTCCTTTGGTCGAGATCAACCCGCACCATTGATCTGGCTCCCCCAGGTCCAATGATTCACAACACATATCGCACGCATTTTTCCAACAAATTTTAATGAACCATTTCTATGTGATCAAAACGGTTTTTCGCCTGCCACACATCATCCTCTGAGTGGAATCACATCTGATCCACTCAAAATCACCGATTTTCCCACAAAACCACCCTCTTCCAATTCGTGCCCATATTCAAATTTTTGTTGATTCTACCTATGGAATCCATCCTTGCAATCTCCCTCTCCTCTAAATGTCACTGCAACGCCCCACAAAGCCCTCGAAAGAAGTTTAATCCACAAAAACGAAGGTTTTATTTAAAGATTTTTGTTTATTTTGCAAGTTTAATGGTGGCCTAAGTTCATAGGCCATCCCACAACCAATATAAGTGGCTTTCTCTCTGAGGGCGACGATCCTCAAGGCAAGATAAAGAAAAAGGGATTCACAGAGTTTGACTTCAGTGTTTAAATCAATGATTCATGACCATTGATTCAATCAAGGAAACCCTCCAACAGAGCGAAGAAGATACCTGCACACAGAAACAAAAACAAGAATAGTAAATATTGAAGACAAAAGGTCATAAGCGTAATCACAAGATTAAAGTTTAAATTACAGATTAAGGATAAGAAAAAAGTTAAAGGACGAAGGATTAAAAGTTAAAACAATCAATAAAGTGAAGCAGACAACAAGGATGATTAAAAAGGCTAAAAGTAATCAAGGCCTTAGCAGAGTTTAAAGCATAAAAATAGGACAGATCAGCTAAAAGAAAGCTTTGAATGCCTAATCATAGAAGAATTTACTTCATCAAAGGCTAAATATGCCACCTACCAGCCCACTTGCCTAAAAAAGATACATAAAGTTATTACAATCAGAGATATTTCAAAGAGACAGCTCATAAGTTATTACTAGCCTACTAATTAAGCCTAAAAGTAAAAATTGCAACAAAGTAGTTCAAAAAGTTAATGTAACATTCAATATTCAGAGTTAGACTCTTTAATACATTTTTCCTTGGGCCTTGCATGTAACTCAGTCATAAATGAACATATTAACCCTAGTTTTCATTTCACCTCCTCATTTGCCTATATATATAGCATGAGGACTTCATTAGAAAAGGTTCTTGGTTGGTTGTAGAAGGATGTTACTATTAGTGATTTAGAGTGTTGCTGAGCTAGTTGAGGAGTACTAAGCTGGATAGAGAAGCTTTGAGCTGTAAAGACCCACTGTGTTGGAATATGAAACTGGTTTGATCATGAATAAAACAAGCTAATTAACAAGATCCTGGTCTATGTTAAATGGTGATGTTTTTCCTCACTGTTTCTGTTTTCCCCTTATTTTTTCATTCTGTCCATTTTCTGTGATAAAGAACATAAAATTTAGATTAGGATTTACTATCAAAAGTACCCTATTTCTGTCTGCAAGATTTATCTTTATGTTTTCTTCTACAAGGTTTGATTGAAGGATTCTTAATTGCCCTCCAATTTTATCTAGCTTGTTTTTTTAAGAATGATTCAATAGAGTATAACCAGGGAAGTGTTGGTAAGCCCATGTCCTTTTGAGTACAACTTGAGATATTTTTCTTAAAAATATCTCTTCAAATGTATGATAAGTAGAGTTCAACCAGGGAAGTCTATGGTATGCCCTGTCCTCTGGCTAGTCTTTAAAAGTTGCTTTGAAATATCCGTAAAGAGTTTTTCAAAAGAAGATTAGATTATTTCTGTTTGATCTTAGGCTGCTCTTATAGTTATCTTGTTTTATTTATTTATCTGAAAGTAGTCTTAGGATTACTGGATTGTTGTCTTAAAATTCATCTTTAATAAAAGTTTGTCCAAAGAAGTCTATGGTTTTCCCTGTCCTTTGGCTTACTTCAAACAGTTTGAAAGGATTTTCTTATTTAAGTAGAGCTAGAAGATTCTTGACTCACTATAGCTTTACTGCCTTCACAACACCTTAATGTTTCATATCTCAATTTAATCTAAAAGATACATTTAATCTAGATGACTTTCCCTATGAAAACCCATAGATAGTTTTTGAACAATTAAATCCTTTTATGACTCCATAGCCCAATGGATTAATGCTGCTTCATAGTCTATCCATCTAGTTGAAACATTCTCTCAATCTCTTCCAACCTTTAAATCCTTCAATTACCTTTTCAATCAACCAAAACCAAAACAAAGTTCCCAGAGCTTCATAACTAGCCTAATATCATAAACAAAGCATAAAGATATATCCTTTAAAGCACTTATATAGAGAGATCCCTCTCTGAATCCAGGAAGGTTAGGTCCTAGGATTCCAAAGTGGTTCTAATGTGGCCCTTGCATTGTTTGTTCTTTCCAATCTTTCGAATCATGGGGTGACAACACTCATCACAGTAATTTCTTGGTTTTCCAACCTCAATTTTTCCTCAAGATGTTGAAACTCTGTCATTTCTTCTTTTCCCCTCTTTCTTCTGCTAGCTGTATATTTCACTGTAGGTGATGAGATATCAACAACTTATTTAGGATATTTAGCTGTCTCAATAGATTTTTGAACTTCCTGGCTGCCTTCCTTGAGTTTCTTAGCATGCCTGGTTATAGGCTTTCTTGCTTGGCAGATGAAAGCTACATCTTCCCCCTCAAACTCAAGCTTCTTTGTAGACTTAGCCCTTTTCTATTTATGCTCATCTTCCCTAATGAACTCAGCTTGAAAAATGTGTGTATCCTCTATGTCAATAGCATGAAGTATTTCATCTAAATTTCCCTTTGTTATTGGGCTGCCCTTTGTAGCAATTTTCTTCGCTTTTAATGCCACTGCCTGGCTTCTTGTTACTCTTTTGATTTCCTGCTTGTTGACAGCTTGTTTCTGTTTTGCCTCTTTGACAATATTTTACCTCTGTTTTTCAGATGATAGAGTTGGTGTATCAAGAAATTTTGTCTGTTCTGCCCTTTTCTCAATTTTCTTCCTTGGCTTTAGTTTTGCAAATTCCTTTGGTTTTGCAACCATGGGTTGACTAAGCTCTGCTGGTGGTGTAGTATCCCAAATTGGGAATGTAGAAATGCATAAGCACAATAATGGAATCAAAGGGAGAAATTAACTCATAAAATGTGTTGAGAAACATATAGCCATCAAATGAATATAACAACAACAAAAAGGAGCTCCTCTACATCATCCCAAGTGGGGAAAATGAAAAAAGTAGACACCAAAATCATTATTCCCAAGAAATTACACTATAAAAAGGGGAAATAACACTTAGGTTCCTCAACATACATAAATTGGCCCTCATATACGAAAGGAAATAAGAAGAAAATCCCTTTTTCTATGTTAAATAGATCTCCCGGCCTCAAATTAGCTTAAAAATGCCCAAACCCCATGACTTAAGTTATGCAATATTTATGAAGCATATGAAAGCGTTATTTTATGAGGGTTTCTGCAACATTAGGATAGAAAACCATAGATCTAGAAATTTATTGAACAATATGATAAGAAAATAGAGATCTGGCCTCCTTGTTACAATATAGGGATAACTCGACAAGGGTTTCTTGAAAGCTTGAGTACAAAAGAGAAAATATAAATATTCAGCTTTGAAATAATGTAGTATTACTGCAACATTACCCAAATGTGGCTGAATTATACAATATAGGGATGAGAATCCCTTCTTCTAGATTTTCGAGAGAAGGGTTGACCCTTTCCCTAGGAAACTAGCTAAAAATCAAGGGCATAAACCCTGCTGCAGCAACTCTATGAAAAATGACGCAGTTTCTACAAAGGAATACACTATAGGATATGAGGAATGCTCTGGATAAGGGAAAATATGTGAAATGAGCCTATAAATCCTCCTAGCTGATCTCTCAAGAGAAGGAAAGCTCCCTCTACTGAGAAACAGACCCGGAAGTGGTGTTATCAATCCTCCATTGCAACACCCTACAACACAGCACTATTCTCTGCAGAAATAAAGTTGTAGCTAAATAATGATGCTTGGCCTTAAGCCTAGATGTGGAGCAATGTATTGCAAAACTATCCCAAGAGGCCTCTCAAGGGAAGAGGTGGGATTCCCACTCAGGAACACTCGCTGCTAAACAACACAGCAACCCTACTAAACAACAAGAGGAAGCAATAGTCTAAGCAGGCCAATATGAAATGATAAACTCAAAACATGATCTCAAATTGCTTCCATCCTCTTCCTTAAGTAAAATATGATCTTTCACATCCTTGGACCCACTCAATTAGGTCACTTCCTTCATGAGGTTCACCTCCCTCCAAAACTGTGTTGTTCTCTAATTAATCTCCACTCCTCCTTAACAATGCTATTGACTTGGTCAACGTTGACTGAATCAACATGATCCAAACCCTGTTCACACATGGAGGAGCTTTATTTAGCTACTACAAAGGTCTCCTTTCAAACTTAATTTTTTTATTATTGCTGCTCAAGAGTCTTATGTGCCTTCTAACCCACTTATTCACCTACCTAGTGATAAAACAACTATAATATTCCATTTAGCTTGAAGGCTAAATTTTTGGAATATTACAGTCCTCCCCTAAAAAATGTTGCTTGTCCTCAAGCAACTGTAAAGGTAGATCAAAATTCCTCCCCTCCTCTTCTTGTGGTCTCCTCATTAATAGTCCCCACCACTGCTCAAAATAATCTGCAACCAATCTGTCCTCCAATGTTTCCTCCCATGTATGCAAAACCACATGGCTCACATCATAGAAAGGTGGAAGGTGTAAGTGGAAACCTCCTTACTATCCAATGGCATCCTCAAGGTAGGAGTGGTGAAAAACATGGGGAATATTATTCCCAATGAGTGACTCCCACACCCATGCTATCATCCAAATGAAATGAGCCATTCTAGGTAGCTCATCAAAAATATCCTCAACCCCCGATTCATACAATGTGTTGGGGTTGCATGGAGAGATTAGATCCTCCCATCCAACTGGTTTCTCTCCATTTATGGTAAGTATGGGGCTGTTACTGATCTTGGGCTAAAATTTCATGACCTACAAGAGTGGCCCAAGCTACCCCACCAAACAAATAAGCCATGAAGTGCCTCCTCCAAAAAATCAAACTCTCCAAATGGCACTTTCCACACAGAGGAAAGAGATGTAGTTTGGAAATCATGGGCTGCACATTGCTTCTCCTAGAACATGCATCATGTAAAGTAGGGAGAATCATACTCCCAATGGGCATCTCCAAATCATCTAGCACTCTCCAAACAAAGCTCTCCATGAACATAAGAATATCAGCAAAATATGTAAGCAAAAACCAATGAAAACAACCTTCCATATGACAACCAAAGAGTGGATCATAGTCCCACACATGGAACCAACACAATGCATCCCTTGCCTGCATCAAAACAAGCAATAACAAGTTCTCTCCCAGCCACTTGTTTGCTGCCACAATCATTCTATAAGATGGAAGCATGAAAGTACAATGTGGTGTCAATGGTGCACACCAAAAATCATGTGGCCTCCCCCACAAACCACCAATAAAATAGCCAATCTCATGCTGCAAGTGGCTTCAAGTACATCACCATATAATATGAAAGAAGGGATAATCCTCCTTGGTTCAACATGTTGCTCATATAAAGTAAAGAAGTACAAAACATATTGTAAAATTACACCTTCTCCACCATGTACTTGGGACCTTGAGCTGGAATGGCTCAACCGGAAATTATCCCTTACCTACAAAGAGTAGGGAAGTGGTTGTGACATCCTCTCTATCACCATATGGGCTATGAAAATCTCCATATTCTGAAATATATTATGCTGGATACCCTCCCAAATGAACTCCTATGCCAAGGAAAAATATGCATCAAAGTGCATGGAAAGGAAGTCCTCATGTGTTGCATGTAGCAACTTCTCCTTGAGCTCAGAAGCTCTAGTCAAGAAGACTCTGCCATAAGAATAGATGACCACCTCATCCACCATATATCTACCATCTCCATCCGAGTAATCAAGAATCATGCGAGCACCAAGATCCTTGGAGTACTCTACCAAGAGTTAAGACCTCCAATATGGATCAATCCTCCCAAGAGATAGCGTTGATGATCTGCAATGTGAAACACCCCACATGTTGTTGTCTTTTCCTTTGACATCCCACATGCCAAATTCATCCTCCAAATTTTTGTCATGCCCATCATGTAGTTTCTCATGCTAAAAAAGAAGTAGTGATCTTTGGAAGTTGGCCTCCCATGAGAAGCTCCCATCCAAAAAGAATCTCCCAATCTTGGTCAATGTAAGCATGAGTGGCCTCCATATACTCCATTGTATGGAGGATTCCTTCCTTAAAGGAAGTACCCTATGTTTCTCCAAATCCATGCAGCAGCCCCCTTGCACCATGAAGGTTCCATCCTCCATCACTGCAGCAATTTCTGTCAGCGCAGTATGTGTAGTGAGAGTGGGTGATGCTAAAAATGGAAGGATGTCCCCCTCCTCCTTGAGTCTATACCAAACTCTCTGCTCTGTACTAGACTCCTCCAAAGTCTTCACCTCTCTAGAATATAAGAGGGGTGAACCAAATGGCAAGATGTCTCTTACCAACTCTTGATCTGGTGGCCTCTCGGGTGGAATGCATCCATGTAGTGAGACATCAATGTCAAGAGTAGACTGTATATATGGTTGGGAAACCTTGCCCCTGCCCTTACAACACAAATCAGTATGCCTCTTCTTTGCACCAGCTCTCTGAAATACATAGGGGTGTGTGCTCCTCATCAAATGATGTTGACCATCCTCCCTACCTTCTCCTTTCATCTGCAATGTCTCACAATCATGTTGATCATTGATTTTGCTTTTTCCTCCATATGTGAGATCCTGGGGAATTTATTGCAATGATACAAGCATTCCTCCTGTTGGAGCATGTGCTCCTTCTTCCTCTGCATGAGAGACTAGATATTCTCTAGATGTGACAAAACTATTGCCCCCATCCTTCTCTTTCTCTTCAATATGAATGGGAATCACCTGCTCACTAAGAGGATCCTCTTTTGAAAAAGGAACCTGCATGCCTTCTTGTCCAAAGATATGAGACAAAGATCTTTCCTGTAGCAAGGTGTTATGCAATACGTGAGCTTTTCCAACAGTTTTCTGAAGTGAATTTGAGTTTTTAGGTTTTTCCAACCCATGCAAAAGTTCTGTTTGTCTTGGTTTGTTTGGTTTTACCAAGAATGTTCTAGAATGTTTTCCATAAAACCTCTCCACTAATCTCTTAGTGAGCTTTGCATAAGAATAAATATTGCCATTTTTTAATGAAAATGATCAAATATACACCAAGCATAGGCCTTACCTTCAAAGTGCAGCACTGCAACTTTGATGGCTTCATCTTCAGAAACTTGGTGCTACTGCAAATAGGTGTGCAACTCCTCCACCCAAGCTCTGGCTGAACATGTTGGTCATCCATAAAAAGTAGATAGAGAAAATCTATCCATTTCATGCTATCTACTCCTCTCCACCTTGATCTTGCAAAATTCTTGGAAAGTGATATGATCTCTAAATTTCTCAGTTTGAGACTCATAATCTTGCAGCAAATTTGCTAAGAGCTTCCCTCCTAGGCACTCCTTCTTCCATCTCTCTCATGATAGATCTAGACATTTGACTATGCTGTGCATAATAGGGTGTAGCTGAATGCTCACACCTATCATGTGAAAACATAGATTTGGCTCTAGATCCAAACTCTTCTGGAGATTCCATCTCCCTTCTCATTTTATTGAGATCTTCTTTAATGCTCTGCATCGATTTAGGAAGAAGCTTTGAGAGCCTCTCCTCCCTCCTTCCTCCACATAACAAAGTCCTATCATTTCTATAAATCTTCTCTTCTCCTTCTTCTCTTAATATCATATTGGCTGAGATCCACAGGCTGAGCCAATATTATGCTCTGATACCGCTATAGTATCCCAAATTGGGAATGCAGCAATGCATAAGAAAAACACTGGAATAGCAGGGAGAAATTAACTCATAAAATGTGTTGAGAAACACATATCCATTAAATTAATATAACAACATCAAATAGGAGCTCCTCTACATCATCCCAAGTGGGGAAAATGCAGCAATTAGACCCCAAAAACGTTATTCCCAATAAATTATGATATAAAAAGGGGAAATAACACTTATTTTCCTTAGCATACATAAATTGTCCCTCATATATTGAAGGGAATTAGAAAAAAATCCCCTTTTCTAAGTTAAACAGATCTCTCGGCCTCAAATCAGCTTAAAAATGCCCAAACCCCATGACTTAAGCTATGTAGAATTTTTGAAGCATATGCTAGAATTATTTTATGAGGGTTTATACAAAATTATTATATAAAACCATATATCTAGAAATTTATTGAACAATATTCTAATAAAATAGAGATCTGGCCTTCTTGATACAATATAGAGATAACCCGGCAAGGGTTTCTTGAAATCTTAAGTACAAAAGAGAAGATATAAATATTAAACTCTAGAATAATGTAGTATTAATGCAAATTTACACACATGTGGCTGAATAATACAATAGAGGGATGAGAATCCCTTCTTCTAGCTTTCGGGGAGAAGGGTTGGCCCTTTCCTTAGGAAACTAGCTCAAAAACAAGGGCTTAAACCCTGCTGCTACAGCTCTATGCAAAATGACACAGTTCCTGAAAAGTACTACGCTGTAGGAGATGAGGAATACTCTGGCCAAGTGCCAAGATGTGAAATGAGCCCAGAAATCCTCCTAGCTGATCTCTCAAGAGAAGGAAAGCTCCCTCTACTAAAAAACAGACCCGAAAGTGGTGTTATCAATCCTCCACTGCAACACCCTGCAACACAACACTATTATCTGCAGAAATAATTTTGTAGCTAAAGACTGATGCTTGGCCTCAAGCCTAGATGTGGAGCAATGCAGTGTAAAACTCTCCCAAGATGCCTCTCAAGGGAAGAGGTGGGGTTCCCACTCGGGAACACCCGGTGCTAAATAGCACATCAACCCTTCTAAACAACAAAAGGAAGCAATAGTCTAAGTAGACCAATATCAAAACATGATCTCAAATGGCTGCCATCCTCTTCGTTCAGTACAATGTGAGCTTGCATGTCCTTGGCCCCACTCAATTAGGTAACTTCCTTCATGAGGTTCACCTCCCTCCAAAACTGCATTATTCTCTAATTAATCTCCACTCCTCCTTAACAACATTGTTGACTTGGTCAAAGTTGACTGAATCAACATGATCCAAACCATGTTCACACATGGAGGAGCTTTATTTAGCTGCTACAAAGGTCTCCTTTCACACTTAAAGTGTTTTGATTGTTGCTCAAGAGTCTTATAGGATTTCTAACCCACTTATTCACCTACCTAGTGATAAAAAAACTATAATATACCATTTATCTTGAAGGCTAAATTTTTGGAATATTACAGCTCATGGTGATGGAACTCCTTTAGTTTTAGGGTTTCTTACAGGGGTTAGGGTTTCCAATACAAAACCATTTATAAACAAGAAAGATGACCAATCCCTACCTATTTTCTGGAGTTCATCTAAAATTAATAACTTCATTAAACCATGATGAAACAAAGATGTTTGACTACATTCATATTTTTCTTGTATTTTATAAGCCATTTTTGCAAGACTCCTATGCAGATAAAAGCAAAATTGAGTGAAATCTTACCAGTGAAATGCAGAAGTAACTTGAAATGATATGTGTAAACCTTATGATATCTGCCTTCACATGTAAAATACTTTTGAATGTTGAGCAGCAGCTTTGAATAAGTGTCTTTGATGAAGCTTCTAGGGATAGCATTATTAAGGTCCATGTCTACATACTCAGGCTTCGTGAATTATTTACATTTCTCCATATCAAATTTGAAACCTTTGAACCAAGTTTCTTGACCTATTGGTATCTCTATAACAGTAGCAATGATCTCTGGTGTAATTGACATACTTAGCATCCCAACCTTAGTAGCTGTTCCATTGAAGTTCATGGAAAATTCATTTGAGACCTCTGTGTGACAGCCCTGCAATTTTTCACAAAACCAAAGGCAACCTACTCTTCTGAATGCTTCCATCACTGCTGGATCTTCAATTATTGCCTTCATGTCCTCAAGTTTATACCTTAAGTAGTGTCCCCCTCTATGAACTTTCTTTTCCTCTGCCATTTTTTTCAGAAAACCTGTCAGCCTCACTTGAATATTTAAAACCAGCAGCCTCGCTTGATAAATTTTATATCAACCTCACTTGAATAGGGATGTAGAAAACCTTTGTATGAAACAGCCACAAGTTTGGCTTGACAGTTCGGAGCTCAGACATTTCGAATGGAGGCAAAAGGAAATGAGAATGATCAATTAGGAAAGATTTTGAAATTTAAAATGTCATCTCATAACTAAATGATGCCTCATTCATAACCTATAATGACAATGATGAGTGAAAAAATGGATGTGTACATCGAATCTCATCATTACATGACTCATTATACCACTAACCTATCATTTCCCAATGGTTTCTGACACTTTTCAACTCAAATGACAAGACAAATGAAAAAGGTGCTTTCTTAGCACCTGCAGTGTAATTTTACCTGTTTGTGCTATGAAACTATTAGCTTTTTCATAGCACAAATCGACTTTTTTCAATGGGTGGCACTAAGAAAACAAGGTTTCTTGGCTAATTGAATAGTTTTGACATGAAATTTTAGGAAATAACCCACAAATGAAAATGATGGATATATGACATGAAGGGACTTGGAAAAAGACATTATTTGAACTTAAGGATGGGCTTTGAATTATAAGAATCTAACCTACCCTTGATCAAATCCTAATTTGACTTCTAAACTCAATTTTGAATCATAACCTATGTTTTGAATATTTTTTTTGAGTGATGACAGTGGCTCCACTTGGGATGGTGTGCCCCTGTGGTACACCAAAGAACCTGTAGTTTCAGTGCCATCCATCTTCTTGGAAATAAAAATTCTGAAATTTATGAAAAATTCACCAAGCTCTTATGGCCTTCTCCTCGGGCTCAAGCTTGATGATTATTGTTGAAACACCATCTTTGTACATACTGAAAAGATTCTCAGTCAACTTTGAGCTTATTCACACACTCCTACCTACCCTAGCAGCTGCAATCTCCATTTTTAACTGAAGCAACAAGAAATTTCCAATGAAGCCAGTCATTGATCTGATTTGACACTTGAACCTCTTGACTATGCTTGAACCAAAAGTAAACAAGATACTGAAATGACCAAGTCAACATAACATGTATCTGTTCTTCATAATGAAAACATAATTGTAAATCTGGATTGTAGAACTCTTCCATGAAGTAAGCTATAGGATCATAGAAGACATGATCAGTTTGATGATTCTCATGAAATTCTGCAGCTTTGGACAACTCATGTATGCTTTGCTCAGCCACACAAGATTTCAGTTGTGTGCTTTCAAACTGCTGTTCAAACTGATTTTCAAAAACCATGTATTATTCCTCAATCTCAAAAGAGAAAGGAAGCAACACCCTCTCTTTGTGTTCTGGCATGGAAAGATTTTGAAAAGAATGATCATGATCATGAAGACTATATGATTGAATTTGACCTTGTAAAACTTCAATGTCTTTCTCAATGTTATTAGCAACTTCATCCAAAAATTGAATCTTATCTTTTGACTTGCATTCAAATGATTTTATATAAGAAGACAAGGACAAAGAAAAAAATTCATCTACTTCCTCATTAATATGATCATCATTCCATTGTTTAAAGCCTTGAATTGAAGGAGATTTTTCCACCAACTATGTTCTATATATCCATTCTTCTAAAAACATAAGCCAAAAATTTGTAAATGACTTAATAGATCTGACAAGAAATCTTTCAATCCACTGCTTACATTTTCCTTGAAATGAATCATAGAAAAATATGATGCAAACATCTTCATGTTTGACTCTAAGAAGCTCAGTAAAGTCATAGAAATCTGATATATGCTTCAAATTCAAACTCAATATTCTCCATTAAATTTTGGACCATTTCTTAAAAAATATGCATCCTTGGGAAAATGATTTGGGAAACCATGAATTCCTGAAAAATATATACATGCATACCTTGAAACAAGAATGGAAGCATCTGAGCTCTTCATATGTCCAATGGAATCACCATGAATCTATGAATTTTGAATTCTTCAACAATGGAGTCGCCAAGGTAGTTGGAGCCTCAAACATATTATGAGCTCATGCTACCTTCAAGAGATCAGCTTCATAATTTTCGGGAGATGTATATCTTTAGACTCCCCAGAAATGAAACCAAAATGTTATCACAAAATTGGACTTGATAGGCTGCTTGATCAGTCAACTTCATGTAACTATTTCAAACTAATATTTTGACTGAGGCTTAGCCTCCTCAGCCTGAGAGGGCTCTCTCAAGGGTTAATGATTTGGATAAAAGTATAGATGGCTAACTCTATGAGGGGTAATAAACAGATAAATGATAGAGATAGGTTGAGAATCACATCATCAAGTACACATTGGGCTTATGGAGTCAAAATAGTTTTAGTAAACCAATGAATCTACTTAACATGGAAGTTGAGGGATATCAGAGTTTTAGTCAACAAATAAACACACATGAAACTGTAAAAACACAGTCAGATCATTTATATAGGAAGTTAGAGAATCTAAAGATGAATTCTGAGTAATATATATAAGCACCATTGCAATAGGATAATAAGAGATACAAATAGAATAGGAACACACCAAAACTCCTTCTGAATCCCAAGTTGGTTAAGTAGAAACTCTCTGTATTAGTTGAAAACTAGTCAATTACAATAAGCACAGTCTTTTGCTAAAAATGTTCAACCACTTGCACATTTGACTTCTTGGTCTTTAATAGACAATTAACAACATAATATGATCTCATATTATAATAGATACATCTAATTTTTTACTTTTGACACCTTGCATAACCATAAGACATGGGATTTATTACAAAAAGACAACTATTCTACTAAACAATCCTATTACAAATAGGATTCAAACTCCTTGCCACTATCCATAACAACCTTATCTAAATTAAATTACATCATTTTCAAAGTTTATCAACTCATGGTAGAATCTAAATGATAGGCTTCAACTCTTCATGACCATATTTCTGACCTCCATCAAAATAGGAAACTATCCCCTATTTTTTAGGCATAGGGTCCTTTGCATTTTTGGAACATTCTAACCATCATGTATTCTTTATTTCATTGTCCTTAACTGTTGGAAGTTGAATTAACACATTCCTAAACTCCTCCCTAGGCTCCAGCTATCCAAAACCATTTTCAAACTATTCAAATGAGTTGCAATACACTGCGCTATGAAAACACAACAGTTTCATAGCGCATTTCGTAGCGCTGCCTTTTAACCCTTTTTTCTTCAAATTTTTGAGTTTTTTCTTCCAAAAATGTCTTAATTTCCTTTTAATACATCCTCCCTAGCAATTTAATTTTTTGATTCATTCTCTTACCCTTCAAAATTTTATAAAAAAGAGCAAGAAAAGATGCTATAGCAATTTCGTAGCGCTCTTCTCTCTTTTTACACTGTCTGCGCTACGAAACTGCTGAGTGAGCAGATTTGTCAAAATTTTTCCAAAGTGTAATTTGTAAATGTGCCAAAAACTAAAAATAAACCCAATTCATCATTTAAAAACCATATCAACTAAAAAACACAGTCATTCAAGCCTTCATGAGGTCCCTTCTTCAATTTCACTTGATTTAGCTATTAATTCTTCAATGAATGTTATTTTAATACCTCTAATCTTTAACTCATCTTGAATCAATTTCAACTATTTCTCCAAGTCCTCCACTTGGTCTTTAGGTATTTTGTTATTAGCTCTCAAGTGAGTATTTATTACTATGGCAAACTTGGCTTCCTTAATTGTTGGGACTGTCCATTTGAAAAACTACTCTGCACTACTTGGAGTTTCAGAAATAGAACCAGTTTGACCTTCCCACAATGCCTTCATTATTTTAAATTCTGATTTCTCAACACTATGCTTTCTAGCCCTCTTTCTCATCATAGTAATTTCTTGGTTTTCCAACCTCAATTTTTCCTCAAGATGTTGAAACTCTATCATTTCCTATTTTCCCCTCTTTGTTCTTTTGGATGTATATTTCACTATAGGTGATGAGATATCAACAAATTCTTCAGGAGCTTTAGCTGTCTCAATAGATTTTTGAATTTCATGGCTGCCTTCATTGAGTTTCTTAGCATGCCTAGTTATAGGCTTTCTTACTTGAAAGATGAAAGTTTCATCTTCCCCTTCAAACTCAAGCTTCTTTGCAGACTTAGCCCTTTTCTGTTTATGCTCATCTTCCCCAATGAACTTAGGTTGAACAATGGGTGTCTCCTCTATGTCAATAGCATGAAGGATGGCATCTAAATTTCCCTTTGTTACTGGGCTATCCTCTGTAGAAATTTTCTTCCCTTTTAATTCTACTACTTGGTTTCTTGTTACTCTTTTGATTTCCTACTTGCTATGTAATATCCCAAAATAGGGACTGCTCAACCATGCATGCATAAAAAACGTATTTTCAGAAATATATGCTATAAATAATGAAATCATCTCTTGGATCCCTTAGATCAGACAATATACAACCTAAATCCAGTCATAGAGCTTAAACAAATCAAAATAGGTGGGTTAAATAGACTTCCCACACCTAGGATAGCCAAAAAAGGCTAAAACCCCAAACACTGCAACACAGAAATTACTACATAAAAGAGACTATGCTATCTAATGAGGGTTTGTACACATAAATAGCAAAGACAAATATATTTGAGATTATGTTAAATAATATGGCTCAATAACAGAGATCTAGTCTCCTTATTACAAAATCTAGAGAACCTGGAAAGGGTTTCTAGGAATACACCCTACATACAAATGGTGATCTTCAGCAATATGACTAAATAATCACTGAAAATTGAAGCAAAGGAGTATATAAGGCTATAATAATATAGATCTGATGCATATCTTATCAAAGGTCTTCCCCCATGGAAGAATCAACCCTCCAATCACAGGAAAACTCCCCGAAAGAACCACAAAAGACACTGATGTAACTACCCTCCAGAAATAACACAATTCATGAATCGAATAATGTTGTAGGTTATGAAAATTTGTTGGCCTACTGCCAAAGATCTGATATCAGCTCAAGAACCCTCCAAACTGATCCTCCAATAGAAGGAAACCTCCCTCCTATGAAAAACCAACTCAGAAAGTGGGTTTCTCAACCCTCCACTGCAACACCCTGCAACTCAACAGAACCTCCTGCAGAAACTGCATTGAAACTGAAGACTGAAGCTTGGAAATAATGCCAGATGTGTGGAATGATATATCAAGTCTCTCTTAAGAGCTACTCAAAGGGAAGAGAAGGAATTCTTGAATAGGAATATCTTAGTGCTAAATAGCACCGGCAATCTTAGCTAAACAACTAAAGAGAGAAAACGTCTAAGTAGACATCAAAATATAATTCATAAGCTAACCCCAAATGGCTTCCATCTTCTTCCTTATAAACTAAGTGAGCCGTCTCACCTTGGGTCCCACTCAATAGGGTTTCCACCATCACACAAACAATCTCTCTCCAAAACTGTATTGTTCCTTCATTAGAGGCACTCCTCTAAATTGTGTTGTTTGATTTGGTCAAGGTTGACCTCTTCAACCTGCTTCAACCCTTTTCACACCTAGAGGTCTTAATCCAGCTCACATATAGCTATCTAGGCTAAACCTGATTCACATTGAGCTATCTTATTTGTTGATCCACTCCTCCTACATTTATGTTGTTGACTTGGTCAAACTTGACTTTGTCCACATGCAAAATGTCCTTGTTAACACATGAGAGTGTAAAATATAGCTGGAATTATGATCCCCTTTCACATTATGAGGGATTTTGTCCTTATTTCTGAAATGTATGGGTCTCCTTACCCATTTTTTCATCTCCTAAGTGACATTAGCAAAATTTAATATTCAATTTGCTGCATGCAAATTTTGGAATATTATAGTCCTCCCCTCTCAAATGTTGCTTGTCCTCAAGAAAATACAAGGATAGAACTGAAGAGAATCCTCTTATCCCCCTGTAGAAACCTCATAATATAAAATCCTCCAAGGATCTAGGTGTTGTCTCATCAATATATCTCCAAGTTGCCCCTCCCAAGTAAGCAAGCTAGGTTTTGGTGAACACCCCAAATAGCTATCACCATGTGAAAGTAAAGTATCAATGGAGGCAAAAATGGGTGGTCTAAAGGAATTATTGAGGCATGAGGTCTGATATATATTGGGATCTACCATCCCCATATGAATCTCCCATCCCCAAGCTATCATCCATACAAAATGAGTTACCTCCCAACATGGAAACTCCTGAAAATCCTCCTCCACCTTGAGCTCCTGCAAAGTAGGTGGGCTAAAATTATGAACATGGTAGAAAAAGTAGCCTACCCCATGCTATCCTCCTATCCACTTAAGATAAGTGCAGAGAATTTGTTGATCTTGGGCTGCAATAATGTTGCCCTCAAGTGGCAAGAAAGAAACTAGATCTCCAAATATCCCTTTCCCAACGTTGTGAATCAAGCTGGCCCAAACCATCTCATACATGATGGATAAGAAATCACCAACATATGGCATCCCATACATCTCATGGCCCTCCTCATAAAGAAAAAATATTTTGTTTTGGTGGCCATATATCCTCCCATGCTCCCCTTAGAACATGTAATGCAGAAAGTGTGGGAATCTTCCTTCCCAAAGAACACATCCACCTAATGTGTTTCTTCCCCAATCATGCTCCCCATAAAGGCAAGAACAACATCAGAAAATGGGATCATGATTAGCATCAAAATGAAAGAAATACTGAAGGTTTCATGTGGTGCTGGAAGGTACCAACAGTCTCCCAAGTGGTCACAACGCAGTCTTCCCCAATGCAGCTTCAGAAAATAGCATGGCAAGTTGTTTCTTAACAAATGGCTAGTTGTGTAAGTCATCACATCTACTAGCAGATAATAAATGGTTGAATGTATCAAATGAGCATACAAGAAGTAACCAAACACTTGCCCAAATTCATACAATAGATGGTTGTCTCCATCATAATAGCTGGCCAAAAATGGTCCATGTAGTCGAAAGAAGATCTTGCCCCTTTGTGGAGCAATGCACTGCAAAGAAATGGTAAGAGCATGCAAATATTGTGTTGGACAATAAATAAATGCAAAAACATAATTATTACCATGTAATGAAAGTACGATGATGATATGATCCATAAATAAGTCATCCATAGTGGTATGACATACTCCTATGAAGAGGAATGAACCATATGCTACATGAAGATCCTCCTTCTTATGATTTGAAATCCAAGTCAAGAAGAACATACCACAGTAATAGATGAATCCATCCACTACTCCATCATTCTCACCTCCTCCTTGTCCACCAAGTGCATCAAATGTGAAGTGATCCTAGGGACACTCCATCAATAAGTCCATGCTCCAAAGTGACAACGTTGTTGGCCTATGCAAATAGGCTCTTGCCAACTCATAACTCCATTCTTTGACATGCTCAATGTCAAAGACTCCTCCCATAATGCTGCCACATACAAGAATTTTCTTCCAAAGTGGAAGTACTTCCAAATCATCTAAGGCTAAGGAGTAGCCCCCTTGCACTATGATAGTTCCATCTCCTACTCCTGCAACATCATGCAAAGTGTGAGAGAAAATCTGCCCTTGCTCTCTTAAAATCCTCTAAAGCAAATTTTTTTTTTGCTGCCTCCTCATACCTCCATCATACAAATCATGTGGTGTAAACATAATGATCATATCATCATAATGCATCCACACTCCTTGCTGCCCAATGATGCAAGTATCCTTATGTTAGGGTTCGATGATTTGGCTGATTGGCAAGCCAAGTGACAGGGTAACATCAAACCAATCTTTGGAGCCCAAGGACCTAGCCTTCCCAGACTCAGAGAGGGCTCTCTCTATTTGTGTAAGGGATATCTATGTGTTTTGATTCTTATGTTTCTGAATTTAGGCTAGTTGTGAAGTAGCTTTTTGGTTTTGTTTTTAGGTTTTTGAGGGAGGAACTGATCAAAGACTAAGATAGATAAAAATATTGTTAGATCAACTGGGCTATGGGGTCGAAAAGGTCAAGAAAGCATCAAATGGTGATACAAGTTATGTTTAAGGGCTGATTTGATCAAGGTAAAATGGATCTTAAGGTAAAATGAAGTGGAATGGACACTAAGTTTGTGAATGACGAAGGCTTTCAAACTTAAATAGTTCAATAACAGACATTTATATGGTAGGGATAACCATTAATCATGATAAATGTAACTGCAAACTGATAAATGCATAGAAATAAACATTCAAGCAATACGTTGAGATATATAACTCTCTAACTTTAGGAAATTGCTATCAGACTTTAGGGGAAAACAATTAAGACAAACAAATAACTCAAGCTACTAAGAGGAAACTCCTAGACATAGTATTTCGAGCTATCGGGCACTTTGAACTAATATTGCAGAGTTTTAGGCAAAGGGCAAGATCGATACAAGGCCTCTTTGGTTCAACTAGGACAATCAAACATTCACAGAAAGGTTTCAGAGGTGGAGCTATGACTAGCCATGAGTATGTAGGGTGTACCGTGAATCATACTTAGCATGCACAAAACCATAAATGAAACAAGCAAACAATTTCTTCAGTGATCAAAGAGAAATCAAGAATTCTTTGATATGACTAAGAAGGAAGAAAACATATAAGCTATAATGAAATAGGAAATCTGAGGTGCCTCCAAGGGCATGTCTCAAATCTATTCTCTATTGTCTTATAGCAGAAAAATAGCATGAAATGTGTATGAAAACTAAGGAAACATAATAGAGAGGGACACTATACCATTTTACCAAGTCAAGGAATCCAAAAAAAATCCTCTTTCATCATCCAAAACATACAAGAAACTATCCAATGCATTAGACAAATATTTCTTCCAAGCTTGTATAACCATATATTGCTCTATATCATCAAGTTCAGCCTTTTGGAGGAAGTGGTGTAAACAAATTTTGAGTTATTTAAAACACCTTTTTGTTTTGTGCTCTTTGGATGAGGCTTTATCTCTAACCCTATGTTTTTAAACAAAAGGGGCCCTTATCATGTTCCTAACCATCTGATTTTAAATGAAGGAGGTTAACATAATATTTCCAAACCATCTACTCTTTATACTGGAGGAGGTTTTCAACATGTGACCCAACCATCTGCTCTTTCTTGGAGTAGGTTTTCAACATGTCACCCAACCATCTCCTCTTGCTTGGAGGAGGTTAACACAATCATGAAATTTCATCCATTTCTCAAAATATGTCATCTTTCTTTGTAATACATATCTCTACTTGGTATATCACAATAAGTAATAAAGTGAAAAATCTGACAATATGCTATAAGAGGCATGTTCTGAGATATGTATCCTGTTGTCAGAATATCCTTGTGAAATTTTAAACCAGGAGCCACATGACTTGTATTTGTAGAGTATTTTCTTTCTAGTCATTACATACTAACCTTTCTTGACTGTGTTTACAGAGGTTTATTGAATTTTCTCTCTGACTAGTATTCTTATCCTAGGCTCAAGACAACATGAGAAGAAGTTGTGTTCTTATGTTCAGTTTGATGATGTCTTCTGGAATACTTGTGCATCTCTACTTCTGAAGGAGACACTGAAACATTGTAGATCAACATTATATTAGTTTGAATTTTGAAACATGCACTCCTGCTTTCTTTTCATTGCATATGTCCATCTGCTTAATGATGGCCAACTTCTTCAACATGAGAGGCTTATTTGGATTTGTCTCTTTTCTCTTGTTTGGATACTGTTTGTCATTCAATTTTCACCCTTCTTTTGTTTCTGGGTCTTTGTAGAATTTCTTCCGGACTGAGACAACAAGACCTGTTAGTGGTGCGACCTATGGGTGTATCAATATTTGTTTTTACAGATTTAGCGCTAATTCAGGGCTGGCTGGTACTGAACAAAGGCTTCTGGCTCAGGGTGTTTTTTCCATGGAAGGGATTCCCTAAAGCACCACTACCTAACTTAGGGGTGATCTTGACAGATTTTGAGTATTTTCTTTGGTATGATTAGATCTCAAAATGACATATGACCAAAGGTAGGGTGGCTGAAATTTTATCAACACTTTGATAATGAATGACTTGGGAATGAGGGTAAATGATAGTAGCTAACCTTTAGCTATGACATCTCATGGACAAGATTATATTACTGAAACTAGATAGGACTTGACAACTAGGTGTTTTCTCATCATAGGTTGACCGGAAGGGGTAGGAGGACAAAAATTGTTTAGGGGCATTTTCTAGGTGACAGATTTGACAGTTTGGAGATCATCTTCTAGAAAAATTGGCTTAAGAAACTAGTCATCATCAATAGGTGAAAAATACTGATGATTAACACCTTCCAAGTTCCTTCCGCCCACATCCCTTGGAAAAAGGATATGTCCCATGATGGCCAAACTCTTTCAAGAGTAGCCAACGCAGCCAAGCCTCTTGCTGCCCAGTGTCATATATTTGTAAGTAGCTTACCAGCTTCTTGCTCTCCATCCACCCCCATTCATCCCAATGTGGGTGCCTCCCATCATGATCAACCTTGGTACACTTCCAAAGAAGACTACCCTTCTTCCAAATCAGATTTTTCTTCTTACATTCCATGGGATGTTGGAATACAATTCCTTGGAGATATCCTAGAAAATATCTCACACCAATGACCATCTTGAATCCATAAGGATCCAAGTGAATTGAAGGCAAGGCCTCCTCACTGCTACCTCTTGACAGTGCTATAAATCTCCTCCATGGTGTTTTTTCTATCTCATGTCCCAACTCAAGGATGAACATATGGTTTTGCATAAATTTGTTAGGGACAAAGTTCATCCCATCCTCCAAGAATTCACACCCCAACCTCACATGTGGTGTGCAACCCAATAGTGGCCCATCAGGATGATGTTTCATCCCTTCCTTGATCAAATCAAGGTTGCACAGTGTAGTGCAATTATGTTGTTCCAAATGAGCAGTATGCAATGGTATGCAATCCTCCATATGATGTGCTAAAACAATAGGAGATGAAAATTTAGGCATACCTTGATGAAATTTGGAATTATCTTGTATGGTTGTAAGGGCTTCTTCCTCCAATGAGTTGGCTCCTCCAACTGAATATTTTGAGGGCTTCTCCCCCATAGTTGTGACAACGTTGGTACAAGTCTCCTCTAATGGTGGTGAGGGATTCTTCTCCTTTGATTTTTCTTCACCAAATTTCCCAATCAACCTTTGAGTAAACTCAGCAAAATTAACCACTCTTGCATGGATCAAATGGCTGAACCACCAAATATTTTCTTCACAATCTAGGTGTAGTGCTGCAACCTCTACAACCTCCCTTTCTACCACCGGATGTAGTAGGAAGAATGAATCTAGTCTCCTTGACCAAACCCTTGCTACAGATGACCCATCAAAAGTAGACAATAGAAACCTATTGCCCTTGATCCTTCCTTAGCCACAAGGTCTTCTTTCTTCCTCCAAATGAATGAACTAAGGGAAATCTAGAGTCTCCTTGAAGGCTCTAGGTTGAGATTTGTACTCAACAAGGTATTCACTTAGAATCATGTGATCCAAGTGTCCTCCATTTTCTAGAAATTTGTCCTCCCTTTCGAAAGGAAAGGATATGTTCCAATGCTTTGGAGCTCTCTGCAACACTGGTCTCCTCTTCTGATGATAGGAAGTGCATGGCTATTCCTCCTCTTGAAACTCTCTAGAAGTTTCACTGCTTATTTTCTCTTCTTATTATTTAACCTCCTTGGAGTGGTTCTTCCTGGATCCTTTCCATAATTCTAACCTTTCTCTTTCTCTTATATAATTTTGGCTTGAAGCTTACAGACTGAGCTAAATATCTTGCTTTGATACCACTGTAATATCCCAAAATAGGGACTGCTTAACCATGTATGCATAAAAAACACAGTTTCAGAAATATATGCTATAAATAGCAAAATAATCTTTTGGATACCTTAGATCAGACAATATAAAACCTAAATCAAATCATAGAACTGAAAAAAATCAAACTAAGTGGGTTAAAAGAACCTCCCACACCTAGGATAGCTAAAAAAGGCTAAAACCCCAAACACTGCAACACATAAATTACTGCATAAAAGAGATTGTACAATATAATGAGGGTTTGTACAAATAAATCGCAGAGACAAATATATTTTATATTATATTAAATAATATGGCTCAATAATAGAGATCTAGCCTCCTTATTACAAAATCTATGGAACCCGGAAAGGGTTTCTAACAATACACCCTGAATACAAATGGTGATCTTTAGCAATATGACATAATAATCACTGAAAAATGAAGCAAAGGAGTATATAAGGCTGTAATAATATATATATGATGCATATATGATCAAAGGTCTTCCCCCCTGGAAGAATCAACCCTCCAATCACAGGAATACTCCACAAAAGAACCACAAAAGACACCGCTGAAAATGCCCTCCAGAAATAACACAATTTATGAATGGAATAACGCTGTAGGTGATAAGAATGTACAGGCCTACTACCAAAGATCTGATATCAGCCCAAGAACCCTCCAAAATTATCCTCCAATAGAAGGAAACCTCCCTCCTATGCAAAAACAACTCAGAAAGTGGGTTTCTCAACCTTCCACTACAACACCCTGCAACTCAACATAACCTCTTGCAGAAACTTGTGCTGAAACTAAAGAATGAAGCTTGGAACCAATGCCGGATGTGTGGAATGATAGATCAGGTCTCTCCCAAGAGCTACTCAAAGGGAAGAGAAGGAATTACTGAACATGAATACCTTAGTGTTAAACAACACTGGCAGTCTTAGCCAAACAACTAAAGAGAGAAAAAGTCTAAGCAGACATCAAAATACAATTCATAAGCTAACCCCAATTGGCTTCCACCCTCTTCCTTATAAAATAATTGAGCCTTTTCACCTTGGGTCCCTCTCAATAGGGTTTCCACCATCACACAAACAATCTCCCTCCAAAACTGCATTGTGCCTTCATTAGAGCCACTCCTCTAAATTGCGTTGTTTGATTTGGTCAAGGTTGACCTCTTCAACCTGATTCAGCCCTTTTCACACCTAAGGGTCTTCAATCCAGCTCAAATATTGCTATATAGGCTGAACCTCATTCACATTGAGCTATTTTAATTTATGATCCACTCCTCCTACATTTATGTTGTTGACTTGGTCAAACTTGACTTTGTCCACATGCAAAATGTCCTTGTTCACTCATGAGAGTGTAAAATCCAACTGGAATTATTATCCCCTTTCACATTATGAGGGATTTTATCCTTATTTCTGAAATGTATGGGTCTCCTTACCCATTTATTTATCTCCTAAGTGACATTATCAAAATTTAATATTCCAATTTGCTGCATGCAAATTTTGGAATATTACATGCTAACAGCTTGTTTCTGTTTTGCCTCTTTGACAATATTTGACCTCTATTTTGCAGTTGATGGAGTTGGTGTATCAAGAAATTATGTTTTCTTTGCCCTTTTCTCAATTTGTGTCCTTCACTTTTGTTTTGAAAATTCCTTTTTTTTGCAACCATAGGTTGACTAAGCTCTGCTGGTGGTGGTGATGGAACTCCTTTAGTTTTAGGGTTTCTTACAGGGGTTAGGGTTTCCAACTCAAAACCATTTATAAAAAAGAACTATGACCAATCCCTGCCTATTTTCCAGATTTCATCTAAAATCAATAACTTCATTAAACCATGATTAAACAAGGATGTTTCACTACCTTCATATTTTTCTTGTATTTTATCAGCCATTTTTGCAAGACTCTTGTGCAGATAAAAGGAAAATCGAGTGAAATCTTACCAGTGAAATGAAGAAGCAAATTGAAATGATATGTGTAAACCTTATGATATCTGCCTTTACATGTAAAATACTTTTGAATGTTGAGCAGCAACTTTGAATAAGTGTCTTTGATGCAGCTTCTAGGGATAGCGTTATTAAGGTCCATGTCTGCATACTCAAGCTTCATGAATTCTTTACATTTCTCCGTATAAAATTTGAAACCTTTGAACCAATCTTCTTGACCTCTTGGTATCTCTGTAATAGTAGCAATGACCTCTAGTGTAATTGACATACTTAGCATCCCAACCTTAGTAGATGTTCCATTGAAGTTCATGGCAAATTCCTTTGAGACCTATGTGTGGCAGCTCTGCAATTTTTCACAAAACCAAAGGCAACCTGCTCTTATGAATGATTCCATCACTACTGGATCTTCAATTATTTCCTTCATGTCTTCAGGTTTATACCTTAAGCAATGTCCCCCTCTCTGAACTTTTTTTTCCTCTGCCATGTTTTTCAGAAAACCTATTAGCCTTGCTTGATGAATTGTATCAGACTCGCTTGAATATATAAAACCAATAACCTCACTTGATGAATTTTATATCAGCCTCGCTTGAATATGGATGTAGAAAACATTTGTATGAAATAGCCACAAGTTTTTATTGAAACTTCAGAGCTTAGACATTTCGAATGGAGGCAAAAGGAAACGAGCATGATCAATTAGGAAAGATTTTGAAATTTAAAATGTCATCTCATAACTGAATGATGCCTCGTTCATAACCTATAATCACAATGATGGCTGAAAACATGGATGTGTACATTGAATATCATCATTACATGACTCATCATACCACTAAAATATCATTTCCCAATGGTTTCTGACACTTTTTAACTCAAATGACAAGATAGCTGAAAAACCGCGCTTTCGTAGTGCCTTCAGTGTAATTTTACCTGTTTGCACTATGAAAATATTAGCACTTTCATATCAGAAATCAACTTTTTTAAATGGGTGGCGCTACGAAAACAAGGTTTCTTGGCTAATTGAACAGTTTTGACATGAAATTTTAGGAAATAACTCACAAATGAAAATGATGGATATTTGACATTAAGAAAATTTGAAAAATACTTTATTTTAACTTAAGGATGGGCTTTTAACTATAAGAATCTAACCTACCCTTCATCAAATCATAATTTGACTTCTAAACTCAATTTTGAATCATAACCTATGTTTTGATTTTTTTTTTTTGAGTGATAACAGGTCTACTCCAATCAAAGGAAATAACCTCAGTACTTGAAGGCCGTTTCATGGAAACCGATGAAGTTCTCACTTGTGCTGTGGAATTTGAAGTAGCAATAAGAACCTGAGTGGTATGAATTTCACTATTTAAAGGGAGAGTGGGATAGACCAAAGAAACCATTTGACCACTTTATCAACCAATGGTTTATCAACCTGAGTGATATGGGTTTCACTCTCAAATGGAAGAGTGGGATTGAATGTACTTGGAATTATATCAATCACTTCGTTAACTAATGATTGGTTGGTATAAATATTATGGTAACTAGTTGGAAGTTGTTGTATCCATTTGAGGGAAAAGGTGATTTTTATGACTCCCTTCACATAACCTACAAGGAAACCTAACTTTACCCTTTTTCCCTAAAACCTTTAAATCACAAGTTTATGGATCAAAAGTAATTTTATGAGAATATTTAGATCATACTTCGAAGACCTTAGGAATAGTAGGGAAATTGATAAGAGAGTGATCACCGTTATAAATATTGCAAGGATATTTGGGCTTACGATATATGTTGGAAGGTTCCCCAACATTACCAATATTTACAACCACGGTTGGTTGGTTGAATTCTTTCTTGTCTTGCTTCTTCTTCTTCTTAGCCACCTGGTTACTAGCATTAAGGATTTTACCAAGCGAAAATAAGAAAGGGAGGAAGACATGTTGGGTGAGTAAGGTGAAGTTCAACATGAGGTTGGTGATTTTGAGACAGTGAACTCAGTTGAAGTGAAGAATTCGGTTGAGGTGAAACAATTTGAGTATTTGGGATTAAATTAGTTGAAAACAACCATATCGGTAAAACTATGGTAAATGTGGGTAATGAAAATGTAGCCATAAAATGAGGACCAACATTTCCAAAGTAAGGAAAAGGACTAGGATTCCCATTAGGATGGGTTCCTTGGTTGGTAAATTTGGGAAATTTTGCCATTAGATTCAAATTTAGTGAATTTTATTAAGAATTTTAACAATATTAACAATCCAAATTAACTAACCACACCTAAGGTCTGTAAAAATTAAAACAAGAAAATAAAAAATGATAATAAATCTAAGGAGGCAAACCATGCAAACAAAATTTTCGCATCAAAATCACTAGTTGGTGATGAAACCCAACGGTGCAGAGATCAATGTGAAAAGTGACTAGATATAGAGTAGCTGGAATCAGTTACACTAACAACGTGCCTAATGGCCATGATCTGGTGCAAGTAAATTCACTTATGCCATCTCGAGTGAAGAATGCCCTCCAAAAAGGTCCAAGTGAGTCTAATTGATGTATGCTCCAGGTACAACAAGGACTTCCCCCACCCCCCCGCCACCACCTTGGGTAAAAAGTCCTAAGATAATGGTCTGTAAGGTTACTAGATAAAATAATTTAACCTAGGGGAACAATCGCATATCAGACGTATAGGCAAGGGAAGAGTAAAAAAGCTCAATCCCCTTGAAGGTTCCTTAACATGGTCAATTTGAGGTTTATCCTTCAATTGATCCCAAGAAAATTTTAGCATCGTTTGTAATACATGCAAATCACACTACCATAACTAATGAAGTGGGGTTGATCACTTCACTGCATTTGATATGGTCTCGTGTTTAACTCCCTTATAAGTGAAGCTTCCTAGAGTTAAAATGTAATATATGGATTTACTCCATACCACAAGATTCTATTGTTTGTTTGCATCTTGGAAATTTAACTCACTTTCCTAATCCAAATCCCTACAATTTAGTCTAATGTATGTGTAATGAGCCCTAGAAATATAAAAAAAATATATAATTTATTTTATTAGCATTGTTTTTAAGATGTTGTTTACTGAGTAGGTTGATGGATATGAAACCGGTGGTTTTATAACTTGACTAAAAAATGAATGCAATAGAATATGATACTATAATATTTTCACTTTGATGAATCCTAACTAAAGTAAGGAGAGAGTTTCCATTCACTTCCAACAATGCAAGAATTGATAAATAAGAGAAAACATAACAAATTCTCTAATGCACTAATTTTTAGCAGGAAAATACTAATGAAAATCAATTCCAAGAAAATTTTTCAATTTAATGTTTAAAACAAGCATAAAAACATGCAAATTAAAATCAAGACTATATTTTAATGAGACACACTAGATTTTTAATCGAGGAAACAAAATCTTTACAAGGGGCATAAATGAATATGTGATGAGATTCACTCAAAGAAAAGAGACTGACACAACCAACTCCAGAAGCGAAAGACTCTTTTTTGATAGATGAAAAAATAAAAAATAACTCAAAACCTTAAACTGTAAAGATAAGTTATTTTTCTTAAAAATAAAGTAAAATACAATGATATACATCTACGATTGAAATTTCTAGAATTTAAACTATGCACAATTTGATGCAAAATCATGCAACTACAATATATGGACAAGACCATGAAAATGCAATTTATGCAAGAGAATTCTTTAGAAGAAACACAAGAGGATTCCAGATCAATGATAGAACAATATAACAAGACCACTTATGCAATATCTTCTTTCGCTAATTGTAATATTCCCAAACAGGGAATGCAGCAATACAATGCAAAAAGATAGGAAAATAACGCAGATCATCATAGATATAGCAAGAGGCCAATATGGAGACCTTTCATTTGTTATTACAACAACAAAATGTATGTAAAAAGTGGCCCATAAGATGCATAACAAGAAAAGAAAGCTTCCAATGAAAGAAATCCCTCAAAATGAGGTGCTGCAACCATATATAAAGACTGGAAAAGCCTTATAATGTTATTTTATTGGCTCTGCAATAGTTGTAGATTACAAATTAGATTTAGAGCAAATAAGTGAATAAAAAGTTAGATCTAAATCAGATCCATGCACTATACAAGCTCCTCTAAAGAAACCCCTTGGGGTTTTCAGCGAAACACCAAGTACAAGTTGTAAATCTGAGATCTAAGATTGCAGATCTACTGAAAATTACAAATATGGAAAATGTGGCTGAATTGATATAGGCAATAGAATAGCCCCCTCTAATAGATCTCCAAAGTGAAGGGCAGATGTCCAACACTAGGAAAATCACTCTGCAAATGGTGTGATGAACCACCCTGCAAATGCACCTCCAGAAATAATGAAGATATGGATCTATAATGTGCTGTAGGGATCAAAACATGGTTGGCGTAATGCCAAGATCTGGAAATGATTCTCATTGCCTTCAATACTGACCTCCCAATGAAGTAGAAACCTCCTCGACTAAAAAGGAGAACTGAAATGGCATAGATATGAAAGATCTAGTCTCCACTTGCTGCAGCTTGCAAAAACAACTAAACCCTCAATAGGATCTGCACTATAGTTGAAAGAAGAAGCTTGGCCCTAAGCCAGATAGTGGACAATGTAATACAAACTCTACCAAGAGCTACTTAATGGGAAGATGTGGGATTCCCGATCAGGAACACCCAATGCTAAACATCATTCAATCTCAGCTAAAAACCAAGAGAAAGATATATGTCTAAATAGACAATATATTTAGAAATATGATAAACATCAACAACCTTCTAATTTTTCCATCCCCTTCCTTTTATAAGACAAGAGCTTGCAAACCCTAAACCACTTCCAATGAGATCATTTCTTTTACACAAATCATCTCCATCTAAAACTACGTTGTGCCTCATTGATGGCCACTCCTCCATGACAACACTGTAGATTTGGTCAAGGTTGAGCTAGTCAACATGTTTTAGCCCCTGTCCACAACTTAGGGTTCTTTATCAAGCTATAAATATGATCCACTTTCACATGAGAAGTGGTTTTATTCACAATAAAGAGTTTTATGGGTCTCCCTACCCAATTATTCACTTATCTAAGTGACAAAACAAAATTTTAATATTCCCATTAGTTGTAGGCTAATTTAGGAATATTACAGTCCTCCCTTCCAAAATTTTTCTTGTCCTCAAGCAACTACAAGGATACTGCAAAATCTCCAATGGATATGTCTCCTCCCAAGAATACAAGTTTGCCTTTGGTGAATAAACCAAATAGCTTCCATCATGAAGAAGTGGGAGATATATGGAAAGAGTTATATGTTTTCCATTGGCCTCCTTAAGGCATGAGAGATGATAAATGTTGGGTGCTTCAACCCCAATGAGAAACTCCAATCTCTATGCTATCATCCAAATGAAATGAATTTCCTTCCAGCTTGGTCATTCATAGAAAATATCCCCCCAAATGCTCATGAGAGGCATGTTCCAAGTGCTCCAAATAATCACAAAGAAACAATTATGGCCCACCTCATAAAGAAACAAGTGATCTACTGTAGTGGCCATATCATCTTCCATGCTCCCCTTGAAGCATGAAGCATAAAAGGTGTGGGAAATTTCATTCCCCATGGACACATCCAACCAATGTGCCTTCACTCTAACCATGTTCCCAATAAAGATCAGAACATCATAAAAATATGGAATCACAATCAAAGTTGTGCTAGTTGCCATATGTAGTAAAGGAGAAGGACAATGGTCCCTCATGTGAAAACAACGCAGTTTTGCTTCTAACTGCCATAGAATATGATAGAACAAGTGTTTCTGCCACCACTTGTTTGCTGACCCATTCTCCTCACACACTTGAAGAAGGTTTATGATGTTTGGTGTCAACAAAGCACACCATAAAGAATACATCATCTCCCAAAAATCTCCTAGGGAGTGATCAACATCATCACTGCTCATGATCCCAAATAGCTCATGAAGACAATAAGAAAGATTACCCCCTCTTGGGGCAATGCCCTGCACATGAGTGGTAAGAGAATGCAAGTATATAGTAAGTATATCATGATGCTTAGAAATACAATCCTTACCATACACTTGGTTCAATCTAGTGAGGTAGCTCATGGATAAGATCCCCCTCACACCCAATGAATAAGGAGGTGGCAATGATAACTCTTCCCAAGAGCTACATCTCTCCTCGTCCTGCAAAAAATATATGCACTTCCTCATGTGATAGTGCATATCCTCTTTGAAGCCTTCCCACATGAATGCTTCCAAGATAATATGGTATGTTCTAATGAAATCAGTGGGACTGGAAAGCAAGGTCTCATAGGTTGCATGTAGTAGTTCATCCTTGAGCTTTGAGTCTCTAGTCAAGTAGATCTGATCATGAAAATAGGTGACTACATCAACCACTCTATAACTCCTATCCATTACTTTCCCATCAAGAACCTTACATGTGAAGAGGTTCTTGGAATATTCTAACAAGAGTTGGGACTGCCAATATGGATCTAGGCTTCCCAACAATGACAGCGTTGTGGAAATTTGAAATGAAGTATATGTCATATCATAACTCTCCTCTTTGACATGTTCAATGCCAAAGCCACATGTTGGAGAAATGTCACTCCACCTTTGCTTCCTCTCTTGCAGCTGATCTTTCCCAAGACAAGATTGAAGTTCATGGAAGTCAACCTCCTCTTGAAAGGTCTCTTTCTTCCAAAAATTCCATAGTTTGGCCCATGCATGCAAGAGTGTTAATACCCTCTTGTCATATTTAGAAATATTCGTTATGTGTAGTAGTATCATTTGCTGCTCCAAGGCTATGGAGTGGCCATTTGACACCATCCTCATGTCATCATATATTTCTGAATCATTTTCAGTGCAAATAGTTGAGTTGGAGATAGTAATATCCATATCATAAAATTTTTCACTCCTCCTTTGAACCCATCAAAGGTTCTCTGTGTTGTGCTGGCTTCTCCCAAGGCTCCCTCATTAGCCAATATATGTAAATGCTATATCATTTTGAGAGAAATATTTATTCATCTTCCAATCAGGGGGTCTCCTTGGTGGAATGCCTCCATGCAAAGAGACATCAAAATCTGAAGTAGACTGTATAAATTGGTGGACTGATTTGTCCCTCCCTTTACTGCATAAACCAGTCTCATTCTTCTGAATATAAACCCCTTGAAATAAAAAAGGGTACATGCTCCCCATCCTTTGATGCTGACCCACTTTTTCTTCTCCTCTTTTGATCAAGGAGTTGCAGCCCATCACCATTGTCACATGATGCTCCTTGGGAACCTTTTGCAAAGATGCAAAAACTCCTCCTCTTGAAGCAATAGCTTCATGCCCATCCCCATGTGGTGATGGTTCTTCTTTTGAGGTGACATCGTTGTTACTTCCTTCCTGCTCTTTCTCCTCCTCTATATTTGAGAATACCCCATCAATAATGAGAGACCCTAGATCTTGGTCTTCCCTTGAAGGAGGAATCTCCATGTCTTTCTTTTGAGAAGAAAGCTCTTCATGCAATGGGGAATTTTCCCTTGGCAAGGTATCATACAAGTTTTCATCCCCCTCAATATTTTTCTGAAATGGAGTTGGTATAAAAGATCTTTCCAATTCAAGTAAAGGTTTTGTTTGTTTTGGTTTGAATAGCTCCACCAAAGGTGTTAGAATTTTTTTTTCATCAAACCTTTCCACTACTCTCCTAGTGAACCTTGCATAAGTAGATGTATTTGGTCAATTTAGTGTGTCCTAAATTGCTAACATAAATTATCAACCAGGGATTCGTAAACTGACGAAGTGTGGTGCACTATATGTGCAAGATAACCTATCTCTTACTTTTTGTCGTTTTTGGATTTTTATTGATCTTGGTTTGTTTCCTAATGTGAGATGGAAATTTTAAAAGACAAGTATGGTTATGAATATTCAAGGCAATGATGTCCTTTATAATGATTTACCAACTTGAAACTGAAAAAGGAATTTGAAACATACAATGACAAAACTTGAAAGGAAATGAAAATGTGCTACTGAAATGAAAAAGGTGCCGCTAATCTAATAAATCAAAACAGTGAACTAGTGAGCATGAAACCAAACTATTCTTGCTGCTGTCTAAACACAAAAGAAACTATGCTGAAAGAAATCCAAAATAGCATCAAAGTAAATCTAAATCAGATTACATCAACTTGTCTTCTGATCCCTCATCATTAGTCCAACTATGATTTTCGGAAGTAACCATAAACAACTTGAGTAAATGATATCTAACTTGCAGAAAGTAAACTAATATCAAACCATACATTCATAATTCAATCCCTCACCATCAGTCCAGCTGTGGCTTTCGGAGGTAACTGAAGATGTCATGCACAATTTAATATTTCTAACTTGCAGAAGGGAAACTAATACCAAACTACACATCCATAATTCAATCCCTCACCATCAGTCCAGCTGTGGCTTTCGGAGGCAACTGAAGATGTTATGAGCAATTTAATATATCTAACTTGCGGAAAGGAAACTAATATCAAACTACACATCCATAATTCAATCCCTCACCATCAGTCCAGCTGTGGCTTTCGGAGGCAACTGAAGATGTTATGAGCAGTTTAATATATCTAAATTTGCATAAAGGAAACTAATATCAAACTACACATTTCATAATACAATCCCTCACCATCAGTCCAGCTGTGGCTTTCGGAGGTAACTGAAAATGACATGAACAATTTAATATATCTAAATATAACTACTGAAGCAAATGTGCAAGACTGAAATAAACAAAGCAATACCGGAATTAAACAAAAACTAAGAAAAAATAAATTAACAACAGAACAATATTGATTCCATGTCATTAGTCAAAAGATATGCAAATGCCCGGGCTGCCATGAAAAATTATGCTAAAAGCTATGATTTCATAAAGCAATCTAAGTAAGGAAATATGACAAAACAGAATTGAAAGAAACTTATCTAGAAAACATGTAAAAGCCTCCTTGGATAGCAGGGGCCCTCTGCTACCAATTTGGTGAAGTCCTTCAGCTCCTTAAAGATAAGATCACAATAGCATCAAAGAACTAAGCTTCTTTATTCAAAAACTCATAAATCTACATCCCATTCCATCTTGAACTTTGTTACAAATCTACTTCATCATTACTTCCTCATTACTTTCTCATTACTTATGATAGGAGAAAGCTTCTCCTATTTATACAAAATATGAGGAGACATCTCATTAATGGGAGTCCATGAATCTCTCCCTCCATCTCTAGAGTTACAATCAAAATAGGAAATGAGAAGACACATGTCTTTCTAGAGTTTTAACACAACTTGAGGAATGAGACACATATTCTCTTAGAGTTTCAATACAACAAGGAAGTGAGACACATATCCTCTTGATCCCATAATCTTCTCCAACCAAATTCGAATTTGGTCTTAGAGTGCCACATAAGGGTCTTCTAGAAATCTCCTTTTGACCTACACATGTCACAAAACTCATAACACATATATAGATATATGAAACTATGTTAATTTTCTAGTTTCTAATCATAAATTCACTTAAAATACATGAAATAAATAACTTTGGAAAACAAGGATCCTAACCCATATATTTATGTAAATGGTTATTTGATGTAGGGTTTTAGGTCAAATGGCTATGAAATAAGAGCTAAATGGTTATGACATAATGGAAATATGTATGAATATGGAGAACATTTTTGAGGCTCAACAAGATGTATTTGAATTCTTTAATGAAAAGGATTCAAATAACCACCAAGAATAAGCTTTAACTTCTGTTGGAGTTCCCATGTTTTGGCCAGATTGGCAAGACCAAAAGATGAGACAACATTAGAACAACTTTGGGGCCCTAGGATCTAGCCCTCCTAGACCTGGAGAGGGATCTCTCCAATAATACAAAGAATGATATATCTCTAAAGCTCAAAAAAGATGTCAGGCTAGGTATGAAGTGCAAGGGGGGTTTAAAATGATTGGGTTAGTTATCAGTTGGGTCATAAGATCATAGATTGAGAAGGTAATGGGAAGAAAGGAGCAGAGTAGTAGGAAGTTTTGGCAAAAGAGGATGGGTCAAGGCTGTGCCATTCATTGGGATATGGAGTCATGAAAGGAGATTACTTGCAAACAACTAGCCAAGGCTTTCATAGCGCACGCCATCTAAACTAGAGGATCTTTGAGATAGATGATGGGATGGAACAATAAGGAGATAAAGGTGAAACACAAAAGGTAGCCTGAGATTAGACCAGAGGTCATCTAACTCCAGATCTGCTTTGGTGTACCCTCGAAGGGGAAAACAATAATATTTAAACACAGAACCGGGCCTCAGATCAGAGAAGGGCTTTTAACCTTCAATGCTTCGGCACCAGCTCACGGGATCTTGGAAAGGTCAATCCGTCGAACAAGGACCCCAGTGGACAGGGCTTACACTAAATCCCCGGTATCCCAAATCCTCTATCTTGAACCCAAACAAGAACAATCGAGTGGCAAACTTCGAGTTCACACATCAGCTAGCGGTTAATAACAACTTCTACACTAGTTAAACCACGAGATTCTACCCTCAGATTTCACTATCAACAGGAAACATTAAAGGTAGGGAGAGAAGAAACATAGGGTACCATGCGAGGGTAAATCCTATGCCAGATTTCTGATGCGTACCAGAAGAAATGAACAACATGAAAAATGTAATAAAACAATGTAAAGAGAAAACATCACCCGTAGTAATAGACCAGGATCCTGTGAAATTTTCTTGATTAATTTATGCAAAACCAGTCACATACACTAAGCTCAATAGCTGATTACAGACTCAACTTTCTCCTCCCAACCTACTACATTATAGACTACTCTTCTACTCTTTCCCAAAACTGTTTCTAACAGTAAAAAATGAATCCCTACAACTACAACAACGATAACGAAATCCCAACCCTTTTCAATGTGTTCTCTGGGATTCTTTATAGGAAAAATGAATAGCGAGAGTAGGTGATACACATTAAATCGATTTATTAAGATAGAGTGGAGGAGGTGTTTCACGCCACTCTGCTTAATAGCTCTGCACTGTACTTGGTGGTCTGGTTTGGAGTCTTTGTCAGGTCAGACTTGACCTCTGATGTTTCTTTGAAATTCCTTCTGGATGTAAGGCTCTTTGTTTTTTCTTCTGAAGAAATCAAGGTGATTGAGGGTCTTCTGGGCTTCCATACCTCCATTATTGTTGTCTGGCGACAGTATTTGGAAGCTTTCTGTCAGTGAGATGGCATTTGGGAGCTCAGGGAGCAATGGAGACTTCTGTTGGGGGGTGTACTATTCTAAGAAAATGTACTGCTGATGATGAGAGAATATATGGCTCGTTTTGTGTGCTCTTTCTAATATTCGGACTGCGCACTAATCCTTTGTTCACGGGATTAGTAGTTGAATATTCAATTAATTGGATTTAATATGCTTAACCCATCTCTGTTGTTTCACTATTCCATTGCTATAATGGCCTCTCTGTGTTCCGAATCATAGTGACTGCGATTATGGAAAATAGAGCGAATTCATCACTCAGTATATCCTGTACAGTAAAATAAACCAATTATAGAATCCAGGGGTGGTGGAAGGGATGATGTGGAGGCCTGGAGGAAAAGTGGTACAACTGTGGAGATAGTGGCTATAGGGAAAATAGGTAAAAAATGAAGTGAAATGGATGTTTGGTGGAGAAATGCAGGTGAACCGTTGATCTGGCTGAGATCTAATAGGAGGGGAGTGATGGGAGGGACCTAAATCCGATGGGCGATGGAGTAATTGGCTTTGGACCGTCGAATCTATGAGAGATTAATGTCTGCGATTGAATCGTAGGAGCCCAATCGAGGGACACATGGCAGAATGAGGGCGGATCCTAGCTGTTGGTTCTTCTGGATTCAATAGCTAGGATCACGTCGGAGAATCGCAATCGCGAGGGATGGAGGATGGCACAACTTAAGCATTGCGATTGTGATTGGAGCGAGGATGTGAGGGCTGTCAGATTAAAGTGAATCGACGGTGGGAACGCAATCGGAGGGGTGATGAAAGGGAGATGCGGGAGTGATGGGACTTGCGATGATCGTTGGATCTATTCCATCCAACGGCAGAAAAAAACTCAAAAGCCGACAGAATATAACACCATCGCATCAGAACTTTGGAATTTACAATGGAAGCATGTCCTGCTCCGATTCTCCAATGCGATTGGCTCTTTGGACTAGCGCTTGGTCTTAGCGCACGGGCTTATGGAGGGGAAGTGCTTAACAGGCTAGCTGAAAGGGGCTAAGCCTGTCATATGGAAAGATATGGGTTTTTAGCCAAAAAAAAGGATTTTAAGGCTAAAGAGGGAATCGGTGGATGGAATAAGGGGATATGAAACCAAACAAAGGCTATTTGAAGGGTTTAAAGGGAATTAGAAGGGGGGAAAAGGTGATGAAAGAAGAGGTTTAATAGGGCTGAAATAAAAGGAGAATGAAGGCCTTTGGGAATTTTCTTCACAACAGAGAGGTGGGAACAACACTGAGGATTCATCAAAGGGAAAAGGCATAGGAGGCTTCAAGGATGATGTGTTTTCGGAGGAGATGCATTCCTTGAAGGCTCAAAAATATTTTAGCCCCCTGTTTGCTTGTCAAAAAATTCAGAGGGGGCTAACAGTGGCTCCACATGGGGATGGCTTCTTCTTGAGGAGTCAAGAATTCAGAGAATGATCTTTGGTATAGGCTAGATTCTTGGTTCTTGAAACACCTTTCCTTCTTTTATTTCAACTGCCACAAACCATGAAGGCACATATCAGCAGCAATATAACTCAAACAGCCACCTACCCAGACTAAATCCTAACATTTTTTCTTCTGGGCGCTTTTGGATTTGCAGACCCTTACATCATCATTTTTTTACAAACAGGAAAAATAAACCTATTCTACTTCTACCCTTATTACTCCATGAGACCAGATTAAACTGTTGGTCTCATATTTTCTCTACCTAAACTACATCTGCTAGGATTAAACTGTCTAGCAGATTTCTTCTCTACATTCTAAGATAGAAATTGAAAACAGTCAAGCTAGGTTTAGACTGTCTGACATGTTGTGGACCATGGCATAGTAGAAAAAACTGCTCATGGACTGAAAACCTTGTATAAATTTAAAAAGAACTAAATTCATGCTCATATATTGATCTTTATTGAGATTTTTCCTACCTACCCTACTCTAACTGGAATATTTGCAAGTCTAGCTCACAAACATTGTTTTACAATGCAACTAGTCCATCAAGAGATCCCACGACTAGTCTTTCTTTCTCATCTCCTTGAGAAAGCTGGATAGGCAGGGCCATTCCCATTCTCTTTGTTCCTCAACAACAACTTTAAAAAATTTCCTTTCTGTTTGCAACAAGCTACTCAAAAAGACCTTTGATCCTTCTTCAAATGTTTGTAGGAAATGAACATAAGGATCATGAAATGATACCTGGTTGTGAATATTTGGAAAGTAGGCTTCAACCAGGATTTCCTCTTCTTCCAATGGATTGAGAAAAAGACTCTCTAGGAGTAGAGTGTCTCCTTCATCTTCTGAACTGGAGGACTCATCGTATACTGCAGCTGAGTCCTCTTCGAGCTATGATATGTTCTGCTCTCCTGGGCCGAGCTCCGTGAAAAGGTTTGTGTATTTATGAGCAGGGGTATTTTCCATTACTTCCTCTTTTTCAAGGGAAGGCTCTTTGCTTTCATCCTGCTCAAGAATCTCTTCTTTGCTTTCCTCCTCATCTTCTGAAAGGAAAGAGTGCTGACCTTTGATCTCATGACACTCATCACTGATGTTTTCATAACTTTCACCTTGCTTTCCTCCTCATCTTCTGAAAGGAAAGAGTGCTGACCTTTGATCTCATGACACTCATCACTGATGTTTTCATAACTTTCACCATCATTGTCATTGATAGGCTGACTGGGTTCATTGCTTCTCTAGAGTTGCTGGCCCCGGCTTTCCTCCCATGGGTCTACTGATGATGGTTCTGCAAGCCCATATTTTCTCTGGAAATAATCATCATCAATAGATCATAACTAGAAAATTCATAATCGTAAGCAATGCCACCAATCAAACCTGTTGGATTCTTAGTAGGTATTTCTTCGTCCTGATCCTCAGAGGATTTTTTTCGATCTGCATCAGTTCTGTAGAAGGCTACAAAGGTGGAATGCGTGTTTGATATTCAGGCTATCTCTTCTTCTGTCAATAGAGGAATTTATTTTTTAACACAGATAAGAGCCACAGTCCTCTGCTTCTTGTATGAACTGATCCTGAGGCGGGATATCTTCATGAGCCTCATCTTGAGAATTTTCCTAAGCAAGAGAAAACTCCAGACCAAAATCATCATACATGTCTTGCTCATCATCCAAGTATGGAGTTGGCTCTTACGCGGGAAAATGCATGGGCTACTCTGAATAATCATCATTTGCATTTAGGTTAGCCATATACATCTCCAGCACTTTACCAAACATGTCTATTATTCCATTTAATTGATCAGCCAAAGCATCAAGCTTTGCATCTCTGTCTATGTCTGGATCCATGTTTCTACAAAGAAGGTCACTGCATCTCTTTAACTAGCTCAGAGTCTTTCACCAGTAGAGTCATTTAGTCTTTTTTTGGATTATGGGGTGTGGAGTCACTAGGTGGATGAATTTGGATATTTGTTTCCCAGTGGAGTCGCAATTATGTTGGGGAATGCAATGGAACACAGACCAATGTCAGTGGTTAAGGACTCTCATATTATTCCCCAGTAGAGTCGCCATTATGTTGGAGTTCCCATGTTTTGGCCAGATTTGCAAGACCAAAAGATGAGACAACATCAAAACCACTTTGGGGCCCTAGGATCTAGCCCTCCTGGACCCGGAGAGGGATCTCTCCAACAAAACAAAGAATGGTGTATCTTTGAAGCTCAAAATGAGATGTTAGGCTAGGTATGAAGCACAAGGGAGGTTTGAAATGATTGGGTCGGTTATCGGGTTGGTCGTGAGATCATAGACTAAGAAGGTAATGGGAAGAAAGGGGCAGAGCAGTAGGATGTTTCAGAAAAAGAGGGTGGGTCAAGGTTGTGCCATCCATTGGGCTATGGAATCATGAAAGGAGATTACTTACGAAAAACTAGTCAAGGCATTCACAGGGCACGTCATCTATACTAAAGGATCTTAGAGATAGATGATGGAATGGAACATTAAGGAGAGAAAGGTGTAACACAAAGGGAAGCTTGAGATCAGACCAGAGGTCATCTAACTCCAGATCTGCTTCGGCATACTCTCGAAAGAGAAACAATGAGATTTAAACACAGAACCATGCCTGAGATCATAGAAGGACTTTTAACCTTGAATGCTTCGACACCGGCTCATAGGATCTTGGAACGTCAATCTGTCGAACAAGGACCCCAGTGGATAGGGCTTACACTAAATCCCTGCTATCCCAAATCCTCTAGCTTGAACCCCCAACAAGAACAGCTAAGCATCAAACCCCGAATTCACACATCAACTACAAGTGAATAAAAACTGCTACATTGGTTAAATTACATGAATTTTCTCTTAGTTTCACTATCAACATAAAATATTAAAGGTAGGGAGAGAAAAACATAGGGTACCATGCAAGGGTAAATCCTATGCCAGATTTCTGATGCGTACCAGAAGAAATGAACATCATGAAAAAAAATGTAATAAAACAATGAAAGAGAAACATCACCCGTAGGAATAGACCAGGATCCTATGAAATTTGCTTGATTAATTGATGCAAAACTATTCACATACACTGAGCTTAATAGCTGATTACAGTCCTGACTTTCTCCTCCCAGCGTACTACATTACAGACTACTCTGCTACTCTCTCCCAAAACTGTTTCTAACAGTAAAAAATGAATCCCTACAACTACAACAATGATAAGGCAATCCCCACCCTTTACAAAGTGTTCTCTGGGATTATTTATAGGAAAAAAGGATAGTAGGAGTAGGTGATATACATTAAATAAATTTATTAAGACAGAGTGGAGGAGGCGTTCATGCCCACTCTGCTTAATAGCTCTGCACTATACTTGGTGGTCCGGTTTGGAGTCTTTGTCAGGTCAGACTTGACCTTTGATGTTTCTTTGAAATTCCTTCTGGTTGTAAGGCTCTCTGTTTTGTCTTATGAAGCAGGCAAGGTGACTGAGGATCTTTTGGGCTTCCATACCTCCATTATTGTTGTCCTGATAGTCTTTGGAAGCTTTCTGTCAGTGAGATGGCCTTTGGGAGATCAGGGAGGCATGGATACTTCTGTTGGAGGGCGTACTATTCAGAGAAAATGTGCTGCTGATTCTGAGAGCAGATATGGCTCGTTTCGTGTGCTCTTTCTAATCTTCGGACTGCACACTAATCCTTTGATCATGGGATTAGGATCTGAATATTCAATTAACTGGCTTTAATCTGCTTAACCCATCTCTACTGTTCCACTAAGCCATTGCTGTAATGGCCTCTCTGTGTTTTGAATCACAGTGACTGTGATTATGGAAAATAGAGCAAATTCATCACTCAGTATACCTTGCACAGTAAAATAAACCAATTATAGAATCCAGGGGTGGCAGAAGGTATGCTGTGGAGGCCTGGAGGAAAAGTGGCGCAGCTGTGGAGACAGTGGCTTTAGAGAAAACAGGTAAAAAATGCAGTGAAATGGAGGTCTAGTGGAGTAATGTAGGTGGACCGTTGATCTGGCTGAGATGGACGGCTGAGATCTAATACAAGGGGAGTGATGGGAGGGACCTAAATCCGATGGGTGATGGAGCGATTGGCTCTGGACCATCGGATATATGAGAGATTGACGGCTGCGATTGAATCGAAGGAGCCCAATCGGGGGACACATGGCGGAATGAGGGTGGATCCTGACCATTGGTTCTTGTGGATTCAACGGCCATGATCGCGTCAGAGAATCGCAATCGGGAGGGACGGAGGATGGGACAACTTAAGCATTGCGATTGCGATCGGAGCGAGGATGCGAGGGCCGTCGGATTAAAATGAATCGATGGTGGGTACGCAATCGAAGGGGTGACGAAAGGGAGATGTGGGAGTGATGGGACTTGCGACGACTGTTGGATCTATTCCATCCAACGGCGGAAAACAACTCAAAAGCCGACAGAATATAACACCATCGCATCGGAACTTTGGACTTTACAATGGAATCATGTCCCGCTCTGATTCTCCAATGCAATTGGTGCTTTGGACTAGCGCTTGGTCTTAGCGCACGGGCTTATGGAGGGGAAGTGGTTAACGGGCTAGCCGAAAGGGGCTAAGCCTGTCATATGGAAAGATATGGATTTTTAGCCAAAAAACAGGATTTTAAGGCTAAAGAGGGAATTGATGGATAGAATAAGGGGATATCAAATCAAAAAAAGGCTATTTGAAGGGTTTAAAGGGAATTATAAGGGGGGAAAAGGTGATGAAAGAAGAGGTTTAATAAGGCTAAAATAAAAGGAAAAATGAAGGCCTTTGGGCATTTTCTTCACAACAAAGAGGATTTTAAACTGGGAACAGCACTGAGGATTCATTAAAGGGAAAAGGCACAGGAGGCTTCAAGGATGATGTGTTTTTGGAGGAGATGCATTCCTTGAGGGCTCAAAAATATTTTAGCCCCCTGTTTGCTTGTCAAAAAATTCATAGGGTGCTAACACCTTCAAGATGCAACACTGCTATCCTAAGGAATTCCTTTTCTGAAACTTGATATAGATGCAAATATGAGTCTAGCTGATCTATCCAATCCTTGGCAGTGCATGTGGAGGGCCCATCAAAATTTGGTAGAAAGAATCTACCTCTTCTGTTTCTGTGGTGATTTTCAGGTCTTATTTCCTCCAATATTGAGATTCATACTCTTGAAGATAGTCACTCAAAGTCTCCTTCTTTGGTGCATCTCCTTCCTCCATCTCTCTTGCAGTAAATATGGGATATTATAACGTTGTAGATATGATTGTGTGGCTGAATTCTCACACACATACTATGAAGAACTGGGGATTTATTCATGTGGAAATATTCTTGAGGGACATTGATCATGTCTTTCCCTCATCATTCCTTTGATTTCCCTTTTAAGCTCATGCATAGTTTTGAGAAGAAGTCTTGAGAAATCCTTCCCTTTCATTCCTCCAGATAATGGGATTTTACCCTTGTCTTCTTTCTCATCAGTATAATCAAATATTCTGTGTCTTCTCTTTTGATTCCTCCTTTCTCTATCAGTAAGAGGTTATCCTTCTTCAGAAGACATATTGGCTTTTTAGAATGCACAGGCTGTGCCAAGATGATGCTCTAATACCACTGTAATGTTCCCAAATGGGGAATGCAAAAATACAATGACGAAAGATAGGAAAATAACGTAGATCATCTTAGATGTAGCAAGAGGCCAATATGGAGACCTTTTATTTTTTATTACAGCAGCAAAATGTATGTAAAAAGTGGCCCATAAGATGCATAACAAGAAAAGAAAGCCTCCAATGAAAGAAATCCCTCAAAATGAGGTGCTGCAATCATATGTAAGACTAGAAAAGCCTTATAGTGTTATTTGATTGACTATGCAATAGATGTAGATTACACATTAGATCTAGAGCAAATAAGTGCAGAAAAATTTAGATCTAAATCAGATCCATGCACTATACAAGCTCCTTTAAAGAACCCCCTTGGGGTTTTCAGCAAAACACTAAGTAGAAGTTGTAGATCTGAGATCTAAGACTACAGATCTATTGAAAATTAAAGATCTGGAAAGTGTGGCTGAACTGATATAGGCAATAGAGTAGCCTCCTCCAATAGGTCTCCAAATTGAAGGGCATATCCCCAACACTAGGAATATCACTCTCCAAATGGTGTGTTGAACCACCCTGCAACTGCACCTACAGAAATAACGTAGATCTAGATCGATAATACGTTGTAGGGATCAAAACATGGTTGGCCTAATGCTACGATATGGAAATGATGCTCAATGCCTTCAATACTGACCTCCCATTGAAGTAGAAACCTCCTCCACTGAAAAGGAGCAATGAAATGACCTAGATCTGAAAGATCTAGTCTCTACTTGTTGTAGCTTTCAAAAACAACCAAACCCTCAATAGGATATGCGTTGTAGTTGAAAGAATAAGCTTGGCCCTAATACAGATAGCGTAAAATGCAATACAAACTCTCCCAAGAGATACTCAATGGGAAGAGGTGAGAATCCCGATCAGGAACACCCAATGCTAAACAACATTCAATCTCAGCTAAACAACAAGAGAAAGACATATGTCTAAACAAAAAATATATTCAGAAATATGATAAACATCAACAAACTTCTAATGCTTATGTCTCCTTCCTTTTATAAGACAAGAGCTTGTAGACCCTAAACCAGTTCCAATGAGATCACTTCTTTCACACAAGGCATCTCCATCTAAAACTGTGTTGTGCCTCATTGATGGCCACGCCTCCATTACAGCGCTATAGATTTGGTCAAGGTTGACCTAGTCAACATGTTTTAGCCCTTTTACACACCTTACGGTGATTTGTTAAGCTAGAAATATGTTCCACTTTCACATGAGAAGTGGATTTATTCACAATAAAGAGTTTTATGGGTCTCCCTACCCACTTATTCACTTATCTAAGTGAAAAATCCAAATTTTAATATTCCCATTAATTGTAGGCTAATTTAGGAATATTACACTAATGCAATGAAAGAACCAATCAATTGTAGGTAAAGGAAGTTTCACAAAAAATATTGAACCTAAATGAAATCAAATGTAACCTGAGATTTCATTAAGAGAGAAAAAAAATATAAATTTTGTGAAAATTCTAAAGATCAAAAGAGATGAAACTCAAAGGATATTATCGCTCATACACAATTTATCTTGCACCCCCCCTCTCCTCCCTCTCTCCTAGCGATTGAGAGGGATTTTTTTTTCTTTTTTAAATGCAAGAAAAAAAAAACCTAACAATTATTAATAAATTGGACAAACCTTTGCGTAGTGACCAAAACAATGAAGACCTGAAAAATCCCTAAATTTTCAAATTTTCAGAAATTTGCGCAAGTAATCATTTAGGTTCAGTGTGCAGATGCACTGTTGCTAAATGTAAACTATGCAACTTTGTGTACTGCTGCTAAATAAAAAGTTTGCAAACCGAGAGAAAATTAAGAAAAATAAAAAATGAAGCCATAATTCCAAAATTTTAAAGTTCCAAGGTTCAATAAAAAGTTAAACAAGGCTATAGAAAGAGATTTAAACGTCACAGGAGGACATAAAGAAACCATCGTTCCCCAGTATGGTTGCCAATTTTCTATGGTGGACAAATCCAACTTGCGAATATGAGCGATCTCCCTAGATTCCAAAGAGATTTAGTAACAAACAAAACAAGTTAGTACTTCCTTTCCTTAATTCACAACAGAAGTAGGAAGTATGAGTTATGTAAGAGGCTCTTACCTTTCTACGAAATTCCTATGGAAGTAATTCTGATGCTTTCAAAAGACTTTCCTCATTTCTTAAAATGAATATCCGCATAAACAAAAACAAACAAGGCATAAAATCACAGAGTATAAAAATATGAAACACTAAACAAATCAAAATTGCAACATAGCATATATCATAGGGTTAAAGCCATACTTAGTTATAAATTATGCAAAATATCAAGGAAATTTTCTGATATCATTAAGACAAGTGAAATTAGGAAAGAAATAGTTTCTTGTATTAATCTTAGAATGAGAAGAAGCAATACAACCTTGCCTTCATGATGTAAGCCACCTCCCAATAGTCTCCAATCCCCCCTAGGTGACAAGATTTCCATCCCTATTCCAAGAACATAATTTTACATTCAGAAGTATCCCTTAGTCCTATGGTTTGTGTTGAATTTATAGGCCAAGAGGAGGAGGTTTGAGATCCTCAAAAGGAGGGATTAGGGTTCCACAAAAGAAAACAAATTTCTCCATGAACAGAGGGATGAGGCCCAAGTATGTAGAGGCTTGAGGATTTAAAGTGGGAAATAATTCTCCAACAATGATTCTAGAAATAATTTTTTATTTTTTAATCTAATTAAGTCATTTTCACATTTTTTAGTGGAAAACAGAGTGCAATTTTGCATAGGCCACAATGGTAAAAATTGCGGTTCCGTAGATACTAGATAAGAAACCACACCAATGACTAAAAGTAGTTTTCTTGAGCAATGTAATCCAATATTATTATTTTATTTTCGATTTTTTTTCTTCCAATATTGCAGGGGAATTATTGGAACACTTCATCAGATAGCGAGAGATCCAAATAGACAATGATTTACCTAATTGCAATAAAATGAAGTGTAACACTTGGTCTAGTTCATTGTTTGGAGAGACAACTTACTCTAGAGGTTTCGTTTCCTCTTTGGGGGATAGTATACCTGGGGGAAATATCCCCATTAGTACCACTCTTCCTATGAATTCTCATACTTATGATAGTGCTTCTGCACATGGAGGCTTTTCCTCTAGTGATAGGCACAATCCTATAGTTAGCTAAGCCTTTAGTAGTCCTTTTTTCTCTAGGTGAACTTGCCCTAGGGGGAATAATCCTTGCACCTCATTTGTTGGCCCATGATATCATTATAATGTGATGAATTATAACCTTATTTCACAATCTTCTACCTTTAACTATAATAACGAGGTGTTATCACCAAAATCGTACTTGATTGGATGCTGATCACACAACTTCAGTGTAACTATTTCAAATCAATATTTTGATTGAGGCTTAGCCTCCTCAACCTGAGAGGGCTCTCTCAAGGGTAAATGATTTTTGATAGAAATATAGATGGCTAACTCTATGTGGGATAATAAGAATATAAAAATGGATATTGGTTGTAAATCACATTAGCAAGTGCACATTGGGCTTATGGTGCCATAATAGCTTCAGTAAAACCAAGAAATCTACTTACCATGGAAGTCAAGGCATATGAGAGTTCTAGTCTAGAGGTACACATGTGAAACTGTAAAACACACAGTCAATTTGTCTATGAAGGAAGTTAGAGCATCAATGATGAATCCTGAATAACATAAGAAAACGATAGTAAAAAGATGCCATTAGAACAAGAACACACTAGAACTCTTTATGAATCTTGAGTTGGCTAAGTAAAAAACTCTGTATTAAGCTGAAAACCAGTCACTTACAAAAAACACAGTCTTTTTGCTAAAAGAGTCAAAACCTTAGTATTTCAACTTATTCATCTTTTATAGATCATTTAAAACATAGGATAACCTTATCCTAAGCTAAATACATCGAATTACTACTTTTTGACACCTTGCCTAACCATATGACATGGTATTTATTACGAAATGATAGCTACAAACCTAATGAACAGTCCTATTACAAATAGGATTCGAACTCCTTAACTATACTCATAAAAACCTTATCTAAACTGGATTACATAATTTTCCAACTTTATTCCCATAAAGTCAAATCCAGATGATAAGCTCCAACACATTATGACCTCAATGCTGATCTCCATTAAACTAGGAAAATATCCCCTGTTTTCTAGGCATAAGATTCTTTGTTCTCTTGAGACACTTTCACTGTCATGAACCCATTAATTCGAGATTATTTGATGTTAGGAACTGAAGTAACACCTGTCAAAAACCTCACCAAGTCCCAGCTGTCCAAAGCCACCATAAAACTCTTCAAAATAACAGAAGTAGATTTGCGCTACGAAACTAGCACAGTTTCATAGCACTTTTCGTAGCGCAACCTTTTATGTTTTTACCCTTTTACCTTCAAAACTTTGGCTTCTTTCTTCCAGATTTATCTTTATATTCACTTAACACAACTTACCTAGAAATTTCAAGTCATAATACACACATTTTAATTTCAAAAATTTATAAGAAATGGTGAAAAGAGCTGCTACAGTAGTTTCATAGCGCTTTTCACTCTTTTTGCACTGTTTGCGCTACGAAACTGCTAAGTGAGCCGTTTTGTCCAAAATTTTCTAAAATGAAAATTTTCAAATGTGCCATAACTCAAAATGAAACTGATTTCATCATATAAAAATCCATATGAAGTGAAAACATAATCATTCCAGCCTTTATAACTTCTTAACGTCTTGCATATTTCTCTTATTTTTATCTGAAAAATAGGTCTTGAGACTGAGATTATATCTCCTATTCCATGATATAATTTGAGAAAATAAAGGATTTTTTTGTAGGCCATTATGTTTTGAATAAAATTATTTCTTTTTTTTTAAAATACATCTCCTGCTGTCCAGAAACGACCTTTGAAAAACATGTGTAAAACAGGAAAAATATGTTTTCTGAAAATAGGGTTTCAAAGAAAGCCTTGTATCTCCTAACTGATAACACTTGTGAGAAACGTGAGATAGGTTATTGTAGCTGAGGCTATGATAAAAAAAAACCTATTCTAGAATTCTAAAATACTTTTTAATTTGGCCATAAACTGAACTTTAAGTTTACTGCTAAATAGTCATGTACATGATAGTTTTGTAACCACAGTTTCGTAGCACATTTTAATTTATCAATTTCGCCCACCTCCTAATGAATTTGAAGAAAATGAGAGAGGTTTTTGTAGTTAGGTTTGTTAGGAAGATTTTTTTTTTTTTATTTTCCCGAATTCGTTTTCAGTTTCTCATAAACCTTGTTGGAAGTTGACTGCTCAAAACCAGAAAACAGAGTTTTTGCTTCATAACTTTTAGCATTTTCGTAGTGCAAATCAACGTTTTTGAACTAGCAACGTTACAAAAGTAAGGTTTCTTGTCTAATTTGACCATTTTTGACATGATACTTTAGGAAATGACTCACAAATGGAAATTATGGATATTTGACAATGAATGGACCTTAAAAAGACTTTATTTGAACTTAAGGATCGACTTTGAACTTATAAAAATCTAACCTACCCTTAACCAAACCCTAAATTGACTTCTAAGCCTAATTTGAACCATGACCAAAAACAAACATAACAAAATGATGTTTTTTTTAAATTTTTGGGTGATAACACGGGGGATCATATGGTCCACTAGGGGGTTAATTCCCTTATGATTCATTTAGTCAACAAAAAATTCCTTTTCTAACACCTCTAAATTTACTAGATTTCAAAAAGTAGACAAATGAACCCATATGTCATCATCATAAGTGGTCACATTTTCCATCCAAGTTACCTTATGATATTCCTAATATTTAAGGGAAGCCAGGGGAGATTCCTTCCACACACATCACCACCTATCATCTATTGTGTTCATACAACTTTTTTTTGGATGATTTTGTGAGGTTGATACTCTTTAAAAAAACCCCAATAGGGGATTCTATCCATTTCTTCCTTTGATCGTACTTTACTATACCAATTTCAATTAGCCACTAGCTAGGATCTTGGGACTGACCTTTTGTTGAATTTCAAATAAGATATTTCTACTCGTATCACTAACCATATTAATGAGTGGTGTTGATGCAAGAGGTTATTATGAACTAGGCTTATTTTTTAAGTTCTTAGAGATTGGTTCAATCGATCCCTTTTTCTGCCTATAGCTAGGGATGTCTTTATGATTGGGGTGAAAACAGAGGATAAAGAAATTTTATGTGCTCAACATATTTATTTGATTTACTCTAAGTCAAGAAATTAAATGAGGCCATTTAAAATGCTCCTAGACCTTCCACAAACATATAATTTCCTAATACATGACCACACTCTGATGATTTTATTGGTTCCATTTCTTCCAATACTATCAGCCAACTAGTTTCTCATATGGGGAAAATGCTTGTCAGTTCTCAAGCCCCAACAAGTGCATCTAGTTATCAACAAGCACCATATTATTATAAGCATCAAATAAAGTTCTTGTAGTAATGGCCACATCACCTAATAATACTCAAGAACTTGGAGGTAAAAATAAAAAGAACAAGCAAAAGAATAAAAATGCCTAAGAGAACAACCAAACCGAACTAATTAGGGTGGGGGTACAAGTGAGCATTGTCGAAATATTAATATTCCTTATAATATTTTTCAATGAGAACACTTAAATCATGAGTGTTACACCAATTTTTAGTCATCTAACATGTTACTATCAGATGGACCAAAGTACACCATGTAAGACCAATTTTACCCCAAGTAAAATTGCTCCCACTATGAAAAATAACTTAGTAATCCATAATTTATTAAGTTGTTTATGGTTTAAATAGGAAACCCCATGAGGAAATATTGAATAAATACCTATTTGTTTGATTTTCCTCAAGGGATAATTAATTAAACAACAGTTTAATTAATATTCCTGGTCATATTTAACCCAAAACAAGAAAATTAATTAGATAAATTATTATTTATCTTATTATTTTCTAGGAATAATTATTTAAACATTATTTAAATAATATTCCTTATTAAGTTTGACTAAATCATTTATAAATAATTGAATAAATCACTATTTATTTAATTATTACTCAACCATATTCTTAAAATAACAAATAAATCATTTATTTATTTCTTATTTACAAATAAAGAGAAAATAAAGGGATTTGACCAAATTCAAATTCTTTTTCCCTCCAACAAAAATAATAAAATATTCCATAAAAGTTGGATCTAGATTTGGTTAATAATATTTTAATTATGCACCAATATCTAGACTAACTCAATATTTTGTTATTAATAGAATGGTTTTTCCATTCATTCACTACCTTTTGTTGCCTAAAGATTGATCTGGATCTATACTTTTGGTTTGACTTTGATCCTCCATCATTGTCATATTTTTCTATCTTTTTTCTTGTGAACTCCCCTTGAGTTCCATTCTTGTTTTGGTTTTCTACACTATCAAGAGAGAGAGATCTTAGATCTGAAGTAGTGAGGACATAAAAGAACTGATCCCATTGAGGGGGACTGGTAACATATTTCTATGTTCCCTTCCCAAGTGTCACAAATACAAAATTCTTTAAAAATATTATTATCTTGTCTATTGGATGCATGGAGCAAATCTTGATTTTATTTGCTGTTTAATGTATTTAACTGCATAGATATGGATTTTGTAGCACTTATCTTTGTCAACTAACTGCAGATATAAGGAAATTGACAACCATTTTTTATGTTAGGGATATTTGGTATGCACAAATAAAGTGAGCTTTTTTCGTATGCTTGCGATTATATTTCACACTAACAATTAGCGACTCCACTAGGGATTTATAATTACGACCGTTGGCGTTTTTCAGATCCCTACATGACCAGCTACTTCAACCCCTAGGTTTTTTCTTCAGCTTCTTGTTTTTCTTTTCTTGATGTTGTTTTTAACCTTAAAACCCCCAAATAGTAAAAATTCTAACTTCTGTGTGTTTTTGGGCCTATTGCGTAGGTGACCGGTATCAGCCGCAGCTGAGATGAATTTTTTTTCTAAAAATTGCTCTCGAGATAGGTGGAAGTGTAGGTCACATATTTGGGGCCAAAACCTATGACCTCAACCATTAGGGTGCCGAAAACAGCTAGAAAACTGCGACCTCTGCTGAAAATAGGTCAGAAACTACAACTTGAATTTTTTACGAGAATTTTTCTGTGATTTTTCTGGGTTTGTCTGGGTTACTGTTTAGGGTTGTCTGACCTCCCTCTCCACCCATATTGGAATTTTACTTGCTCTTTTTTACTTGTCCAAGTAGGAACCAAGCCCCCTAGGGCTTTAGTATGCTTCCACCTTTTTAGGAGTTGTTTAACTGAAGCAGGTCATCTAAGATTTCAGTGTGCTCAACCATTTTTTTCAGATCTAATCCTGTACTTTTAGATCCATTTCATATTGGTAATTCATCCATCCAAAACACCTATTTTCAGTTTTGTTTGGTCCTCCTTTAGGGTCCCCTCCATTTCCCTTCAGGTTGTAGCCTTTCGCCACCTCATTTGCAACAATTTTCCCTCTAGTTTTTTTCTTTTTTCTACACCTATTTCTAGCAGATCTCACCTTTAGATCCTTGTCCCTCTTGACTTTAGATCCATTAGCCATTTTTTGTGTTTTTACTAGATTTTACCCACCCATAGACTATTTTTTGGGAAGCCCTCCTTCTTGGGTTTAAATTGATGCATCATTAGCTGTTTATTTTCTATCATATTTCAGTTTACTTCACTGTTATCCTCAGATTTATTTACAGTTATACAACACCTTTTTTCTTCCTTTTTTTCTCTAAAAACATCCGGGCTTAATTAAAATTAACACACTTATCACATACATGCACGGAAAACCAAGGCTATAACATTGTAATCAATTGATCTTGCACTTCCATGCCCTTGTTTCGACATTGTAATCATTTGATCTTGCACCTCCTTGCCCTTGTTGGTCTCTCTTCTTTTTGTGATCTGAGTTTATTTTTCCATCATTGTTCCCCCAAGGCATTTATCCTGGAGACTTCTTGGCCTTCATCCTTAGTTTTGGGTAGGAATACTTACTCCTCCGCGTAGGGTTTGATTTCGTCCTCCACCAAGTCCCCATTTTGACTCTGCTTTTGGTTCATCAGGTTCCCCTTCTGGTTATATCCCCTATTATCCTCCTCTCACCTTCACCATTTCTGGTTCAGGAGCTAACGCTAGTTGTAGCCTCATCCCTAATGATGGGAATACTACTAGTGGGACCGCAACAGGAACTATCCCAGCTGCTCCCTTGCTCCCTTATATGGCAGGCCTCACTCTTCCCAATTTTAACCAGTTAATCAATGATCCCATACACCATGATCCTAGTTGGACTGCTATGCCAAGCAAGCTCCCTTCTGCCATCCCCAAGTTTGAAGGTCTTGCTGGAGAAGATCCTATAAACCATGTTCATTCTTTCCACATGTGGTGTTCGTCTGACTCCATCACCGATGACTCTGTCTGTCTTCGATTGTTCTAGCATACACTTACTAGAGAAGCTTCTAAGTGGTGTGTAAACCAAGCCTCTTCCTCCCATATTACTTTTGCGACTCTTGCTTCCAGCTTCCCCTTCATTGTGACATTGGTACCAAACATTTGACCTATTTTTGTCAATCGTCTGCGACCCACCTATCTGATCATGTCCAGGAATGATGGAGAAGAAAGAGCCTATGTCAAGCCCCTACCTTCTAAGGCCGTGTCTACATGGACTAGTTTCTTAGATCCCTTTTTCCTGCTATTGGCAAAGATGTCACATCTCATTTCCCTTAGACCGAAGAATCCGCCCTCCAGATTGCATTGAAATATGACCTAATCTACGCACAATCTGGTTATGTTTATACCGTCTTACCTGATCTCCCTAGACCCGGGGGTGCCAACGCATTGCGGGAATCCCATGTTGCCGACGGTATTGTTGGAGCCCTTTTTCATCTATACACTCATCCTCCCATGGGTTATGGTTTCCCTCAGGGAGGGTCCAGCTCCTCTAGCACTTTCCCCCCTCTCGGTAGCATGTATCCAGGATTTGACATGCCTCCTCCTTTTTCCCAACCTGTTTACCACAATGTTACCCAAGCTCCTTATTATTCATATCTGCATCTTGGTGCTCCATCTCCTCCAACATTAGCACCTCAACCTCTCTTTCCTTCTCCACCCCCGCCACAACAGCCACCACCCACCCAGGGTCAGGTGTATGCACATCAGGGCATGACTAATCCTCCTACTTCCAAAAATAAGAGGAAAGGAAACTAGAACCAATCTTCCCCAAGTAATCCAGGGCCCAATCCCCAAGGGAATGCACCTAACACAACAACTCAGCAACAGGGTACTCAGCCCAAGTAGGACAAGCATGTTCGCATGAAAAAACCTTGTTCTTTTTATGGTCTCTATGGTAACTACAGCCATGATTGTCCTCTTTTACCTTAGATGCGGCAGATATGGGAAGCTCAAGTGATGTCCTAAGGAAAAAAAGCCTCCCCTTTGGTTCCTCATGACGCTACACCTATCCAACTGGCTGTGTTTACTAATCCTTCCCCCTAGCAAGGATTCGTGGCTACCCAACCCCCTAAAAGTTAGGTGGCCACTCAACCTCCTTCATCTCATGATGAAGTCTGACCAACCCATTATTGTTAACCTCAACCTTCAGACTCAGTCCTGTCAATACAACAAGCCCCCTGCCACGTTTGCCCCTGAGCCCCCTTCTTCAGGTCCCATAGAGCCTCTTTTGACACCCAATGGCCCTTTAATAATCACTCATCCTAAACCAGAGGTTCATACTAAGATCCCAAAGGGACCATTATTCCGAAATGCTGCTTCTGGTAAAGCTTCCCATTCATATAGTATAGTAGATGAATTGGTGCAATCCCTGCTACCATATCAACATTGGAACTCCTCTAGTCATTCCCTTCACAAAGAAAAGCTCTACTAACTACTGTAGGTGCTGTGTATCATTCATATGATCATTTGATCATCTTTGATGTTGACCAGTCAAAACATCGCCCCCGTCTTGCCTCCGTCACATTCCAAATCCCTGTCAAGATCCAGAATGCCAACATCTCTTGTTGTATCATTGATGAGGGGGCATCCACTAATGTAATGTCCGCTTTGGTTTGGAAGCAACTTGGATCTCTTGAGTTGGCCCCTTCCACTATCACCCTCTGAGCATGGGATGGCCACTCTTCCCAACACCTTGGCATGTTCCGCAATTGTCCTATTACTCTTGTGGGCAAGATTGTTTGTGTGGACGTAGAAGTCACCAATGCCCCTTTAGAATACAACATTATTTTGGGTCGTAGTTACACTTATGTGATGTCTATTGTCCCATCTGCGGTCCACCGTAATATGTCATTTCCTCACAACAGAAATATTGCCACCGTCGACCAGTTGACATATTATGAATCAAAGTCTCAGATCTCCCATGAGTCGATCATCTCTTAGGTGACCAATAAGTAGATAGTCGAACATCCGACCAATGTCTCACCCGGAGTCTACAATATTCCTCTCTTCTTGGTTATTTCCCTGGTCCTTCTCCTCCTATCTCTAATCCCAACTCGTCAAATGTTTGCATGATGAAATCATCTCGATCCGAACTCAAACAGATTGGTTCAACTAGTCAGCAGCCCCGCCCTCCACAACCTGCTCCTAGAACCTTGACTTAGCCTTCAGGATCCCTACCTCAAGCCCCCTCATCTGAAGATGGTATCCATGAGCCTATTTACCCTCCAGGAATGGTTCCTCCTAGCCTGAACCATCTTAGAACTATCCTGCCTAGCCATTAACCCTCTGGTCAGATATCGTGGATCATTTTCGATACCTGTTATGGCTACCTTAAATCTTCCTAGCATGACTCTGGGGATCCTAGTATGGTACATTGATCCTCCAGCCACTATCCCACTTGGTCAGGCCTAATATAATACTGCTTTGACCTCAGTTCAACCAGTCGCCATGACCCCTCCTTTTGTTGTTGTGCCTCAGCCACCTCAACATGAACCTACTCCTATTGCGAAAGCTTTGGGTAAGGGGGGAAAATCTCACAAGAAGGCACCTAAAGACAAGGATGCCCAAACAACCGCAGATCCTCCTTAGCCTCCAAAGCATACCCCCCCATGTGATTTGTGTGATGTTGTTGGTCATGCCACCCATCATTGTCTTGAATTTCCTCGCATCAATCCCATGGTTAATATCGTATTTCCTGAGTCTAAGGTCCCTGAAGCCTCTGTTTCTTCCTCGATTACAGCTAAGAACCCTAAGTCTATACACACCAACCACCCTTGTGCTTTTTGTGATCTCCATGGCCATTATACTCATCTTTTTCCCCATCTCAAGCATTACCGCATCTCTTTGGAAGTAGTTCAAGAGTACGATACTGAACATAACTAGTCCGTCTCTCTCATACCTACGTAGTATGCTTCAGGCCAAACTGAGGATACCTCTGCTCCCATTGAAATTCTCCCTCCCAATTTCGAGATGACAGAGTCTTCGGCAACTATCCCCTACTTGTCATCATCTATGAGATCCATAGTGGAAGATCCCTTTGATACTTCCCCTTTTTCTTCACTTGACCTCCCTTTAGTGATCACCCTGGGCTCAACGTTAGTGGATCCCTTATCTTCTTGTTCTTCTGTCACCCCCCGTGACGATGCGGATGCAGAATTTTCTTATCATAATGATGATTCAGGTAGCATTATTGCGTCATGTGGCTACCCTTCCACCACTCACCCCATATTTTACTGTGATGACGACATCATGGAAGCCTTTTCCACCCCTGATGTCATCTTTCCTGCCCATAAGAGGAATGGCACCATCCATGTCTATGGTGACTTTCGCGACTTGAGCACAAGCTACCCCCAAGGCAGCTCCCACACACCACCTACCTGTCGGTGTGCGGGTGGTAGACATCCTACCCAGAGCACTCCCTCTAGCAGTGTTTGTTTGATTTATAACTTATGTTCAAGTTGCGAGCATTGTTCATCATCCTCTCATTTTTTTATCTTGTGGTACCGTTCAAATGGACCCCCATCCAACCATATATTGGTTATGTTGATGGCACAAGTTGCTACCCCTAGAATCTAGCCTCGATAGGTTGGGCCATTTTTACCCCCTTACATTCGCTTGTTCTCTATAACAACGTATGCAGTAGTACTGCCACCAATAACCAGGCTGAATATGATGCAGTACGAGGTTTATTAGCTGATTCCTTTCCCATCGCATCCTTCACCTTCATGTTCGTTTAGATTCCCTGCTTCTTTTCATGCAATTGAATGGTGTTTATCATGTGCATAATCCTGTCCTTTTTAGAAGATATTTACGAGTGAATATTTTGATGCATGAATTTGAATTCATTACATTTAGTCATGTACCTAGAGCACAAAATCACTATGTATATAACATTGCAAACAATATTCTAGATTGGCATTTATGACATGCATTTCACACAACACAATAACAAAAAACCATAAAATGATGCATATCCATTATATGTGTCATTCAAAATGTTTTAGAGTCCATCAACTCTGATACATATGACATGCCCATAGCATGTTAGAAAAAATAAAAACTGGGGGAACCACATGCCCTTACATCTAATCACTATCTGGAGCATCCTAGGCCAATGGCTTGGCTCTGGCAGCTTGTGGATCGCACATCCCCTATCCAGCCATCGCCATGCGCCACATGACCCCTTGCTAGCCGCGCTCTGAAACACCGGTCAAAAGCTTCTCACATCTATGACGAATGTCCTCCAGGAGGGCCATGACATCATCATCTTGCGGTACTCTCGACCCACTAGGTCTTGCGACTCCTACTACTATATGTCGTCCCATGTACCTGACTGGTTTTACAGGTGTTGTATCTGCATACTAGAAGTGAATGAATCAATACCATATACAATCTTCTGCAACTTTAAAATGCACATAAAATATCGACCAGGCGTCAGTGGCAAGTCTAGGTCCCCATGATAACTCATCCCAATATAGGGATAGTCATCTATGTACACTAGCATCTGATCCCAATGAACAAAAAAAATCAGGTCGGAACACCCATTTGAATGCCCCACCTCCCCCTCTGCACAGTAGCTGCCCCTGGCGGTGCATCCTGGGCTCTCTCGGGCCCCCATCTTGGATCAGTTTGTGAGGGTGGAGTGTCAGGGTCTTCTAAAAAAAGAGCTAGCATAACACTGTGCCATATACAAAGTCATGGTTCACTTACCGCTTGCATAGCGACAACTGTCGTTTCAATGAAGACATCATCATTTGGGCCCACCCATAGTAGGTCCCACTCAACACAATCTCAACAAGCATCATCTGACCCCTAGTGATGTGGTGGAGTTCCTAGTTTCCTAGGATCCACAACACCACTACTGCCACAACACGGGTCTATAGCCTCTCTAGTGTTGATCAGTGGTTGTCATTGATGTCAACCCAAGAAGAACCAGGGGCTACCCTGATCTTGCATGGTAATTTTTACCTACTAAATTACTATATTATGGGTCAAGAATATTTTTTATGGTTTCTAATTGTCAGGATGTTTACGTCGATATATGGCACACCATGTAATTCTTCACGGTTTGAGATATATTCATGTTTGAAGTTTGTACCACAGTTAGTGGGATAAAACCCCATGGGGTTGTGGCATGGGTCATTGAAAAGTCAATAATTAATAATTTTTAAGCTCCTAAAATCCCTCCCATGTTTACTTGTTGAAGACCCTCTCAACCTAAGCATTTATATAAATTGTGATCCTCATATCCTCCTCATGTAGGGATTTCACTACCTGAAACAGGTCATCGTGGAATTTGCGCTCTAAATTTTTTATACGAAGGTTAAGAAGCTGAAATTTTTATGAGACGAAGCCGTAATCCTGAGGAAGTGCCGATAAAACTTTTAGATCAAGGTTCACAATATTTTCAGAGATATGATCTGTGGAACTTAGTGTTTTTGCAGGCTCCCAAAATTCATCGCAAAGAAGTGACCTTGGGAAAATTGTCATAATTCTCTCTTTGAGTATCGGATTGGAATTATGTAAAAAGTGGTAGATAGTGAACAGAGTGTAGTTTTCACTGTATCAATTTCAGAGCCAAATTAAGAAAAAGTGACACGTGGCATGCCATACAATTTAGCTCTACTGAACAAGTCCATAATTAGGTCATTGTGAGAGATTGGGCATATAACTCTCTCTTGAAGAATGAAAATTGGTTCAGACCTATGGCATTGGAAAGAAGACTTAGAGGAATACTACAGAACTGAAAATCACATGTTGGGGATATGAAATAACAAATATACACCAGCTTCATTATCAAGATACTAAAAGGCAAGAAAAATCTAGATCATGTGTTGTCAAGGGTTGCAAAGGACCAGACTTTCTAGGGAAGCAAAGCAAAGCAAGGCGCAACAGAGGGTAGCATGAAAAGAGAATCAATCAAGGTGTAGAAAAGCATCAAGAAGTTTACTACATGAAGTCTTCAAGTGGGCAGCACTGCATACAATCATTATAAAGGTATCATTATACTAAGTCATTATAAATGTATCATTGTAAACATTGTAAAAGTGTTTATCTGCCAAGAGTTGAAGAGGCAGTGTCGGGAGCTCTAGGATCATAATTAAGTGGTTTTGTAATAGTTGGGGCTATGTTCTAATGTTTATTATTCTTCTACATCATTCTATATCATAGTAAAGTGGACCATTTTCCCTAGTACAGGAGTCCATTATTCTTTTATTCTTCTATAGGGTGGGAGGGTGGTGCTAGGCTGGTGCATGTAGCCACCAACAGGTTCAAGCCTATGAAAATTTTAGAGTGGTAGGGTGGTGCTAGGATGAGTTGTAGGTCATTGGGTGTTTGGGCATCCGTTCAGTTGACTACTAAAGAATCTTGGGCGTTGGGGTGTCCATCCAGTGGGAGCTGGAGAAGAATGCTTTTCTAGATTCTAGGAAGTTGTAGATTTATTTTCAATTGGTGTTGAATATTAAAGAATTATTAGAAAAAAATTAAAGTGTCTTTTGTCCTGGAGAGGGTTTCCACCTTAAAAAATGTGTGAAGTTGTGTTCCTTTTTTTTTACTATTATCATTGTATAAACACTCATAATAATTGAAGATTAACTAATGCTCTGAAAGATTAATGATAATACTAATTGAAAGGACAATGAAAACGAAGAAGAAGAAAATGAGAGAGTATTTTTTATGGCTAAGCACATTAAACAAAAGGTATCAAACAACGAAGAATAAGGGTTGATCATAGAATAATTTTCTAAGGAGGCAATCAAGCTTATAAAAGAGCTCAAGGCTGAGAAGATCTGTTCCAATAAGGCTTGAAGAACAAGTTCAAGGTCTGAAAATTGAAGTTGAAGAATTTTTTTTTATTGAAGAGTAACTTCAAAAGAAGCTGGAAGAAAGCAACCAAGAAAGGGAAGCATTAGAAGCTGAAGTAGTCTCACTACGTAAGGAAGCGCATAAGGGAAAAACTGTCCAAAACTATGCCAACACCTTAAGGACATTGGAAGAAATCATCGAAAATCAACAATATTACAATGACATAACTGGCCTCAGTTACAAAGAAGAAGAAGTAGGACCTTCTACAACAAAATACAATGACCCTATGAGATCAGACATGCATGTAGACTTCATTGGACAAGATTCGCAAGAAAAACCTTGGAATATAATTCCTCGACGAAGTTTTCCATCCAGGTACCAACATATTTTTTATGGCTATTGTTATTCATGTGGAAAATTTGGTCATAAAGTTATAGAATGTCACACATACACTAGGAGCCAATACAATTCCAGGAGATCTATCAAATATGAAACTCCCAGGGCTCAACGAAACATCAATAGATTTTACCATTTAAAAAATAATATTGAATGTTACAAATGTCGAAACTTTGGACCCATAGCCAAAGACTACAGACTTGAAAATCCTCCAAAAGAATCTTTGAAGCCACAAAATGAATGAACATGGAATAAGAAGAAGACTGTTAATTGTGCTCTCACTCTCAAGGCTCAAAACAACAAAGACGTGTGGTATGTTGATAGCAGTTGCTCAACGCATATGACTGGAGATAGAAAGAAAATTGTATCTCTGAAAGAGAATAATGATGGAATTGTGTCATTAGGAAATGATGGATCTTCAAATGTTATAGGATCAGGTACCGTCACTCTCGGAAGCAAAGATGCTCTAGCCAAGAATGTTCTATTGGTTGAAAACATGAATCAAAATCTACTCAGTGTTGGAAAAATGTGTGATCAAGGACACACAATATTATTCAACTCCACAAAATGTGAAATCAGGAAAGGCAGGTATGGTGAAATTGTGGCTACAGCAAGTCAAGCTCCAAATGACATATATGTTCTGGATGAAGCAACTAAAGCACGTCTAATAGCTAAAGAGGATGATATAATATTTGGTAGCAATGATGACCGACTAAGTAAGAACTTTGCTACAAAGATGCAAACTGAGTTTGAGATCTCTTTACTTGGTGAGCTGACATACTTCTTAGGGCTTCAAATATCTCAACAATTTTAATATTCCTAAATTAGCCATGAGCTAGTTGGAATATTAAATTTTGTTTTGCTGCTTGTTTGATGAATAAGAGGACAATGGAGGTACATAATTCCCCTTAATAATGAATAAATCAATGCCAAATGTGTAAGATATAAAAATTGGCAGCTTAATTAAGCACCCCTGGTGTGAAAAGGGGTTGGATCACATTGACTGGGTCAACCTTGACCAAATCAACAACGGTGTCATGGAGAGTGGTCATAAATGAGGGACAATGCAGTTTTAGATGGAGATGCTTTGTGTGAATGTAGTGATATTTTTGGATGGGGCTTAGGGTTTGCAAGCTCATATACTATATAAGGAAGAGGATGGAAGCCATTTTTCATTATGTTTATGTATATTATTTTTATGAATATATGCTCTGTTTAGACATACATCTTTCTCTTGTTGTTTAGCTAAGATAGAGTGTTGTTTAGCATAGGGTGTTCCTGATCGGGAATCCCACCTCTTCCATTGAGGAGCTATTAGAGGAGTCTTGCACTAAATTTTCCACTATCTGGCTTAAGGCCAAGCTTCTTCTTCCAACTAAAACACAGATCTTGTTGAGGGTTTGGTTGTTTTTGTAGGTTGCTGCAAGTGGTGATTAGATCTCTAGATCTAGGCCATCTCATTTCTTATTTTCAGTGGAGGAAGCTTCCTTTCCATTGTGAGGATAGTATTGAAGGCCATTGAGCTTATTTTCAGATCTTGGCATCAGGCCAACTATATATTCATCCCTACAGTGAAGTTTACTTCTAGATCTGAATTATTTATATAGGAGGAGTTGCAGGGTGGTTTGGCACACCATTTGGAGAGCTAATTTTCAAGTGAAGGGGATCTGCCTTTCAATTTGAGGATCTATTGGAGGAGGCTATTTTATTGATAATATCAGATCATCCACACTTTTCAGATCTATATTTTTGGTAGATCTGCAGTCTTAGATCTCAGATCTACAACTTGTACTTGGTGTTTTACTGAAAACCCTTGGGGGGGTTCTTTAGAGGAGTTTGTATAGTGCTCATATCTGATATAGATCTATCTTTTGAGGTGCATATCAGCCCTAGATATGATGTATAATTTTTTTCTATAGAAGAACCAATAAAATTATGTTGTAAGGGTTTTCGATCTTTTCTATATAGTTGCAGCACCTCATATTGAGGGATTTTGTTCATTGGAGGCTTGTATTTCTTGTTATGAATCTTATGGCCCATTGCTTATGTACAGTTTTCTACTGAAATAACATATGAAGGGTCTCCATATTGGCCTCTTTCTTTCTAAATGATGATCTGCAATATTTTTGCAACATTTTGCACTATATTCCTGCTTTTCCCATTTGGGAATATTACAGTGGTATCAGAGCATAATCTTGGCACAACCTGTGCATCTTGAAAAGCCAATAAGTTATCTGAAGAAGGAGAGCCTCTTACTAATAGAGAGAGGAGGTATCAAAGAATAAGACATAGAAAATGTGATTATACAAAAGAAAAAAAAGACAAGGGTAAAACCCCATTATCTGGAGGAATGGAAGGGAAGGAGTTCTCAAGACTTCTTTTCCAAACTATTTAGGGGATTAACAAAGACATCATAGAAATGAAGATGGAGAGATGTAGAAATTCTCCAAAGGAGCTTGTACATGAAGAAAGCTCCAGATTTTCATATTATGGGTGTAAGCATTTAGCTACATCATCAGATCTACAACATTGTACCATGTCTACATTATTGGCAAGAGAAGAAACAAAAGGATAAATACCAAAGGAGGAGACTCTTGGTGACTATCTCCAAGAATATGAATATCGGTCTAGAAGATTCAAGGAGCATATAAAATTCCAAGGGTTTTGTCAACTTAAATAAGAGAGAAGACTCAATAACTACAGTAGAATAAGAGGGTGCATGCAACACACTTTGGGTACATTATTCCTACCTACTTTTGATGGGTCACCCAAGAGCACAACCATGGCTTGGGTAAAGGATCTAGAAACATATTTACAACTGCATCAAGTTTTAGAAGAGGAAGCCATTAGATTAGTAGTGCTGCATCTTGAAGGTAAGGCTTATGCCTGGTGGTTATTTGAATCTTCTTCATTGAGAAATGTAAATACATCTACTTATGAAAAGTTCACTAGGAGGATGGTGAAAATATTTGATTTGAAACAATCTGAAACTTCCTTTGGAGAGAAAACCAAACCCAAGAAATCAAAACCTTTGCATCAGTTGGAAACATCCATGAAACCAAATCCATTTCATAACATTGTTGACGGGGTCAAAGATCTGCAACATATTTTTCCAAGGGAAAAATCCCCACTTCAATAAGAACTCTCTTCTCAAAAAGAATACATGAGGATTCCTTTTTCAAGAGGAGATCAAGATAAAGGATCTATTAATGATGAGGTATTCTCCATTGATGAGGAGAAGGAAGAGGAAGAGTTGGAAATAACCTCCAGCACTGTGACAAAAGAAGGAGATCTACCTCTATTGGGAAATGGAGATGAAGCAAATGCTTCAACTAGAGGAACCCTTGCATCTTTGCAAAAATTTCCAAAGGATCGTACATATGAAGATCATGAGAAACATGTGTCCATGTTGATAGGCAATGAGACAAAACAATGGGGAAGTGTGTTCCAACATTGAATGCAATCTTGGGGACACACACTCTGATAGATCATTCCTTTGTGATCAAGACTCTTGACACCAAGGAAATGTTGGGTGTACATGGGTTGACTACATTTGAAGAAAACACCTTAGACTATGAGATCTTGCAGGAGGTAGGAGAATATGTGAAGGAGGGCCAGAATCAAGTGATTGGGAACATACACACCCATCCTTTTTAGGAGGTTTATGCACAGAAGCAAGACGATGATTTTTGCAGTGAAAGGAGGGAGAAATTAATACATTCACATATACAACCTTCTTTAAGCCTTGATGTTTCATTACATGGAGGAATTTCACCAGGGAGACCCACTGATTGGGAAATAAACAAATAGTTCTCTCAATATGATGCAACATTGATATATTTGGCTCATGAAGGAGAATTGAGGGGCCATGATACAACGCTGAGAGTCTTGGGTAGACTCCAGGAGGAGGGATACATTCTCCCAACATTTTCATCGCCCACACTCATTTCAAATTCTGCGCTGTGGGAGGAGAAGCAAGGGAAGGATAGGAAATTTCCAACTTATACCTTTGGCATGGGAGATGTCAAGGAGAATGGTAGCCATATGACATATATTCTTTATGATACATTATCAATGCTATCACTATGGAAGATTGATCCATATTGGAGATCCCAATTGTTGGTGGATTATTCAAAGGATGTTTTCACATGCATGATACTTGATGAACAACTACATGAGGAGGGTTGTTCAGTCCAATATGAAGTCATATATTATCATGGTAGGATATTCTTATCTAGAGCTTACAATCTCAAGGAGAAGTTTCTACAAAGGGCTTATGAAGAGTTTTTGTCCAGCCATACTTATTCCATGAAGGCCTACAACAATATCATGGAAAACTACACTTGGAAGGGCTTTGAAGAGGAACTATATCAACATTTTCAAAGATGCATGAGACATGTGGAGTTTGGAGAGTGACATGACTCTATGAAGGAGTTATTTCAGCCACCTCTTTCCTCTTTTGGAATGAGAGCGGATACATCTATGCACCACTCCATTTGTATGAGGATAAATTTTGGTGAAGAATATGCATGTGTATCTAATGATTCATTTGATTATTACTTGCATTATTTTACCATGTATATGCAGGTCATAGCTCCATGAAGGAGTATTATTCCATATAAAATTCATGGCCAAGTTTGGGTCACAAACATTTTTGAAGATGGCCACTCCCTTGGTGGACAAAATGAGATTTTGTATCATTGTGGGTGCATTCCAAAAGCACCAAACATATCTCACACTTTCAGCCACGGTGAGATGACTTGGGCAGAAGGTAAGTGGCAGGGAAACCACTTTCCATATCATTATCTGATGCAGTAAGGAGATATGCTGCGCTGGTTCCACATGTGGGACTATGAACCACCTCCATTTTTACATATTTCTGTTTGTATGTACTTGGTTTTGATCCCATACATTAGTGATGTACTTGTTATTTTTATGGGAATGATTGGAGGGAGGATGGGAGGATTGGATGTGTCCTTTGGGAGAGAGATTCTCCATGGTTCCTATGTTTCCTATGTTTGGGAAAGCATTGGAACATCCATGATTTCTACATTGGGTCTCTTTTTTCCTTATGGGATGAGCCATTTGGGTAACTTGAGCACTTGGGAGGTGCCTCTCATGAGTAGATGGGAGGAGTTTTGCTATGAATTACCACTTTGGAGGGTGATTCATTTTGTATGGATGATAGCTTGGAGATTGGAGCTCCATATGGGAATAAAGGTTCCCCACATTTTCAGTTCTGTCCTTATAGTTTCTTGGGGACAAGTAACACTTGGGAGGGGAGGATTGTAATATTCCTAAATTAGCGATGAGATAGTTGGAATATTAAAAATTTTTTTGCTGCTTTGTTTGATGAATAAGAGGAAAATGGAGGTCCATAATTCTCATTAATAATGAATAAATCAATGCCAAATGTGAAAGAGATAAATCTTCGCAGCTTAATTAAACACCCTTTGTGTGAAAAGGGGTTGGATCACCTTGACTGGGTCAACCTTGACCAAATCAACAACGATGTCATGGAGAGTGGTCATCAATGAGGGACAATGCAGGTTTAGATGGAGATGCTTTGTGTGAATGTAGTGATATTTTTGGATGGGGCTTAGGGTTTTCAAGTTCCTATATTATTTAAGGAAGAGGATGGTAGCCATTGTTCATTATGTTGATGTATATTATATTTCTGAATATATGGTCTGTTTAGGCATATATCTTTTTGCTATTGTTTAGTTGAGATAGAGTTTTGTGTAGCACAGGGTGTTCTTGATCAGGAATCCCACCTCTTCCATTGAGGAGCTCTTGGAGGAGTCTTGCACTACATTGTCCACTATCATGCCTAAGGCCAAGCTTCTTCTTTCAACTATAGTTAAGATATTGTTGAGGGTTTGGTTGTTTTTGCAGGTTGCAGCAAGTGGTGATTAGATCTCTAGATCTGGGCCATCTCATTGATTATTTTCAGTGGAGGAGGATTCCTTTCCATTGGGAGGACAATATTGAAGGCCATTGAGCTTATTTTCAAATCTTGGCATCAATCCAACTATATATTCATCCCTATGGCATAGTTTACTTCCAGATTTGCATTATTTCTGTAGGAGGAGTTATAGGGTGGTTTGGCACACCATTTGGAGAGCTAATTTTCAAGTGAAGGGGATCTGCCTTTCACTTTGAGGATATATTGGAGGAGTCTATTGTATTGATAATATCAGATCAACCACACTTTCCAAATCTATATTTTCAGTAGATCTGTAGTCTTAGATCTCAGATCTACAACTTGTACTTGGTGTTTTGCTGAAAACCCTTGGGGGGGTTCTTTAGTTGTATAGTGCTCAAATCTGATATAGATCAATCTTTTGAGGTGCATATCAGCCCTAGATCTGATGTATAATATTTTCCTGTAGAAGAGCTAATAAAATAACACTATAAGGGTTTTCCAGCTTCTCTATATAGTTGCAGCACCTCATATTGAGGGATTTTGTTCATTGGAGGCTTGTATTTCTTGTTATGCATCTTATGGCCCATTTCTTTTGTACATTTTGTTGATGAAATAACATATGAAAGGTATCCATATTGGCCTATTGCTTTCTAAATGATGATCTGTAATATTGTTCCAAATTTTTGCACTATATTCCTTCTTTTCCCATTTGGGAATATTACAGCAAGAGAAAGGAATATTTATATGTCAAGCCAAGTACATCAAGGAAATGCTCAAGAAATTCAAAATGGAAGATTGCAAACCCATCCTTACTCCGATGGTAACAGGTTGAAAATTGAACATAGATGACTCATCTAAGGATGTGGATCAGAGGTTGTACAGATCTAAGATTGGTAGTCTTCTATATGTAATAGCCTCTCGACCAGATGTTATGCAAGTAGTTGGACAAGTAGCAAGATTCCAAGCAGCACCAAAAGAATCACATATTATTTCCGTCAAAAGAATTATTGGATATATAAAGGGATCAAAATAATATGGCTTGTGGTATCCCAAGGGTAAAAATTTCATTATTACAGCCTTTACAATTGAAGATTGGGCAGGAAGCATTGATAATCGTAAGAGTACTCATGAGGCATTTGAATATCTTCTCCAGAAGCTTGGGATTTTCCCAAGTTCTCATTAGATTTTCTTTATTCAAAATATAAAGGGGGAGTGCATGTTTGTACAAGTCTGGAGGATGGTTTTCTGTTAAGGGGAGTCGAAGTGTGTATAGGTCCGTAGGATGGTTGTGTGTTAGCGGGAGTTACTCTTTTCCATTGATTTCAAAGGGGGAGAGAATGTTGTAGGAAGAGGTTTCATGGTCGCAGGGGGAGTACTTTTGTTGCCATCAATGCCAAAGTGGGAGATTATTGATCAGTGGCTGTCATTTATGTCAACCCAAGCAGAACCAGGGGCTACCCCGATCTTGCATGGTAATTTTGACCTACCAAATTACTATATTCTGGGTCAAGAATATTTTTTATGGTTTCTACTTGTCGAGATGTTTCCTTTGATATATGGCACGCCATGTAATTCTTCATGGTTTGAGAGATATTCGTGTCTAAAGTTTGTAACCCCAGTTAGTGGGCTAAAACCCCATGGGGTTGTGTCATGGGTCTTTGAAAAGTAAATAATAAATAATTTTTAAGCTCCTAAAATCCCTCCCACGTTCACTTGTTCAATACCCTCTCAAAATAAGCATTTATATAAATTGTGATCCTCATATCCTCCTCATGTAGGGATTTCACTACCTAAAACAGGTCATTGTGGAATTTTCACTCTAACTTTTGCTCTAAGAAGGTTAAAAAGCTGAAATTTTTATGAGACGAAGCCGAAAGCTTGAGGAAGCACCTGTAAAAATTTTAGATCAAGGTGCACAACATTTTCAGAGATATGATCCATGGAATTCAATGTTTTTGCAGGCTCCTGAACTTCATCTAAAAGAAGTGACCTTGGGAAAATTGTCATAACTATCTCTCTGAGTATCGGATTTGAATTCTATAAAAAGTGGCAAATATTTCATAGAAATCATTTTTCACTGTATCAATTTCAGATCCAAATGAGGAAAGCGTGACATGTAGCACGCCGTAAAAGTTCTCTCTACTGAACTAGTCCATAATTAGGTCATTGTGAGAGATTGGGCATAACTCTCCCTTGAAGAGTCCAAATTGGGTCAGACCTATGGAATTAAAAAGAACACTCAGAGGAATAATATAGAATATAAAATCACATATTGGGGATCTGAAATAAAATAGATAAACTAGATTCAATATCGAGATCCTAAAAGACAAGAAAAATCTAGATCATGTATTGTCAAGGGTTGCAAAGGACCAGAATTTCTAGGGTAGCAAAGTAAAGAAAGGTGCAACAGAGGGTAGCATGACAAGAGCAGAAACCAAGGTGTAGAAAAACAGCAAGAATTTCACCACATGAATTCTTCAAGTGGGTAGCACTGCGTATAGTAATTATAAAGGTATCATTGTACTAAGTCATTGTAAATGTATCATTGTAAAAATTGTACAAGTGTCTATCTGCCAAGAGTTGAAGAGACAGTGTCGGGAGGCCTAGGATCATCATTAGCTGGTTGTGTCATAGTTTGCATCATGGTCTAGTGTGTATTATTCTTCTACATCATTCTATATCATTGTAAAGTGGACCATTTTCCCTGGTACGTGAGTCCATTATATTTTTATTCTCCTATAGGGTGGTAGGGTGGTGCTAGGCTGGTGCACAAAGTCACCAACAGGTTCAAGCCTGTGAAAAATTTAGGGTGGTAGGGTGGTGCTAGGGTGAGTTGTAGCTCATTGGGTGTTGGGGCATCCATTCATTTGACTACTGAATAATCTTGGGCATTGGAGCGTCCATCCAGTGAGAGCTGGAGAAGAATGCTTTTCTAGATTCTAGGAAGATGGAGCTTTATTTTGAATTGGAGTTGAATATGTAATATTCCCAATTAGTCCTAAGCTAATGGGAATATTCATTTTTTGTTTTTTTGTTTCATGAATAAAATTGTAAATGAGGATCATAAAACTCCTAAACAATAAATAAATCAATGCTAAATGTGAAAAAGGCTATATATTGGCTGAGTAAGAAGACACCCTTAGGTGTGAAAGGGGCTAAAAATTTTGAGTGGGTCAACCATGACCAAATATACATTGCTGTCTTGGAGCAGTGGCCATCAATGAGGCACAACACAGTTTTAGATGGATGGCTTGTGTGAAAGGAGCTATTTCATTGAGGTGGTTTAGGGTTTTTCAAGCTCTCAACTTATAAAAGGAAGAGGATGGCAGCATGGGAAGGTTATTGATGATTATGTTATTTCTGAATATATTTTCTGTTTAGAAATTTTTCATTCTCTGGCTGTTTAGCTGAGAATAGTGTTGTTTAGCACTGGGTGTTCCTGATCGAGAATCCCATATCTATACTTGAGAGGCCTCTTGGAAGAGTTTGTATTTCTTGTCCACTATCAGGCTGAAGGCCAAGCTTCTTCTTCCAACTACAATGCATATCCTGTTGAGGGTTTGGTTTTCTTTGTAAGCTGTAGCAAGTGGAGGCTAGATCTACTTAGATCTAGTCCATTCTAGTGCTCCTTTTCAGTGGGGAAGGCTTCTATCCCATTGGCAAGAGAGTGTTGGATGATTTGAGCTACATTTTCAGATCTTGTCTTGAGGCCAAAATAATTCTAAATCCTACAGTGCAATATTACTTCCAGAACTATGTTATTTGTGTGGGTACTATTGCAGGGTCTTTTGGCACACTTTTTGGAGGACTGGTTTTCATGTGTTGGGGATCTGCTCGTCACATTTGAGATCCATTGGAGGGGATCATCATATTGTATATTTCATATTAGATCGGTATGTCCCTGAATTTATAAATATTTCTACAGATCTGTGCATTATATCTCAGATCTACTCCTTGTACTTCATGATTTGCTGAAAACCCCAAGGGGGATTGATAAAAGAGCCTATCTAGTGTATGGATCTGATATAGATCTAACTTTTTATACACAGATCTGCTCTACATCTGAAGTGTAATATACAATAGTTGTAGCCAATAAAATAACGATGTCAAGCTATTTTTAGTTTTAATACATGGTTTCAACACCTCTTTTTGAGGATTTTCTTCTATAAAAGTCTTCTATTTCTTGTTTTACATCTCATGGGCTATCTTGTGCATATATTTTTCTGATGTAAATGTACATAAAGAGCCTCCAGATTGGCTTCCTACTCATACTTATATGATCTGCGTTATTTCTCTGCATAACTGTTTATATATTGTTGCAGTCCCCATTTTGGGATATTACAGTGGTATCAGAGCATCATCTTGGCACAACCTGTGCATTCTAAGAAGACAAAATTCCTTTTCAAGAAAATAAAAGACAAAAGAAGAAGATTTATTACACAGAAGACAAAGAAGACAAGGGTAAAACCCCTTTATCTGGAAGAATGAAAGGGAAATATTTCTCAAAAACTCTGTTACAAACTATGCATGAGCTAAAAAGTGAAATCAGGGGAATGAGGAGGTAAAGACATGAAGATCCCTCAAGAAGCATTGTACATGAAAAAAGCCCCAGCTCTTCATATTATGTGTGTGAGCATTCAACCACATAATCAGATCTGCAACATTGTAGCATGCCTACATTCCTAGCAAGAGAAGAAGCAAAAGGAGAGACACCAAAAAAGGAGACTCTTGGTGATTATCTCCAAGAATATGAATCTGAGTCTAAAATATTCAAGGAGCATATAAGCTTCCTAGAGTTTTGTAAACTTAAAGAAGAAATAAGATCCAACAAATAAAAGAGAATCAGAGGGTGCATGCAGCACACTTTGGGTAGGTTCTTTCTACCTACTTTTGATGGATCATCTGAGAGCTCAGCCAAGTCTTGGATAAAGAAGCTAGACACATATTTCCAGCTGCATCAAGTTTAAGAATAAGAAGCCATAAGAGTAGCAGTGCTGCATCTCCAAGGTAAGGATTATGCCTCGTGGTTATTTGAAACTTCTTCATTGAAAAATGTAAACATCTCTACTTATGCAAATTTCACTAGGAGGTTAGTGAAAATATTTGATTTGAAGCCATCTAAAAATTCCTTGGGAAATCAAACCAAGCCCAATGATTCAGAACCTTCGCATGAGATGGAAGGATCCATGAAGCCAATTCCATGTCAGAACATTGTTGAGGGGGTTAAAGATATGCTACATGATTTTCCAAGGGCAAAGGCCCCACTTCAACAAGAAATTTCTTCTCAAGAAGAATACATGCAGATTCATTTTTCAAAGGGAGATCAAGACAAGGGATATCTCAATGATGAGGAATTCTCCATTGATAAGGAGAAGGAGGAGGAAAAGCTGGAAATATCCTCCAGCACTGTGACAGCAGGAGGAGATCTACTTCTATTTGGAGATGGAGGTGAAGCAATTTCTTCCACAAGAGGGGCTCTTGTGTCTTTGCAAGAAGTTCCAATGGATTTTGCACATGAATATCATGAGAAACATGTGTCTATGATGGTAGAAGAGGAAACAAAAAAATGGAGGAAGTGTCTTCCAACTTTGGATACACTCTTGGGAAAACACACTATGGTAGATCATTCCTTTGTGATCAAGAATCTTGACACCAAGGAGATGTTGGGTGTTCCTAAGTTAACTACATCTGAACGAAGCACCTTAGACTGTGAGATCTTGCAGAAGGTAGGAGAAGAAGAGAAGAGGAAGGATCATAGTGATGACATGAGAGGAGGTGATCCCCTTTTACATGGAAGGAAATATGGGGAAGTTGTTCCAACCAGAAGCACTCTTGCATCCTTAAGAGTGATACCTTATTATCACGAGACTTCCATACAAAAATTAGAGACGGACTTGCGTAGTGGAAGCAGTGCTATGATGATCCCATTTACTATACAGATGGGAATGAACCATGAGACATAATTATCTTGTGGTAAACCACTTGGGAGACCACCTGATCTAGATTTGGTGAGATATGTTTCATGCATTGATGCTCCATTCATAAATCCAAGAAGAAATGGAGAATTAGAATACCATACTACAGTGCTGAGAGTATTGGGAAAGCTCAAGGAGAGGGGAAATATTTTTCCCTTATCACCGTTATCCATTCTCTCATCCCAGAGGGGAAAGATGCTGCAAGGATGAAGAATGACACCATCATGGAGCAAGGGAGGCAATCCTTGATTGTGGAGAATCAAAGGACAATATCATTTGGAGAGCAGTCTTCCATACATGATAGGACATAGTGGTCACACATGCATACTTTGGCAAGACCAAGGGGGTTTTGGTTAGATGATGGCCTTCCATGGGAGACTCACTTCCAAGAACTTCCACTTTGTTTTGAGCACATACATATGCAAGAAGGGCAGCAAGGAAGGAATAACAACCTTCCATCTTATAATTTTGGCATGGGAGATGTCAAGGAGGAGAGAAATGGGAGGCATGGCCTTCCAACATACACCTTTGGCATGGGAGATGTCAAGGAGAAGAGTAGCAACATGGCAACCATTTCTGTTGACACATTATCAGTGCTGTAATTATTGAGTAGATTAGATCCATATTGGAAATCCCAACTGTTGGTGGAATATTCCAATGATCTTCACACATGCATGATTATGTATGACTTGCTACATGATGAGAGCTATTCAATACAAGATGGAGTCATCTATGATCATGATAGGATCTTCTTGTCTAGAGCCTCCAAGCTCAAGGAGAAGTTACCATAAAGGGCCTATAAAGAGTTATGTTTCAACCACACATATTCCATGAAGCTCAACAACATCATCTTGAGGAGATACTATTTGGAGGGCTTTGAAAAAGAAATATATCATAATTTTCAAATATGCATGTACCATGTGGAGATGGAGCAGCAACATAACTCTATGGAAGAGTTAAATCAGCCCTCTCTTTCTCTTTATGAGAAAGAGGATAGATCTATGCACCACTCCATTTATGTGAGGAGGATTGTTGGTGAAGAACATGCTCTTGTAAAACATGTTTTATATTATTATTTTATGCATTATTTCACCATGCTTATGCAAGCCATGGATTCAAGGAGGAGTGTTATATCTTGTAAACCTCATGGCCAATATTGGGCCACAAAAATTTCTGAATTTGGCCACTCCCTTAATGAGTAAAGGGAGATTTTGCAGCATGATGGGTGCTTCCCTAAGGCACCAAATATATCTCACACTTCCAGCTATGGTGAGATGGTATGGGCAGCAAGTAAGTGGTGGGAAAACCACTTACCACATCTAGATCGGATGCAGGAAGGAGATGCACTGCGCTATTTCCACATGTGGGAATATGACCCACCTCCATATGTACAAATTTCTGTTTGTATAAACATTGTTTTGATCCCCTACATTGATGATGTACGTGTAATTTTTATGGGGATGTATGGAGGAAAGGGCGAAGGCATGTATGTGCCCTATGGGATGGATATTCTCCATGTACCTTATGTTACATATTTTAGGGAGAACATTGGGTAAACCATGTTTGTTTCATGTGATTTACTGTCTCCTTATGCGATGGGCTATTCACATCTCATGAGAACTTTGGAGGAGCAATTCATGGAGGGATGGTTTGGTGAACACTTAGCCTATGGAGGAAGCTTATCACATGTTTGTGTCACCAATGGAGGAGGAGAAGAGTTGCATCACTCACCTTATCAGTTGATTGAGGACAATCAACATTTTGGAGGGGAGAATTGTAATATTCCCAATTAGTCATAAGCTAATGGGAATATTCAATTTTGTTTTATTTTTCTGTGTCATGAATAAAATTGTAAAGGAGGATCATAAAACTCCAAAATAGTAAATAAATCAATGCCAAATGTGAAAAAGGCTATATCTAGGCTAAGTAAGAAGGCACCCTTAGGTGTGAAAGGGGCTAAAATTTTTGACTAGGTCAACCATGACCAAACCTTTAGCGCTGTCTTGGAGGAGTGGCCATCAATGAGGCACAATGCAGTTTTAGATGGAGATGGCTCATGTGAAAGGAGTTATTTCATTGAGGTGCTTTAGGTTTTTGCAAGCTCTCAACTTATAAAAGGAAGAGGATGGAAGCATGGGAAGGTTGTTGATGATTATGTTATTTCTGAAGATATTTTATGTTTATAAATTTCTCATTCTCCAGCTGTTTAGCTGAGATTAGTGCTTTTTAGCATTAGGTGTTCATAATCGAGAATCCCAACTCTTTCCTTGAGAGGCCTCTTGGAAGAGTTTTCATTTCTTGTCCACTATAAGGCTGAAGGCCAAGCTTCTTATTCCAACTACAACATAGATCCTATTGAGGGTTTGGTTGTCTTTGTAAGCTGCAGCAAGTGGAGGCTAGATATACTCATATCTACGCCATTCTAGTGCTCATTTTCAATGGGGAAGGCTTCTATCCCATTGGCAAGAGAGTATTGGATGATTGGAGCTACATTTTAAAATCTTGGCTTGAGGCCAAACTTATTCTAAAGCCTACAATGAAATATTTCTTCCATAACTATGTTATTTGTGTGGATACTATTGCTGGGTCTTTTGGCACACTTTTTGGAGGAGTGGTTTTCATGTGTTGGGGATCTACCCTTCACATTTGAGATCCATTGGAGGGGATCATCATATTTTATATTTCAGATAAGATCTATATTTCCATGAATTTATGAATATTTTTGTAGATCTGCTACATTAGATCTCAGATCTACTCCTTGTACTTCATGATTTGCTGAAAACCCCAAGGGGGATTGATAAAAGAGCCTATCTAGTGTATGGATCTGATATAGATCTAAATTTTTATACACAGATTTGCTCTAGATTTAAAGTGTAATCTATAGTATTTGCAGCCAATAAAATAATGCTACCAAGCTCTTTTCAATCTTAATACATGGTTGGAACACCTTTTTTTTAGGATTTTCTTCTATAAAAGTCTTCTATTTCCTATTGTGCATCTCATGGGCTACCTTGTGCATATATTTTGCTGATGTAAATGTAGATAAAGAGCCTTCGTATTGGCCTCCTTCTCTTACTTAGACGATCTGTGTTATTTCTCTGCATAACTGTTTATATATTGCTGCAGTCCCCATTTTGGGATATTACAAAATATTAAATAACTATTAGAAAAGCATTCAGGTGGTTTTTGTCCCAAAGAGAGCTTCCACCTTAAAAACTATGTGTATTTGTGTTCCTTTTGTTTACTGATATCATTGTACAAACATTGATAATAATTGAAGACTAAATAATGCTATGAAAGATTAATAATAATACTAATTCAAAGGAATACTGATTCACCCACCCTATCAGTATTTCCAACATTTAGATCCCCAATTGTTATCCATGTCCCCTTCACATGGAGACCTAGTTGGCAATGGTGCTCTACAAACTCCATGATGTTCCACCCTCATGGTAACACTAACTGTGTATTCCCCACCATCCCAAGTGGTGGGAGACCAATCAGGAAATACATATCTTGGACATTCAACTCGATCTGATGCCCCTGCACTATAAAGACCTCATGGTCTGGATCCAAATAGTTTACACTCTAGGCCAAAAAGGGCTCCCCAGATCTCATCAAAGGGTTCTCCACAAAATTCAGGACCCCAAACCTAGCAAATGCACTATGAACACCATGATCCTTTCGTATCTTCGACCGTAATGTGTCCAACTCTCTTTCTTTCTAGTTGATCCTCAATTTTGACATATCTGCACAAAACCATCATATTTTAGATTATACAGAAAGGAAAGACTACAATAAACCATAAAAAACTAGCTCTCAGCCAAGAAACAACACTAAAATCCCCCTCTTTGACAGGTCACAATTTTCCGGAAATACCTGGGACAAGTTGCAGATATTGCCCCAAAAAGTGCGACCCGACCGTGAAGAAGGGCAGGGTTATGTTCTGAGCCCTGGGCACCTAAACTAAAATTTCAATCCATTGAAATGAAAAAGTAGGGTTAGGCCTCTTATGTGCAACTGACGAATCTCGATTCCAACAGTCGGTTTGTCTGCTACGATTGCCACAAGATTTAGGGCCTTTTCTCCTCTCTACAGTCACCACATCTACACTTGAAAATTAATCAAATTGGAGGGAAAATTCCTTATTAAAAGAGAAACCACATATTTTTCTTTTGCCATCTGCGACCAAACTGTAGCTTGGTTTGACAAACCATCAACACCGTTGTAAAGCTCTCGTCAAGCTCTCAAATGGGTATCTTTTAGTTTTTGTGATTTGATACTTCACCCAAACACATTTTTCCAAGAAGGGTCACTTCACCACTCCTCAAAATCAAATTTTTTCACTTGCAACACTTTTACTTGGGGAACCACTTTGCCTTCATACTTTTCCATGCTTGTGTCAATTTTTGTCATGGATAACCATTTTGTACTCATGTTTTTATGGTGCCAACCAGGCCTGTTCTGTGTGGTAGCATCATCGAGTCATCGTTGTTTAGAGCATCCGAATTGAGTCATCATCACACCCATGGAGTCTATCCTGAGTCCTTTTTTATCGTGCTATAGTCCTCGATCCTTCATTTATTTGTTCACACATTTTGGCATTCAGTCATACGGTCCCCTATCCCCTCTGGTATTGTGTCAGTCACTTCCAGGTAATCCATGCCCTTTATGATCTAACAAGGGAAGTCATCATCCTGCTACTCAGTACCCCGCATTCCACTATTATCCATGGTGTTAATCTATTAGTCGCTTTAATATTATCTCTTGTGCCTTACTTGAGGATCCCTTATTGCCTCACCTATGACGCACCTCCTTCTGTCGACATCAACTTATTCATTCTAGAAGACAGGTCTAGTGAGTGGTGTACCTTGGTTCTAGCTTCCACTCTTGTTTTGTGCCTCGGCTCAGGAAAAGGGACTCTTTATTGCCCTTTGATTTGAGTGTTTCTCAGCTCCAACTCATTATGGCATGATCAAGATTTGTATACTTGATGGTTAAGTGATGCATCAGATTGTATCGTTGAAACTCGGGTGTGTGTGAGATGTTTCAGACCTCATGAGGGGGTTGGCCCTTTAGGTAGTGCCCCACATGCCCGGATGACCTCTCTATTACATCCTCGAGTGTAGCTCCATATATTTGATGGTTTCGGCCTCAACCGCTTGCAGCGCCTTTTAGTTTTCATGTATCATCCAGATTTTTAGAGCTCTTTCCTATTTTATAGGGCCTCTTTGGTTGTACTTGTATCTCATGTACTTGGATATTATTGTATAAGTCTCGGCTATTGTTCCAGGCATAGTATGTATGTGGGATCCATTATCATGTCTTTATCTAGCCCATTTTTATGCCAGCATGTACTATATAGTTTGGTCCCTTGTTTACTAAACACATTATTCTTTGTACTTTGTTATCTCAGAGGGCATAGGTATGCCTCCCTCGCCTCATGTAGAAAAGATACTCACTCATAAAAGAGACTCGTTGCACCTGTAAGTCTCACCTCCTCAGGGTCTTGTCCTCTAGAACTTTAGTCTACCTTATATTTCTCTTTCTTTGACTCCCCCTTCGGTGCCTAGTGATTGAGTTATTACAACATACTTCGGTCATATGATTAGCTCCTAACGCTCGCACGCTAAGGGGAAATATATTACACAATTTTTTAGTCATCTAACTTGTTACTATTATATGGACCAAAGTACACCGTGTAAGACCAATTTTACCTTAAGTAAAATTTCTCTCACTATGAAAAATAACTTAGTAATCCATAATTTTTTAAGTTTTTTATGGTCTATACAAGAAACCCCATGAGGAAATATTGAATAAAACCCCATTTTTTTTTATTTTCATCAAGGGATAATTAATTAAACAACATTTTAATTAACATTCCTAGTCATATTTAACCAAAACAGGAAAATTAATTAGATAAATCATTATTTATCTATAATGTCCCAAATTGGGAATGCAGTAGTGCATAATAAAAATAATGGAATATAAGGGAGAAATTAAATCACAAAATGTGTTTAGAAACACATTGCCATCAAATTAATGTAACATCAGCAAAAAGGAGCTCTTCTACATCCTCCTAAGTGGGGAAAATGTAGTAATTTGACCCTAAAAATGATATTTCCAGAGATTTACATTTTAACAGGAAGAAATAATGCTTGTTTCCATTATAATATAGATTTAGGCCCTCACATACAAAAGAGGAACAAAAACAAATCTCTTTTGATAAGTTAAATAGACCTCCCGACCTCAAATCAGCTTAAAAATAGCCAAATCCCATGACTTAAGCTATGCAGAATTTCTGAAGAAAATGATAGCGTTAATTTCTTATGGTTTTAGAAAAAATAGGATAGAAAATCATAGATCTAGAACTTTATTGAACAATATGCTAAGAAAATAAATATCTGGCCTCCTTAGTACATTATAAAGATAACCCGACAAGGGTTTCTTAAAAGCTTGAGTATGAAAAGAGAAGATCTGAATATTCAGCTCTGAAATAACGTAGTCTTACTGCAACATTAGATAAATATATCTGAATGATATAATAGAGGGATGAGAATCCCTAACTCTAGATTTCTGGGAGAAGGGTTGGTCCTTTCCCTAGGGAACTAACTCAAAAACAAGGGCTTAAAACCTGCCGCTGCAGCTCTATGAAAAATGACGTAGTTCCTGCAAGGGACTACACTGTAGGAGATGAGGAATAGTTTAGAAAACTTCCAAGATGTAAAATGAGCCCATAAATCTTCCTAGCTGATCTCTCAAGAGAAGGAAGGATCCCTCTACTGAGAAACAGACCCGGAAGTAGTGTTATCAAACCTCCACTGCAACACCCTGCAACAAAACACTATTCTATGCAGAAATAATGTTGTAGATGAAGAATGATGCTTGGCCTCTGGATGTGGATAAATTCAATACAAAAATCTCCCAAGAGGCCTCTCAAGGGAAGAGGTGGGATTGCCGCTCGGGAACACCCAGTGCTAAACATCACTGCAACCTTTCTAAACAACAAGAGGAAGCCAAGTCTAAACAAACCAATATCAAAATAATAATCTCATATCACGATCTCAAATGGCTGCCATTCTCTTCCTTAAGTAGAATTTGAGCTTGCATGTTCTTGGCCCTACTCAATTAGGTCACTTCATTCATGAGGTTCACCTCCCTCCAAAACTATGTTATTCTCTAATTAATCTCCAATCCTCCTTAACAACACTGATGACTTAGTCAAAGTTGACTGAATAAACATGATCCAAACCCTGTTCACACATGGAGGAGCTTTATTTAGCTGCCACAAAGGTCTCCTTTCACACTTAAATTGTTTTTATTACTGCTCAAGAGTCTTATGGGCCTTCTAACCCACTTATTCACCTACCTAATGATAAAAATCTATAATATTCCATTTAGCTTGAAGGCTAAATTTTTGGAATATTACAATCCTCCCCTCCAAAATGTTTCTTTTCCTCAAGAAAATGTAAAGGTGGAGAAAAAGTCCTCCCCTCCTCTTCTTGTGGCCTCCTCATCAATAGTCCCCACCATTGCTCAAAATAATCTACAACCAATATGCCCTCTAATGTTTCCTCCCAAGTATGCAAAACCACATGGCTCACATCATAGAAAGGTGGAAGGTGTAAGTGGAAACCTCCTTGCTGTCTAATGGCCTCCTCAAGGTAGGAGTGATGGAAAACATGGGGAATATTATTCCCAATGAGCGACTGCCACACCCATGCTATCATCCAAATGAAATGAGCCATTCTAGGTAGCTCATCAAAAATATCCTCAACCCCCGGTTCATACAATGTGTTGGGGCTGCATGGAGAGATTGGATCCTCCCATCCAAGTGCTTTCTCTATCCCTTTATGGTAAGTATGGGGTTGTTGCTGATATTGGGCTGAAATTTCATGACCTCCAAGAGTGGCCCAAGCTACCCCACCAAAAAAATAAGCCATGAAGTGCCTCCTCCAAAAACTCAAACTCTCCAGATGGCTGTTCCCACACAGAGGAAAGAGATGTAGTTTGGCAATCATGGGCTACCCATTGCTTCTCCTGAAACATGCATCATTTAAAGTAGGGAGAATCATACTCCCAATGGACATCTCCAATGCATCTATCACTCTCCAAAAAAAGCTCCCCATGAACATAAGAATATCAACAAATTATGGAAGCAAAAACCAACGAAAAGGAGCTGCCATATGACAATCAGAGAGTGGATCATAGTTCCACACATGGAACCAATGCAGTGAATCCCTTGCCTACATCAAAAAAAGTAATAACAATTTCTCTCCCAACCACTTGTTTGTCACCACAATCATTCTATAGGATAGAAGCATGAAAGTACAATGTGGTGTCAATGGTGCACACCAAAAATCATGTGGCTTCCCTTACAAACCACCAATAAAATATCCAATCTCAATGCTAAAAGTGGCTTCAATTATATCATCATATAATATGCAAGAAGGGATAATCCTCCTCGGTACAACATGTTTCTCATATAAAGTAAATAAGTACAAAACATAATGTGAAATTATACCTTCTCCACCATGTACTTGGGACCTTGAGCTGGAATGGCTCAACCAGAAATTCTCCCCTCACCTCCAAAGAGTAGGGAAGTGGCCTCCTCATCAATATTCCCCACCACTGCTCAAAATAATCTGCAACAAATCTACCATCCAATGTTTCCTCCCAAGTATGCAAAACCACATGGCTCACATCATAGAAAGGTGGAAGGTGTAAGTGGAAACCTCCTTTCTATCCAATGGCCTCCTCAAGGTAGAAGTGATGAAAAACATGGGGAATCTCATTCCCAATGAGTGAATCCCACACCCATGCTATCATCCAAATGAAATGAGCCATTCTAGGTAGCTCATCAAAAAGATCCTCAACCCCCGGTTCATACAATGTGTAGGGGCTAGATGGAGAGATTTGATCCTCCCACCCAAGTGGTTTCTCTCTCCATTTATGGTAAGTATGGGGTTGTTGCTGATCTTGGGATGAAATTTCATGGCCTCCAAGAATGGCCCAAGCTATCCCACAAAACAAATAAGCCATGAAGTTCCTCCTCCCATATGAAGACAAGAGGTGTGATGTGGCAATCATGGTTTTCCCATTGTTTCTCCAGAAACATACAACATGTAAAGTAAGGAGAATCATATTCCCAATGGGAATCTCCAACTCATCTAGCCCTCTCCAAAAAAAGCTCCCCATGAACATAATAATATCAGCAAAACATCGCAGCAAAAACCATTGAAAACAAGTTGCCATATGACAACCGGAGAGTGGATCATAGTTCCACACATGGAACCAACGCAGTGCATCCCTTACCTGCATCAAAACAAATAATAACAAGTGCTCTCCCAGCCACTTGTTTTCTGCCACAATCTTTCTATAAGATGGAAACATGAAAGTACAAAGTGGTGTCAATGGTGCACACCAAAAATCATGTGGCTTCCCCCACAAATCACCATGAAGATAGCCAATATCAATGCTACAAGTGGATTCAAGTACATCATCATATAATATGAAAGAAGGGATAGTCCTCCTTGGTACAACATGATGCTCATATAAAGTAAATAAGTACAAAACATAATGTGAAATTATACCTTCTCCACCATGTACTTGGGACCTTGAGCTGGAATGGCTCAATTGGGAATTCTACCTCACCCCTAAAGAGTAGGGAAGTGGCCTCCCTCATCAATAGTCCCACCATTGCTCA